>CM055067.1:45361860-45579477 GCA_029204045.2 Tillandsia leiboldiana | reverse complement strand
CGCGGGCCTGCGGGCGCGCCCGTGGGCGGCGGCCTTGCAGAGGGCCCCGCGCGGGCGGCCCTGGCCCGTGCGCGCGGGGCGGGCCGCGCCCGTGGGCGCGCGGCCCTGCGGGGCCCCGCGCGGGCGGCCCTGGCCGCGCGGGCCTGCGGGCGCGCCCGTGGGCGCGCGGCCCTGCAGGGGGCCCGCGCGGGCGGCCTGTGCCGCGCGGGCTCGGGCCGCGCCCCGTAGGCGCGCGGCCCTGCAGGGGGCCCGCGCGGGCGGCCCTGTGCCGCGCGGGCCTGCGCGGGCCGCGCCCGTGGCGCGCGGCCCTGCAGGGGGCCCCGCGCGGGCGGCCCTGTGCCGCGCGGGCACGCGGGCCGCGCCGTGGGGCGCGCGCCCCTGCGGGGGCCCCGCGCGGGCGGCCTGCGCCGCGCGGGCCTGCAGGCCGCGCCCGTGGGCGCGCGGCGCTGCAGGGGCCCCGCGCGGGCGGCCTTGTGCCGCGCGGGCCTGCAGGCGCGCCCTTGGGCGCGCGGCCCTGCAGGGGCCCGCGCGGGCGGCCCTGTGCCGCGCGGGCTGCAGGCCGCGCCCTTGGGCGCGCGGCGCCTGCAGGGGCCCGCGCGGGCGGCCTTGTGCCGCGCGGGCCTGCAGGCGCGCGTGGTGCGCGCGGCCTGCAGGGGCCGCGCGGGCGGCCTGTCCGTGCGGGGCATGCATGCATGTGCGCCGTGGGCGCGCGGCCTGCAGGGGCCCGCGCGGGCGGCCTTGTGCCGCGCGGGCTTGCTGGGCGCCGCGGGGCGGCTGGGCCAGCGCGCGCGGCTGGGTTTTGGGGGGCCGTGCAGCTGCGCCGCATTGGCCGCGCAGGCTGCGACTCGGCGACGCGCCGCGGCGTGTGTGCGCGATGGGTTTTCGCGCAACGCGCGGCGTTTCTCGTCGCCGGATGGGTTCTTTCGCCTTTGTGAGCGCGGTTTTAGCCGCATGTTTTCTGATCCCGGTCCCTCTTCTTATCTCGCAGTTGTGGCATAGTGTTAGCTTCTCACGTGGCCAGGGGCGCGTGTTTTGCCGCGTGGAGCTGCGGGATCGCATCGGGACCTCCGTTTGGCGCACGGTTTTCGCGGATGGATCGCAGGTGGGTTGGTTTCTCCCAAGGAACTACGGATTGCCTTTATGCTTCCGAATGCAAAGGTATCGTATCCTTACTATCAGGTATTTGCGGAACAGTCGTGCAAGTCGAGGGTTGTCGTTTCCGACTTGGACACGAGTGTTAGTCGCATCGTTAGAGCATAGAGTTGTACTGGCAGAGTTACCAGATGGTATAAATCACTGGCTGAGTTACCAGATGAGTAGATACCACTGGCAGAGTTACCAGAGGGGTATAAATCACTGGCTGAGTTACCAGATGAGTAGATACCACTGGCAGAGTTACCAGATGGGTATAATCACTGGCTGAGTTACCAGATGAGTAGATACCACTGGCAGAGTTACCAGAGGGTATAGATCACTGGCTGAGTTACCAGATGAGTAGATACCACTGGCAGAGTTACCAGAGGGTATAGATCACTGGCTGAGTTACCAGATGAGTAGATACCACTGGCAGAGTTACCAGAGGGGTATAAATCACTGGCTGAGTTACCAGATGAGTAGATACCACTGGCAGAGTTACCAGATGGGTATAAATCACTGGCTGAGTTACCAGATGTGTAGATATCACTGGCTGAGTTACCAGATAGATAGTTATGCCCTGGCCGAGTCACCAGGTGGTTACTAGAAGGGATTGAGGTGGCCTTCTAGTGTCTTGTAGAGTTCTAGCAGTCCCAGTGCGGGGGCGGAAACTATGGGCGCCTAAGCCTACAGCATGTTCTTGTTTGATAAGGGCTGTAGGGGGCGCAGACGTTCGTAGTTTCCAGGCCTCCCGTGAGAGAGACTGAGAACTTACTTCCAGCATTGCATTGAGACATGTAGCGATAGATTCATTTCCAGTTATCTATCTATCTATCTATCTATCTATCTATCTATTTGTGTTTTTGTCTCCAGCAGACTGAGTGGGTGTACCGTGGGGTTAGCTTTGGTGCCACTGAGATCTGACTGTTGCAGTAGATCTCACACCCGCTGTGATGACAGGTGTTCCTGAGGCGACCGTTCCAGGTTTGGCTCATTCGGAGCTTTCTGACCGAGGTTGCGCGTGGCTGGCTAGCTCATACCCGAGTCGGTGGTGTCGGTGTAGTGTCTCTTGTACTTTTCAGTTTCCACTTTTGTACTTATGTTGGGGGTGCTAGTGGACTGGTGTACTTGGACTTTTCACCGCTTAGTGTTTCAGCTTCCTTTCAGCTC
Organism: Tillandsia leiboldiana; assembly: GCA_029204045.2. NCBI lineage: Eukaryota > Viridiplantae > Streptophyta > Magnoliopsida > Poales > Bromeliaceae > Tillandsia > Tillandsia leiboldiana. The sequence continues at coordinate 45,577,173 of CM055067.1, read as the reverse complement.
TGATACATGTTAGCTATAGATCTCTTTGCAGGTTAGACGCTTCGTCTGTACGGCAGTTTCCGTACAGACGGCGGATCTGTTGGCGAGCCCGGGTCGCAGTTCGACCCCCGGGGCGTGACAGATTAGGTGGTATCAGAGCCTAGGAATATAGGTCGTTGGGGACTTAGAGACCCTAGGCTTTTGGCTGGACAGTGGGAAGACTGTCGTGTGAGTTGTGACCTTAGCGAGAGTCTTGTCTGAGGGTGTACCTCCCCTGAGGATTGGGGTGAGTGACCTCGCATGTTATTTCTCTAAAGGTGATCGTGTTGGCTGCAGACAGCATAATGCTTTAGAAAGGTTAACATGTTTAGACTTTCGTTTGTTTGGGGTCGAGAAAGTTGGTCCTAATGTTTTTCTGTTGCAGTGGTTTTTGGATGCTTCCGAGACGCCGTGCAGCGGCGAGGGCGTGTTGGACCTGGGATGAGGGGCTCGTATAGCGGAAAGCTAAATGGATGGAGCCGAGAGAGGCTGAGAGATCCAGGCCCTAGCAGTCCTGGTATTTGAGGCGTTACGGCGCCAGGAAGAGAGAGCATGGAGCGTGGGATGACATGCTTGGTGCACATGCTTGGACGAGAGCATCTCCCGGAGTATCGTCGGTAGTACCTCCGGCCGCGACTTTGTCGATTTCTGTTTCCGGATCGCACCATTGATGGTGCGGATGCAGCGAGAGGTTACTGATAGGTTGTGTACGCATCCAGTTCTATCCCTTGAAGATTTCGGGACCGAGTTGGAGCCGTGAGAGGCCGAGAACTGGAACGCTGTTATGGAAGATTTGTTCGAGGATTTGTTCATCCAGGATAAGCATCAGGGCGCTTGGTTATGTACTTTTCTTTGGGACGCCAAGAGAGCTGGTGGCGTCGGATTCGTCTTGTTGGACCATCGGGAGCGCAGTTGATGTTCTGGGGTGAGTTTCTGTGACAGTTGAGCGGTGTATCCCTGGTCGTCCAGGATGAGCTTAGAGGTTGGTTGTGTTCGAGTGGGAACCGCCTCAAGATGACTATCTCTTTGTGCATTTTCGGCGATTGCCGACCTTGGATGCAGTGAGCGTGCATACGCGATGGATTGACCGAGGATCAGTGTTTCCGTCCGAGGGAGACGGTGAGCGGGGGATCAGCGTCGGAGTGAGAGCTCCGGCATCGCCGTTTTGCGATAGTCGCGTGATTCGAGGTTGCCATGATTCCACCCACAGGATCATGGGTCTCAGAGGAGACAGAGACCAGGAGGTTCTCGACAGTGCTCGCTTCAGCAGCAGTGCCAGGATGTGAGTTCCCTTCTGCATGGGCCGCATGCTTCGTCAGGGTTGAGGATCGCGTCTCACCTGGTGTGGCCGTCGGGTTAGAGCTTGCTTAATGCCAACGCCGTGTGTGCGTTTCGGTAAAGCGGGGGTACCTTCGTGTGGGCCAGTGTCAGGACTGATGGTTTTGCACGTTTGGATCGATTTTCAGATCACGTGAAGCACGTGGATGAGTGCTGCCTGTCCTGCCAGTGCAACTAGGACCTTGGATTGATCATCGAGATGTTAGTCCTACATCAGAGCTGGGGTGTTGATACGAGGTTGGATAGGAATCGGTCGTCCCAATTTATGCTATCATGGATTGTCGAAAGAGAAGACATTGACCCTCCGTAGACCTGGTCAGGAGGAGTGTATTTTTATAGCATGCGATGAGATATTTGATGCCCTGGCTGAGTTACCAGGAGGTTACCTGCCCCTGGCTGAGTTACCAGGAGGTTACTTGCCCCTGGCCGAGTTACCAGGTGGTTGATGCCCCTGGCCGAGTTACCAGGTAATTACTTGATTGGGACCGAGATCGAGACAGTCATTGCCGTGGTTTGGTAACCGCGCCAACCTTCGACAGCACCTCGTTGGAGTATCAACCGTGAGACAGGGAGAGCTGTGAGCGCAGCTGCGAGATTTGACGGATCGAGAGGTCTCTGAGACCTAGTGCCTCGTCGTGGGAATACGACAGTGAGGATCCAGGCGGTTGTTACACCGTGGTGATGTCCCGTTGTGGGTACACAACCGTGTGAGTTCTTGTAAGGTTCGAACTTGTTTAGTTCACCTTGTGCTTGGGCAGATGCCTTCGAGTGATTGATATCTTTATGGAACCTTACAGCCAAGGGCTGTGCCTGGATACTGATCCGGAACAGTAGGGCAGTTTGAGAGGTTTGCGTGGTCAAGTGGTTTGACTAATGCCCTACTGATTTGAGAGCTGTGTTTTTCCCTGTTTCACTGGACGGGTTGGTGGTGATACCGTCGTGGGTTTTGCTTACCTCCGAAGCGACTTGGAGCTTGAGGGGCTCTTGAGGTTAGTGCTACAACTTCTAAGGAGGAAGAAGTTGGTTGCCAAGCTTTGAGAGTTGCACTCGACATCGAGGATTTGTGTTTGGGCCTTGTGTTTTAGCCGCTTGAGGGACAGAGGATATGAGGTGTATTGAGGCAAGGCTGAGGAGGATACCAGCTTTGATCGGATATTGCCAGTGATAGAGAGGTCATGGGATTGTTCAGAACCCTCGAACCTAAAGTGCATGGACACTCAGGAGGTTGGGTCGAGGTTAACGCCGGTGGATAGATTTTGCAAGGATGTATGATTGCTTTATCCCGGCAAGGACATTTTGTTCAGTATGCCCTGTTTAGGCGAGCTGTGTAACCCTGGGAATTGAGTGCCAGAATCGAGAGAAGGTTCTCGAGGTTGAAGTTTTTCCCCTGTCAAGGGGAGGTGATCCATGTTTTGTGGAACTGGAGCTTTGGTGGCCATGAAGCAGCTGGGGAGTTTTGCCTTAAGGAGGCTTGAACTTCGGTTTTTGAGTTCTCGAAACGAGGGAAACTTCCAGCCTGAGAGTTTTTATAGAAACGAGTTATGCGAGTTGTGGATCCTCGAGCTGTGATCAGGCTGGATGAGGCCTATTTGAACCCCGAAAGTTTTGTTTTGCTTTCCCTTCCTTGGTGATGGACGAGGACTGCGTTATCCTCATCGACCGATGCGATTCTTGTTGGTGAAACCAAAGAATTTTGCAGTCGAATCACACCTTTGGGAAAGGTTCAGTGTTGTCAGCATGAGGAATGTGAGTGACCACTTGAGAGCCTTAGGCAATCTGAGGATCTTCTACCCCCTTTTGTTGTTGATTTACCCTCCTAAGTATGGATTTAGTTGGATTTCGAGGACGAAACCCTTTTAAGGGGGGGAGAGTGTAGAACACCGGGTTTTGGCTGACGCACCGACCTTGCAGGATGGAGTGGTGCGGAGGAGTTTGCCTGGGAGGTGTCCTATTTGTGTTTACAGAGGAGTTCGGGTTGATTTGGATCCCCGCGGAAGCCTCTGCTTGTTTCGGGCTTTGTACGCGTTAGGTGACTGGTACGGGAAGCGCCGACACCGCTATGGGTTGCAGAAAATTGGGAAACACTTGGAGCAGGTGTATTTTCTGTTTACAGCGAGGTTCGGGAGGTTCCGGACTGACGCGGAGGACCCGGAGGTAAAAAGTGAGTCGGAACTGGCATTTTTGGAGCCGGTATTTGATTTGAGCACCCCGACTCAACGGTTGAGCTTTTTGAAGAGAAAAAGCTGTGAGCGCGTGTACTTTGGAATTACAGCGGAGCTCGGGAGGTTCCGGGCAGCGGCGGAGAGCCCGAAGACCAAAAGTGAGTTGGAGTTGGGTTTTGGAATTAAATTAATTAAGTTAATTAATTTATATAAAGCTGTTGCTTTATAAAAACCCCTCCCCTCCACCTCTGTAGGAAAGGAAAAAGAGAAAGAAAGAAAGAAAAGGAAAAAAGAGAAGAAGGAAGAAGAAGATGGTGGAAATGGAGAGGGCTCTTGGGCGTTTTTCTTCTCCGAGCGTGGACGAGAGCCGAGCGAGGACCGGCGTGCCGCGAGGAGGTTGGTTTATTTTATTTTATTCATTCTTTTCTCTCTTTTCTTCTCCCCGGTGGCCGGAGCCTTGCGGCTAGTCGTCCGGCGCGTGGCCGGGGGAGGCGCTTGGGCGCCGCGCGCAGCTGCGCCCTGCTGCCAAAGTGGGACAGCAGGGCGCCGGGCTGCACAGGGGCGGCATGGTGCCGCGCGGCCCTGCAGGCTGCGCGCTGGGCGCGCGGCACTGCAGGGGTGCCGCGCGGGCATCCCCTGTGCCGCGCGGCCTGGCGGGCCGCGCGGGGCGCGCGGCCCTGCAGGGGTGCCGCGCGGGCAGCCCCTGTGCCGCGCGGCCTTGCAGGCCGCGCGGGGCGCGCGGCACTGTAAGGTGCCGCGCGGGCGGCCTTGGGGCCGCGCGGCCCTGCAGGCCGCGCGCTGGGCGCGCGGCACTGCAGGGGTGCCGCGCGGGCAACCCCTGTGCCGCGCGACCTTGCAGGCCGCGCGCTGTGCGCGCGGCACTGCAAGGTGCCGCGCGGGCCTGCGGGCCGCGCCCGTGGGCGCGCGGCCCTGCAGGGGGCCCCGCGCGGGCGGCCCTGTGCCCCGCGGGCCTGCGGGCCGCGCCCGTGGGCGCGCGGCCCTGCAGGGGGCCCCGCGCGGGCGGCCCTGTGCCGCGCGGGCCTGCGGGCCGCGCCCGTGGGCGCGCGGCCCTGCGGGGGCCCCGCGCGGGCGGCCCTGCGCCGCGCGGGCCTGCGGGCCGCGCCCGTGGGCGCGCGGCCCTGCAGGGGGCCCCGCGCGGGCGGCCCTGTGCCGCGCGGGCCCGCGGGCCGCGCCCGTGGGCGCGCGGCCCTGCGGGGGCCCCGCGCGGGCGGCCCTGCGCCGCGCGGGCCTGCGGGCCGCGCCCGTGGGCGCGCGGCCCTGCAGGGGGCCCCGCGCGGGCGGCCCTGTGCCGCGCGGGCCCGCGGGCCGCGCCCGTGGGCGCGCGGCCCTGCGGGGGCCCCGCGCGGGCGGCCCTGCGCCGCGCGGGCCTGCAGGCCGCGCCCTTGGGCGCGCGGCGCTGCAGGGGCCCCGCGCGGGCGGCCTTGTGCCGCGCGGGCCTGCAGGCCGCGCCCTTGGGCGCGCGGCCCTGCAGGGGCCCCGCGCGGGCGGCCCTGTGCCGCGCGGGCCTGCAGGCCGCGCCCTTGGGCGCGCGGCGCTGCAGGGGCCCCGCGCGGGCGGCCTTGTGCCGCGCGGGCCTGCAGGCCGCGCCCGTGGGCGCGCGGCCCTGCAGGGGCCCCGCGCGGGCGGCCTTGTGCCGCGCGGCCCTGCATGCTGCGCCCGTGGGCGCGCGGCCCTGCAGGGGCCCCGCGCGGGCGGCCTTGTGCCGCGCGGGCTTGCTGGGCGCCGCGCGGGCGGCTGGGCCAGCGCCGCGCGGCTGGGTTTTGGGGGCCGTGCAGCTGCGCCGCATTGGCCGCGCAGGCTGCGACTCGGCGACGCGCCGCGGCGTGTGTGCGCGATGGGTTTTCCGCGCAACGCGCGGCGTTTCTCGTCGCCGGATGGGTTTCTTTCGCCTTTGTGAGCGCGGTTTTAGCCGCATGTTTTTCTGATCCCGGTCCCTCTTCTTCTCTCGCAGTTGTGGCATAGTGTTAGCTTCTCACGTGGCCAGGGGCGCGTGTTTTGCCGCGTGGAGCTGCGGGATCGCATCGGGACCTCCGTTTGGCGCACGGTTTTCGCGGATGGATCGCAGGTGGGTTGGTTTCTCCCAAGGAACTACGGATTGCCTTTTATGCTTCCGAATGCAAAGGTATCGTATCCTTACTATCAGGTATTTGCGGAACAGTCGTGCAAGTCGAGGGTTGTCGTTTCCGACTTGGACACGAGTGTTAGTCGCATCGTTAGAGCATACGAGTTGTACTGGCAGAGTTACCAGATGGGTATAAATCACTGGCTGAGTTACCAGATGAGTAGATACCACTGGCAGAGTTACCAGAGGGGTATAGATCACTGGCTGAGTTACCAGATGAGTAGATACCACTGGCAGAGTTACCAGATGGGTATAAATCACTGGCTGAGTTACCAGATGAGTAGATACCACTGGCAGAGTTACCAGAGGGGTATAGATCACTGGCTGAGTTACCAGATGAGTAGATACCACTGGCAGAGTTACCAGAGGGGTATAGATCACTGGCTGAGTTACCAGATGAGTAGATACCACTGGCAGAGTTACCAGAGGGGTATAGATCACTGGCTGAGTTACCAGATGAGTAGATACCACTGGCAGAGTTACCAGATGGGTATAAATCACTGGCTGAGTTACCAGATGTGTAGATATCACTGGCTGAGTTACCAGATAGATAGTTATGCCCTGGCCGAGTCACCAGGTGGTTACTAGAAGGGATTGAGGTGGCCTTCTAGTGTCTTGTAGAGTTCTAGCAGTCCCAGTGCGGGGGCGGAAACTACGGGCGCCTAAGCCTACAGCATGTTCTTGTTTGATAAGGGCTGTAGGGGGCGCAGACGTTCGTAGTTTCCAGGCCTCCCGTGAGAGAGACTGAGAACTTACTTCCAGCATTGCATTGAGACATGTAGCGATAGATTCATTTCCAGTTATCTATCTATCTATCTATCTATCTATCTATCTATTTGTGTTTTTGTCTCCAGCAGACTGAGTGGGTGTACCGTGGGGTTAGCTTTGGTGCCCACTGAGATCTGACTGTTGCAGTTGATCTCACACCCGCTGTGATGACAGGTGTTCCTGAGGCGACCGTTCCAGGTTTGGCTCATTCGGAGCTTTCTGACCGAGGTATGCGCGTGGCTGGCTAGCTCCTACCCGAGTCGGTGGTGTCGGTGTAGTGTCTCTTGTACTTTTCAGTTTCCACTTTTGTACTTATGTTGGGGGTGCTGGTGGACTGGTGTACTTGGACTTTTCACCGCTTAGTGTTTCAGCTTCCTTTCAGCTCTGATACTTGTTAGCTATAGATCTCTTTTGCAGGTTAGACGCTTCGTCTGTACGGCAGTTTCCGTACAGACGGCGGATCTGTTGGCGAGCCCGGGTCGCAGTTCGACCCCCGGGGCGTGACACACAGTAAGTCTTGAACTGATCAGACAAGTACTCACATTATCGATCAGTGCGAAGCACTTTTACACTTCTTTCTATTTGATTCTCAGCCTCCGCTACGAAGTGCTTGAAGCAATCTAAAGCTTCAGAATGGTGAGAAAGCAAATACACATAGCCATAACGGGAATAATCATCAATGAATGTGAGAAAATAGCACGCACCATGCCGGGCCCTCACATTCATTGGCCCACAAATGTCGGAGTGGATCAGCTCCAAAGGATGAGAGGCACGAGTAGCCTTACCAAAAGGCTTTCTACATGCCTTCCCAGCCAGACAAGGCTCGCACACAGATAGGTCAATTTTGGCGAGAGACCCCAAAAGGCCTACTCGAGCTAGTCTGTTCATTCTTTCTTGACCTATATGACCTAGCCTGGCATGCCATTTAACGGATTCATCACAGAGATTAGAAGAAGAAGAAGCAAAAGCAAACGAATCATCATCCAAATCTAACTTAAAGAAGCCATTTATTAATGTACCATATCCAAATAAAGTACCATGAAAGGAAATGTCAAGGCGGTCTCTTTCAAAATGAAAAGAATAGCCTAAATGTAGCAAAGCTAAAACTGAACATAGATTACATCTTATACCGGATGCATATAGCACATCCCGGAGAAGTAAAGTGCGGCCACCACGCAACTTGAGTCGGTATGAACCAACTTCAATAACTTCCTCCATTGAGCCATTCCCAAGGGTGACAAATTGTGTGCCAGTCGGTACTCCATGATAATCTACAAATCCCGCTCGATCACGCACTACGTGCTTGTTTGCTCCTGTATCCACGATCCAATCGGGAAGAGAATTAGCTACTAAAACATAAGAGCAAACAAAACGGTGTGAGAGTGGTAGGGCTACCTTTTTCGGCTCAGAACAATCCCGAGCGAAATGACCCTTCTTTTTGCAGTTATAGCATTTTAGCTTCACAACTTCTCTGCTGCCAGCGCGCTTGCCTCTGCCGCGCTTTCCAACTCCACCATGAGGAATTTGATTTTTTCTTTTTTGCGCTCTATTGTTGTAACGCTTTTTTCGCTTGGCTGCAATCCCACAGCGCTTCTTAGAGCGCGCAACAAGAGCCACAGAACAGTTCGCATCCAAGCGTTCTGCCTCAAGCTCGAGATGACGTGATATGTCATTAAACGATTTAATGCCCTCATTGTGCGTCATCAGGAGCTTCATCTGGGACCATTCAGGGTCCGGCAGTGAACGAATCACCGCGAGAACCTGTTGCTCATCATTGAGCTCATTTCCAGCAGCCTTAAGGTCCCGAATCATGGTGCTCATCACACGAAGGTGCTCAACCATTAAGTGCTTCGGGTCCTTAATGTACTGCTGAAACTTTAGATTTAGGGCATGCAGTCTCGTAACTAAAGTTTGCCCAAAAGCAATCTTCAAATTTTTCCACATGCCTTTGGTAGTCTCATATGTCTCAAACTGTCCAATGAGGTCATCCTGCATGGCACACAATATAGTATACCGAGCAGTAAGATCCTCCTTGAACCATTTGTCATAGGCATTCTGCTCATGCTGGTGTTATGCAGTAGAGTTATCTAGAGGCACGTTCATTTTGACAGAGAGAGTTTCAAGAACTCCTTGTTCATTAAGCAGGTATTGCATTTTTCTGTGCCATATGTCATAATACTTTCCGTTTAGCTTATCACCCCTCGTGAGGTCAGCTATAGCATTTTTGGAAGCCATTTCACTACATTCAAAAACAGGTTTGGACATTAGGCACATATTTCAAAAAATTAACAAGATTGAAAAAATATCTCATTCACAACTAGATCGAAAATTTCACTAGGCTCATAATCATCACCCAGTGTCGATTCAATAAATTTCAATTTTATTAATTTTTTCTTATTTAATTTTGAAACTTATTCAAAAAAAAAAAAAAAATTCGGAACTCATCCATTTTAAAAGAACACATCTTTAAAAAATATTTTTAAGAACTTATCTTAAGATATTAGAGAATTCATATCACACTGATAATAATAAAAAAAAAGTGCTTGTGCCAAAATTTAATTTGAAAAACGTCAATGGTGTGCAAAACACATTACTCTTACATGACCTTAATTATTACATCACTTTTTGCAGAATTAAAACCTACTACATCACTACAAAGTTGTACATCAAAGAAAAACATTCTAAAGGAATGCTGCACACGCCGAACCCGCTTTTCTAAAATTAAATTTTATGGAAAAACACCGAAAGAACACAAGTACTTAATTATATGCACCAAAAAAGCATATAACGATTCTTAACTAGCTACAAAAGCATTAAAGTTTAAATCCACACAAGATATGAGGTATACAACACATGCATATTTTTATATATATATATATATATATTTTATTTAAATTCTATAGGTAAATAAAAAATTTCGCACCACATAGGAGCATAAAAAAATTATTATATATTTATTATTATTATTATTATTTTTCACACAGGAAAAAAAAATAAATAAATAATAAATAATAATAAAAAAATGGGTTGTCTACGATCGCGCAGACTGGGCCGGGCCGAGCCCAGCGACTGCAGCAGGCCGGGCCGGGCCACGCCCTGCGCCCACTCTAGGGCACGCTGGGGCCCGGTTCGAGCCGGGCCTGGCCTGCGCCAACAGGGGCGCCGCGGGCTGGGTCGGGCCCTGCGCCCGAAGCGCTAGGCCCCGAGCCCGCCCGCGGGCCATGCTGGCCGGGCCCTTGCGCCCGAAGCGCGGGGGCCCGCGCCTGCTTGGGTGCTGCGGGCCGGTTCCTGCGCCCGAAGCGTGGGGCCAATATCTCGACCTTTTTTTTTTTTTTTTTTTTAAATAATGCACATAGCATAAAAATATAGGGGCAATTTCCTATATACCCCTAAAAATTTCTCTGTTTTCAGATTTATCCTTCTTAGAAGGCTAATATTAAAACTATCCTTCTTACGTTCAAACTTCTTTCCAAAATGCCCCTGAAGTTAAACTTTGTTAGTATACCGGTTGGAGCTGCCGTTATCTGTGTAAAATTACGATTTTGCCCTTTCGAATATACCTTTCTATCATAACCAACTTTTCTTATGTACCCTTAAAATTTTCAATAGTTTTCGTATTTACCCTTAAAATATATCCTTCAGAGTACAATAATAATGCAAAAATTAAATAAAAACATCTGAAATTAAATGAAAACATCTGAGACCCTAAACCCTAAAACCCTAAAACCCTAAACCCTAAAACCCTAAACCCTTAACCCTAAAAAACCTTAAACCCTAAACCCTAAAACCCTAAAACCCTAAACCCTAAAACCCTAAACCAATGTTTTGATAGATAGGGGCAAAATAGGTATATCTGATAGTTTTCAACTCCGATTATTATTTAACTCTAGTTTGACCCTAGTTAACTTAACAAAGGGAAACGGTAGGGGTATTTTTAATAACGGTGGAACGCATGAGGGGTATATTGGAAAGAAAAAAATAAGAGGGGTAAATCAGATATTTCTTCAGATTTTAGGGGTACACAGGTAATTATCCCAAAAATATATATACAACGAATGTAAAAAAATTATTTACAGTATATAAAAAAAAATTATTTACAACAGATGTAAATAAAAAATATTTCGTGATCAATATAAAAGAATATAAACTAAAACCAATTTAGTTTTTCTTTCATATTTGTTTATTTATTTTAATTTGATTTCACATAGAAAAATGAATATAAAATCTTTTAGAACTAATCTACGAAAAAATATGATCAACGAAATATTTTCAAATCAAGCAAACACAGGCATGATCTCAGGCGAAAACAAGCAAACATGCTCCGATACCAATTGTTGGAATTAGAAGGCAGCGGAAACTTACAAACTGGATAGCCAACGTGTGGTGACCCCGATCCCCGTGTAGCTTCTCCCATGAACCGTGGTGTAGAACACCTAGTGTTGGTGTGTCTGGCCCATAGTGCATCAAAGGGATGCCACAGATGGACCCTGTGTGATATCCACAGCTGGATTGGCCTTCGGCTGCATTTGCCGAATTTTTGAAATGGTTTTGGGCCAAACAGAGGTTGGATTTGGATTTAGCGCGGAAAAACGCTTGAAAACGGCTATTTGCTTGTTTGATTCTGAGTCCGGAGGCCCAAAAACGGACTCCCGAAAGTTTTCGTTGAATTTCGGTGCATGGGAGGGGCCGTGGACCGCCGGCTGCCACGTGGCGGCCTGTTATTGGCCGGTCCGCAGTACTCGGTCCACAGAGTGGCGCGGCTGGGTGCACGGACCCGGCGCATGGACACGTGGCGCCGCCTGATTGGCGGGCTCGTGAGGCGCGGTCTACTGGGTGGCGCGGCGGTGTATGGACCAAGGTGGGTGGACATGTGGCAGTCCCCGGTTGGTCGGTGCACGCGGCGCGGTCCACGGAACCCGAAGTAGGGTGCGTTGACCGGGTGCAGGGGACACGTGTCGGCGTGCTACTCGCGGGCTCACGAGGCGCGGCTCACGGGGTCGCGGGCGGGCGCCTCGGGGAGCGTGCGTGGCAGGTGGCCAGGCTACGCCTGCCCGCACGTGTGACCGCGACAGTGCCAGGGACAGGTGGCGCTCCGCGATTGGCGGGCGCCACCTACCCGTTTGACCGGGGAGGCGCCACGCGGCGGCACCACACGCGCCCCGCACAGCTGTTTGCTGTGCGGGACACGTGTCGGTCTCCGGGAGGGCCACGTGGCCACTCCCGGCACGCCCCGCACAGCTGTTTGCTGTGCGGGTGACGTGGCGGTACGAGGAAGATCCGGGCGCCTACAGTGTTTCCCCTTTGCTGTCGGATTCGGGCGCCCGAATCCGGGGACTTGAATGGAATTTCTTCAATTGTTTTCTGCGGCCTATATAAAGCCCGAGCCGCCTTCACTTGCAGGGTTTTGACATTTCGGAGCTTCAAACCGACTGGAGGTCTTCAGCAAAGTTGATCCCCACACAGTGTTGCATCCATCTGTCGATTTCGGGGATTTTACGTGGCACGCTTATTGAGATTTCCATTTTCTTGGCGCGTCGCGACGTTCCTTCGTCGGTGTTTCTCCCGTCGCGTTTCGGTACGCGAGCTCCCCCGGCCTACTCCGACCACCTTTTTGAGCGGTTTCTTCACCGTTGGATCCACGACAGGTAAGACTACGATCTTGGTATTTTTAGAATTTCCTGGTTTTGCGCTTTTCGAGGAGTTCTTCCATGCTTACTGGGACATTGGTTTTCTGTGACGATTTGTGAGGACAGCAGGTTGATTTGAGGAGATCTCCGCGCTCGAGCGTCGGATCGAGACGAGCCTTTGCACTTTTTGCATCTACTCGACGCGAGGATTATCATAGTATTTTTCTTGGATTTTTCTGAGACCTTCCCGGAGGTATAGTTTTCTCCCTTCATCTGTGCTTGGGATTACAGTTGTGTGGTTGTGAGGTTTTGCGCACCTGTGTTGTGGAATTTGTAACTTGGCATACGGTGCTCGGAATTGGGCGTACAGGTACCCGTTTCGAAGGTCTCGACGCGAGGATCGCTGTGATATTTTTATCAGATTTTTCGGAGGCCTTTCTGCAGGTGAATAATTGGCATCTTTGGGACTGAATTACAGATTGTGATTACTTGGTTTAATTTTGGAATAAAGTGTAATTGTAAGCCTTGTGTTGTACCCAGGAGGATTTGCGGGTATTGCTGGGCCCGTTGGATCTGGAGTTATTGATTTTGGGGTATTTTCAGCTGTGGGACTTTAGACAGTTAGCGCCTTCAGGTGGGTGGCCTTGTCTCCAAGTTTGATGGACTGAACATTAAATCTGCTATAGTAGGACCATGCATGATAGTAGATTCTTGTGCAGCATGCTAGAATGTAGGAATTGTTATTCCTTGTATTTATCTGATGATCGTATGATCTCTTCTGCTTCCTACCACCTGTTAAATATTAGTTATTGGAACTTGACCTAGCACCCCCGTCATATGTTGCATGTGTAACCAGACCAGTAGAAAACCCTCACTTGGGCTAGGGTTATTTATGTTTAGACATCCACACATTGTGTTTCATTCCTGGACTTAGTGTTATCCTCGCCCGGGTAGTGGGCCGAGCGGTCGAGACTTCCTTTTAGTGTGGGATGCATATTCTCTCATGCTTGGGAGCAGAGTGGAGTCTGGTAGATGTAGTGGATCGCTTGTCTGTACTGGGAACCGTTTGGGGTAAACGGTGGTCCCGGGAGGTCTTGTTTTTCCCTGTTTGGGTTGTCGCCACTGTGTTAGTGGTAGTAGTGTACTAGTGTTAGCAGGACCTAGAACCCAGAACCCTTTTCGACATACACATGATTTTAGTCTACCAACGTTTTCTTCAAAGCATCGAAGGGCCGCTGGAGTCTGTTCTTGTTTGATTGGACAAAAGCATCAGCCCTTCGGGGTTTGGGTAAAATACTTGTTTTCTAACTGTTTTTCCTAAAAGAACTAAAAATCATTAAAAATGAGTTTTTCCTCAAATCAAGAGAGTTTTTCAAAAAGGGAACTACTTTTAGTTCTCACCCGCGTGGGTTGAGTGAAAATAGTTTTCAATAACAAATGTCACATTTTTTCTGTAAATCTCCCCACTCGAAAGGATTCGAGTGGTCTGGGTTCTAGGGGCCGTTCCATTGTCGGGACGAAAGCCACGGGGGCCGAGCCTGGAACCTGTTCTTGTTTGATAGGGTTGTAGGTGTAGGTCTCCCGGAACTTTCGGGCCCTGGTTGGTGTCTTTTGCGTGTTGTACCGTGGTTGTTGTGTTCCCGAACTATAAGGGGGTCGGGAACTTCGATAGGCGGAGCCTAGAGTCTGTTCTTGTTTGATAGGATTCTAAGCACCGGCCTATCGGGTTTCCGAACCCTTATGGTGTCGGTCTTTCCTGTGAGTTTAGGGTTCTGTTGTTGGGAACCGTCGGAGTTGACGGTGGTCCCGGGTCGTTGAGTGTTGTCCGACCAGATTGTTAGCCCTGAGTTGTGGGTCGATCCTGGCTGTGGAGTATCTCCAGCTAGTGTGTTTTGTGCTGTGAGCTGTTGGAGAGGCTTGTGTCTCGTGTTTCGTGAGAGCTGATCAGCTGAGTCGTCGAGAGTGCTCTGACTGTTGTGAGAGATGTTTGAGGATTGAGTCATTCCGTTCAGAGCGTGAGCATGGATTTTGGACTATAGCCTGCAGTGCTGTCCTCGTTGGGGTCGCTCCCCTCGAGTGCCACGTCCGGGGTGGGTCTGCACTTTGGTATCGCGACTTGTCGACGCCGTCCCTCTGACTGGGCCAGTTTTGGCAGTTACGGACACAGTCCCTCTGGCTGGGCCAATTTTGGCAGCTACGGACGCCCTACGTAAGTCCGGTCCTCCGGGATGTAACGGCAGTAGGTAGGCGCAGGTTTGACTGGACCCGAGGAGGCAGTCAGGTAGATTGGGTGATCTGAGTTGAGGGATAGTAGATGCACCATGTTATCATCGGTTCTACTTTTTGAGCATCTAGATAGGGGCATAGTAGCTGTAGAGTTATTCATTTTCCAGCTCCTTCCTTCAGTATTTCATTTGTTACAGCATGCCTCTAGTAGACTTAGTGGGCAGACCGTTGGGCTTGTTGGCGGCACCCACTGAAAACTACTGTGGGATGTAGTTCTCACACCCGTCGTGGTGTCTTTTTCCCCAGGGACGTCTGCTCTTGTTCCTGCTGCTCCAGTTGCTGCTTATTCAGATCGAGGTAAGGGAGTCGCGAGCTAGATCCCTATCAGTCGTCGTCCAGAGAGTAGATGTACCCTTATTATTTTGAGAGTTTCTTGTTGAGAGACTTTGTAGTGAGGTATAGAGTTGTACTTTCCTTTTATTGCTGAGAGAGACTTTTGTATTTTGGTGAGGACTTGGATTGTATATATTTTATTTCTAGCAGTTTACTTTCAGCTCTGATATCTGTATAGTATAGTTGATCTTTTGCAGGTTAGTCGCTTCGTCTATACGGGGCTTCCCGTATGGGCGGCGGATCTGTTGGCGAGCCGGGTCGCAGTTTCGACGCCGGGGCGTGACACAACGTATCCAGGAATCAAAAGCCGGATCGGGTAGTTTGTTTTACTAGCCTTCTTGGATCGTCATTGTCTTGATAATTCTTGACTCTCCACGAATCTCCTGGTTGCAGATCGGATGCGCAGATCGGATCGGATGCGAAGAGGGCTACCAGAGTCCTCTTCTATGTCGACACTTCAAAACCACGGGAACGAAGGTGGAAACCAGAGAGAACGTAAAGAGAGAATGAGGAAGAAGAAAATTCTTTTTCTTCTTGTGTATCGTCTGTTCTCTATACCGTATAGGAAAAGGGGTTCTATTTATAGATTATTAGGACTCTTTAGGATATTATCTTTCTCACGTAAAGATAAGAGAATATCGGTTAGGATATGGATTAAGATATGTTTCTTAATTGATAAGAAATATATCCTTATTTTTAACCCATAATCTTATGCTTAACATATAAGGATAAATTCGATTTTATCCTTAACACAAAAAGATAAATCCTAATCCATATCATATATGGATTAAGCCAAATTAGAACCAGCCAATGTGGACACACCATATGGCTACAGAAACAAACAGCAAAAGTGAAGTAATTTTTATCCGAACTATAATTCAACCTAAAATCCACTTCAACTCAAAATCTACTCGTAGAAGTATGAGTGGACTACCTGTAGCAATAGACTCAATCTAGCTCATGATGGGCCTTGGCCGATCTCAAGTCAATTGTATCCGCGGGTCATGTTAATTAACAAGCTAAACATGAAAAAGATAATAATAAGCTAATTAGAATAGCCGTCCGATATAAGTGAGTTTACTTTCGAGTTGAAGTTGAGTTACACATGAACCGCTCGACTGGCCTACAAGTTTGCTTTAGAATTGAGATTATCATAGTTCTTATTTGTATAAAATTTTGTGATTTATTAATTATCAAAAGTACTTCCCTGTCACACTTCGTCCAAATGAACAATAATAATTTTATGCCATGTTTCAATTTTTTAACCAATTTTTAGTTCTGTAAATAGAAATTTAATTATATGATGGATATGCCCATAAATAGATTTTTTCTATAGCTTAAATAAGAGACATTTTAAAAAGAGCGAGACTAATGGTACAGTCCAAATATGGTGTAAAATTCACGCCCTATTCATCTAAGAATAAAAAAAAATTCACTAATTATTTCAAAGTGAATAGTAAAATTCACTCATTTTAGAATAAATGTGGTATAATATATAACATTCTAAATGTGATGTAAAAAAAAACCATTTTTCTTTAAAAAAAATCCAGAGAAGCCCAGCAAGAGGTGAAAATTACTGATTGATCATTGTCCACCACATCATTATTGGACCACTCAACTTCTATTTTGTGTATAATTCTTTCTTAAAATCAATGGTTTTTTTTTTTTTTTTCCAGAATTTGACTATTTTCATTTAAGTTCTGAGAAACTAAGGATTGAAAAGAGTGTTAAAAAAAAAATCTCTTTTGTAACATATATTCAAACTTTCTTATTTTGATAAAAATAAAATAAAATAAATTAACATTGACCATTTTTATTTTGATTTACTATTTGAAAAAATGGACTTCCATTACCTTATATGATTTAATGGGTTTGGTTAGATGTATATTGACTAACTATTTTGATCTTAACTTATAAAAAACACGGGATGATAATTTTTTTTTGTGGATTTGGGTCATCGCATGAATCTGTGGAAAGAAAAGAATTTTGTCTCTGCGGCGATGGCTTCCCACTCATGGAGAAAGGATACTACTTCTTGCTTTGCGAAATTTTCTATGACAGTAAAATAATCCATATATATTATTATATGTTATTAATATATTTATAAATATATAAAGTTAATTTTAATATTTTAATATATTTTAAATTTAATTAAATATTTTAAATATATTTAATTTTTTATTTAATATATTAGCCACATAATATTTAATTGTTATATATTTTTAGTAATTTGATGTGGCATACTTAATAATTTGATATTGAAAAAAAAAAACTTCATAATTAAATAAAATTTAAGCTATTTTGAAATAAAATAAACTATTATTTTATTTTAAATTAAAAATTAATTTAATATATTTTTTAAAAAAATATGCAAGATCTCTACGAAAATAAAGATTTCAGAAAAGGGAGGACAAAAATAGGGATGCGGAAGGGTAAGGGTCCCTGTTCCTGCCCCGCCGTACTGTCATTCATAATCTTGAAAGATGAAGATTTGAAATAAAAAGTTTACAGTGTTTCTAACTCATCTAAAATCTTAAATTTGTATTATTTTTCTTTCCTTTCTAAATGATATCATTTTATATTAATAATTTTCATTTTTTTACAAGTATCGATAAGATTTTATAGAAAAAAAATATCTCTAAAGCACCAAAACATTCTCTACATACAACTAACATTTCTTTTCTTTAATCCCAAAAAATTGAGAGTCGGATGACACAAGTAAAAGATTAAACATCTCTATTTTTTAGGTTTTTTATGAACGCCAAAAAAATTCATCCCACAATAATCTATTTGGTATGAAAAATTTATTAAATGATGGGAGGTGAGAGGTAAATTTTTATTTCTTTCATAATTTGATAGGATTACATATCCAACCACTAAAATTAAAATAATTTTGTTCTTTTGAAAAAATTAACTTTGAACACTGAAAATACTATTAGATTTTAAATATTTGGCCAAGTCCCAACATTGAATCACAATATTAATATTTTTTTTAAAAAATTATATTATTAAATAGTTTATTCAGATGTCCAAAAAAAAAATTTAGTCATTTTGAACATAATTAGTGTTTGATCTAACTTTTCATCTAAATTTAATCAAATATTATATAATTTTTAACTAAAATTAATTTTATAAAAATTATTTTTTCAGAATTTAGAAAAGTCATAAATCCATTGGCTAAATTTTCACAAAAGAATGGAGGATAGAATAGTGAGATGATGTGGTGCACGAGGTTCAGCGATTCACTCCACCAATGAAATCCACTTGCAACTCACGTGCGCACGTCGTCAGAGAATAACGAAAGCGAGGGAGAGCCAGTGACCAGAGATAGGAAGAACTCCGCGAACCAGCGATTAGAAAACAACGATGATGGCGGCCGCCGCGCCCGCCGCCCTAATCCGCGGCCGCTCCGCCGGGCGTCTCCTCCTCGTCCACCGCCGCACCCGAAACCCTAAAACCCCTCTCCGTAGATCCACCGCCTCTCTACGCGCCCTGCCTCCCCCTCCTCATCCTCCTCCTCTCATCCCCAACGCTGCTCCTTCGAGGTGGAGGCTCTTCTGCAGCGGCACCGTCTCCGCCGACGCCGACGCGGCGGCGGCGGCGGAGAGCGTGCGCGAGTTCCGGAGGCGGCTGAGAATAGCGGGCGTGAAGGGCGGGGCGAGCGAGGGGCTGGAGTGGTTGGGGAAGGAGCTCCTGATCAGGGGATGGGTCCGGACTTGTCGGGTGCAGAGTAGCGTCACGTTTATCGAGGTGAGGGTGCGGCATTACATCTTCTCTTTGTTGTTTTATGCATCAGTTCATCTGAATGCTATGTATTCTTATTTATGTTGTGCTTTTATGTGTTCTTGTGTTAGGGGCCATACATTTTTACCTTTTATGTGCTCTTGTAGCTGAATTACTTAGGAATGGGTTAAAATTAAATTTTGCTTGGCGTTGGAAGATGCAGTTTTCGGCTTAGATAACTATTGTTTCATCTTTAATTAGATATTACTTTATTGCAGGGATTTAAGCATTAAGGATTTCTCAATAGTGGCTTTCTCTGCTCCTTCAAGACCCATATCATTACAATTGAAACACGAAATCTGCGAAATAATGGTGTGGAAGGAGTGGAGCATCAGTTATTGTATAGGTGAATAGTTATAGTCTCTGAGTATAATATATCTAATATATTTCCTGTATGTATGATTGAAGATCATTTGTCCCTTGCTTTAAGGGGTTGAAAATAGATTTGCAAAAGAGTACTGAATTATCTTGTCACTCCCTGGGATTCTTTTTTAAAATCTTTTTTACGGAAAACAGCGAAAAACGTATATATATTTATACTTTTAAACAAACATCAAAGACACCCCGAAACGTGCACAAACCCACCACATTGATAGAGACTCGGATAGAGTTTTTTATTGTACATGTACGGCGTAGCATCTGGAATACAAACATCAACCACACATGCCACCACACAGAAAACAACGACAACAACAATAAACAGGTAGCGGAAGGATGAATACATCTAAGTATCTATCAACAGGTAGATAATCAACGAATGCTAAGAATCAACATATATCCACTAGTATGAGTCACTTAATTTCAACAATCAAAAATTACTAAATGATTTGGAAAGAGAAAATCAGTGAGAAAATTTTGCTTCGTCATCTCAAGTCATTTGTTATCTGAAGTAATAGTAGAAATGGCCTCAATTTTGGCCCCTCAAACTGTTGTAGAAAGCTAGAGAATTGATAGGCCAACAAGCTTCGGACATACATGGGAAAAAATTTATTTACGGTTCAATTTAATCAATTTGAATAAAACTACAAAATTGTACGTTGTGTAGACATGAAAGTGTTATGAAATTAGGTCCACTCTGTTAATTGGATTGAACCATCAATTTCCTAGAAAATGTTATGTAATTAGGTTCACTCTGTTAATTGGATTGAACAATCAATTTCCTAGAAAATTATTATGTACAATTGTGAAAAGTAATTTTTCCCATTATGAGCTTATGTAAAATTTATCCATTATTTTTTAATTCATTGTATGTTCTTCCTTTCTTGCTATCTTTTACGCTCAAATCATCAACATGTACTAGCACACACACGCACTAATTTTTTCTATTTAGTTCATTGTGCTTAAGCTCCTCAGTTTTGAAAAACCTACTTCATCGCATGGAAAGATAGGTAATTGCGAGAAGCATCTCTTAATTAAATTTGTTGTAGCATGTGCTTAAGTAAAAATTTGTTGTAGCATGTAAATTTAAATGTGATTTTGTTGTTCTTTCGCTTCCCCGGCCAAAAATATATTATCATTATTTGTTGTTTCATCAATCATTGAATTTTCTTCTACTTCACACTATTTAGGTAAATGATGGTTCTTGCCTCTCCAATATGCAATGTGTAATGACCCCTGATGCTGAAGGTTATGAGCAGGTAGCCATCTTTCTTTTTCTTGTCGGCTTAATCTATCTTGTTGTATAATAACTAATAAGCTTAGACCTTTTTAAAATTGTATAAACTGTGTTCATATCTAGCATTGAATTATTATTGTTTTGGAGGAATTGAATTTTTGCCCAATTTGCGGAGAATTAATTGATGGTTTAGCATTGTTATGATGAGAAAATTTATGCATTTTTGTACTGAGTATTTCAATAGGTGGAATTAGGAACTGTAACAACTGGGGCATCTGTACTAGTAGAGGGAGTTGTGGTTAGCAGTCAAGGTGCTAAGCAGAAAGTGGAACTGAAGGTAGCAAGGCTTGTCATGGTAATTAACTGACCTCAACTCCTTGTTCTTTCCTTTTGAAATCATGTGTTGAGCTCTTTAACCAGTGGATCTATTTTATGATGATGTAATTTTTTTTAGAAAGTAATTATTTCGGCATCTCTTCGGTTATCTTAAATATGACGGCTGCCATTTTTGAGAACTTAAAAGGATGAATTACACAATTGTTCATTGGATTTATCGTGAACTTTCATTTAGGTTGCCCAACCTTATTTTGTTACAGTTGGGATTGAACTTTAAATTTCTGTTTTGCTCGGGTTACCTGTCAGACAATTTAATTTCTCTAACAGAGGAATGACATGATTTCTGACTCAGCTACAATGTCATCGACAGGCTATGATATGGTAGTTGATTCAATTGCCACATCATCTATGAAAAATGATATGACATCAAAATCCGCAGCCATGTCATCTCCAAGAGATGACGTGGTAGCTAAATCAGCTATCCATCCTTTAGGAAAATTAGATGGGAGTTAAATTGAGTGACCCAATTGAAATAGAAATTGAATTTCAATGACTACATAGCAACAAACGGAAGTTCGGTGATCTAGGTGAAACTTCATGATAAGTTAAATGACCAATGATGTAATTTACTCTAGCTGAAAAAATAAAAATTCAGGAGAGCATGAGGTATACATTTTACTATAATCTGGACTGAAATATAGCTAATCTTTGCACATTTCATAGATTTAGTGAGGCATCTATTGGACAAGCATCTTGACATGCATATTTCTGGTGGGTTTTTTTTTTTCCTTTTCGGTCATGGAAATCACATTTCTTTTATCTTTTCCTCTTTTTCTTGCAGATTGGGAAATGTGACCCGTTGACGTATCCTATACAAAAGAAAAGAGCAAGCAGAGAATTTTTGAGAACCATAGCTCATCTTCGTCCTCGAACAAATACATTCGGCTCAGTATGGTCTCTTTCTTTCGCCAATTTATTGTTGTGCTTTTCATTCCTGTAGTAACTATCAGTAGATTTTCTATACATAAGTAACAAAAAAGAAGTATATGTGTGATATATACCCCTACTAAATTATTTTGTTTACATGTATACCCATGCAAAATCTGAATTTTCGTGTATGCTCCTCAAAAACTTACTGTTGTATATACCCATATACTTTGAGATTAACAGAGAAGGCTTGGATGACACCCAACATATATTAAGGGTCATTTTGTAAGAAAATGCACTTTTGTGTGTGTGTGAACATTCAGATTCTAAAGTGCTATATATTGGAATAAATGATTTTGTTGGGATATATATTTAGCTCCCTTATGTTTTTCGTATGGCACTTATTATTACAAGCTTGTTTTGTTGGTGTAATATAAAAGTGATGATTTTGTACCATTTGGTGCTTATTTAGGTCACAAGAGTGAGGAATGCATTGGCTTATGCAACTCACAAATTTTTCCAAGAAAATGGATTTGTTTGGATCTCTAGCCCAATTATCACTGCTTCAGATTGTGAAGGAGCGGGAGAACAATTCTGTGTTACTACTTTGGTATGCATTTCGCTGTTTTCATTACTTTGAACAAACTTTTAATTGTGTGCACATGTCGCAGCTGTTGTGAACACTGTAAATTGTGTATCCTGTATAAGTTAATATTATATCTGATGATGAAAATTTCAGCATTATCTTGAGATTCTTTTAGCTTTAAGTGCAATGATGAAAACTTCAGTATGAAATTAAAACCTGTGTGACAGTTTACCAAAGAAAGCAAATCAATATATTTAAGGGTAGTGAAATAATTTAATAAAGTGAAAAGCTTACTTGAATGATTCGCTTAACCATTTTTGTTCAATATTTTTCATGGCATCATAGTATGCTAGAAATAGATTAATGAGTGTCATAGAGAGATTGTAGCAAGAGATAGTGACACCGATGCTGATTGCAAATTTCCATTTGAGAGCAATGAGAGAAGAATTAGTATAATTTTGTTAGAGTGACATAATGATCATTAACCATTTCAAATTCATGCGTCTATATGACGGATTTAAACACTTGTATGATGTTTTTTTACTTTCTTGTCACTGATTTTTGTATATATGACAGATGTCTGGTTGGCTTTTTCTTTTACTTTCTTGTCTCTATTTTTGCATGTATGAAAGATGTCAAACGCTCGTGAAGGTAATGATTGCCCAATAAGTACCATTCCTACTACTAAGGATGGTAAAGTTGATTGGTCACAGGTGAGGGCTATCTAATATTATATATGCCTCTTAGTATTCATGTTCTATCTGTTACTATATGCCTATTAGTACTTATGTTTCTCTGTTTCCTTGATTTTGGTCAACATTGATTTCTGATTTGAGATTCTGCCCTCTTTAAGATGACTAAATGGCATTTGGCAGTTTTACAAAGAACAACTATCATCAAGCTGCACAAATTTTATGGTCAATTATGAATTTGATCCTTTGAAGTTTAATTCTGAAGTAAACAATGACTTCAGATTTTCAATTTCTGACAATAGATTACTTAAAGATTGCCTTACGCAAGAGTTAAGTCAGCACATCAGTCTACTGATTGACAAAGAATGCTACGTGCGGCTCAGCATAATCATTACAGTTGCTGATGAGCCTGACGTGATTGATTTCTGAGGTTGGCGCTGTTAGAGAATTTTATGATGATGATGCCGTCATGCTTCTTTCTTTCGTTACGTGGCAGACTAATGGAAGGACCAAATGCTATACAGAACGAACTTCATAGACTAAATTATTAATAGTCTAAATGAATCGGAGTCAAACTTCTGGGACTCACTTCGTAACGAACCTGATAATTTGTCTTGTCGTGTATAATTTTGTATAAATGACATGTTAGAATTTACGAACATTTACTTTTCAATATTAAATCTTCTGACGTTCTGGATGTGGAAGTGCTGATTTGTTTTGGAGCTTTGCTTTCATTTTGCTGATTATGTGAGCATAACTTATGCAACAAGAACCGTGACCTGTCATCTTTTTTGCTTTTAGGACTTCTTTGGGAAACCGGCATTCTTGACAGTGTCTGGCCAACTAAATGCTGAAACATATGCATCCTCTCTTTCTGATGTATGTTTTCTTTTCTCTATCAGGCCACCATGCACACTTTCACAATCTATAAATTTTCATTATTTTGATTACCATTATATCATTTCCCTTAAAATTTGTTAATTTGCCTCCAGGTATACACATTTGGTCCTACATTTAGGGCAGAAAATTCTAACACCTCAAGACATCTAGCTGAATTTTGGGTAAATTACAATTTACCACCCTTTCAGAGTTTTTCTTTTTGAGGTAATATGCCCAGTTCTTGAAAATTTTGAACATTGGGTCTTACATTCTCTATCTTATGCAAAGATGATTGAACCTGAGCTTGCCTTCGCCGATCTGAATGATGACATGGCCTGTGCAACTGCCTATCTCCAGTATGTAGTAGGTTTTCTCTTCAGATCTATGAGCATTTGCTTGATGCATATGTCAAAATAATGGTTCTTTTACTATGTGTGAGGTCTTTAGTTGTACCCTGCGAAATCCTTTATTCATATATATACATGCTCTGTAAAATCAGAATTTTTGTGTGTACCCCTTGAGCAATTTCTTATGAGAGTACTTTGTCCTAATCTGGATAATCATCAATTCATGGGCAAAAATAAGTTTTGTAATTTAAAAAAAAAACTATCTAAAAGGGTAAGATTTTGTTAGTACAAGGGAATACATGCAAATAAATTGAGTTTTCAAGGGGCATGCATGAAAATGCCA
Source organism: Tillandsia leiboldiana (assembly GCA_029204045.2). Classification (NCBI taxonomy): domain Eukaryota; kingdom Viridiplantae; phylum Streptophyta; class Magnoliopsida; order Poales; family Bromeliaceae; genus Tillandsia; species Tillandsia leiboldiana. Next base: position 45,552,990 of record CM055067.1, on the reverse strand, counting down.
ATTTTTGAGGGGGATATATATATGTGAAGAGATAATTTTGCAAGGGTATGCATGTAAATGACTTCTTTTTATATCTTTTGTTTTGGTATGAAGAAGTCCCTTCATTATCTTTTTATTTGTTCATAGTAGCTTTCCTATTTTAATGTTTATCTTTTTCTGCAGGTAAAATTTGTTCTAGAAAACTGCAAAGAAGATATGGATTTCTTTAATACATGGATTGAGAAAGGAATAATAGACAGATTAAATGTATATTCTCTAGTTAATTTCTTTGACTCTATTTGTTGGTTCCTTTGTAATGGCAAATGTGGAGCAAAACAATTTGTACAGCTATTTTGTCTTGCATTCAATATTTTCTTTACTGTTGTTCGCAGGATGTGGCTGAGAAAAATTTTGTTCAGCTGACATATTCGGATGCAATTGAACTGCTTATTAGAGCTAAAAGAAAATTTGAGTTCCCGGTAATGTATTTCTATAAAATTATCTTCGATTGTCCTTGGATTTGTATAAGCTATTATTTATCGTGAAATAAAATTATCTGCTTAATCTTCCACATATTTCTAACGTTATATTTATTCTCGTCTTTTCGTAGATGGCCACAAGATTTTAATATGCTTGGAGATAATATTAAAATTTACATTTATGTTGGGCTAAATGCAGAGACACCCCTTGGACTTTATTGCTTTTGCCAACTGACCCTAAGCTTTTAATTAGAAAAGCTGAAAGGTTGATTTAAAAATAAAAGAAATTCTTACCCGAATGCTTCTAATTGATAGGTGAAGTGGGGATTGGATTTGCAAAGTGAGCATGAAAGATACATCACGGAGATTGCTTTTGGCGGGCGACCAGTAATTATCAGAGACTATCCGAAGGTATGTAGTATTAAAAAGGCTTGATTTAGTCGTCTCGAGAAGATATTTGTAATCTATCTCTCAGGTTTCGTTTTGCTGCTAGGAAATTAAAGCTTTCTATATGAGGCAAAATGTTGATGGGAAGACGGTCGCTGCTATGGATCTGCTGGTTCCTAGGGTAACTACAAACTATTGTTCTAGATATCACCTACGCACCTATTTTCAGATGTACATTTGTACATACATAAATTGTATACAATTGCATAACCCCATTTATAAATCCTCATGAATATACAAACAAACCCCACATACCTATATACCTATTCATGTATATATAGTCTTATGTAGGTACTTAACTGTGTATATTTATGTATGTATGCATGCATGTATGTAGTTAGTCTCTTCTTTAGATTCTTAAGACTGATATACGTATTTTGCGTATATGTAAGAAACTTTTGCTTAACGGATTTCTGTTAATGCTTTTCAGTTGAACTCAACATAATGATCAGAATCCATTGCAGGTTGGTGAGCTTATTGGTGGAAGCCAAAGAGAAGAGCGTCTTGATTATCTGGAAGCTCGATTGGATGAGTTGAATCTCAACAAGGAAAGCTACTGGTGGTACCTCGATCTTCGACGCTTTGGCTCAGGTTGGAATTCCTGCTCATCTTTATAGCCAAAATCTTGGCTCTATTTCTCATTGATGTTCATGAAATATCTTGATTTGCAATATGTTGTTTATGATAGTATACATCTGGATGTTTTCTTGGACTATTTGCATACCAATGACCAAAGTGCCTATTTGGCCTTTCTTCTGGAATGGCTTCTTTAAGAGTGTTTCGCAAACAAAAATTCTACTGCTTTTGCTGTTGCTTGAATCTGAAATGAGTTTCTAGGTTCCAAAAGCTGAAGATTTAAGCTCAAGCTTCTGCCTCTACTTACTGCTGCTGCCAGAAAAGGATTCTAACTGAAATTGTATGTAGCAAGCGCTTACTAATACTTAAATAGTGCCTCTCCAGAAACTCCAGCTGGGCCAAACATTCCCTAATACTCAAAATCTTATTGCTTGATTTGAGTTTATTTTCCCGATAACATATTAGTAGTCTCTAATGTTCCTTTTTTTTTTTTGGCGCCTGTTTCAGTTCCTCATGCTGGTTTTGGCCTGGGATTCGAACGACTTGTACAGTTGGCAACCGGAATTGAGAATATAAGGGATGCAATTCCTTTCCCTCGGGCTCCTGGTTCCGCAGAATTTTAATACCAAGAACCATTAGACCAAAAATAATAAAAAGTAATTATTTCTTGGCATAAGATCACCAAAATGTTTAAATGGGTAATATATTTACTGATTGTTTCTTGTAAATCATTCTAAACAAACAGTTGTAATCTTATCAGCCGGACATAGTGAAGTCGTCAAAAACAAACATTCAAGCTAAATTTTTTGTGTATTTTACTGTGGAGTGGTGAACAATTTTGCTGTAAATTTGACAATCTGAATGAATTTGTATTTCTTTTTGGAGCTTCGTGATAACTTCTCATTGTGTTCTAACCTGAATAGATAGGGAAACAAAAATCCTAAGGATCTACTGTCTCCAATGCCTGTGTTCGGTGAGAAGGCGATCGTCGCAATCATATGATGCAAAATGCTTTGTCGGCGCGACTTGGGCTAGAATACTTTTGTTTATGTACTAAACTGTACACCCACATTGTTTTTGATGACGGACAATAGAATCATCGACACTGTTAAAATGGTCTATGGCTTGGCTTCAACATAATTTATTGAACTTATGAATTTTTGTTTCTACAAAGTTCAAATATTATAGATTACGTGTCAATTTTTTATATAAATGGTATATAAATTCTCCGTGAACAGAAACGATGTGAAGGTAGCTTGATACTTGGCATTGTTTGGTTAGGAAACAAGGCGGGAAATAAGGAGAATAAGAGCTTTATTCGCAAGCCGGTTCAAAAAAAAAAAAAAAAAAAAAAAAAAAAAAAGAAAAGAAAAAAGATTTAACTGTGTATCTTATCTTAAAATAATATTTTAAGTAAAATTGCTCCATTCAAAAGAAATAATATTTTTTTTTGCTTATTTTCGACTGTTTCAATTATTTTTTTGCTCTTCTTCATCACTTGCTAAGAAGAAGAGGGCGGCGGAGGCGGAGGCGGAGGCGGCTCGTCTTGCCTATGCCCCGTGGAGGGTGCTCCGATAGGGGCTGTGTAGGGGCGGGGGAGGATCTCCTGTCTAACCTCCACCGCACCCGTGCGTGTCGGTAGGGGTGAAGGCGAGTACCTCTGCATTGCCTCCACTTAATTTAAAAAAAAAATATTTTTTAATTAAGTGGAACCCTCGTATGCTTTTTTGTACTGAGCGTGGAAAAGGAGACGAGGACGATGACGAGGAGCCCTACGAAGAAATGCACCCTCACGGGGTAAAAGCAAGGCAGGCTGCCTTCCCCGCCCTCTTCTCTGGCATCTCTGTGCTCTCCTCTACTTCTACTTCTATCACACGCATCGCTAGCTCCGGATAGGCGCAGAAAAAGCATAAGAAAGTCAAAAGAAAGGAGGAAGAGAAATAGTGCAACTTTTACCTAAATAGTACAATTTTTATTTAAAAAGTGTAATTCTCATATTAAAGAGTATAGTTTTTGTTTCAAATGATATAATTTTCATCTAAAACAGTACAAAATTCTTTTAAAATATTACAACTTCTTCTACAGTACAAAATCCTTCTCCTCGTCGTCCTATCTCCTTCTCCGCACCTAGTACGTGAAGGGATACTCACCTTCACCATCCACCGACGTGCGCGGGCGTGGTGGAGGTGAGACAGGAGATTCTCGCTCGCCCCTGCGCACCCCTAGCCCACGCACCCCTGATCTCGGATGAGTGCACATGATCTCGGATGAGTGCACAAGAAACACGAGGAAGCTGTGGAGAAGGAGGACGAGAATGAGAAATAATACAACTTTCACTTATAACTCTTATCTCAAATAGTATAATTTTTGTCTTAAGGAGTACAATTTTTGTCTAAAATAGTGTAAAATTGTGCTAAAACGGTGCAACTTCATTTTTTTTTTTTTTTTTTCTAGTTTTTGGTTTTTTTTGTAACAACGACGCTACATAATAATTTTTTAGAAATTTTTATTATTATTATTCTTTATTTTTTTTTTATTTTTCTGGCATCTATATTTTTCTTCTTCACTACCGCCATTGCCGCCGCAATGGATCTCGTCAGAATGCCGTTACTCAAAACCGCGCTCGCCATGCGCCTGCGATGTTGCACCCATCATATATATTTGGGCGTGGACGTGGGCGTGGGCGTGGGCCTGGGCATGTGCGCGAGCGCGGCGCCGTCGAGGAAAGGCTTGGCGAGGTCCATGGCGGCTAGGGATGTAAATGGATACGGATATCCGAATTTTATTCGAATCCGAACGGAGTGGATTTAACCCGATGTAAATGGATATGAATTTGGATATAGATATATATATAAAAAAACCGACGAATTTGGATTCGGATATGGATATTAAAAAAAAAATCGAACCCGAACCCGAAATCAAATTCGAATTCGAACCCAAACCCGAATAAATTTTATATAATATGATTAATGCTAAGGGCATTATGAGATATCTAGTTTATGTTAACTGTAACTTTTTTAAAATAAACCCTCAGATTGCAGTTAATCTAAGGGCTTAAATTTTTTTAAAAAATTTAACCCTTAGATTTAACTTAATGTTAACTGCAATTTTTTTAAAAAAAATTAATCTTAGATCTCAATCTATGGGCTAAGATTACTTCTTATGTTTTACAACTCAAAGTCTCAAACCCTAAAAGAAAAAAAAAAAAAAAAAAAGTGTATCTCTCTAAAATTATTAAGGCCAAGTGCAATTATTGTGGAAAGAAACTTTGCGGGGATGTAAAAAAAAAAGGAATAAGCCACTTACATTCTCATCTCAAGATTTGTTCAAAGTATAAGTTTCGAGACATAAGAAATGTAGTGAATCAAAAAAAGCTGAAGTTAGAACAATACGGAGGCGATAAAGTAAAAGTTGTTAACTTCACTTTTGATCAAGAGGTGTCAAGAAAGGAGTTAGCATCAATGATTATCATGCATGATATCCTATTTCTATGGTAGAGCATGTAGGTTTTAGAAGATACTCGACTTCTCTTCAACTAGCATTTAAAATACCTTGTAGAAATACAATGAGAAGCGATATCTTAACATTTTATGATTATGAGAAGGAAAAGACTGAATTTGTTGAAATTCAATCGAAATAGAATTGCTATTACTACCGATATGTGGACCGCTAAGAATCAAAGGGGTTTTATGGCTATCACGGCTCACTTCATTGATGATTCTTGGAAGTTACAAAGTCGAGTGTTGAGGTATCTTTCCTTCTTTTTGTATGTAATTAGTCTAAATTTTTAGTATATTTTATTCATATAGCTTAGTTTAATTATTTATTATAGGTTTGCATATGTACCTTGTCCACACACCGCCGATGCACTTTTTGAAGTTTGATGGATACTTTTGTTGATTGGAATATTGATAAAAAACTATCTACTTTAACAGTAGACAATTGCAGTTCTAATGATGCTATTATAGATATCTTATTGGATAAACTTGAGAGGAGGTCTCTTATGGTGCGTGAGTGTTTCTTTCATGTGCGTTATTGTGCACATATTCTTAATTTAATTGTTAGAAATGGATTAGATATGATTGGAGATACACTTGAAAAAATACGAGATAGTGTTGCATTTTGGAAGGCAACACCAAAAAGAGAGAAAAAATTTGAAGAAACAGCCCGATAAGTGGATATTTCAAGTACTAAAAAATTAGTGCTTGATTGCAAAACACGATGGAATTCTACATATTTAATGCTTCAATCTCCTTTGGTATATCGAGATGTTTTTTCACATTTGAAACTCCGTGAGCCTTTATACAAATGTTTGCCTTCAGAAGACGATTGGACTATAGCCATGGACATGTGTGAGAGACTCGAGTTATTTTATAGTGTGATCGAAATTTTTTCGGAAACAATATACCCTACCGCCAATCTTTTTTTTGAAAAGGTGTGTGATATTAGATTGACATTGCTTGAGTGGTCTATAGCTCATGATGAGATGATTAGATCCATGGCTGAAAAAATGTTACAAAAGTTTGATAAATATTGGCATATAATTCATGACATTATGGGAGTGGCAACTATTTTAGATTCAAGATATATGTTGACTTTGTTAGATTGTTATTTTTCAATTATTTATAACACTGAAATGAACAATGAAGTTGATAGAATTCGAAAATTATATAATGATCTTCTGGTTGAGTATAAAGATAGAAACAAGCGAGAGAAGGAAATTGGTAGGGAATCTTCACATTCCTTTTCTTCTTCCATAATTCAAGTTAGCAACAGTAGTATGATGGGTAGGAAGAATTTCACTGCTATTTATGATCAATATATGATGCAAAAAAGAGATCAACATCTAATGCACCTGCAAAGTCTGAATTGGATCGTTATTTGGAGGAAAATACTTTACCAAGAATAGATGATTTTGATGTATTGGCTTGGTGGAAAAGTAATGGCCTTAAGTATCCTACCTTGATGATGATAGCTAGAGACATTCTTGTCATACCCATTTCTACTATTGCCTCCGAGTCGACATTTAACACAAGTGAAAGATTTTTAACCCTACATCGAAATGGGCTTCATCCTAATGTTTTAGAAGCATTGATGTGCACTCGTGATTGGTTTTGGGCAAAATTCCATCAAGAAGGTAATTTTTTTAAATGTAATTTAATATAAGTTAGTTTTTTGAAACCTATCTAATATACTTTTATTTATATTTTATTTTGTAGATTCCTCTACAGCTACATCGTATTATCGATCTTCATTAGATGATGATGACGATTAAGATGGCATCATTGATGTTGATCCACTACAAAAAAAAAGGATCTATACCGACGCTTTTACGACGACGCATTTAAAAAGTGTCGGCAATTTCTTCTACTGTCAAAAATTTACGGACGCTTGGATTTTGCGTCGGCAAATAAATGTGGCGGGAAACACCAAAAATACCTTTTTACTTTCCCCACTTTACATTTTCCCCCAACTACCTGCCACAGCCACCCACACTTTACATTTTCCCCCACCCATCACTCTGGTTTTTTTTTTTTTTTTTTACATTTTCATCTCCCACACAACACAACAGCTCTCCCTCCTCCTCAACGCGCGCGCAGCAGCATCTTCGTCGCCGCCGCCACCCATCGCCCCCAACGCGCACCCGCCACAGCCACCTGCGCCCTCGTCACCGCCGCCAACGCGCGCACCTCGTCGCCCCCAACGCGCGCACCTCGTCGCCCCCAACGCGCGCACCTCGTCGCCGCCGCCACCCGTCGCCCCCAACGCGCCCCCAGCAGCTCTCCCTCCTCCCCAACGCGCGCGCAAGGCATCTTCGTCGCCGCCGCCACCCATCGCCCCCAACGCGCACCCGCCACAACCACCTGCCACCCGTCGCCCCCAACGCGCGCACCCGCCGTTGCCACCCGTCACCCGCGCGCACAAGGCCTATTCGTCGCCGCCGCCACCTGTCATCCCCCACCGCCATCGCCCCGAACGCGCGTCGCCCCCAACGCGCGCACCTCGCCTCTTCGTCGGCGCCGCCACCCGTCACCCCCCACCGCCACAGCCGCCGTCCACTTTGAAGGTTAGTCCTATCACCTCTTGCAGTTTGCCGACGGAGGTCTTGGTCCACACGTTTTATGTTTTCAGCTGGCTCATTAATTCAGGTTGTGTCTTAGAATCTACCTAACTACTATACAGTTAATAGCATAAGTCATTTTGTACTATATATATATATATATTATTAGAATAATAATAATTTTTTAATTAGGGTTTAGTAGGTGATTAATTGAATAAATTTTATAATAAAAAACTCGATAGCACTAAATACTTGATATTATTGATAATATAGTAGCCGAACTTTATGTCTAATATGTAAAGTAATTGATACCGCATGTTTATCGTGTTAGGATTTTCATATATGTGGCCTAATTAATTATATTTAAATTTGGATTTACTAGCCTTTAGTTGATTTTATCTACTTTTCTGTTCACTTTAAATTTGGTTCCTATGGCTGATAGGCAATAGTATGAATTTGATGTTTCTCATGTAAATTCAACGTGGTTATTTGTAGATATATGTTTATAAGATTTCATTTGGTGTTCCTGATCTAAATTAAAATAGTTTACATGAAGTCGCGGTTCTAGATATAGTTTAAACCTTGTCGGAGTTGTATATTGTTGCTACCATTAGGAAAATCGTAACTTATTGGGCCCATCCAACTCAACGTTAATTTATTTTTTAAAATTAGGTGATGGGTTAGGATTTTGCCCTGTAAAAAAATCTCATTTGCCTAATTATTTTGCTTTTGCTTTACTATTAAAATTAATTTATCGTGATGTATTTAGAACAAAATGAATGCTATATATATTTGTTAAAAAAAATAAAACATTTGATGTTCTGCTATTAATTATATACATCAATCTGCATATTACATCACTCTACATGATTTCATGATATATTGACATTCTCCTAACCCTATCGTTTATTTCATTCTAATAACATTCATTTCATAATGTGTTCTATAGTACATCACTCTGCATATTAATAGCATTCATTTTGTTATCATCCATGGTGTTAATTAATTGTAGGAATATTAAGTATATGATCACTTTGGTAGAATACTTTTTTTGGTTTCTAGCATAATGAAAGTTATTCTTATTAAATTTTTTTTAGTACAAAATGAATGCTATATATATTTGTGCATAGTGACATATTATTCATTATTAATTATGATGTATTTTTTTTATATATGTATTATTAGAGTGAATCATATTAATTACTACACCATTTTTTTATTTTCTCTCTTTTTGGCCTGCAAAACTAAATCAAATGCTTGTGTATATTTATTAGAATACTAATTAAAATAATTTATATATAGAGTGAAATATGAGAATATATAGTAAATTCATAATTTTTTTTTCTTATGGTAATTAGTTGTTTATTGGCAGCCTAAACAAATAGACAAAAGCTGGATTAATAAGAGAGAAATAGTAAGGCTTATTTATATGGTATTGCTAATTTTATTAGATTTGCTACCGAAAAATCATCAAACAGAAGAAAGATTGTATGTACTTGTCGAAAATGTTGCAATTGTTCCTCACATACTCCAGAAGTTGTGGAGGAACATTTGGTATGGAAGGGATTCTCATTAGATTATACCGACTGGGTATTTCACGGAGAATCTTTTATTTATTCTTCTAGTGAAGCTGCTCAACATGCCCCAAGCATTATAGACTACACTAATGTGCAACAAGAAATCATAGGACAAGAAAATATGAGAGGATTGCTCCAAGATGCCCTTGGATTTTCCAATATAATTTTAAATAGTGATTCAATAGTCGATGCGAATAATATTGAAAATTCTAGTGAAAGAACTACACAACAACATTTGCCAAATGTTGATGCAACTTCATATGCAACTTTGATGCAAGATTGTGATCAAGAGCTTTACCTAGGATGCACAAATTTTTCGAAATTCTCTTTTATACTCCAGCTTTTCCATCTCAAATGTTTGAACGGGTGGTCCGGAAAATCTTTCACTATGTTACTCCAACTACTAAAGGATGCTTTTCCGAAGGGCGTTTCATTGCCATCATCTTCATATGAAGCTAAAAAGTTAATAAAACAATTAGGGCTCAGATACGAAAAAATTCATGCGTGTCCTAATGATTGCATGCTATATTGGAATGAAAGTGTAAACGAAGAAAACTGCCGTACATGTGGAGCTTCAAGGTGAATAATAAATAAAGATGATGAGAGTGATTCTGTACAAGAATATGAAAATACAATAAAAAAGAAAAAATCAGCAAAAGTATTACGATATTTTCCGTTAATACCGAGATTAAAAAGAATTTTTATATCATCAAAGATGGCTTCCTCCATGAGATGGCATGAAGAAGGTTGAACAAAGGATGGAATCTTAAGACACCCAGCAGATGCTTTGGCATGGAAATCATTCGATTCTCACCATTCGAATTTTGCGTCTGATCCTCGTAGTATAAGACTTGGATTAGCTAGCGACGGATTCAATCCTTTCAGGACAATGAGTTCTACTTATAGCACATGGCTAGTTGTTTTGATTCCTTATAACTTACCGCCATGGTTGTGTATGAAACAATCATCTTTGATATTATCAATGGTTATTCCATGTGAAAAGGGTCCAGGCAATGATATTGATGTTTTTTTACAACGTCTAATTCATGAATTGAATGAGTTATGGAAAGGCGTTGATGCATTTGATGCTTTCACGGAGTATTAATGATTTTCCTGCTTACGCAAACTTATCTGGTTGGAGTACAAAAGGGCGTTTTGCTTGTCCTTGTTGTGGTATGTCAACTGATTTTCGTTGGTTAAAGCATGGAGGTAAATTCTGCTACATGGGTCATCGTAGATGGTTAGCACAAAATCATCCATTTAGATTTCAAAAAGATGAGTTTGATGGTTCGATAGAGTTACGAACTGCTTGAGCAGCAGCTCAGGCTGCTGCTTGCTGCCTGAGCTGCTGCTTTGAGCAGCAGCTCCTGCTTGCTGCTCAAAGCAGCAGCCTGCTTGCTACTCAAAGCAGCAGCTCCTTGCTTGGTGCTCAAAGCAGCTCCTTGCTTTCAGCAGCAGCTTCTGCTGCTGCTTGCTGCTCAAATTTTTAAAGTTCTAAATTTTTAAAGCTCGTAATTTTTAAAGCTCTAAATTTTTACTATTATTTTTCTTTCTTGTAGAGTAAGTTTGTTCTTCCTCGCGATGATAAAGTTGAAGCATGGGTGTTGAAATCAGTAAGTAGAAAATGGAAAGACTACAAGCACGAGCTTAAAGCAAAATATAAAAAGCCTAAAAGTACACAAGCAGATATTGCTAGTAATGTTCCACCCGAAATTGTGTCACAACAATAGATAGATCTTGTCCGCAATTGGCTTTCGGAGAGAAGTGAGGTAGTTAATTTTGATCAATTAGATGATACTTTTTGCAGTTTACTCATAGTTTTGTACTATAGTTTTGAATTGACATATTTTATTTCTATAGAATCTCTCCAGAATTGGAAAGGCATCTCGTGCAAATCATACGACTCCTCACACAACTGGTTCCAAAAGTTTTGCAAGAACGAGACATGAATTTGTATTAAATTCTTTCTTTATTCTATAAATTTACTTATATATATTTTTATGTTTCTAATTTCAAGTTGATTTAGTTGAATTATATTTTTGTGCTAAGCATGTTAATATGATTATTGTCAGGTGAAGCAAAATGATAGAGATCCAGGATGTATTGAGTTTTTTGTAATGACTCACAAAACTAAAAATGGAGAATATATTAACAAAGCATCAAATAATTTTGCGGTATTCAAAATGCATTTTGTTTTAACTTTTTTATGCATCAATAAACTTATTTGGCAAGTAATTGATATGTTTATGTATCTTGCTTTAATGTAGGAGGACTTATTGGGAGATCTAACTAAACAAGCGAGCACATCGGAGTTCTCAAATGCCACCAAAGAAATTGAAGATAGTATTTTCAAGGAAAAAAAAGGAGAAGATCGATATGGTCGTGTGAGGGGCTATGGGATTGGTCCTACACCAACATAAATTTTTGGAATTCAAGCTCAACTAAGGAATGTAGAGAATGAAAGGTATGATCCAATGAAAGAGGAAGTTCAAAAGTTGCAAGCTCAAATGCAAGATATGCAAAAGAAACACGAATCGAAAATGAATGAAATAAAATCTCTATTGCATAGGCTTGTCGGCCAATCCGGGAACTTAGGCATTGAGACAAGAGAATCACCATCACTATAGATGATTTAGATGACTTTGACTTTTTGTTAGTTTTAATTTTGTAAAACTTAGAAGTATCATACTTTTGGAACTAACTTTATATGCAAATAGATTGTTACTGTTTTGACTTAGTAACAAAATACATTTGGAATGAAGTCTATATATTGACTATTTATTTATATTGTTGTCATTGTGATTAATTCTTTGATTATAAATGTGTATGAGAAATAGATTTTAGTTCTTGAATTTTTATTTGTATTGCAAATTTATATATATATATATATATATATATATATATATATATATATATATATATATATATATATATATATATATATATATATATATATATATATATATACATTTTTCGACGTTTTAATGCGTCGGCAAATGTATATTACCAACCAAAACAACGACGCTTTCATGCGTCAGGAAAAAAGAAAATAGGCGATGCATTAAAACGTCGTAATATGACTTTTTTCGATGATCATTTGCCGACGCTTTAATGCGTCGACAATAGATTTCTATTACCAACCAAAATAACGACGCTTTCATGCGTCGGGCAAAAAGAAAATAGGCGACGTTTTATAGCGTCGTAATATGACTTTTTTCGATGATCATTTGCCGACGCTTTAATGCGTCGACAATAGATTTCTATTACCAACCAAAATAACGACGTTTTCATGCGTCGGGAAAAAGGAAAATAGGCGACGCTTTATAGCGTCGTAAATCGATGATCATTTGCCGATGCTTTAATACGTCGACAATAGATTTCTATTACCGACGAAAATAATGACGCTTTCATGCGTCGGTAATAACGCGACGGCATATTTACCGATGCTTTTGTAAGCGTCGCCATATTTCTCTCGTCACTGTACTTACCGACCCACTTCCCGACGTTTTATAAAGCGTCGGCGACGCGTAGTTATTTGATTCTAAAAGCGTCGGTATAGACCCCTTTTTTTTTGTAGTGTTGATGATATAATTTCTAATCAATTTTTTTATTAAAAATATTATAAAAATTTATTATTTTAAAAATACTTTAAAGAATTTTCTTTTATATTTGTTCATTTACAGGAATAATATATTATTTTCAATGCATCTGGTTGGATTTGAAGAATTGACTAATGACGAGGAGATTTTGCTTGTGTTGAACTCTTAATATCATATTATGTGTTATTTATAAATTGTGCATTTATATTACACATTTGGAAATTATAATGTACTAATGATGAGGTGATTTTGCTTAATAAATTATGTATTTATATTACACATTTGAGTTTGTATTTTTTTATATTTAGATATTACTATTATATGATGTGAATGTTTAATGTTGTATTTGAATGTATATTTTAAAAATTAAGATTTTAGTATAATATGCTTTCAAATTTGTTAAATATTATTTTTTGGTTTGGAATTGGATTTTCGGGTTCGGATTCGGGTTTCGGGTTTTTGGTTGGATCTGGATATGAATTTTTAAAATCCGTCGGGTTCAGATTCGGATTTGGATTTTGAGTTTGATAGTCGGGTTCGGATTCCGATTTTTAAAAATCCGTCCCGAATCCGATCCGTTGACATCCCCTAATGGTGGCCGCGAATTAAATCTTGTGTGGGGCATTGTAGAGAGGCGACGGCTCGAAAAAAATAAGAGGAGAAAGACGTATCTCTAGCGGAAAAAAAAAAAAAAAAAAAAAAAACAAGAAAAAAAAAGTAATTATTTTTTTATACAAATTAGTCATATATTTATTCTAATTTTATTTTATATATTTTTAATCAAATTTTATTTTATCTAATAATTTTAGATGGGCCTCCATATTTCGGTCGTGAGAGCTTCTCACCGAACCAGACTATCGCTACAATGTACTTCCGCTGCCTCCTTTCCACCGCCGCCACCATTCCCCTCCCTCCGCCGCCCGCCGCCGCCCGACGCGGCGGAGCCAGCCTCCAGCTTTCCCGCCCTCCCATCGCCGCCGCCGGGGATCTCATCTCTTCCGCCCGAAATCGCTGGCCCCTCCGCGCCGCCGCCGCATCATCGGAGAGCGCACCGCATCCTCCCGATTCCGACGCCCGCTTAAGGTTCTATCTCGCTCCTTCTCTTACTTACACTCCTTGTAATCATATCTGAAGAGAACTCGATTGATTTCGTGTCACAAGAATTTAACATTTCTCGTTGAATTATTGTCTTGTCGATAATAATAATAATAATAGATAGGTAATGTCACGCTCCGGGGTGTAAACCAGAACCCGGATCCGTCTACAGATTCGCCGTGCACATAGAATTTTTCGCGTACATCACAGGTAATCTGTGACACTCGGAATTTGAAATAGTTTAAAACTTTTAATCTGACCTGAATATAGCATTTGGGCGGTGGTTAGACCCGAAAAGTTAAAAGAGGGCTAAGCTTGTTAGGTCTAGAGTAATTTTAAAATTGGTGACTTTTTGGGAGGTGGGGCGTCACACAATCATTATAATGTGCTTACTTTTTTCTTATTGTAATGTGACAGCAAACTCACGTGGCACATGTGCTTAATTTTTGTTATGGCACGTGCTAGAACTGGAGTAGTTCTAAAATGGGCGACCGCCGGAAAAGTGGAGCTTAACACAATCATTCCAATGTCCCGAACGTGCACAGACCCGCCACATGGACAGAGTCTCTCCTATCCAAACGGACATAATTTTCCTTATACATACACGGAGTAGGAACCTAGAGTACAACATTCAACCATCACTTCAATCACAACAGTAACAACAACAATGACAATAGATAGGGTAGTAAACTGGCAAAATTAATAAACAATTATTCAGTAGAGACTAGAGAGGTACTAATACTGAAAAGAAACTACCAAAAAATACTGAAAACATAACTCCACAGTTATTAACATGAGAGATAACTAAATAACATAAATCTAAAACATAATAAAGCTAAATCTCGAAGTCAATGCCAGGGGGACTAGCGCCCTCACGCACCATCCCGACCCTCACTTCCACTGTCATGTGAAAAATAGAGGGGTGAAAAATATATACACATGTTTCTCAGTGGGTACCGCAAGCCGCCGAAGGCAAACTGTACTCGCTAGTAAACAAGAGAGAGATAATATAAATACGACATATATGAATTAATATAACTGATACGGTAGCAAAAGTAAAACAGGAAAGGAAGCATGCAACTAAATATTTGAAATAATACTACTACTGTAAGAAGATAAGCAATATATATAAGTAGGGCTTATATACTTTCAAAAGCACAAGCCCAAATATACTTGTGAATTTTTTACTATTGGATTTGCATTGAGATTTGTGCTATTTACTTTTTTTTTTCTCTTTTTAGTTGACTTTACAATAGCACAAATCTCAATGCAAATCCAATGGTAAAAAATTCACAAGCATAGTTGGATTTGTGCTTTTGAAAGTATATAAGCTCTACTCATATATATATATATATATATAAAGAGAAAGAGAGAGAGAGAGAGAGAGAGAGAGAGAGAGAGTCCGGCTACTATGCTTGTACAAGCACCAAGCAATTGGTGCTTGTAAGTTTTCTACCGTTAGATCTATCCCTTTGACTAATTTTATCCTTTAGATCATTCTATTCCAACAACCACTCACTTAACCCAAGGGGCCCACTATCATACTAATCACACATCTTTTCATCCAAGGACTAAAAACCTACAAGCACCAATAACTTAGTACTTTTACAAGCATAGGAGCTCAATTATATATATATATATATATATATATATATATATATATATATATATATATATATATATATATATATATATATATATATATATCAATCGGAC
This sequence comes from Tillandsia leiboldiana, assembly GCA_029204045.2. Classification (NCBI taxonomy): domain Eukaryota; kingdom Viridiplantae; phylum Streptophyta; class Magnoliopsida; order Poales; family Bromeliaceae; genus Tillandsia; species Tillandsia leiboldiana. Next base: position 45,537,461 of record CM055067.1, on the reverse strand, counting down.
AAACAGTCCAATATCCAAACCTAATCCAAATACTGTCGTGTTGGTCTAAAAATTTCAGGCAATGTCACACTGTGCTTAGTCGCAGCGCATATAACCCCATTACAAAATATACCGCATAGGGCTCACGGGTCGGAACACTACCACCTTTTCGGAAAAAAATGACGTTGCGGTGGCCAAACTGTTGGTGTATGTGAAATGCTCCATGAGCGGTGGTGATCGTTGTTGTATGCTCAATAATGAAACCATCGACAAATAACCGGGAGAGATAATTAGAAAGTTCACCAACCAATCAGGTCAAACAATGTCACTAAAATTATAGTATAATACCGACAATGTCACTAAAATTATAGTATAATACCGACTGACCAGGTCAACTACTGTCACGTAATGAAATCAAGTGATGAAAGGACTACCACTCTACAACTCAAAAGTGATCTACATGATAAAACAACTGAAATAGAGTAAATACAATAAAGAGTCAAGTGGTGTAAAAAGATGTATTCAACCATAGAGGAGAATAAGGGATAAAAGAAAGAAGCCGAGTAGGCACTACTTTACCGACTTTGGATTGAAACACCCACCACAATATCAGCACCGACTCTGCGACTTGAGAGATGCTCCTAAATGTCATTCTGACACGCCCCGCGGTCGAAACTGCGACCCGAGCTCGCCAACAGATCCGCCATCTGCACGGAAATCTCCGCACAGACGAAGCGTCTACCCTGCAAGTCAGATCTATAGCTAAACATGTATCAGAGCTGAAATAAAACTAGTAGCTACATAATCATAAACTGAATATCTGAATATACATGAATCCACAAAACATAGTCACTCCTGCTATGAAAATAAATATACAAATCTCCCAGATAGTCCAGTACAAAAGTGGAATCTCAAAAATACAGGGTACCTCTACCTCTGACTCTCAAAATAAACTGGGTAAGGAGCTACTCGGCCACGCCTTTACCTCGATCAGCTGTCTCCGCACGAACAGAAGCCGGAACAGCAACCTCTGGAAAACCTGTCACTGCAGCGGGTGTGAGAACTACACCAACACGTAGTTCTTAGTGGGTACCGTCGCCAATGTCCACGATGTGCCCACTAAGTCTACTGGAGGCAAAACAATAGGTATGCAGATAATAGTAAAGCTGAAATGAAACTACAGCTAATATGCCTCAAGTATCATGCTCAAAGGAAAAACTCAACTAAGAATATGCTATGCATCCACACGCTCACATCAACCCAATCTCTCTGACTGCCAAATCTGGTCCATTCAAGCCTGCGCCCCCTAGTCTATCAACTAGGGTCCCTCGTGTATCAACGAAGGGTGTCCCATCGGACTAACATAGTACCACGCAAAGCAGCCTCATCAGGCGCATCACCATCGTATCCGGAGCAGCAACTCGAGGGGAGCGACCCCACCGAGGAACAAGCGTGTCTCATCTGGCATAATAAACGGCATCTGCAGGCTATAATTCACGATCAAACAGATCGGAAACTCGAATGCCAAAACTCTCTCACAATCATGCATAGGTCGGAACATCCTCCACGACTCAATCTGATAAAGCCCATAAAACCCAGAAGACACTAGAACCCATCCACTGAGTAATAAAAATTCTCTCAGCCTCCAGGCACAAGAATACATGCGCCCTGAACCTATCCGACCCCTCTGGGTGATCCCAATAAGTAAAAACTATTTTTAAAGCCGGTTTTTCATTAAAACGGTTCAGCGATTTTTAAAACTGTTCAGTTGCAATCCCGATGTCAACTAACCATGCAATCTAGTGTCATATGATGTCACGAGCATACTAAAAATAATCTGGGGTTTCGGTTATCAATCTGTAATTTTCTATGCAACTATCAGATTTACCAGCTATAATAATAGATATTCTAGACATGCTAAACATGCATACAATAGCATTAGAAGACATTCCACAAAACTTGGAAGAATTTCCAACCCACCTGGATCGCTTTCCACAGGCTAAGCCGAAGTCGGTGAAGCGCGGGCTCGCTCACTGTCGAAAATCCGCCGAAACAGCATTTCGCATTCCGGTCGCGCGCAACTCTGCCAACGCTCAAGGGGGACCTCCATGAGCTCACAGCTAGCTCCCAAAACCTCAAACAAGGCTTCCTCTGTGCTCAGGCCGACACTGCAGTCAACTCCGCCAACTTGCTGCGCACGCGCGCACCTTCTCAGTCGGCTCCGCACAGTGAACAAGGCCACTCCCAGCTCCAACAGCACGTGTAGCACTCTGCTGCTCCACTCGACACAGGGAAGGAGAAAAAGATGGAAAAATCCATTCCCAGCTCAAAAATCCAAATATCCGAGAAAACCACATAAGCTCGGAAATGCACCGTACTCACCTCTAATGCCACGTTCGTGCGCGCGAGCTCCAATCGAGCTTCCCTCAGCAGGACAAGCTCTTTCTCGTGCTCACGATCGGAAACCGAAGCTTCGGTGCGAAGAGAATCCACCAAGAACTCACTGCTAACTCCCTCTCTCTCTTACTCTCGTTCTCTCCCTCTATCGCTCCCTGGTTCCAGCTGAGAAGAGGAGGAGAAGGGTGTGGTCTCTATCAAAGGTGGAGAGGAATAAATGCTGTGCAGAGGGGTGGTTGGGATGGCAGAGGTGTGAAGTTACCTTTTCGCCTCCACTTAAAACAGGAAATTACCTCACTGCTCCCAAGTTCTGGAGGCTGAGTACCGGTACCCGGGTTCCCGTATCGGTACCCAAGCACAAATTTCCCAATCCGAGGGCCAACTCTGCCCAGTCCAACACAGGGTACCGGCACTCTCCTCGGCGTTCCGGTACTCAAGTCATTTGGGGTCTGGCGTACCGGTACACATAGCTCAGTACCGGTACCCAGGAACTTAGAAAAATTTCGCAGCATCCCCAAACCGAAAACTCTTTGTCGGATTCCAAAGAAATTCGTTCCGGTACCCATCCTCGCGTACCGGTACGCAATGCCCCTCAAAACTGCGAAAAGGTTGGGACTCCCAATTTCGACGCCGTCAACTCACTTTTCAATCCAAAGGCTTCCGCGTCGATCCGAAATATCTCGAACCCATCGGCATACATAAAATGAACACGCCACCGGCGATTTTTCCCGCACCACACTAACCTGCGGAGTCGATGCACTACACAAAGCCCCGGTACTCTACACATTCGGTCCTAAGAAAGATCCCACAAAGTCACAATCAGCCCATATCCCAAAACCAATACCAAAGGAATCCAAAGTTATCATAATTACCAAACGACCAAGCGATTGATTTCATTTACCGATTTTCGAGACCTGTTAGAATTCACAAAAATTCACAGGAAACACTTCCGCAACCCACAAATTGCTCCGAAGGATGCCATTCATCTTCATAGCCCATCCACTATCCCGAAAGACGCCAATTTGGGTGTCCGGGCAACCGCACGCGAAGTGGACTCTAAATAGGGGTTGTAGCCGAAAACATGCTACAACGAGTCTCTGGAAGTGCTTGGTTGAAGAGTGAGAAGACTATATGAATACTTCCCATCTAGGATCAACTGAAGTTCCTGCAGCAAAGGAGCAGCTAGTCAGCCTATCATTCGAGGTCGAGACCTCTTGCCATCGCCATATCCTCCATAAGGATGTTAGTGGGGATGGTAATACTGCACTCTTGACTAACATGGTGAAGTGTCTCCATAGAGAGAGGGCCCAAAGCAATGGAGGTAGCGAGGGCGTTTGAGGTCATCGAAGTAGTCTCTTAATTGAAATTTGAGGAAGGGGCCTCAGAGGAGAGGGTAGGATTATCGAGGTGCAGCCATCTGATGGAAGAGCCCAGAAGAGAAAGAAGCATGGTCGAAGGAGTTCTTTTATTTTGCGACCATTTGAACTCTTTCTCCAAGGAATTGTAGAGTTGTCAATATCATTTTTGCCACTATAAATTCATGAATTATATAAAAAATGCTCTTTTAGCTTAGAACCATCATTTTAACATATATCTATTAAAGGTATTGGACAAATTGGTCCCTAGCTATACATAATTATATATAGTAGTGTTGTATTATGTGTGGCTAATGAAGCCATTTCTCATCGTAAAATGGCATGTTTATAATGTAGTTTATGAATGTTTTTTTTTTCTTATTTCTTATCTACTTTAAGTTTTTTTAAAAAAAATCAATATCATATGGGTCTTATGTTCATCTTCGTCAATTAAAACCAAAATTGTATTATATTTTTTTTTGTGATCTATCTTTAGTTTGCTTTGTTTAGTGTGAGTTTACTATTTGTGTTGTTTAGTTTGTTCCAGTTAATTATTTTCAATTATTATGCATCCAACTATATTTGCAATATTTTAAAGGCAAAATATCTTTGAATTAAATCAATTAATTAAAAAGGCATTAAGGATTACCAATGTGAAAAATGTAAATTCCATTAATTTTTAGACAGTTTGTTAGCAATGTAGCCGTTTTTGATACTTTCCTATATTAGAGGGGTAATTTTGATATTGACAATTTTCAAGGGGTTTCTATGTATTTATGAAATTAAGGATTGGGGCAATTGCTAATATACCCTTGAATTCAAACCCACTTTTATATCTACCCTTGAAAAAGTTGTCGTCTCAAATATACCCTTTATAAAACCCACATTCTTTCAAATATACCCTCAAAAATACTAAAAATAAGGGTATATAAGAAAGAAACAGAATCTTATCAAGGGCATATTTGAAATGCTTGGTATATAGAAAATTTCACAAGTTTTTTGGGGCATAAAGGAAATTATCCTTTAAGGAGCGGTCAAGGCGTATATATGAATTATCCCTTAAGATGTGTATTTGTGGCTGATAGATATGATAATAGCAAATAAATTCTCACTAATTTTGAGAAAACTAGAATTTCAGTCCCCTAGAATTCTAACATTTGAGGCAGCCAAACAGGATGTGGTAGCAAAAAATACAAATGAAGTTATTTCATAAATTGATGCCATTTTTGGATTTATTAGTAGCCCTCGTGAATAGTCACTGGAGTGTTTTTTTTTTCCTCCCTTTTTTTATTGTAAGTAATTATTTGAATGCATTTGGTATTTTATCTTGAATATGAAGTGCTCTGGTTTACTATTCTAATTATAATTTTAGAGATTATCACAATTTTTAAAAAACGGAGAGGATGGTTAGTCATTTGATCTTCTCATGTTTGTTGTAATTTTTAGCCTGGACCAACTGTTGTAATAATGCTCGGAATGTAATCAAATATTTTTTCTTGTTTGGCCTAGCACCTAAAGCATCTTCGCACTCCAAAAAGCATAAGCTTTTAGAACCCAGGTGTTTGACCAATATATATATATAAAGAGAGAGAGAGAGAGAGTCCGGCTACTATACTATCAATAGCACCAAGCATTTTGTGCTATCAAATTTTCTGCCGTTAGATCTGCCCCTTTGAGCATACTATTCCACCAACCATGCACTAAACCCTAAGGGACCACTATCATCCTAACCTCACATCCCTTTATCCAAGGGCTGAAACCCTAATAGCACTAATAACTTGGTGCTATTAATAGTATAGTAGTCTTGTTCTCTCTCTCTCTCTCTCTCTCTCTCTCTCTCTCTCTCTCTCTCTCTCTCTCTCTCTCTCTCTCTCTCTATATATATATATATATATATATATATATATATATATATATATATATATATATATATATATATTTGCTTTGTCAAGAAGTTGAAAGGGGCTTTTGATACCAAAAGTCGAAGCTCCTCTAGTGCAACATAAAGCTGTTGAGGAAATTTTAAAGAAAAAGAACAGTTACTGATTCATCAAACAGTAGCAACCAAACAACACTTTTCTAGAAGCTCTAGCTGCCGGGCCAACAGGCTTTTGCCCTTTTTCATGGCACATCTCTTCCTCTCTTACACATCCTGCTTATCATTCAGGGAGGATAAGTTCTTCGAAGTGGACCTTAAAGTCCGAGACTATGAACTTGACCAGTATGGAGTTGTTAACAATGCAGTCTACGCTAGCTATTGTCAGCATGGTGAGGCTCCTCTTCAATAACTTATCACTAGAATGTCCCAACTTGAAAGGGTAAACAAGTACTCATTGTATATTGGTTAAAATATATGGAGACTCCATTTATCTTAATTTGACCTGTTTCAATCAATTGAATTGGTGTCTCCTTGAAATTAACAGCTCCAATAGCTATTAGAGTACTGGTTGTTTACTATAAACTAAATCCACATTTTTTATATTAGGGCTGTGAAATTCATTGGAATTCTTATTGATTTAATGAAATCACCAATCCAATTGACTGAAATAAGTGAAATAAAAATAACAAATCAATGTTGAGGGGGTGTCAATCAGAAAAATTAAAAGCTCGGGGTCCTATTTCAAAGAGGCCTACAGTTTAGGCGGCCATCACACATTTTATCGTGTTTCCTTCCTGATGAATTGATTTCTCTTGGTACCTCCAAATGTTGAATCGTCAAGTAATTAGATATGCTAAGGTCTTTCACTAGTTAAAGGGTTATATATTCAGCCGTAGCTGAAATGGGAATGAAAATAGACTCCTATATATGTCATTCAAGTTTTAATTGGGTCAATATTTACTTTGTTGTCCTAAAGTTGCACACAACTTGTCTCTTTTTTTTCTTTTTTTCTTTTACTGTTTTCGAAGATCAAAGAGATTTGGATGCCAATATGGAATACTCTATATCTATTATTATTGTTGGCAGATTGATAAGTTGAGCCTGGTCAGTGTTTCTCATGGCCGACTTGATCAGGTTCAACAAACCATATCTGTCAATGGTAATTTCTGCTCTATTGATTTTCTACCTCGTAATGAGTTGAGCTGGTTTGTCTTTTTTTTTTCTGTTCTGGTATTACAAAGTTTCCTTTGTCAGTGAAATTCCAAACTCCCAAGAATGATCAATTAGAACGCGTGACTTAATTCTATCATTCTAGTTAAATAAGTGCATAGTTTGCCATCAAAAATACATAGCATAATATATTATCATCATACAAGCCATTTTCTGACAGGATAGAGGAAATTTATACTTCGGGTTATTCACATAAAATCAAGGTTTTAGAAAATTCTTTCCCGACCCCTGGTTGTTTAATTAGCAAAACACATGCTGAAATATCTGGTAGTATACTTCAAATATCGAGCCATTGACAATGAGATTAGTTTTTGTTTGGAATAACTTTCTTTTTAAAAATTTCTCATTCAATACTCGTTGAAATTGATCAGGTCGTCACGAGTTACTTGAACATGTCGGAATCGACGCGGATGCGGTAGCTCGAAGCGGAGATTCATTGGCACTTTCGGAGTTGCACCTGAAATTTTATGCACCTTTAAGAGTATGTTCGTGCCTTCCAGTTTGATATCTGCTTGAAATATTTGCAATTTTGAAAATTTCTAGACTTTGTTGGAATTTTAGCTACATTTAGCTCACCTGATGGTTTGTTGAAACTCCTTTATACTCTTGCGACCATAAACACTCAAAGCAGCTACTTGTATAGTTGTTCGTTCTGTACTCCGACCCATGAATTATTTAAGAGTAAGATGTACCAGAACCACCTCAACTTTCAGAATTTCATATTCCCGACCTAAGCTTTCAAAATTTTGCAATTGAAGGCCTATGTTTATATTTGGACAATTTAAAGTGCCTAATATTAGTCAAATGGTCAAGAAATGATAAAGGACACATATTCCGACCAAATAGAAGGGTCTTTTGTGTATAGAAATTGATTTTTATCAGTTGATTTTTAGAAATTAAATGTGATAACTATGATCAATTTTACCAAGGAAGTGATTATTTTGCCAGAGTGGTGACAGGTTCGTCGTGAAGGTGAGGGTTGTTGGCATCTCAGGGGTGCGTATATTTATCGAGCACTTCATTTATAGGCTTCCGGATAAAGCGGTTTGCGCGCACTCATTTCTTTTTTCCTTTTTATAAATTTAACCCTTATCTGTATCACCCTTTTTTTTTTCTTCTTTTTTCAACTCAAATTAGAAATGTCAACGGGTCGGATTCGGGACGGATTTTTAAAAACCCAAACCAGAACCCGACTACCAAATCCGAAACCCGAATCCGATGGATTTTAAAATTACATATCCAAATCCGAACCCGACCAAAAATCCAAAACCCGAACCTGAACCCAAACCTGAAAATCCAAACCCGAAATAATTATTTTTCTTTTCCTCTTTACAATATTTCAAAATATATTACATTAAATCTAAATTTTTAAATATAAATTTAAATATAATATCAAATATTTATATACACATATATTATATAACATAAAATCAATTCGGGTTCGGGTTCGGGTTCGGTACAGTCAAAATTCATATCCAAATCCAAATCCGTCGGGTTTTTATTTTTTATATTCATATCCGTTTAACATCGGGTGAATCCATTCCATTCGGATTCGGGTTCGGATAAAATTTCGAGCATCCTTACCCATTGACATCCCTAACTCAAATGCTATGTACTTAAATGTGTTGGTTGATGAATTCTCCATTCGTGTTATTGCTAGTTAGCCTACAAACTCATCTTTTCAAAAACGAAGAAGCTGAAAAGAAAAAAAAAACAATGTTTTAAAAACCGGGTCGAACCGGTGACGCCTGCATGACATCATAAATATTTAATTATTATTTTTAATTTTATTATATAAAAAAAAATATGTATATATTATATTATAAAATACTAATTTCTAGACCAAATTAAGTAGATTTAAGTTTTCAAGTTTCATTTCTTTTAAACTATTCTGTGCTAATAGAAAATAAAATCAACTAAGTTGATTTAAAGCCATTCGATTTTTAATATGACTTGATCAAAAAATTCTGACTGATTTGATTAAAACCGAACTGATTCTCCAGCTCAATGGTTGAACTTCTGGTTCGATTAGTTCAAAACGGTTTTTGACTCGTCCGGTTCAAAGGGTTGAACCGAACCGCTTTATAGACCGGATCAAAGTTGGATGATCGAACCGGCCGATTCGACCTGGATTTCAAATCATCGGAAAGAAGTTGCTAACCAAATTTTAGATAATTTTTGGTTAACAAACCTAAGATTGCAAAAGATCTGCCATCCGCAGGGGGGCATTCAATTGTATCGAATACGAAGAAATAAAATCAAAAATAAAATTAAATTAAATAACTGGTGCCAAATAGGGGTGTCAACGAGCCAAACACGAGCGAGCTGTGGTCGGCTCGTGTTCGACTCGTTTAATAAACGAGCCGAACACGAGCTGGCTCGTTTAAATATCGAGCCGAAAAATTCGGCTCGTGTTCGGCTCGTTTATTAACGAGCCGAACACGAGCTGGCTCGCGAACAATAAGTTTAATTTTCATTCATACTATTAGGTGCAAAATTTAAAGAAAATTAAAAAATTAAAATTTTAATCTAATAATTAAAATTCACAAAAAATTGATGGCCTAAAATCTAAATAGTAATATATATATATATATATATATATATATATATATATATTCGAGCTGTTATCGAGCCGAACACGAGCGAGCTGACCCCAGCTCGTGTTCGGCTCGTTTATTAAACGAGCTGAAAAATTCGGCTCGTGGTCGGCTCGTTTACTAAACGAGCGATTCGATCTCGAGCTCATTTCGAGCCGAACACGAGCTGATTCACGAACAGCGAGCTGAATTGACACCCCTAGTGCCGAACAATGCTTTGTTATCTGACTACTTTTATTTGTTTTTCAGCTCATTTTGGAAGCAACATGCTCAGTGGTTTGCCTCAACAAAAGTTATCGGCCCACTCGCATACCATCGGAGTTTTCATCGAAACTACTGCAGTTTTTCTCATCTGAGGGTTCATAGTGATTTTTTTGTGTTTCGAATTAATTGAGAAAGCTTGTAAAATTATTCTAACTTCTATTTGGATAACTTCATGGATTTTTATTTTTTTTTATTTTTTCCATCTGTTGTTGTGGAGTTTTTATATTCGTGATCATCATATTCAATAAATCTCTCTCTGTCAACACTATAATCAATTCTATTAATAACATTAATTTTTTTTTATTAGTGCAGCATATTTATATTTGGAATGACAAATTTGCCCTTTATTATTCTGTATTACTCTGTTTATGAATAGTTCCTTATAATAAAACAAAATTAAATCTACAGAATACTTAAGTGCATCATTAGGCAGCCAATTGAAGTTTTGTCCTTGCTTTTAAGAAGAATTTTGTCCATGAAACTCCACTGTTTGAATATCTTCAAATTCAGCCCTCCAAATTACTTGGTGTTGCTGCGGAATCGGGTCTGACTGCTGACTGAGTCCGGTCTCCGATCGTTTGATTCGAGGCACACTCAGAGGGTCAACTTCAGAACCGATCGAAGACTAGACACGGTAAGCGGTCGGTGTCGGATCGGTGGCGCTAATCATTAATTCCAAAAGCTCGAGCTATTAGAAATATACAATCAATTCACTAAAAGCGTACAAACACAGCGTCCACGGGTCTCGACCGGACTCAACCCATCTAGACGTTAGGTCTATTGTTGGGCCTCTTGCCGTTAGGTCTATTGTGGACCGTAGCCCCACTCAACTTATTGGGCTCACCCAACTCAACTCATTAGTCTCCTGGGCCTATTGTTATGGGGCAGAAAATTTGACCTATTTTAACCCATCAATAAATAGCCAAAAGTCGGACCCCAATTCGGTAGCAACATATAGGTTTTGATGAAATCGAAAAGAGTTTGATCAATCTATCTATCAATCGACTACTTATAAATGAAAACCCCTCAATACTTTACAATAGATTGATTAATTTTTTTCTTACAAATATATTAAAAAAAAATAAAAAATCATTTAAACTTTTGGATGGATGAGTGTAAAATTTACATTCCACACTTTTGATGTGTAAATCACATTTCTTAGTAGAAGTTTGGCGCTTGTAGAGCTGAATTCAAATATTGTGACTTTAAAGAAGCGGAAAAATAAATAAAAATGCATCTACTGTAAATAACTATAATAATATATTAAAAAATTTATTATTTGCCTATAATTTACGGATAAACAAACAGGAGTAATATAAAGTCCATTTCAAGAAAACAAATAATGGAAACCTTTCGAATTTATTTGAAAATTAATTTTTATAATACATTTATCTTAAAACAGATTGTTATAAAATGTAAAGAAAATGATTAAGTGGAAGAGAGTAAACTCAAATTGGAGTTATTGACATTAGTCGAACTTCACATAAAAAAATGATAGTATGTACAAGATTTAATATACATCATGAATCTGTTAAGAAAGGAAAAATAATACAAAATATTATTGCCTTCCTTGTGCGGTTACTAAATCCATTATTACCTTCTATATGCTACCATTGAATCCATGCTGAATTGGCAAGATAATCTTGGTTCAAAATAGCAAGTAAATTGTCAGGCAAATCTTCATGATTCTCTCCATCAAATCTCCAATCAAGAATATAGAAATTTTATTTTCTAATACTCCCCCTCAAGCTGGTGTGTGAAGGGACGTAATACCCAGCTTGCGGGTCAAATATTGAAACCTTTCTCTTCCAAGTGCCTTGGTAAAAATATCCGCTAGCTGATTAGTTGTTGATACATATGTCGTAGCAATGAGCCCAGAATGTATTTTCTCACGTATTAGGTGACAATCTAACTCAATGTGCTTCGTCCGTTCATGAAATACTGGATTTGAAGCAATATGAAGCGCAGCTTGATTATCACAATGGAGCAACATCGGCTGACGATGAAAAACACCAAGATCGTTAAGTAAATAATTAAGCCATGTTAACTCACAAGTAGTTGTGGCCATGGCGCGATATTCGGCCTCCGCTGATGAACGAGATACAACACTTTGTTTCTTGGTGCGCCATGAAATGGGACTTGATCCAAGAAAAGTGATGTAACCAGTAGTTGATCGCCGAGTCGTAGGACAACTTGCCCAATCTGAGTCACAATATGCTCTTAACAATAATGGTGTAGAGCTAGAAAAGAGTATTCCATGTCCAGGTGAGCTCTTCAAATAACGAAGAACTCGATATGCAGCTGCCATGTGTGTACTCCGAGGCTTTTGCATAAATTGGCTAAGTATATTGACTGAATAGGTTATGTCGGGCCGCGTTATTGTGAGATAAATTAAGCGTCCAACGAGTCGCCTATACATACTAGGGTCATCCAAAGAATCTCCATCGTCAGGTGTTAAATGAAGGTTTTGCTCCATTGGAAAAGAACAGCCCTTGGCACCAATCATGCCGGTTTCAGCAAGTATATCCAAAATATATTTTCGTTGGCTTAGAAAAATGCCTTCGGAGGAGCGAGCGACTTTTATTCCCAAAAAATATTTAAGACGCCCCAAATTTTTTATATGGAAAAGCGTGTTCAAATATTTCTTCAGCCAAGTTATGGAAGGTGTGTCATTACCGGTCACAATCACATCATCGACATATACAAGAACGGCACTAAAATTTTTGCCACAAGATTTTGTGAAAAGTGAGTAATCGGCGACGGATTGTTTGTATCCGGCTGATCGAAGAGCATTAGAAAACTTTTCAAACCAATTTCGAGATGCTTGTTTTAGACCGTATAAAGACTTGCGCAAACGACAAACAAAATTATCACCTTTTTTGTTAATGCCTGGTGGGGGAACCATATAAACTTCTTCGTGTAGGTCTCCATGCAAAAAAGCATTATTTACATCAAGTTGGTGTAGTTCCCATCCACGAGCAGCAGCAACGGCAAGAAGACAACGCACAGTTACGAGCTTGGCGACGGGAGCCAGGGAAGGAACCAAAGAGGCTACGGTGATGAGGCTATGTGTCGTCACATCATATCATATTAAACTAAATATATATATATATATATATATATATATATATATATATATATATATATATATATATATATATATATATATATATATATATATATATATATATATATATTTATTTATTTATTTATTTTAAAAAATTCAAGCAACTAAAAAATAATATTTTAAAAATAAATATTAATATTATCAAAATTATTTTTAATATTGCCGAAGTTAAAAAAATAAATAAAAATTATGACTAAATATAATATACCTGCTTAAACAATATTAAAAACCAACTTTGACAATACCAATTTTTTTAAAAAAAAGAATAATTTTCCCCCAGAGGTAGGCATAGTTCACCATCTTTCGGGTCCCGGACGTGCTCCGACTCGAACCCTTCACAGAAGATCAGGGTCGGCCAGCGGTGCTGCCCCCCCCCCCCCCCGCGCGGACGGGGGGTTTCCCCGAGAGGTGGACAAGGGAAGGAACCAAAGAGGCTACGGAGGACCCAACTGATGAGGCTATGTGTCGTCACATCATATATACCTATATATATATATATATATATATATATATATATATATATATATATATATATATATATATATATATATATATATATATATATATATATATATATATATATATATATATATATATATATATATATATATTTATTTATTTATTTATTTATTTATTTATTTATTTATTTTAAAAAATTCAAGCAACTAAAAAATAATATTTTAAAAATAAATATTAATATTATCAAATTTTTTTAATAAATAGATTAAAAGTAAAATTTGAGTTGGTTTTGAATTTAATAGACCTTTATTGACCTACTTAGTCAATGGCCAGTGTGCAAGTTGCACGATTTACGAGGCAAAAGGTCATTTTTCAATCTGGGCATGATTTTGGAAATCCGAGTTGACCGTTGCGATCGTCTCGTCGAACTGAGCGAGATTCATATTCAGCACTTTTCGATCTGACGGTCGGATCTTCCAGAAATCAACGAAGAAGCGGGCGAATATCGTGATTAATGTAACAGTGGCCTGCGCACTGTATCACTTAAGTCAATTACTGTAGATGAATAGTAAGCCTAATTTTCGGGACTTCGGCGGATGCAACGTTGACTAATCCACTGTTCAGATTCCAAACATAGTGATCCAGGTAGTCGATTTGATCAGTTTCGTCGTTCTGAACGCAATGGCACTGACGAAATTTGCATCTGACGAGCCTAGAGTATCGTAAAGCGTGCCGAACTGTATAATTTACAGTATAAGATGGAATTTAAAAATTATAGAGCTAAATTTTAGCGAAACAAAATCGCTACCCGATAGGTTTCGTCAAGCCGGACGTCATGGCGGTGTCAGATTTTTAGTTTGACAGTCCGGTTGTCTCGAAAAGCATAAAATAGGAGAAAAATCGCAGTATTTCGCGTAAAGATGCTATGTTCTATGTGTCGATTTGCACCAAACTTGTAGAGGAGGGTTCTTATAGCAAATGTGTTCTACAGCAATGGACTTAAGTGAAAATACAAAGTGTTGGAGGGTTTATTCGCAATTACACCTTACATTATATATAAGTATACAACTCGATTAGGTTTCCAAAAGAAAAGAAACCCTACTCCTCTTAACCCTTGCCCCAGCCGCCATCCTCCAACAACTCCCTCCTCTCTGCCGCACTCATCGGAGTTAGCGCACCGGCCGCCGCTTCATCGCCGGAGAAGGAAAAAGATCAAGACACCCTCTTGATCTCGGGTGTTGATAGAGAAGGAAGCATCCAGAGGAGGAGTGAGTGCACCAGACCACTTATGAGGGTGCCCCTGTGAGGTTGAAACCCGAGCCGAGACCCAGAGCCGCCGCGCGCCGCCGCAGCCACCTTCCCTCTCCCTTCTCACTCCGGCGAAGAGAAAGGTTGGAAAAGACTTTAAACTTTTGGGGTTTTGACCCTTGAGAAGTCTTCCTGACGTCTAGGGGATCCTCCCTGCGCAACCCGAGCCCTCGCCGCCGCTCCCGTTGCCGACAAAGGCTATGTTCGCCGGAAATTATCGTTTTCCGACGAACTCGGTTTCCGATTTTTCCAACCGTTGAACCTCGGATCATATCCGTTTATCCTCTTCTTCTTGGTGACTGCTCACTAGCCACGAAGTTTCAAGAAGATCGGGTGAGTGGTTAAGCCGCGCGAAGAAGCCCTAGTTTCGGGTTTTCTTGCTTTCACCCGAGCTCCCCCGTCCGGCGCCGCCGTTCACTGGAGTCGCCAGCCACCGCCACCAGAAGACTCCTTGCACCGAGAGGAACCTTTTGGTCCAAGTCCCACCGGCCAGAACCCAGCCGGCCGGAATCCGCCATTAAAGCTCCTCCGAGCTTGGGCGAGCTCCGCCGCCGCGCGTCGCCGACGCTTCCCATCGCCGGGAAATCACCCAGGTAAGCTATAATGGTCATTAGGAAGCTCCCCATCGTGTTGCATGCAACTCTTAACGTGGGTTTAGTTCCCTCTGTAGTTGCACCCATTATCGCAATCGAGCCAAGTT
Source organism: Tillandsia leiboldiana (assembly GCA_029204045.2). Lineage (NCBI taxonomy): Eukaryota > Viridiplantae > Streptophyta > Magnoliopsida > Poales > Bromeliaceae > Tillandsia > Tillandsia leiboldiana. Next base: position 45,522,166 of record CM055067.1, on the reverse strand, counting down.
CCGGCCGCCGCCGTCGCATCGGGACTCCGGACATCTACCCAGGTAAGTTGGTAGCATCCTATTCAAGGTTCCCAGCATTTTTTTTGGGCCCAATAACTCTCGAAAATAATGGAGTAACCTTGTTTTCGGGTGGGTTTTGGGAGCTTATTCTCCGGCCACCGCCGCCGGCGCCGGGGTAGGCTTGTTCCGAACATCTTATGGGATCTTAATAACACTCGTGCTCACCTTCGATCCAGGGTCGATCCAGCTTTGGTGCAAGAAACCCCAATCCGAGCTTGGTGCAATTAAAGTCTTTGCTCCGGCGATCCCTCCGGCCATTCTCCGGCCAACTTCTGGTGAGCATCTCAGTTCTCAGTTGATAATATACATGATGCTCCATTATATCATAGCCGTGTCTAGTGTTTAAAACCTAAACTAGTGAAGTAGTGCCTTGAGCTCTAAGGGGTTATGGGCCAACTTTTCCCTCGGACTTCGTGTAAGCCCAAGCCCATGAGCACGAGCTTCGTCTCGTCGTTTCAGACACGCTGAAATTTACGGCGCTGTCTTTGGTTTCCCGGTTTGGAAGAACGGGTCGAAATAAGGTTTCAAATTATGCAAATAATGAGTGTTTTATGAGCCAACTTTGTTCTCGGGTCTCGTGCTGACCCAAACCTGTGAGCACGGGGTTTGTCTCGTCAAACCAGACGCGCTGAAACTTACGGCGCTAATTTTGGATTCCTGGTTTTGAAAAACGAAACAAAATAGTGAATAAAATCATGATTTTATGTAAATTTAAATGTCGTTGGGGATCAAGCTGTAATTATAACCTTGTGGCTGTCTTTTGATAGTAATTATACACCGACTAGATGTCTTATATAAGTTGCAAAGGCTCCAGTTGAGCGAAAATCGGATACCGTTCCGTAAATTGGCAAAATTGCCGGTTTACGGTTTATGGCGCGAGTTTCGCGTTCTAGTTTGGATTCTAGTCGTCAGTTGTCGACTCTGGTTATCCTCGACACCGTCCTGGCTGGTCCAGTGACTTTAGTTTTCTGTCGGGAGACTCCGAAGCCAAAATCGGCTTTTCGGGAGTCGTGCATGTAGTTATGGCAACATTTCGACTCAGATATTTACGATTGAGCCCTGTCTGTCCGAACAACTAAAATTGTGTTGTTTAAGGACAGCAGAAGGAGTTTTGTAGCATTCGGATATTTGTAGACCGTTGGCGGGTCATATCTAGTGATTCAGTGGTTTTCGGGAATTTCGGTTTAAGCCTAGTTTCGGCTAAGTTCCCCGCATTAGCGGCATGTTACTGTTCTGTTGACGGGATGGGTACGAGTGCGTTGGTTACTGATTCTAGTTTCTGTTCAGGCCCGTGCAGTCTGACTCCGGCCCACGAGCCTTCTGTTGGAGTCGTTGGACCGCCTACACTCAGGTGGGTTATCTTCGGTCCGGGCTTTATCTTTTCGGCCCTCTGTTTACTTTAGTCCAGTCGGACACCTGTTCTTCTATTTAGCCCAGACTATGTCTATGAGCTTATTCTATTGATTTAGTATTCCTTGATTATATCTGGACATACACATGCATGGTTGGACATTAGTGAGATGATAGTTCATTTGCTCATATTTGATTTAGCCTTGAGTCTGCTACATGCCTTTGATCCTTAGTTGATAGACATTTACCTGGATATTTTCTGGTTATCTATTATTTACTTTCCAGTATTCAGCATTGTTGATATTCATGGTCTGATTATGCTTATTATTGCTACATGTCTATCAGTTATCTGGTTTGCATTATTTCCAGTTGTTCTTGCTATTGTTTCTAGTTATGCATGATAGACCTATGATTGATATTTATAGACATTTGCATCCCTATGGGGATTTCTTGCACGTTGCCGATTATCCGGTCTGTGGACCGGGAGATTTAGCATTCGCATTGTGATGATTGTACACCTGCTGTTCGTTCGCGTACGCCGTGGGATTGATCCCCCACATTGCGTTCTTTACCGGTAAAGGGTCTACTTGACCCGTGAGCTCGCCCCTCTTGCTGTATCACTGGGTACGGGGAGCCCCTTGGCTGTACCGATACGAGGAAACTCTCGGCAATAAAATATTATTGCCTTCCTTGTGCGGTTACTAAATCCATTATTGCCTTCTATATGCTACCATTGAATCCATGCTGAATTGGCAAGATAATCTTGGTTCAAAATAGCAAGTAAATTGTCAGGCAAATCTTCATGATTCTCTCCATCAAATCTCCAATCAAGAATATAGAAATTTTATTTTCTAATATAAAATAAATTATAAAAGTTTGAGGTACAAAAAATACAAAAAATTTTAAAATTTGTTTTCCCGCCCAAAGTCAAAATTGTGCTCGAGATTTTTCAAGTCATGAAATTTGTCGATAATTGAATGAATCATTAGAGAATTTCTCGATAATTTTTTTTTTTTTTTTTTTTAAATGTATGATTACAGAGAACTTCGCGGCACACAATTTTTGATAATTTTTTAGAAGGCATGCAATATTTTAGTCCCCTACTAGAGACTAGAATTTATAATATTTTAATATTTACTATACCTAATTATTACTTATGAGGGACTGCTATGCAATTTAAAAAAATCTGAGAGGGACCCTGCAGGCATGCAACCTTTCTCTCAAAAAAAAAAAAAAAAAAATTCAGAAGTTTATGTACTTGTACGTCAGATAATCTCGTTGTCCATTTCTTCAAGCTTGGTTTTTATTGTAATTTTACTTTAATTTTCCCCCTTTTTTATAATATTTAATATATAGTTCAAAATTTTAAAATTATTTAATATATTTTTGATGGACCAAACCAAAATGGCATTGTGGGTCTTTATACTTTTTTATAGTTAGATTTTTGACCATCCAGTTTAGTGTCAATTTTGATGGAATAGAATGTGTTAACTCTAAACAAAATCTGCTTATTTATACAGATAATGTTTAATAATTCAATAACCTCCTATCAATTTTGACATTAACTTTTTAAAAATATTTGCAATAGCTTGGTTGCGCGTCTGGCCTAATATCTCAGAAAGCCATGTAATGCAAAAGTGGCCGTAGACGTTCAAGTTTAAAAAATTTAAAAACTATAAGAAATTATATATTAAAATTCAAATTTAAAAAGTTTAGGTATCTTTTTAAGATTCAAGCAAAGCCTAATTTACCTCTCTCTTTTTTTTTTTTTGTGTCCTCTCATATGAAGTCGGCGAGAGTAGTTATTCAGATGCCGACTCCAACAAACTGAAGTCGTTCAATCCCGGCGTTTCCTCGCCGACTTCTTCATCTTGCTGAAGTCGTTAACGTTTCACATTTCGGCGCCGACTCCCCCAACTTTTGCGTAATAAAGCACATTTCATCATCAACTTAATTATATAAGCATAAACACTTCCTCATCCTCCTCTCTCTCTCTCTCTCTCTCTCTCTCTCTCTCTCTCTCACTCTCACTCTCATATTCAAGAAGAAGAAGAAGAAGAGGAGGAGGAGAATTAAAGAACACAGCATAATATATATGTATATGTACATACATACATGATGGAGTACTACTACATCTCTTCTTGTAGTAGCAACAACACGAAGCAGCTCGACCGCCTCCTCCGCCGCCGCCACCTCCTCAGGTGGTCCCCCACCACCACCGACGATGACGACGACGACGACGCTCTCGCTGCAGCCTCCGCCGAGCCGTCTCGTGCGAGCGAGAAGAGCTCGTCGTCGACGGAGATGCTGATGCGAATGGCGGCGCCAACGTCGGCGGGAAAGACTGGCGCTCAGCCGCCGCGTCGCAGGCCGCCGCGGCCCCGGTCGTCGTTCGGCAGCTGCGTCGGTGGCGGTGGCGGCTGGTGGAGCGTCAGCGACTGTCCCCCCACCCCCTCCTCCCCCTTCTGCAGCCCTCTGGCGAGCTCCTCCGCCGCCGCCGACTGCGGCGATGGCGACGGCGATGGCAACGGCAACAGCGACAACTCCTTCGCCACCCCGTACCAGGTTTTTTTTTTTTTTTTTTTTGCCTCTTTCCTTAGCATGCACGCACGCATGCATTCATGTTTTTTTTATTTTTTATTTCTTTAATTCTCAATGCATAATACAAGTATACAACAGTGTGGTTCTTGGATATAACATGCATGCTACGTACGTACATATTTACCAGGGAAAAAAAAAATTTTGATGCTTAATATAGAAAAAAAAAACTCATAATGTTTTTATTCTTTTCCCTCTAGAAAACACACATCAGATTTTTATTTATTTATTTATTTTTTTTTAAAAAAAAAAACTTTTTTGGGGAATTAATTTTTTTTCTTCGGAATTAATTGGTGTTGCAGAGCTCGTGCATCGTATCTTGTGATGCACGGAGATCGCACGCATCACGAGAGAAAGAAGTAGAAGAAGTTAAAGAAAGAAAAATGGCAGCTAATGGAAGCTACGAGAAACTTCTTCATCCTAAGAAGCTGCAAAGTGCTATGAATCCTTCTCTTATGCATATAAGAAGAGGTGAATTAATAATTCTTCTCTTATTTTTTATTTAGCTCTGTTTTCATATGTGGTTTATTATTCTTTTTCCGCTGCGTGTGTGTGTATATATATATATATATATATATATATATATATATATATATATATATATATATATATATATATATATATATATATATATATATATAATTGAGCTAGAATAAATTTAAAAATACCAATCTCTTAATATATACCATATCATTTTTGAATGATGATATTTTTGAATCGTAAATTGATTCTCGTCAGCTTAAGATTATCAGGCAATGTGGGTCCAAACCATCGGTCCAAAATATATTTAAAATCAGTTATTATTATTAGTATCTTTGGTCCAAAATATGTTTAAAATTACTTATTATTATTAATATCTATGATCTTTTATATACTCAATTACAATACCAATTTCAACCGATATGAGACTATTAAAATATCTCAAATTTCTAATAATCAAATGGTCTCAAATACAGCATCTTGTACAGCTACTGAAGAAGAGGAAGAAGAAGAAGAGAGAGGGTTTAGCAACAAGTTGCATCCCATATCAGCATCTTCTCCCTTATCCTCAGGTATTAGAAATTGTCTATATTCCATATTTTATATAGTTTCCAATACAAAGTTACTCTTCAAAAAAAAAACAAAAAAAGCAAACAAAATTTCTATTAATTATTGTATTATTTGGTTTTGCATTACAAATAAATAATAATAATTTCTTACCAAATCGTTGTCTGAAAAGAGAAGTACCAAATAGTAATAAAATGGGAGTCCTAAAAATAGTTCTGATAGTCAGTTCTTGCCACGCCCAAGTGGCTGCAGCGTGTAACTGGAATTCGGATTCAGACGGCACGTACTATACCGGCGGCAGCGGCAGCGGCAGCAGCAGCAATGACAGCAGCGAATACGATAACTCGGGTAGCGAGAGCTCGACTTGGCAGCCGGCCGGGTCGCGGCGGTGCCGCTGTTTCTCGGCCCGGTCGATAAGGAGCGAGGTGGAGGCCAAGCTGCTTGCATGGAAGGAAGCACGAATCTCAAAGCTCATGAACAAGTATGAGAGGCCAGCTATAGTTCATTTTGATTCTGATATATATCTAAGCTTTAAAAATATTAATTTCACAACCTCAATCAGCTTTCATTTTATTTAATTCGAATTATTTGATAGCTCTACTCTCCGAAGCTTTTAATGAAAATGTTTCATACCCCCCCCCCCCCCCCCCCCCCCCCTATTACCTGGGTTATTTTCTCCCCTACTTTTATGTTTCTGTTCTTACCTCACATTAAGTAAAATTATAAAATTGATACTGATCCAGAAAGTGAAAATTCCTTTATAATTAGTTGCAAGAAAAAGAACATTCCAAATATCAGGATCTGAAGTTGAATTCATACTCAAACAAACAGTCGCGAGATAAATAATTTCCCAACTGAAAGAGAGCACTTCTGTTAGAGCAATTTAATGTGGAAATTTTGGGTGGGTGTCTGGTGCCTGATACAAAATCTGAAATCCTCAGGCTGAGAAAGAAAGAGGCAGCCATCAATGAATGGGAGCAGCTGCAGATCACAAAAGCCAAGCAGGGCAAGAAAGAACTCGAGGTACGATAACAAATAGGTGAAAATTGTGTCCAATTTATCTGAACTAGGAACTATTTTGATACATAACCATTATATTCATTTGCTTTGAAACATGAAAATTTGGGTGATACAACTGATGTTCTGATCAAATCCACCAGAGCAAACGAATTGAATGATTAGAAAAGCAAAATCAAAACTTTCAAATTTCAACTAGTCCTAATCAAAATGGGCCATAGTTCAGGACACAACTGTACAATTTTACCCAAGAAGACAGCACAATTTGCAGAATAAAATCATTTCCAGCAAACATGACTCCTAGAGATAAAAATCTGCGCCAGCATAATATTTCTCTTCTGTTTTGGCATTTCTAGATGAAATTAGAGAAGAGACGAACGATGGCAATGGAAGAGATGCAATGGAGGATGATGATCGCGCACGAGAAGGCGACAAAGAAGAAGATGAAGGAGCAGGCAGCAGCAGCTATGAGGATATCCAATGTTGACCACACATTTGAGGATATCTCCAATAACAAAAAACTCCCCTGGAGATTATTCTTCCTTTGTTCTTCTATGTATGTATAGATGAATAGATTCAAAAATAGGCAGAATATTACTAGGTTTCGGCTTTCACATATCAATTGAGAGTTCATCATGGTAAATGTTTTAGACCATTTTACAGTAGAAGGTGCGGCCGAAAAATCAAAACTTTTATCAAGCAGAAATATCTTTGATTCTTTTATCTTTTAATGCAACACACAACTCCAGTAGCAACCAAATTGTGATCGAACTATTTTAGCATCAAACATGATTTGCCAAAATTCCAATTTAAAATGGCTCAAGTGGATTCAAGAAACTCCTACAGACCAACAGCTAAATAATAGAAATTCCAAATCAGGCACTATAAAATCCTGGGAAATTAGATGGACTCAGAAAGATTCTACCACAACAGAGCAAACTAGAACCAGTTCATAAACACCAACCGTTTGGATGTGGCTTATACCGGAATGAGTTATACCAGGTATAGGTATAAAGTAAGGGATAAACCTGATTTAAACCTAAATTGTGTTTGGATGTGAATGAGGCTTAAACCTGGTTTAAACCTGGTATAAGAAAAGTAGTGTTTGGATTGGGGATGAAGAATAAGTGGTATAAAGTTGACTTTTATGTTTAATGACGATGTGAACTTTATTTTTATGTATATTATAAATTTGATAATTAAAGAATATATTAAAATTTTTTAATTGTAACAAATCTTATATATTATATTTAATTAATTATATACTATAACAAATTTTATTTAATTTTAATTAGTCTTAGTAAATTTTTTTAACGATTAAAATTTATAATTATATATTATATTTAATTAATTATTCTTTTTATTCTATTTATAATTATATATAATTTTTTTATATAATTAATTATTCTTTTTTTATATAAATATATATATATAATTATATATATTAAAATTTATAATTATATATAATTTTTTTAATGATTAAAATTTAATTTTAATTATATATTATATTTAATTAATTATTCTTTTTTTTAATAATTTTTTCAAAATTAAAATTTTAAATTTTATTCAAATTTTAATTTTTATTTATTTTAATTTTTAAAAAAATTTTAAGTGTGAGCAAAAAAAAGAATGTTTATTTTAAAATTTTAAGTAAGAGTAAAAATTTTAATTTATAAATTTATATAAATTTTAAAAATATTATAAAAATATTGTATAAATTTTTAAATTAATAATTTTTAAAAATAAAATAAAATTTTTAGATTTATTAAAATATAAAATAAATAAAATTAAAATTTATAAAATTAAAATTTTAAAATTTAAATATTTATTAAAATTTAAAAATTTTAATAAAAAAAAATCAAACGAAGTAAAAAAAAAAAAAAAAAAAAAAAACAAAATAAAACAAACGAAGTATAAAAGAAAAAAAAAAAAAAAAAAAAATCAAGTATAAAAAAAAAAACAAAATGAAAAAAAAAAAAAACAAAAGCCCCTTCCCAAGGCATCTCTGCCTTGGGAAGGGGCGGTTGGGGGGATACCCCCCCCCAATACCCGGTATGGGGGGAATATCCCCATGTGGGGGGGGGGGGGATATCCCCGTTTGGGGGGGATATTCCCAAACCGTTTGGGTATAAAGGGGGGATATCCCCCCTTTATACCCAATCCAAACACCCCCCAAGGGAATTATAAAAAGTGCTACCGAGAACCACAAAACTGTAAGTAACTGTTTAGTTTAAGTTCAGCATGAACCTCTAATCCTCCCCGTTTTCGTTTTCTTCCTTGGCAAGCTTAATCATATCGTCAATCCTTAGAATTGTTATGGCTGCCTCAGTAGCAAACTGCGGTCAAAACATAATGAAATAATTTAACGTGGAAAGATAATGTTTCTATAATGTAACCGCATTATCTGAAAGTATTGCATTATAGATGTGAAGGCAGGAAAGAAAAAAGGAGGGGGGGGCCCAACCTGAAGGATCTTCACTTTACTCATTGCCGGTTCAATAACTCCAGCTTCGAGATTGCTCCGGATTGTTCCCTTCAAAAGGTCGAGACCCATGCTGGAATATAGTAGAAACATAGCACTAATGATATTTGCAAAGAAGCAAAGTGATGAGAATGTAGTAAGATTGTCCCATAAAAATAGTGGACACCGCAAATGCTTTTCCCATCAAAATAGCGACAGTTTGCACATTTATCTCATTTACATAGATGCTAACCTCGTAGATAGTTATTTCCAATGTGAACAGCACAAATATTTACTCTATACTAGAGTTTTACATTAACAGCAAAGTTAGTCGTCAAGTTGTGAGGGACATTCTTCTTAATTTTAGTTTATTCTCTGAATTTGTCAAACATTATGTAAGAAAACGAAAAGAAACAGACAAAATATGGAGAAAGAGTCGAAAAGTGGCATACTAAACAACAAAATTCTTCCCTCATTCGGAAACCTAAGTTGAACAACAATATCAATATATAATAAAATCAATCACCCTTACGGAAAACCACTTCAAAAAAAAATTAATTTTTAAACAGTCCAACTTTAAATCGATAAGATAGAAATATAGGAGTATTTTTACTTAAACTATACCTAAATCCATATAATAAAAATATCTTAGCATTTTAATTTAATTACACTAGATAAGACTATATCATAATTTGACCCTATTTTATTTTAAATAAAAATTGTAAAATAAGATAAAAGTGTGTTTTAAATAAGATGAATTTATTTCGATCAAAATAACTATAGTGGTTTATTTCCATTTAGACTAGATTTTGGCTATAAATATACAATTCCTCATAAATTTTGGCTATGATTATATAAATTCCAAAAACATGAATATCATTTCACATAGAAAAAGGTCAGCTCTCTTCAGCAATAAAGGTTTGTTTCTTTTTTTCTTTAATAATTCTCTTCCAAATAATTATAAATTCTCCTTTTATTTTATACGTATATATTTTGTGACTTTTCAATCATTATAGATTGGCAAGAATAATTTATTTTTTTTAGTTTTTACAACTGCATATTATATAAAATAATAAAATTATTATAAAACGTGCCCGTACATTGCACGGGAACAAATCTAGTATCAGCAATATAATGATGGATAAATATAGCGATCTGAATGAATGCATATCACTTATTAAATCATTATTACTTCCCAGAAAAAATGTTTAAATTTGCGATGAATTTTCCTAGACAATCAAAGCTCAAAAAATACAAAAGGCAAAAACAGAAAGGATTTGGTAAAATCAGTTTTCCTAAAGAGACAGTTGGCTTCAGAATTCTTCTAACAATACCTTGAAAGGTGCTGTTTATCAGCCTTTGTTTGGGAAGCATTATGATAAGCCCGGAGCTTCGCAACCAACTCAGTAGCATCTTTTGCAGCATTAACAGCGAGTACCTGAGACCAGTTCAGGCTTTTAAATTCAAACATTGTTTAAAGAGGCAAAATTTCAACTTCACAAGAATTTGTATTGTCAAATTCAAACCTTAGGTATTATTAGAAGAGCCTCAGCAAACTCCGCAATTGCCAACTGCTCTCTAGAACCCAAAGTTGTAGCCAGACACTCCAAGTACACAGAAAGTGCAGCCTCGACTGCTCCACCTCCAGCTACTACCTGCATCACATTAATGCAAGCGGGAACCCCCATTGATAAGAGTGGTAGAAATAAAGTAGGGTTTGAATTTAGTTATGTTTCTTTTTATTAATTTTTCGTGTTTCTTTTCATTGTTTTTCATTAAATTCTAAAAGGTTATAAGCACTTACAACAGGCTTCATTTATTACTGGTATTGTTGGTTTGTTGAAAAATCTTCCCTTCTTTCAAACAAAAGGAAGTTACTACAGTATATTTGTTTTCTTTTCTAAGGCAGAAACCGCAAATTAAGAGTTCGCAACAAAGCAAAAATACCAAGATAAAAGGTTCACCCGTAGAACAACTTTTGATTGGGGAGCAGTATACTGTCCTACCAAACACCTTGGTTGTATATAAAAATCCCAACCGGGACTTGTGGGGAAGATAAACCCATAGCAATTTAACCTCCCGGGACAGCAATTCCATGGGTGATGGTAGAATAGTCCTGTCCCCATGGCTAATCCTTTTTCTGAACTAATTGACATCCCTAACCAAACAACACGGGGGTAACAAGAAGAACTAATCCTGAATAGGGATACGTATTACTATCCTGAGATTAGAAATCCCTCAGCCAAAAACTGCCCAAATGCTTCCAATTTTAAGGGATTTGAAGAAAAACAGAAAAAGGAAACATTAGACGATGCCGAACAGACCTTATTTTGACCTTTTTTCTCAGAGCATAGGAGGAAAAGGTTAGCCCAGCTAAGAATAAGCATGTACTAACAAAATAAGAGTTACTTTGCATGGCATACCATATTGGATTCGAGAGTTCGCTTAACAATACAAATTGCATCATGTAAAGAGCGATCTATCTCATCGAGCATGGAGTCATTTGCACCTCTAAGTATCAAAGAAACCTGTAGTTGGAAATGTTAAAATTAAACAATAACGAGAATTAGGGCTTCAACAATTTTCACCAGAAGAGGAAATAGATTTATTAAGTAGCAAGAAATAAGAACCAACCGCACTAGTGTTTTTTGTGCCCTTCACCATAATTACATCATCATCAGCAATTCTTTCCTCCACGACTTCATCTGCATATCCGAGAAACGACAAGTCAAATGTTTCTTCACCTTCCATGTCAGCAAAAGTTGTCACCTGCAGAATCAATCAATGAGTTATCGAAGAAAAGAGAGCTATTACATAAATATACCCTTGCAAAATCATCTATTTATTATCAAAATAAAAGAGAACTATCAAAAGGGTCAATTGGTCGCCAGTTTCCTTTGACTCAATTTAATTTCTTCCTCAGGATCGAAACACAATTCTGCCATTTGGGAATCCAGGAAAGAAAAAAAAAAAAAAAGAGAACGAGAAATGAAAAATGGATTGTCAAAAAGAAGGGAATGCACCCAATATCTATTCGACTCCGAGAAGGATTAAACAAGTGAAAGTGGCTATTGAAATGTATACCTCTTTGTTTCTTTATTGACTAACAATAATATGCAGTCATCGAAAGTTATAAATACACAAAAGAAACAAGGAAAAAAGTAAATATCAACCAAAATTGACATGGATAATGTTGTCTTAAAATGTTAGAATAATCAAAGCCTAAAAGCTGGTTTGGGAACCTATCAGATTGTTGTCAGATATTAGGGTTTAGGGTTCAGGATTTATCTTCTGGCGATGGATATTAAACATACCACAGTTGCGCCAGAGGCCTTCGCAACATGACGCAAATCCTCCTTGCGGACACGCCTTACTGCAATTGCACCCGCCTCTACAAAGTACTGCAATCAAAATCGATGCAAAAGAGTTAAGAGTAAGTTTCACCAAACTATCCGTATATTCTAAACAAATATCTTCACAAAAGATGCAACAACCAAAGAAATCTACAATAAAATTGTGCACTAAGTAAAAGGCCGTAAGTTAAAAGACTCACAAATAGTACATTAATAGAGTCAAAATCTCATAAGAGCTTGCAGTTGAGTAGAAACTAATGAAAGGGAGAAAGGCAGACCAAGAAAAAAAAGATACCTACAACATAAAACCACGGATCTTATGGTTTTACTAATACTATAATTTCCAAAAGAAATTCTTTTGACCTTAATCACAGGTAGTTAAAATTGCCAATTTTAAAAGTTTGGCCTTTCAAAGTTGAGAAAACATCCTATTTAGTATATCAATTTTTGCCTCTTCTTGTAAGCGGTAATAAGTCAATTAAAGATACTCCTTACAAGTAAAATCAGAATTAGGCCTTTGGGGGAAAGAAATTACCAGGTAGCATAATTTAAGGTACTCGGTATTGTTTTGGGTGATGAGAATGACATATAAAATGGTCAACAAACGGCATGACGAAAACTGCTCGTCCAATGAAGCTTTGACTGGAAACAGGTCTGTTACAGCCATTAGTGACAGGTTCACAGGGAAAATTTATTGTTCAAGTATCACATAACTCCCACAATATACCTAATTTCCAGCAAAGTGTCAAACATAAGCAGGAGAATGAGTGACAATATGTGAAAGCAATTGTACTGGACAATCCACAGCAATGAAACACTAGTGGATTTAAAACATATTCCTTCTGAAATCAACTATTTACAAATTTAACCTTGTTAAGTCTGAGCTTTCCTATATACCACTAAAAAGTTCAGTTTCTTACAAAATCCCCTTCCTTTGCTTCAGTTCCGGAGTTACCAAATTCATTTTCCTTTACTTTCGCTCTTGGCACTTGCATGGTCAACAGGGGTAAATATAGAGTTTCAAAGGCATGCGTTTATGTGACATAAGTAGCAATGAAGTTATAGTTCATCATGGTCAGTGTGATGAATGTCAATACACCAAAATACTGTAAACCAAGACATGCAACCCCAAATATAACAGGAAAAAAACTGCAGAAAATGAATCCGACTGATAGTAACGTGCCTTTAGTGCCATGTCATCAATTCCCTTGGTTGTTAATACAACGTTAGCTCCAGCTTTCAGAAGTTTCTCAATTCGCTCTTTTGTTATATCAGCTTCTCTGCAAGAGGGGAAAAGTTCTACTCACTTTCAGCATGCAGGAAGTTTAAAAGCAATGGAAAAGTTTTGTTGAAATATAGCAAAAGGTTAGAGTCAAATTCCGATGGCTACATGTAGAATAACACTTGGTAAACACATTGGATAATTCAAAATATCTTCTATAGAAATGCTCTTTCACACCATGGACGTCAACAAAATTAAAACAACGAAAAAAAATAAGAAGTGAAATAGATTTATTACCCAAATTGCAATACTCAAAATGTTGTTGCATCTACTGGCTTCTTGAAACAAAGCTTAAATTAGGTTCTAGTTAAAACGAAGTAGAGGGCTTTCCATAGCAGTTCTACTTTAGAAGTTTAGATGAAAGAGACAACAAAGCTAAATTACTTTTTATTTGCTTAATATCGAAACTTGCATTTTCTAATTATTAGCTGTGCCAACTTTCTATTTTATAATATCACAATGACAAGAATAATTATGACAAGGAACTGAAATGCGTAATGACTTACCGTTGACGGATCTTTTCAAGTTCCCTAGGATCAGTGACTAAGACTTGAACACCCATTTGCATTTTCGTCTTCTGAAGATTAAAATCAAGACAAGCAATTCTTGCAGGAGAAACTCTAGTAGGCATTCCCTGAGCTGCACGGCCTGTGTTTAATGCATACCCGTTCAGCAAGTAGCTATCTTTAGCACTTTTTCCATGAGCTTTCAATATATTAATGCCCTACACAAGATAAAAAATTCAAGAGATCACAAACAGGCAAAGGGAGGATACAGTTTTGTCTAGGTAAAAGAATGTCATAACAATGAAACTAGCCATCGGGTTCCTCATTTGCCAATAGTTCCTTCAAAGAAAACCTATGATCTTTTTTTCCACATGTACAAGATACAAAGGCAAAAAGAGAAGCATAAATGTCATGAAATTTCAAGATAGGCAGGGAGTCGATAATGATCTGATTAGCCTGGTGGAGCTTTAGCAATGACGGTGTTCAGCAGAGCTGTATGAAGAAGTATTTGTAACTTTTTAATTAAAATCTTCCAAATAGTCCCTTGCAGCTATAGAAGCAGAGGCTTCTATATGGAACAACTTTTTGGCCTCAAGCTCATTTGAACAATCGACCACAGCAAACGCTCTAGAATTTAAGTTTGGTAAGAGCCTGGCTGCTCCTCCTTAGAGCAGAAAGCTGTTCCCAAGGACAGGTCAATAAGGCGCTCAGTTCATTTTAGGCCAAAAAATTCAAATTCGATAAATAGACAACTATTGCTGGTTAAAAGCTCTAAAATTTATCAACAAAAAATAAAGTGCATAACTACAGAAATACTTGTTTCAAGTTATTTAGAATAATTCCGAAATTACACCAGCAAAGCAAAGAATAACAGGGGCGTTAAAAATCATCTCAACTGTATATTTGTCAAACTACTGTTCCCATAAGAAGTTTTTGAGCTGTACCGGATTCATATCAACAAACAGATTCAGAACTTACAACATATCATAGAAACTAACCTTGATGGGATATTTCACTTCCCCCTTTGCATTTGTAGCCTTCACAGCTTGAACTGCATCTACAACCTAAATGACAGTCAAGTCATCTAATAGATCAAAATCATTTGTAACAATTTAAAGCAGCTGAACCAAAAAAAACCATAAGAACATAAAGCTTCACAAAAATAACACTAAATGGTATGAAATTTTCCCATGGAAATCCTGCTGGAGGAAAATTCACCTGTTATCATTCAAGCAAGGAATTAAGTATCCATCCGGGCCATACGGCACGAAGCGATACGTATCGTGCCACCAATTAGGCGGCACGGTACAGAGGGGGTCTCTCTTGGCCCTTCTGTGCCGCGATACCCTCTGAGTATCGAACGAGACAAAGCGATATCCAGAGAGTATCACGGTACGTGCCGATACGTGCCCACACAGGCACACAACGTTTTTAATTTTTTTTTTTACTTCGACCTTTTGTATTTTTTGGTTTCTTGTACAGACCTTTATTCCTCTCTCATCTATTTTTTTCTTTTCACTTCTACCTTTTCTTCTATTCTGCGCTTTCTTTTCTTTCCTCTCAAATCTCTTACTCTATTTTTTTTCTTTCTATTTTTTTCTACCATTTTTTCTTATAATTTTTTTTAAAATTTTTCCTTTCAATCTCTTATTATTTTTTGATCACTTCGATCTTAAAAGAAAAAGTAAAGAAATAGTAAAATCGAAAATCTACTTATTAGGTAAGTCAAGAAATTTTCAACTTAAATTTTTTTTTCATACATTTAGAATATATTTAACTTGTAAAAATTTTTTTGTAAAGAAATATGAAATTATATAAATTTCTATTAACAATTTACAAAAATCTGAAAATATATCCACTTGATTTAATCATTATATGGTCCATTTTTATTTTTTTTGTACGGATTTAGTATTTTGTGCGAGATATAAGATATTCTTAACTTTGACAATTTTATTATTAGATTTAGAAATATAAGAATTCTAATAAAATTGAAAACTAAATAGAATCAATTGGTATTTAAATTTGCTTAATGCATATGTCATATGGTTTAATGTTAAATTTTCATAAATAAATTGCACAAGTTTTCTTATTTAAATTTAAGAAAAATTAATTTTCTTGGATGAACTTGCAAATTTTTCATAAAAATTTTTAAAAAATTAATTTTCTCGGATTTATATTTTATCATTTTTAAAAATTTTAAAAAATAAAAGATAAATCAAAAAATTTTAAAAGTTAATCAATTTTTATTATTGCTTAATTTATTCATAGTATAGTTTATTATTAAATTTTTTATGAACAGATTTTATAATTTTTTAAAAAAAATTAGAAAAAATAAATTTCTTTAATTTTTCATAAATATTTTATAAAAATTTGAAAATGAAAAAAAAGTATCAGTGACTTGGGGTCTCATTCTAGTTTAGTCTAGTCATCATATGATCCTTCATCGAATCAATACGAATGGATCTTGCAAATTTTTATAAAAATTTAAAGAAAAAAATAATTTTCTCTATGAGCTGTAGTTATATTTAACTTTCACCTATAAAGAAGACTACTACTATATTAAGCTAGTAACTAGTAAGTTAGTAAGCTATTATTGACATTAGATCAAAATAAATCAATACATAGCCAAAATTTATAAATATTACTCTAAAACTTTTAAAATAACATTCTAAAACCTTATTGGACAGAAAAAATTAAAATAAGACCGTGCTAAAGCGTGCCACGAGGAGGTTCTGCGTGCCTGTCGGCACGCAAGCGTGCTTGTGCCATATCGTGCCAGGCAACGGCCGGCACACCCCCGTGTCGCGGCCCTTTAATCCTTGCATTCAAGTAATCCAATATATCATATACAGCTTAACTGAACGAGTAATTTACTAATAGTCATTATAGTGGTAAAGGTTTAAAATCTTTGAACTTCAATTGACTATGTGAGACAAGCATCCAAATGATACCAAAGCTTATGTTCAGATGCAAACATGGGAATTCTGGAATTCCGAGCAAAGCCAATTTTGCAGCTTAAATGTGACACTCGACCTTAAACCTGAGGTAAGGATTGCAGTGCCACTAACATGGCATGGCAGTACTGGCACCTTGACATACATTGGATATAAAAGCATTTTATGTATTATATCTTACACAATTTAGTAAGAATGAAGTCATAAACATCTTAAAACTAGAAAAATTGTTCTATATATATTACAAAAGTACATGCATGAAACCAAAACCAAAATAATAATTGGATAAGAAATTATAGGAAAACACAACTATGGGAAAATCTTCTTCTTTCACTAAAGTTGGTGTTATTATACAATGGAGCTTACTAATTGGTCCAAATGTTTGAGGATTTACAAGTTCTATATATTTGAAGTATGAAAAAACTTTTGTAGAATTTTTACATGAAAGAAACTCAAAAAAGATCCCAAAAAATACAAAAAAAATACATGTGATCTATATGGCGTCGACACGACCCCATGCCACATGCCGGAACGGCCTTGGCAGGGTGGCACGGACGGCATGATCAATCTTTGGTTGGACCTAAACACATTCCACCCACAAGTTTGGATCATAACCCAAACATGGAGTCCTTTTACTCAATATGAAGCTTTTTTAAGACCTTCAGGTCAAGTCTCTCTTGTCAAACATGAAGTCAACCTTTATTACATTAGTTGTTTGCATTCATGTAGAAATTCCGTCAACTTGGAGTTAAACTCAATTCAAACAAATATTAAGTCCTTCTTTGTAGAATTCCAAAAATAGTCCGACTGATAAATCTTAAGAAAAAGCCCAATAATGGAAGAACTAGACTACAATGAATACAAAGATAACAAAAGATTATCAAACAACAATCCCATTTCCATATCCTTAAGAATTCACAGACCAAATCTTATTAGCCTGATAAGACCTAGTAAGCTCCAGATCACATAGCTGGATTTCAACAGTCAAAGGATACAAGGAACTATATGATTAGGGTCACACTACAGGCAATGATGGTCTTATATAAGATCCTACTTGATCACAATAAACAATCATACTAAGAAGGACTTTCCTTATATCATTTTGATAAATATGAGTAACATTATTTAAAAAGAGAACATTCTTTAGGCTCTGAACTACTGACAGAGAGAATCTCAAGAATTATAAGACAAAGAATAAATGTTAGCAATCTAACATTTTTCGTTAAAGCCTGCTTTATGTGAACTTAATATTTCATCACCTCAGCATAGTGGAACAGTAATTAGTTGAGTATATTGACAACTACCACCCCAGACAAGATATTTTCCCAGTGTAAAATACAATTACAAAATCGGTGACTACAGTAAAACAAGCATTTACTCTTCACATTATTGACTTCTTACTTTGTTTTGCGAATCTCTGGCTAACCCTCACACATTCTACGTTCCTTAAATAAAACAATTTTTATATTTGTTTATTGATTAAGCAAAAGATGTTTATGACTTGTGTTTATGGCTGATGGCTTCTTTTGTCATCATTTCTCATGAAAACAAAGATGATTGTCTTTGATTTTCAATTATTCTTCACTTCCAAGGAAATTGAAGAAAAGTACTACGATATCAATCTAATTTGCATATGTACATGGTTCTGTCGCAGATGGGATTCTATATATCATGCTTATTATGTTGGACATTTGTTCCTTTTTATGGTGTATCAAACCCGCAAAGCTATTGTCTTAAGAAAATTCCCTGATATGAAGAATCTTTAAGGGGGGATAAATCTATCGACAAAAAACTACACAAAAAAGATCAAAAAGAAGAGAAAGGTGGTTTATTGTATAGCTTAGGAAGGCATGGATGCCGAAAAGCAGGACGAGTAAGTTTTATGGCATTAGGCTTGTTTAAAGTGGGTTCAGCAGCCAAGTCAGGTAAAAATAATAAATAGAAGAATTTTATCCAGATTCCAGAGCCATGTTCGAGGGTATATAATTCAAAAGAACAACCCGACCTAGTTGCTGAAGTGGGTCAAAATGCAAGCAGAAAGTTTAAGGCCCAACCATGGTTTTGAATATTAAGTACAGTACAATCAAATCGGGTTTGACCCAAGTTGGTTCGCATGCCAACCAACCATTTGTAGCCTTAAATCTAACAAAACCAACAGATAAGATAATCGACAAAAGAATAAGATGACTAAAAAGGAAATCCAACTACAACAGCAAGTTGTCAGAAATTGCACTGTTTTGATATAGCCTATGTAGAGCCACAAAAGTCATGGACTTTGTGTATCCACCAAGAAAACCAAATACTACTGTCACAATTGAAAGTAGCCCTCGGAATGACATGAAACAATCACATGAACCTTACCAAATTTGCAAAGAAATCACCGTCAGCAGCAATCAATTTTGATGACATGCTTGTCTTCGCACAGTTTACAAGGGAATCTTTGCCAAGCTTTTCAACCTGAAGAGTGACAAATCAAAGCTCTTCGTCAACCAGTTGAGAGCTTTCATAGGCTTATTCTTTGTAGCAGAGAAGTATAATGAGATGTAACAGCATAATATTAATATCAACAAAAAGAGTTATACCTTAACAGCTAGTTTCTCTTCAACATATTTGCAGGCTTCCCGCATCGCAAGCTGGTCAATGAATATAACAAATTTGAACATAAAAATTATAAATAGAAAACCAAAAAACTTTCTGGATAACTTCCAATTTTGCCGTAAGTGTATAAGTGAGGATATATAAAAAGATGAAAAATTGAAGAATGCATTGCAAATTATAACTCAATGAAGTATGAAGCTTACCCTATAGCCACTGATAATAGATGTTGGGTGGATTTTATTCCTCACAAGCTCATTCCCTCTCTGCATTAAATTAATAAATAAATAAATAAATAAAATAAAAAAGCAACGAGGCAACTCCTCAAAAAAGTATACACCGTTTGAGAGAAGACTTTGATATAACTACATAATAACTCAAGAAAAATGACAAAATAGCTACCACCCAAAAATGTATACTCCAGATATATCACCTTAAGTAACTCTGCAGCCACAATAACCACAGATGTTGTGCCATCTCCAACCTCCCGATCTTGAAGCTCAGCCAGCTCAACAAGAACCTATTCGCAATGTAGGTACAATTAATAAAGTCTGAAAACACTAGAAGAGAATTGCATGTCTAAAGAAGCAAAACAACTATATCATTAAGTAGTGGCCATCACCTTGGCAGCTGGATGCTCAACTTCAAGCATCTTGAGTATTGTTGCACCGTCATTGGTAATCGTCACATCACCATAGTCATCAACGAGCATCTAGATCATTTAAGTTGAAGATAAATCAGCATTTACATACATGATTCAGTTAGAATATAACTGCTCACTGCACTCAAATGAATTTACTACATGTAAGGAGACCGATTACAGATTCTTAACATTTTTTTTAAAAGTAGCGGCCCGCCATACAAAATGAGAACCTAAAGAGAATAGTTTACAGATAAAAACAGAACGTTAAAACAACAAGAGTAGGCAAATTGAACAGCAAAGCTAACGAGCATCGGATAAACAAAAGGAGGTATGTTTTATTCAGGCTGAAGCATTGGTTCACCACAAATAAATAGGATAACTCAATCCATCGTATACTCATCATGGACTCTAGAAAGGTCCCCTTGTTGCCGCATCAGATTATTTAAATCAAGATGCACTCTAAGATGCCCAACAGATCTTTGACTATAGAAGCATCTACACCAAATTGAGGGTTTTCTATCAACTCAATGGAATGCGGGTACTGCTCTACATAGCATGAGAAATGGGCCATTGGCTAGTCAGGAATCTCAGTTGAGTTTGAGTGAAGATTATGACTACACCGGACAAATTACGCACTACAATTTTTAAAACTTTTTTTGAAAAAAACAGCCAGCACTACACCGATAAAATTCCTTTTTATACCTTGTCGAGGCCGACGGGTCCGAGCGACGACTTCACGATGTTGGCGACGGCTTGGCACGCCACCACTAGAACGCACCAAAACAAACAAAACAAGAAAGACAGCGCAAAATGAAGGGTTAATCTACGGAAGATCTGACGAATTTGGAGTAACCGGAGATGATCTGGGAGAAGCGGTCGCATACCGTTCTGGGTGCGGACGTCCTGGCCCGATTGGCGCTCCCCGAAGATGTCCGGCGACTGGGCCATGATCGCCATTGCCGGAGCTTGTTTCGAAGGCGGGGGAGGGAAGAAACCCTAGATGTAGTACACCTTGAGCAAAGAGGGAGACGAACTGCTCGGTGGCGACGAAGATGGCGAGCGCCCGAGGGGGTTCCGATGGCGAACGGCGAGCGGCGAGCGGCGAGCGGGGCGCGGGCGGGGGAGTGGAGTGGGGCGGGGTTGGGGGATGGTGGGGGTGAGAGTAGGGCGATGTTTTTTTTTTTTTTTTCTTTGAGAGCGAGGGGATTTTCTTTTTTAGGGCTCGGCTCATGTGTTCAGCGCGAGACCCGTATTTATCCAACACTTGTCTTTTGGCCCAATAATTCGGCATTCACGAATAAATAATTCGTGAATAATAAATTTAATTCAAAATTTCATATTTTATTTTAAACTTTTAAAAAAAAATCAAAAAAAAAAAAAAAATCATGAATTAACTAACGAAGCAAGAGAGCTCAAGATGGCGAATTAAGCTTACAGGGTAGAGGTTTTGCGTTTTTTCGTTGAAGTGGGCTTGGATTGTGCAAATTTCCAAATCTCACTGTACAAGCTTTATAGTAACTAGTTTAGGAAAAATGTAAACGCAAGTTGAAACTAACCCTATTACACATATTAAGTACCGTTTGGTTAGATATAGTTATAAAAATAATATAGTTGAAAATATCGCAGATCTACTGTTATAGCTACACTTATTTTGTTTGGTTTTGTAACTACTAAAGTTATATTTGATCAACTTGATAGGCTGAAATTATGATTTGTATTTATATATTCTAATTAAAAAGATTAGATTATCTCCCTTATATTTATTTGTTATTTTTTAAAAGGCGTTATTTTAACGATATTCTTTTTATTAAAAGGCATTGTATTTTTTTAACTGTGTTTTCCTTAATGATATTTTTTAAAAGTTTTTTTTTTTTAACAATATTGTTACTTTTTTTATGGGACATTATTTTTTTCTTTTGGAGCAGCAGGATTATTTAAAATTTTAAATTTTATTATTTATTTTATTTTTTTTCAACGTCGGCATTATTATTGTTTTTTAAACAGATGAGCCACTTCAAACATTCCCATACATATACAATTAAAGCAGTTGGGCGCAACTATTTTACAACCTCATAATAACTTTTTGAGGGATGTTAGGTGTACACCCCATTAGGAGTGTATATCCTACACCCCACCCCATCCTGGGGTGGGTATTATTTCACTCGTCACATCGAGTGACGAATGGAATTCACCCCACCCCAGAATAAAATAGGGTATAAGATATACACCCCTAAAGGGGTGTATACTTATATACACCCTAACTCTTTAGGCCTAGCTGGAGCTTATGCATAAGCACTATTGAGTAAAGCTACTTGAAAAGACCCTAATAGGTTTTTTATCAATATAGTCTCCAATAACTTTTTGCTGCAACAAAAGTGTCAAAGCTCTGAATTCAAAGCTCTGAATTCAGACTTCTTCTTTCGAGGTTTAAAATTAAAAGCGCATTTCTTTTAGCTAAACACTTAGCTACTTTATTTCAGATTAAAATGAGTTTTTTTTGTGTGTGTGTGAAAAGCCAAGCGACACAGACTTAGAAACATAAATCTTTGTAAAGCACAATCTACATCAAATAATTTGTCGTAAAATAAAAAAAAAAAAAAATTATACCTTGTTGAAACCGACGAGTCCGAGCAATGACTTCACGACGTTGGGGGCGGCTTGGCACGCCACCACTACAACACACCAAAACAATCAAAATAAGAGAGATAGCGCAAAATGAAGGGTTAATCTACTTGAGATCTCATGAATTTGGAGTGATTAGAGAGGATCTTTGTCACGTCCAGGAGTCGAAACTGCGACCCGGGCTCACCAACAGATCCGCCGCCTATGTAAAACTCCGTATAGGCGAAACGTCCTACCTGCAAGAAAAGGTACTAGACTAAACAGATATCAGAGCTATAAAAATAAAACTGCTGTAAAACTAAAAACCAACCATCTATACAACTGAAAATAATGATACAATATCCATCTCCCATAAGTGATAATCATATAATATCCTCAAATACAATAACCCAAAACTCAACAGGGAGGTAAACCGAAATAATACATCAGTGTACAGGCTCTCAGTACAAGTCAGATCCTTACAATACAATGATCTCTCAAGAGTAGAAATAAAATAATCTACTGACTGTACTATGGATCTCCAATTTGGGGGCACAGCTACTCTCCAAAGATAGGTAGGGATCTAGCTCGCGACTCCCTCGTCTCGAACAGCAACCGCAGAATCAGCAACACCCGCTAAGACTCTGCAAAACAAAGGAAAGGAAAGAAAAGGAATGGAGAAAACCCCCAACGGGTGTGAGAAATACACCAAAAGGGAGTTATCAGTGGGTACCGCCACCAAGCCCGACGATCTGCCCACTAAATCTACTAGAGGCATAAGATAACCATACAGTAAAAACTGAACAAGAAAGCTGGAGATACTCTACAGCTACCATGCCTCTATCAAAACGCACAAATGGGGAAAAACCAATGAAAGGTATGCAACCACTCGCACACGAGGTACACAATCGACCTAATCGAGCTGACTGCCACATCTGGTCCAGTCAAGCCTGCGCCCACCTACAACCACCTCCCACTACCGGGCAGGAATTACGTAGGGTGTCCATACAGACTAACTCGCTATCGAATAGTGGCCCATGCAGGCTATAGTAGAAATCCACACTCTCTCTCAGAACGGATAGACTCAAGATCCTCAACATCTCGCACAACGGTCGAAATACTCACAACGACCCCGGGACCACCGTCAACCCCAAATGGTTCCCAACAACACTAGCACTGGCCTAAACACAACTATTAGACTCCACTCAGCCCCCCCGGCACGAGTGCAACAATAAAAGTACCTGCCTGAATAAACCCAATCCAACCACCAGTAAACACCGGTACTGCCTGCTGTGCCTGCCATATCGGGTATGCTGGCCAACGCATAACACCGATGGAAAGAAGGAGTCTCAAGGACTCAAAGCCTGCCTGTCGCACACTCCGGAGTGGCACTCGAGGGGAGCGACCCACACGAGTAAAGTATCTCAGTAACAAGTATCATAAGTATCATAATATAGCAGTACTGGATCACGACTCTGATCAAAGTGGAAAAACCCATCCACTAAAGAAACCCTCGGTCCTCAATCAGATGCAATAGTACTCAATAAGTGAGAAACTCCGTCCACTAGAAAAATCTGATACCTAATCTGATGCACAAGAACATATCCGGTCAACCGCCCAATATCCGCGGTCGCCACAATACCCCATAATCCACAATCCACAACCTGGTACAACAACCAACACCCGGCCAACTGCCCAATATCCACGGTCGTCGTAATCCCCTATCATCCACAATTTGGCACCATAACCAATATCAGATCAACCGCACAATATCGGTGGTTGCTGCAATACCCCACAACCCACAATCAATTCCAACCTGTCCCAGACTCGAAGTCTCGACTACACTATCCCAAACCCCTGCTCAAACCCGAGCAACAAAAATCAGCTGACTAACGAATAAGGAGAAAAGAAGCAAACATGGTTTCTCCTAAGTCAAGTTTAAACATGATAGTGTAGCGATAAAAGATGGCCTATCTAGATGTTCATACAAGCATGCATTTGTCCTCAAGAAGATAAAAGGGAGTAATCACATATTAGCTCCACAAGGGTATAACCACATGCCAAACTCACTAACCAACAACACCTGTCCACAATCCAGGTCCATCCTAAATCATCAGAGTGATACCCGCACATAGATATGTCATCCTACCCCATCGAGTAATCATATCTCATAAAGGCTATGTGCTAACATGACATGCTAATAATCAAAAGAGCAATATTCCCTTAGGTAAGCTTTCCTTAATCATCATCAAGGATATATAAATCTTGCAAGTTCCCATAAGTCATAACATGAATAATTAACTTGCAATTTCTTATACAATTATCATTCCTAAACTTACCCCTCAACCACATACATTGTACCCTAAACATGCATACATTCTATCAGATAGAATTAGAGAACCGTCCACCGGTTCTGGGGACAAAGCAACCCACCTGAATCGTTTTTCGCAGGCAAAGCCGAAGTCGGTGAAGTGCGCAGTCACTCGTTATCAAAATCCGCCGAAACTGCACTCTCGCTACTCAGTCGCACAAGCCTCTGCTCCAACCAACATCACAACCACAACACAATAATCAATACCCCACACACACCAAACAACGTTTGTTATTTTTACCAACCAGCACAAAGAAGGGGTTTTTTCACCTGCGTGCAGTTCTCCGAAAAATCTAGAAAAATCACGGCTGCGATCCTCGCGACGAGTAGATCCAAATCGAGTATTTATACACCTCGTTCCGACACCTGTAGGCCAAGTTACAGTCAAATCATTGTGGTATACAAAACTATCCACAATGCGCAATTCTGCAGAAAATCAGCCATGCAGAAGCTTAAATATCACCTTCGAAGAGTCCTCCAAAAATTTCGATAAAAATATGTTCGCGTTCCTCACGAAGCGTAGATGGCGATCGAGTCCTCACACGCCCCGATCCGATGCCTGTAGGCCGAGAAATCCCAATAATACTCCACCGCTGTCCCGTATCTCGCAGCAGTACAAGAGGGTCAAAAGGTGCCTCGGGAACACCACCAAAACCTCGAAACGGAGCGAAGTGATCAACACGGAAATCGAAGGCGTACCTCTCGTGAATGCGCTGCCATGAAAATCGGCTTAAAACTCCATCGGGGTAGTCCGGGGGGCCTCGCAGACCGAAACGCGACGGTAGAAGCCAAAAATGAAGGAGTGTCGAAGTACGCCGCGTCGCAGAAAACGCCGATGCCGCGGCCTCCAAAAATACCCAAGATCCAAGGAAGGGTAGAGAACAAAGTGGGGAGAGCCTCTGCCAAAGGGGGGCTCCAGAAAATCTCCAAAACCCGCACAAAAGGGCACCCAATACCTATTTATAGGCTAAAATCCAAGAGGAAATTCCATAGTTTGGGGTACATCTTCCGGGCGCCCGAAAGTTTCGGGCGCCAACAGTGCCGCCGATCCAGCCGTCCATCCAGCGCCCGGATCAACCTCCACGCGACACGTCGCCACCGAACAGCCAACAATCGAACCCTCCACCCGCGATGCGCCGCATGGCCCCCCGCGGGCGCTGACGCGTGGCGCGCCCACGCGCGGGAACCGCGCGTCAACGCCTCGGTAGCCGCGCCCACGCGCGCCCATGCCATGCCACTTGCCACCTGACTTGCACGCAGCCCGAGGCGTCTGCCGCGCCAGCCCATGGACCGCGCCCGCTGCACCACCCAACCGTCTGCCGCCACCTGTCCACATCACGCCAATAGGAAGACGCCACGTGGCACGCCGCCCCTGCGCACCGCGCTCGCCCGCGCGCTGCCCGTGCCCGCTCCCGTGGGCCGGGCCCACTGCGTCGCGCCTCCTGCTCCACCACGTGGCGTACGGCGCCAATCGAAAGCCGCCACATGGCACACCGTCGGTCCACCGTGCACCCGAAAACACTAGAAATCTTCCGGGTGTCCGTTTTCGGGCGTCCGGACTTAGAAAAATACAACCAAGTAGTCGATTTCCATCATTTTTCCGCACTGAATCCAAATCTAATGTCCATTTCGCACGAAACCACTTCTAAAATTCGACGAGGCATCCGAATGCACTCGTGATCCATTTTACGCACTGAGTCCATTTCTTGGGTCCGATACGCGCACAAACACCTCCAACACTCAACATAAGCCTCCAGAAGCTGCTGATCAAACAGTAATCCTATCGCGGGGATCTGGGTCCTCACAATCTCGGAGAATGTCTCGCCCCGGGGTCCATTGTGAAAATCCTTTAAGGAAAGTCGGCGAAAAAATTCTAAATAATGAAATACAATATCAATCACACAAACAACCACAACAACAACAACGAGAAAGAATACAACAACTAGATCAAATACAACCACAACTATACTATAATCTGATATATATAAGAACCACTAAGGAGTGCGTAATCACTACTACAAATCATGGATAAAATTGAATAATAAAAGGGATCTAAATCAAAGAGTACAAGTGGAATACAAAGCTACAACCACGGAGTATATGTCTATCGCCTAGCGCCCTTACGCACTGTTCCGACCATGACCTCCCCGTAGTATCTGAAATTGGGGGAATGTGAGAAACCAACAAAGGGTCTCCCAGTGGGTAGCAAGCCGACAAAGGCAAGTTGTACTCACCGGCAAACGACAAAGATATGATAATTAACTAAAAGGAATAAATGCATCTGGTATAGTAGCAATAACGAGCTGAAAGAAGATAATCAATTATAAATAGAAAAATAATTAACCGCTACTATAATATAAAAGAGAATATGAGTATGCACCAACCAGACGAATAGTCCAAATATATCTAATCAAACCTGCAGCATTGGTCTAAAACCTCAGGCAATACCACATCGTGCTCAAACATCTAGACTATAAACCTAGCAAAGTAACCGCATCGGGCTCACGGGTCGAAAATACGACCACTTTTTTGAAAAAGAACACCATTTTGTAGTGGATCAAGCCGCTAGTGTATGTGAAATGCACATGAGTTGTGGCGATCGATACAACACTCTCAATAGCCAACTATCGGCAGATAGCCGAGATAAAATCCACAAAGAGTCACCAACCAATCAGATCGACTGACCAACAAGGTCAAACCATATCTCAAGGATGATAAAGTGTCACCGACCAACGAGGTCAACACTACAAGAAATTAGAGCTATAACGACTAATTTTTAACGACAGGCGAAATAAGTGATCGTTAAAAGTAATCAACTTAACGATGGGCGCAATAAATGGTCGTTAAAAATAATCAAATTAACGATGGGCGTAATACTTCGTCGCTAAAGGCAACTAAATTAACGACGAGTGTAATAAATGGCCGCTAAAAATAACTAAATTAACGACGGGTCCAATACGCGGTCGCTACACGCATTTAATTTAATGACGGGCACAATAAGTTGTCACTAAAAGAAATCAAATTAACGATGGGTACAATAAGCTGTTGCTACAAATAACCAAATTAACGAAGGGCGTTAATAAGTTGTTGCCAAAAGCAACCAAATTAACGACGGACACAATAAATCGTCGTTACAAGTAACTACTCAAACAACCAAATAAACGATGAGCACAATAAGCCATCGTTAAAAACTAGCAAATTAACGATGAGCACAATAAGTCGCAATTAAAAACAACCAAATTAAGTAAAAAGATTTTGTGGAGTTAGTAATATGTGGTTTTGCTCTAAATAAAATAGGGAATCTTGTAATTAAAAAATTTTAAGGTTTTAAATTTTGAAGTGTTTGGATGCATAATGTACAATTTTATAAGATTTATCTCTAATTAAAATTTAAAAAATAAAAAGAAAATTATTAATTTTATATTTTAAAACATTAAAATTAAAAATTTTATAACATGATTTAAAATTTGAAATTTGAAATTTGAAATTCTAAATTCTAAATTCTAAATTCTAAATTTTAAAAAACCTTAATTAATACATTTTTTAATACTGGTTTTTTTTTAAAAAAAAATTAATAAAGATTTTATTTTAACCGCTCAAAACAATAAAAATAAAAAACTCTAAATAAATTTTGTTTTTTGACTGCTTAAAACAATAAAAGAATCCCTAATTAAGTACCGTCGACTCTCACGTACCCTCGACCCCGACTCTTAAGCTCCTAAATCCATCTCCGTGCATCAACGTGTCGTCGCCCCTTACCCTCAACCCGACTCGCTTAAGCGCTCAAAATTTATCTCCGTACATCGATCAACGTGGTCGCCGTCCCTCACCTTCAACCCCGACTCGCTTAAGCGTTCACAGAGCGCATTGCCTTTGCCCTCACTCACAGAGGGCGTTACCTTTGCCCTCATCCCTATTTGTAAGTTTTTTATTATCACCCTCATACTCCGTCAATTAATTTTATTACAGATTTTTTTTTCAATAAATTTTTAAAGTAAACAAAAAAGAAATAGCAAGTATATAATCTTTTTATATTATAAATATTAAGATGGGATTTGTAAGTTTTATTTATTAAATGTCATGAACTGAATAGTATATATTATACATGTTAATATAAATTAACTGTGAGAGGGACCCATTTTTATTATAGAAAATAAAAAATGATGAAACTCTAAAAATCCTAAATTTTTATTAATATTTTTGAAAATACTAAAATTTTCTATTAACTATTATTTTGCTTTTAGAATTTTTAAGTTTAATATGTGGAACCCAAAATTTTATTATAAATAAGAGCCTTCCACTCGCACTTATTAATTTTTGTAATTAAACTTATATAAGATTGCATGTAATGTTGTTTTTCCTTTATATTATATTAATTTTATGTGAAGTTGCTTATCGACTCTATCTTATTTAGGTAATTTTGAATTTTAATCTTTACTGATTCGAAAAAGAATGGCACCTAATAAGGATTGAATGGATCCGGTTGATGATCGACTTAATAAGGCATATGATAAGGATGTTCAAAGTTTTCTTAATTTTGCATTTAAAAGAACTGGAAAAAATAATAAAATCAGATGTCCTTGTGTTAAATTTAATAACACTTATTTAGGAACTCGTGAGATAGTTGAAATACATTTAAAAGTTTATTGAATCATTCGTAGTTATACTTTTTGGTATCATCATGGGAAAAGATCAGGTGAGCTTCAATCTAACTCTGATGATGAAGATAGTGAGAAAACAGAAGAAGATGAGAGTGATAACGAGGTGGAGAATATTATTAGAGATTTATATCCGTATTTTAGTGATCTCGGTATGAACCAGAAAAGCATTAGTGTCTCAAGTCATGAAGTGCATTAAGAGGAACGTACCCAATAATGAAGCTAAAATTTTTTATAAATTATTAAGAGAGTCTAATCAACTATTATACTCTGTTACTAAGAGCTCCAAATTGTCAGTACTAATAAAATTACTTCATATCAAGAGTCTTGGAAAGTGGAGTAATGCATCATTTACCATGTTACTACAATTGTTAAATGGAAAGTTTCTTCCTGAAGAATCAACTTTACCAGATTCATATTATGAAGCAAAAAAGATTATTTAGGATTTGGGGCTCTCCTATAAAAAAATAGATGCATGTGTAAATGATTGTATGTTATATTGGAAAGACGATGAAGAATCTAATCATTGTAAAGTTTGTGGTGCTTCTAGATGGAAGAATAATACAAAAAAAAAAGAGAAAATCAAGTATAATACGAAAGTTAAAAAATATTATCAAAAACATTGCGTTATTTTCTGTTGAAGCCTAGGCTTCAATGATTATTCATGTACACAAAGACAGCTTCTTTTATGAGATGACATTTTGATAAAAGAGTAGATGATGAAATTATGAGACACCCCGCTGATGCGATGGAATGAAAATCTTTTGATAAACTATATGAATCATTTGCCTTAGAGCCTCGAAATTTAAGACTTGGTCTTGCAAGTGATGGCTTTAAACCCTTTGGAAATATGAGAAAACCATACAATATTTGGCCAGTAATATTAATACCATACAATTTACCATCATGGATGTGTATAAAGGAACCTAATCTTATATTATCGATGTTCATTTTAGGACCTTCAAGT
The DNA here is from genome assembly GCA_029204045.2 of Tillandsia leiboldiana. Taxonomy (NCBI): domain Eukaryota; kingdom Viridiplantae; phylum Streptophyta; class Magnoliopsida; order Poales; family Bromeliaceae; genus Tillandsia; species Tillandsia leiboldiana. The sequence continues at coordinate 45,491,703 of CM055067.1, read as the reverse complement.
CTTGGAGATGCAATTGATATCTATCTCTAACCTTTGATTGAGGAGTTAATGGACTTATGGAAAGTAGGTATTGAAACATTTGATGCGTGAATACATTAAAATTTTCAAATGCGTGCAGCTTTGTTATGGACTATTAATGACTTTCCTGCATATGACAACTTATCTGGACGGAGCACTAAGGTTAAATTGACATGTCCTTGTTGCAATAAGAACACTATTTCAATTATATTAGTCAATGGTAGCAAGCAATGTTATATGGAACATCGACGCTACTTATCTGCCAATCATAAATGGAGTAATAACAAATCTTTGTTTGATGGCACAAATGAGATAAGGTTACCATCAAAATTACTTACTGACAATGATATTCTTGAACAGGTGAAAGATCTTGAAGGGATCAATTTAACTAAGTCTGCTAATAAAAAAAAATAAAATATCGCATGATATTCGAGAGGATAATTGGAATAAAAAGAGCATATTCTTTAAGCTTCCATATTGGCGAATTTTTTTTTTGAGACATAATTTGGATGTGATGCATATTAAAAAAATATAAATGATAATTTTCTTGGAACATTTATAAATATCAAGGAAAAAACAAAAGACAATTAAAACACGTCTTGATTTGCAAGCAATGAACATAAGGCCTGAATTACACCCAATTCAAGATGGGAAGAAGTTTATACTTCCTGTTGCATGTTACACATTATCTTTAGAAGAGAAACATCGATTTTGTCTTTTTCTTAAGCAACTAAAACGTCCAGATGGGTTTTCATCAAATATTTCGCATTGTGTGAATCTTAAAGAGCACAAGATTTCAGGCTTAAAAAGTCACGATTGTCATGTTATTCTTCAACGTCTACTACCGCTAGCATTACGTGGTCTCCTTCCAAAAACAGTTTATGAGCCACTTCTTGAGTTATCTATATTCTTTACAGTATTGTGTTCTAAGACAATAAGTTTGGATGATTTGAATCAGATTGAATCTCGGATTCCAATAACTCTTTGCAAGTTGGAGAGAGTTTTTCCACCTTCATTTTTTGATGTCATAATACATTTGTCAATCCATTTAGCAAATGAGGCTACGCTTGGTGGGCCTGTCCAATACAGATGGATGTATCCACTAGAGCGAAACTTGTACACACAAAAGTTTAGTATACGCAATAGGGCTCGTCCGGAGGGATCAATTGCAGAAGGGTATATTGCGAATGAATGTAAGACATTTTGCTCAATATATCTTCATGGTGTTGAGACAAATTTAATCGTCCAGAGCGCAATTATGACAATAGACATAATAAAATTGATGGATATTTGTCTATCTTTTCTCAAACCGAAAAAACACTTGGAGCCGGTAGAACTGGTGATTTAGAAACACATGATTTCGAGTGAGCGCATATTTATGTTTTAAAGAACTATGAAGAAATACAACCATTTCTAAAGTATGTGCATATTTATGTTTTAAAGAACTATGAAGAAATACAACCATTTCTAAAGAATGTTTTATATATAATTCTTACTCATTCCCATTAATTTTCTTATTTATTGAAAATTATGTGTTTAGCTATTTTATTCTTACATGTAGACAATATACAGAAATTCAAAATAGAAGTACAATACAAGTATCGGATAAAAGCTTTATTAAGTGGTTTAAGAACAGAGTAAGCACTAATCTTGTTTTTATATATTGTATAATTTGCATTCATTGTAAATTTATACTAACAATCAAAATTTTAATATTTAACTTGTAGATTACACAAATATACAAGCAGGACAAAAGTTTGGTTATGGAAGACTTACTTTCCTTATCTCGTGGACCTACGAAATTTGTGACTTGCTATAGCGGTTATATAGTAAATGGCTATAGGTTCCATACAGAAGAGGACAATAAAAATTTAAAAACACAAAACTGTGGAATGGTTGTAGTTGGGGACATTAGTAGTGAAACTAAAAAAAAAGATTATTATGGAGACTTAACAGAGATTCTTGAATTGCAATATCTCACTACAAGAAAATTGATTTGTAGCGACGGTTATTTTAGTAACATTTAATACAAGTGCTGGTAAAAATATATTTTAGCAGCGATTTTAATGAATTATTCTAACAATTTTAAAACGCTGGTAAAAGTATATTTTAGCAGCGGTTTTAATAAAATTATTATAACAGTTATAAACCATCGGTAAATAATTTAGTTCAAATTAATTTTTTCTTTTTTTCAATCCAAATTTTTAAAAAATAAAATACGATTTTATATTCTTCATATTTTCTAAATAAAATAATATAATTTTAACTCAAGAAATAAAAATTTTAATTTTTTTTTATTAAAATTAGCCAACTATATTGTTAAATCTAAATATAATAAAAATTAAAATTAAAAAAAATTCTTCGATTTAATATCAAATTTATTAAAATATTAAACAATAATTCTTCAATAAATTTAGTTATTTTTTGTTAAAATTTTATATTATATTAAGAATTAAAAATCAAGCTTTTTTAAAATTTAATTAAAAAATTGAACCTATATTCAAAATCCGGCCCAAAAAAAAAATTATTTAAAATCTGAAGAACTAAAACTCAGCCCAACCCATTCCTCAACAGAAGGACCAAAAAAAAAAAAAAAAAAAAAAAAAAAAAAAAAAAAAAACAACACGATTGAAACCCACCAAGACCCCTCTCCTCCTCCTCCTTCTCCTCCTTCTCCTGTCCTGCTATATCGTTGGACGTCAAGCGCCGCCCCCGACCCACCACCTCCTCCTCCTCCTTCTCCTGTCCCCCGCCGCCCCCGCCCCCTCCCTCCTCCCCCCTCCTCTGCCCACCGCATATCCTCCCACAAAACCCTCGCCCACGCCCTCTTCGAACCCATCAAGACCCCTCTCACAGTTCCCCCTTCCCCTCCTCCGCCGCCGCCACCGTCGGAGAGGCTGAGCCCTTCGTCGCGGGAGAGCGGCGACCACGGCAGCGGCGGCGGCGACGCCCCAGAGGTGTCGCACTTGGGGTAGGGCCATTGGTACACTCTTGGAGAGCTCGAGGTTGCGACGAAAACGTTCTCGAATGAGAACTTGATCGGAGAAGAAGGGTACTGGATACGTAGGTATTGATGATATCAACTAAGATCTGCCCAGAATTCTGTTGTAATTAAATAGCTTAGATTAGATTAACCTAGAAGTCTATTTGAGTTGAGACTAGATCTGAGAATTGAACATATAATTCTCTGTAATTATGATTGCATAGTTGAGATCAGATTTTCTTAAAATACTATCGGATTTGGGATCTAGTGATGGAGACCATATTAAATTAGAATTCTACTTGGGCTGAAATCAAATAGCTGAAATATGTTTTTAGATAATCCTATGTGACTTCTTACCTTATGTGCATTGTGCAACAAAAGCTTGTTAAATATCAATCTTAAAAGCAATCTTAAAATGACATGTTGTAGGAGCCTTTTGATTTTATTATTTCACTAATTTGAATTTTTTTTTGCAGGAATTTTCAAAAAGGATGAAGGATTGGTGAAAACTTTTAATTCGGAGTGAATTCTTTGAATAAGTTGATGTTATTAAATCAGGTAGATGTTAGTGGAGTCAGGTACCTGTCTCTAATCAGGTTGATGTTAGTGGAAATTTTTTTGAGTTGGAATAATTAGAATTTAGAATCCTACTGGTGGTGAAAGCTCTTTTTATATTTGGTTTTTTCTGCACCTGCTTTCACCTTTTTTTTCTCTAACTCACTCGAACTAACTTATGCTTTGCTTTATCTCATGAAGGGTCTCTTTAGGTGTTAAACTAACTTTATCTGTATTACTAAGTTAAATCATTGGTAGGTGGACTATATACATCTTTAAAAATTATGATTATTAACATTAAAATGGACCATTTTTACTTCGTTTTGGACGCTCCTTTCCAGCTAAACGAGTCCTGGGCTAGGATTGTGTGAATTGGATGGTGTTTAATATAAGATATATTGGACATGATCATAAAATTTTAGCCATTTTAAATTGTTCCCATAGTGGAAACTACTTTGTAATTATTATTATTATTATTATTATTATTATTATTATTATTATTTGTGTGTGTCAAAAGTTATTATGACCCTTATTACTATCAATTATTATTTGTTGCGTTATTTATTAGCATTGGATTTAGGTAGAGGCCATTCACAACTGACGTGTAATAATGTCCGTGAAATAAATTTTATATATATATATATATATATATATATATATATATATATATATATATATATATATATATATATATATATATATATATATATATATCTTCAGTGGAAAACTCTCTAATAACGTCGTTTCTTGATTATTTTTTTTTAGAATTTAATTAAAATACATTCAAATAATGGGGGTTCATCAGTGCTCGAATGATGGCTCTGATGTGTAGAACATAGTGTTTGAGCACGTCTAACCTTTTTAGACTCTTTTTGACAGTAGTAACTGAGTAGATGGCACCTCTTGTTTTATGTTTTTTTTTATCTAGTTTCTTCCTCATTACATATAGTATCTGAGTAGATGGCAAATGAACATATTAAATTTGGATTGCCAGTGTCCTACTTCTGCAGCGTTATCACAAGATAGGAAGATTGTGTTGCTACGGCATGAGAAAAAAAATAGCAGCTACTTTAAGGATATTGGAGCTCCTCTGTCCATAATGAACATAAAGTGCATCAACATAGCATAGTGTACGCTCAATTTGGTCAAAATTCCACTGTTTTATGTTACAAATTCTATTAATAAATAACACAGGATTAGTTTGCATGTTCCATGGGAACTATATTTTGAGTTTGTTCCTCACGTTCTTTACATCTAATGTACACCAAACTATTTTAGCCTCATTTATTTGTCTTTATATCGTAATCTCTTATGTTTTCTTCTTCAATTCTGATTATTTTTTTATTCTCGTCTATATATTTTGTTGTCTATAGTAGTTGCTAATTGTTTATGCCCAATTTTCAGGTGGGCCCCCGCATCCTGTGAAGAGAAGGTCAAAGAAGGCTTCAGCCCAGACCGATGATGAAGAAAGTTGAGGGGTTGCTTGCTTACTATGGGGTGAGTTAAATCTCTATGGCTCCTCCTTGTGGCTAATAATTATCTGCTTCATCTTTTTATATAGATTTTAAAGGTTTTTTAGGTGTATGTTCTTGATGAACTCTAGATAATTGTCGAGCATCCCATGTTGCTTGCCCTTTTATTGCAGAGGCTAGTTTCCATCTATGGCATGAGCGTTATTTGTTTCCTTCTCAACTGAAAATTCAGTGTTTAAGTTATTTGATGTTCTTTTCTTTGCCTAAATTGGGATTCATCAGTGTTCTTGAATTATTGGTTAGATTCATAAGCTGTGGTAATATTCCACAAAGGTTATGCACTATGAACAATGTTTAATTATGCATAATTTGTTGTTACATGACCTTTCCTGGAATGGTAGGAGTTAGTAAGGGTAAGTTTTGTTGGGAATGAGCTATCTTTTCTTTTTCAGTGATGCTGAATTTATCAATTGACCCCTTTTGTTTTGCCTGACAAGCAAAAGTTTACCCTGGAAAGGTTCTTTCTCTGAAGATAAAAAAGCCTGCAGGGTTTCGATACTGCAGCGGAATGTATATGTTCGTGCGATGCCCGCAGATTTCTATGTTTGAGTGGTAAGCATATGTTTGATAATAAGAACTTTTCTGAGCTGAGTCAAGAATATAATGAAAGTCTCAAATTCTACCTCTTTTTGTGGCGGTTTTTCTGACGGAATTGTTGCTGCAATTTTGCTTCTGTTTCAAATTAGATTTTGAGAATTGGATATGCTATGTTTTGCTTTTGATTCATGCTAAGATGAAATGACAACAGGTACAATAGGTGAAACTTCGTGGTCTGAGAATTTTGGAATCAACAGACATTAAGTTATGTAAGCACAAAAGTTGTGAATGAGAGTATTTTTATTTTCCTATTCATCTCGTACTCTGTACTCGGTACTAATTTTACTATTGTTAAATGGGTAACAGAGATGCATCACGAGCATTTGTTTCAGGAAATTTTTCAGGTAATCTTTTACAGGAATTTATGTATTCTAACCTGCTATGTTCTACATTTTCTGAAACTAGTTGCATGTTGTACTACGGTAGTTTGATATTTATTAATTTGTTTTTCCCTTGCAGGTGATGGGTTAACTGATTCATTGCATGGTCTTTCTAGTTCAGAGGTAGTGTAGATTTGAGCTTTACTTTTAATTCTTTCATCATAGTTTGCTGCACAATAAGTTCGGTTTTGAATTTATGACCTCCTTGTATGATATATAATTTATAAGCAAGGTATAGACTCTCTAGCTTGCACCTAATGTGATCCATAGCAACATGGAGAAATGACATCACTTTAATTACTGTTTGTTGGTAAGTTTGATCCCCGGTGATAAAGATGTAAACTGAAACTAGCTAGCCATGTTAAGATGCAGCCTTAAGCTAGAATTTTTCTTTCTATGGTTCCCAGTGAAAAGCATAGAACTAGAAAGTGATTCTTTGAAGTATTTGACGGGTAGAGAAAGTTAGATTTTAACTTTAAAGTAAGCCATGGGACTAAAACTGTGCAATATACAAATGTCAGAGGTGTTCTCGGTATGAAATAAAGGCTTTCTTTTTGTTTTTAGCATTTGTCATTTATTAAGATAGCTGATGTGCCTTCAGAACAAAAAAGCGTCGGAAGTACATGACTACTAAATAAGTGCATCCAATAAACATCCAAAATCAGAAATTTGTTCGACTAAGTTGGATGTATGTGTATTCCACTAATTGTGTAAGAAGATAATCCTGATTGATATTTCTAATCTTTGGGTTTAGCAATTTGTTGTATTTAGTTTCAGAACTTCTTTTACTTTATAGGAATAACTAATCTTCTCATAACAAACTCATTATGCAATATTTACTAGCATTTCACTGACCTTTTCAGGATCTAGTTACATGTTCTTCTCCATTTTTAATTTTCAGGTAAATAGTGTTGTTGACTGGAGGAAGTTCTACAATGAAAGATACATGTAAGGTTTCCTGGTCAGAAGTACAGCTTCAGAACCTCTATTTCGTAGCAATGATTTTTACTTTAAAATAATAATTCTTTTTTCTTTGATGAGGAAACATATCTCAGGGGGTCTGTTTTCAGTTAATAGACAACATTTAATGAAATCCTTTTTCTTTTTATCAATGAAATCCTAACATTAACCGTTCCTACATTATCTATTATCATTCTTTGTCACTTTAAATTGCAAGGTGGAAAGGTAAAAGTATATATCTTTTTCAGCTTAAGAAAGATCCTTATTTGATTGAAAGGGTGAATAGGAAAAATATCAACATAGTAGTCCAGCAGATAAGAAAACTGATAACTGTGCGACTTAACAAACCATGCCTTTGATTAGTAGTAGTTTTTTTTAAAGAATTTACAATTCTTTTTTCCATTTATTCTGCAGATTCGTCGGTAAACTAGTTGGTCGATACTATGACAGCAAAGGGAACCCGACTAAATATTTGAAGGGTGTCGAAGCAAAAGCTAAACAAGGAGCTCAGCTTCTCGAGAAGAAGAAAATTGAAGAAGCCAAAATTCCAAGCTGCAACTCAAGATGGAGTCAGCAAGAGGGAGGAAGGGTAATATACCCTAAACCTTTTGTGATTTAATCCCCATTCTAAATTTCTCAGGCAATGTTTATAGTAATGTATTGGTGCCACTGTGCCTCTGCTATATAGGTGCTTACTATTGAGCCCTTAATTCTTTAATTATTCCGTTTTGGGGCATCTTCTAACAGCTGTACTTAAAATAACACATTTGCAGAAGATCATGGTCCTAATTTTCCTTCTTGATTTCCTATCACCTTTTCCTGCTTCATCTCGACCTCAGAGATTGCTCAAAAAAGGCTGCAATTCTTCGAAGATGGATTATCTAAAATATGAATAGTATTTTTTGTCAGGTTTAATTAAGTATTAATTATGAGAAAAATCACCAATTATTAGAATGCTGACTGTCTAATTTCTACCTAGTGTGTAAATTTTTCACATGCTTCCTCTCTTTGGCTCTGTGTGTAAATTTTTCACATGCTTCCTCTCTTTGCTTGTGTTTGGATAAATTTCTAAGATGTTTGGGCCTCTAAATTGGTCATCTAATATAAGTTAATTTTCAAATCAGTTCTTCCTATTTGATTCTTTTGTGCGTCTGTACATTTCTTTAATGCCGCATCTCTTATTCTCTCCAAGTGATCAAGAATGAGACCATTAATTCTGCTTCTCTGGTAGGTGGTTTTCTTGATGTGGCACCTTTATTGCATCTGCTTCAACATCAAAACAGAGGAATGGGTAAAATTCCGGACTGTTAATTATCCTGGTTTCGATGATTTGCTTGCCCTTTTCCATCTGATGTTGCTAATAGCTAAATTTAATGTGCATATTCATTTCAGATAAATTGGCAGAAATATCCCGAATTCCAGCTTAACTTTCAAGCGCAACAAGGTGCTTTTAACAGATTATTCCGAAGGTTATGAAATGCATTTGCCTGTCTCCTTTAATGCTACTATCATTGCATTGTACTTTGTCAGGGAGTTTATTCTCCGAAATCAGGTTTTTTAATCCCTATGATGAAGGTATTATTGGCAACATAAAAGAGTTCTTGAAACCTAGACACTAGATATACCGATTTTCAGAACTAGACCGAGGTCGAGGTGTTATTTGCAAGGGATCTAAGGAGATTTTTGTTTTGGATGGAAAAGTAAATCCCTTTTTTGTAATTGTACGCAGAATTGAGGTGTGATTTTGTGATTAAATTTGTAATGCAGTTATCATGAGGACCTCTTCTTCTCGACGTGTCGAGGCTCGATAAAAATGGATAAAAATGGCGCCGAGAATTTAAATAGCTTGGCTGAGAAAATCAGAGATGAACTAAAGAAAGGGCTTTACCGCGACGCAGAGAGAACGTGGGCCAAGCTCGAGGACTTTATCATTTCAAATAGTAACAATGTTGTAAGTAATCTATGATCATCTAATCTGGCAACTTGGAAATTCCCGCGGAGTAGTTACTAACTTTTTATGTAACATAATTTACAGGATTTTTATAACTTCTTACAAGATGATGATTCCTCTGGCTCTATAACAACTGGGATCATATAAAGAATCATTCAAGAGGCACTACTAGCGATATCTTAGCATTAAGGCTTCGTGCTATATTTTCACATTAAATTGATTTGGATGATGTTACTGTGCAAATTCTTATTTGGCTAAATAATTTGGCTTCTCTTGTTTGATAATTGGTGAATGTAATCAAAATTAAAATTATTTGATTGATTAATTTGTTCTTACATGTCAATTTAAAGAATCTTAAAATTTTGTCTCGGTTATTTTTAATGGTATGTTTTATATTTTGAATTGAATTCATAACAATTATGAAACCGTCGGTATAAATTTATTATTTATAGTAGCACTTTTTACTATATTTAGTAGCGGTCGGAGAAGTGCTACTAAAATTATCATTTTCTCCAACGGTTGTGTACACTGTCGGTAAAGATCTTTTGCGACGGAGATCTAACAGCGGTTGTAAAATTTTTTCCGACGGTTTTACAAGTGTTGGGAAATATTTTTCCAGCGGTTTTAAATATTTTTTCCAGCGGTTTCGACCGCTGTTAAAGCTTAAGTTTTTTGTAGTGTCTTGGTGGCCGTCGAGTGGTGTTATTTAGGGGTAATTGATTGGACGTATATCACAAAGAAAAATGAGTTAAAACAGATGAATATGGGTTCATCAGTGTTAATCTCCAACGTTTGCTTAAAACAAATGAACCATTTGTATTGGCCAGCCAAGTATCACAAGTATTTTATGTTACCGATCATATTAACAAATGTTGGCATGTTGTGCAAAAGACTCAATCTCGTGATACGTACATGATATTATTGGAGTTAAATAATGATTTCGAAAATATGAAAGATAGGGATGAGGCCTACCAACAAGAAGAATCTTTCAATCCTATAATGGATGCATGCACAACATTAAGTATGGATAATGAAATTAGTTGGAACAGGAATGTTGTGGATCCAAGAATGGAGGATATATTTTCTACACAAAAGAAGAGAAAACGATGATCCTAATTTATCAAGTTTGTGCATTTCTTGCTACTTTTTGTTATTACTTAGTTTGTTTACAATATTTAGTAGCACATTTACTTTTCATAAAATATAATTTGTTAAATTTTACATCTATTTGATTAAATTTTGTAGCCAAAAGATGCAAGCATCAAAGTTACAGGAAGAAAATATGATCACTTCTAGATTTGAAAAGCAACTCTTCATATCACCAGGTTCATTGAGGAAGGGTCGTAGACAAGGATTACGGCCTTCTCTTAGATTGTCATCACGAGATTCTTTAATATGTGCTATCAACAGTAGTACATCAGCAAAAGATACTCCAACAGAACCACCAAATGATACCTCTTTGCCATGTGATATCCAAAATGTCGAAAAAATACGAGAGAGTGGTAAAATTTCTTTATATTTGGACATATTTATCTTATTTCATACTTTTGTTTCTACAAAAATGTTACACAATTTGTATATTTAAGCACTTTTATATAATTTTTGTGTGATATTTTTAGATATGATGACTTCTCCAAAGAAAATGAAAGTGCGAGGGAAAAACAAGTGCAAGAAAATTACAAAATTAAAAAATGGTGAAAAGTTGGAGGTAATATTCTACAACAACCGTACCACCAAAAAAAATTATAAGATTTTCTCAAGACACTTAGTAAAATTGTGCGTGATCGCAATATTTGTCCTCTTCAAGTACATTCGTGGAAGGAAATTGAGGAAGATAATAAAAATCACATGTGGACAGCCGTGACGGCAATATTTTATAACATAAATTTAAATTTGAGTTGATTGTATTTGTTGTTTTTATTTTTCAATATCATATTTTGAAACAAATTTAACAAAATATGATTGTACTTGTAGAATAAATTTCAAAATAAACAAATAGAAGCATATCGTGATAAAACTTTGGAACATATGAATGAATTGTGGAACAAATAGTGAGGAGATTTACATCGTAAATTTATAAAACTTTGCAAGACCATTCAAATGCTCTAAAAAATTTTCCTGAAGGTGTTGATCGAGACGATTGGAAGTGGCTAGTTAAAGAACATTTTTTATAACATGAATTTTAATTTGAGTTGATTGTATTTGTTGTTTTTATTTTTCAATATCATATTTTGAGAAAAATTTAACAAAACATATTTTGAGGAAATTTTTTTAGAGCATATTGAATAATCTTGCAAGGCTTTATAAATTTACGATGCAAATCTTCTCACTATTTGTTCCACAATGCATTCATATATTCCAAAGTTTCATCACGATATGCTTCCATTTACTTATTTTGAAATTTATCCTACAAGTACAATCATGTTTTGTTAAATTTTTCTCAAAATATGATATTGAAAAATAAAAACAACAAATACAATCAACTCAAATTTAAATTCATGTTATAAAATATTATCGTCACCGCTGCCCACATGTGACTTTTATTGTTTTCCTCAATTTCCTTCCACGAATGTACTTGAAGATAGCAAATATTGCGATCACGCACAATTTTACCTAAGTGTCTTGAGAAAACCTTATGATTTTTTTTTGTGGCACGGTTATTGTAGAATATTACCTCTATTTTTTCACTATTTTTTAATTTTATAATTTTCTTGCACTTGTTTTTTCCTGGCGCTTTCCTTTTTTTTGGAGAAGTCACCATATCTAAAAATATCACAAAAAAATCGTATAAAAGTGCTTAAGTATACAAATTGTGTAACATTTTTGTAGAAACAAAAATATGAAATAAGATAAATATGTCCAAATGTAAAGAAATTTGTATTCGCAATGTAGGTACAATTAATAAAGTCTGAAAACACTAGAAGAGAATTGCATGTCTAAAGAAGCAAAACAACTATATCATTAAGTAGTGGCCATCACCTTGGCAGCCGGATGCTCAACTTCAAGCATCTTGAGTATTGTTGCTACGTCATTGGTAATCGTCACATCACCATAGTCATCAACGAGCATCTAGATCATTTAAGTTGAAGATAAATCAGCATTTACATACATGATTCAGTAAGAATATAACTGCTCACTGCACTCAAATGAATTTACTACATGTAAGGAGACCGATTACAGATTCTTAACATTTTTTTAAAAAAGTAGCGGCCGGCCATACAAAATGAGAACCTAAAGAGAATAGTTTACAGATAAAAACAGAACGTTAAAACAACAAGAGTAGGCAAATTGAACAGCTAAGCTAACGAGCATCGGAAAAACAAAAGGAGGTATGTTTTATTCAGGCTGAAGCATTGGTTCCCCACAAATAAATAGGATAACTCAATCCATCATATACTCATCATGGACTCTAGAAAGGTCCCCCTTGTTGCCGCATCAGATTATTTAAATCAAGATGTACTCTAAGATGTCCAACAGATCTTTGACTATAGAAGCATCTTCTGCACCAAATTGAGGGTTTTCTATCAACTCAATGGAATGCGGGTACCGGCGAATCACTCTATTTACAAATTTGCTGCTCTACATAGCATGAGAAATGGGCAAACATATAACAGCATAGGCTAGTCAGGAATCTCAGTTGAGTTTGAGTGAAGATTATGACTACACCGGACAAATTATGCACTACAATTTTTAAAACTTTTTTTGAAAAAAACAGCCAGCACTACACCGATAAAATTTCTTTTTATACCTTGTCGAGGCCGACGGGTCCGAGCGATGACTTCACGATGTTGGCGACGGCTTGGCAGGCCACCACTAGAACGCACCAAAACAAACAAAACAAGAAAGACAGCGTAAAATGAAGGGTTAATCTACGGAAGATCTGACGAATTTGGAGTAACCGGAGATGATCTGGGAGAAGCGGTCGCATACCGTTCTGGGTGCGGATGTCCTGGCCCGATTGGCGCTCCCCGAAGATGTCCGGCGACTGGGCCATGATCGCCATTGCTGGAGCTTGTTTCGAAGGCGGGGGAGGGAAGAAACCCTAGATGTAGTACACCTTGAGCAAAGAGGGAGACGAACTGCTCGGTGGCGACGAAGATGGCGAGCGCCCGAGGGGGTTCCGATGGCGAACGGCGAGCGGCGAGCGGCGATCGGCGATCGGCGAGCGGCGAGCGGCGCGCGGGCGGGGGAGTGGAGTGGGGCGGGGTTGGGGGATGGCGGGGGTGAGAGTAGGGCGATGTTTTTTTTTTTTTTTGAGAGAGCGAGGGGATTTTCTTTTTTAGGGCTCGGCTAAGCGCGAGACCCGTATTTATCCAACACTTGTCTTTTGGCTCAATAATTCGGCATTCACGAATAAATAATTCGCGAATAATAAATTTAATTCAAAATTTCATATTTTATTTTAAATTTAAAAAGAAATCAAAAAAAAAAATTATGAATTAACTAATAAAGCAAGAGAGCTCAAGATGGCGAATTAAGCTTACAGGGTAGAGGTTTTGCGTTTTTTCGTTGAAGTGGGCTTGGATTGTGCAAATTTCCAAATCTCACTGTACAAGCAATTTATAGTAACTAGTTTAGGAAAAATGTAAATGCAAATAGAAACTAACCCTATTACACATTTTAAGGACCGTTTGGTTAGATATAGTTATAAAAATAATATAGTTGAAAATACTGTAGATATACTGTTGTAGCTACACTTATTTTGTTTGGTTTTGTAACTACTAAAGTTATGTTTGTTCAACTTAATAGGCTGAAATTATGATTTGTATTTGTATATTCTATTACTTCTTAGTTAAAAAGATTAGATTATCTCCCTTATATTTATTGTTATTTTTTAAAAGACGTTATTTTAACGATATTTTTTTTATTAAAAGGCATTGTATTTTTTTAACGGTGTTTTTCTTTAAAAGTTTTTTCTTTTTTAACAATATTGTTATTTTTTGATGGGGCATTATTTTTTTTCTTTTTGAGCAGCAGGATTTTTTAAAATTTTAAATTTTATTAATTATTTTATTTTTTTTGAACGTCGGCATTATTATTATTTTTTAAACAGATGAGCCGACTTCAAACATTTCCATACATATACAATTAAAGTAGTTGGGCGCAACAATTTTACAACCTCCTAATAACTCTTTGAGGGATGTTAGGTGTACACCCCATTATGGGTGTATATCCTACACCCCACTCCATCCTGGGGTGGGTATTATTTCACTCGTCACATCGAGTGACGAATAGAATTCATCCCACCCCCAGAATAGAATGGGGTGTAAGATATACACCCTAAAGGGGTATATACTTATATACACCCTAACTCTTTAGGCCTGGCTGGAGCTTATGCATAAGCACTATTGAGTAAAGCTACTTGAAAGGACCCTAATAGGTTTTTAATCAAATAGTCTCCAATAACTTTTTGCTGCAACAAAAGTGTCGAAGCTCTGAATTCAGACTTCTTCTTTCGAGGTTTAAAATTAAAAGCGCATTTCTTTTAGCTAAACACTTAGCTACTTCATTTTAGATTAAAATGAGTTTTTTTTTTGTGTGTGTGTGAAAAGCCAAGCGACACAGACTTAGAAACATAAATCTTTGTAAAGCACAATCTACATCAAATAATTTGTCGTAAAATAAAAAAAAAAAAAAATCTTTTTTATACCTTGTTGAAACCGACGAGTCCGAGCGATGACTTCACGACGTTGGGGGCGGCTTGGCACGCCACCACTACAACACACCAAAACAATCAAAATAAGAGAGATATCGCAAAATGAAGGGTTAATCTACTTGAGATCTCATGAATTTGGAGTGATTAGAGAGGATCTCTGTCACGTCCAGGAGTCGAAACTGCGACCCGGACTCACCAATAGATCCGCCGCCTATGCAAAATCCCGTATAGGCGAAACGTCCTACCTGCAAAAAAAGGTACTAGACTAAAAAGATATCAGAGCTATAAAAATAAAACTGCTGTAAAACTAAAAACCAACCATCTATACAACTGAAAATAATGATACAATATCCATCTCCCATAAGTGATAATCATATAATATCCTCAAATACAATAACCCAAAACTCAACAGGGAGGTAAACCGAAATAATACATTAGTGTACAGGCTCTCAGTACAAGTCAGGTCCTCACAATACAATGATCTCTCAAGAGTAGAAATAAAATAATCTACTGACTGTACTATGGATCTCCAATGTGGGGGTACAGCTACTCTCCAAAGATAGGTAGGGATCTAACTCGCGACTCCCTCGCCTCGAACAGCAACCGCAGAATCAGCAACACCCGCTAAGACTCTGCAAAACAAAGGAAAGGAAAGAAAAGGAATGGAGAAAACCCCCAACGGGTGTGAGAAATACACCAAAAGGGAGTTATCAGTGGGTACCGCCACCAAGCCCGACGATCTGCCCACTAAATCTACTAGAGGCATAAGATAACCATACAGTAAAAACTGAACAAGAAAGCTGGAGATACTCTACAGCTACCATGCCTCTATCAAAACGCACAAATGGGGAAAAACCAATGAAAGGTATGCAACCACTCGCACACGAGGTACACAATCGACCTAATCGAGCTGACTGCCACATCTGGTCCAGTCAAGCCTGCGCCCACCTACAACCACCTCCCACTACCGGGCAGGAATTACGTAGGGTGTCCATACAGACTAACTCGCTATCGAATAGTGGCCCATGCAGGCTATAGTAGAAATCCACTCTCTCTCTCAGAACGGATAGACTCAAGATCCTCAACATCTCGCACAACGGTCGAAATACTCACAACGACCCCGGGACCACCGTCAACCCCAAATGGTTCCCAACAACACTAGCACTGGCCTAAACACAACTATTAGACTCCACTCAGCCCCCCCGGCACGAGTGCAACAATAAAAGTACCTGCCTGAATAAACCCAATCCAACCACCAGTAAACACCGGTACTGCCTGCTGTGCCTGCCATATCGGGTATGCTGGCCAACGCATAACACCGATGGAAAGAAGGAGTCTCAAGGACTCAAAGCCTGCCTGTCGCACACTCCGGAGTGGCACTCGAGGGGAGCGAACCACACGAGTAAAGTATCTCAGTAACAAGTATCATAAGTATCATAATATAGCAGTACTGGATCACGACTCTGATCAAAGTGGAAAAACCCATCCACTAAAGAAACCCTTGGTCCTCAATCAGATGCAATAGTACTCAATAAGTGAGAAACTCCGTCCACTAGAAAAATCTGATACCTAATCTGATGCACAAGAACATATCCGGTCAACTGCCCAATATCCGCGGTCGCCACAATACCCCATAATCCACAATCCACAACCTGGTACAACAACCAACACCCGGCCAACTGCCCAATATCCACGGTCGCCGTAATCCCCTATCATCCACAATTTGGCACCATAACCAATATCAGATCAACCGCACAATATCCGTGGTTGCTGCAATACCCCACAACCCACAATCAATTCCAACCTGTCCCAGACTCGAAGTCTCGACTACACTATCCCAAACCCCTGCTCAAACCCGAGCAACAAAAATCAGCTGACTAACGAATAAGGAGAAAAGAAGCAAACATGATTTCTCCTAAGTCAAGTTTAAACATGATAGTGTAGCGATAAAAGATGGCCTATCTAGATGTTCATACAAGCATGCATTTGTCCTCAAGAAGATAAAAGGGAGTAATCACATATTAGCTCCACAAGGGTATAACCACATGCCAAACTCACTAACCAACAACACCTGTCCACAATCCAGGTCCATCCTAAATCATCAGAGTGATACCCGCACATAGATATGTCATCCTACCCCATCGAGTAATCATATCTCATAAAGGCTATGTGCTAACATGACATGCTAATAATCAAAAGAGCAATATTCCCTTAGGTAAGCTTTCCTTAATCATCATCAAGGATATATAAATCTTGCAAGTTCCCATAAGTCATAACATGAATAATTAACTTGCAATTCCTTATACAATTATCATTCCTAAACTTACCCCTCAACCACATACATTGTACCCTAAACATACATACATTCTATCAGATAGAATTAGAGAACCGTCCACCGGTTCTGGGGACAAAGCAACCCACCTGAATCGTTTTTCGCAGGCAAAGCCGAAGTCGGTGAAGTGCGCAGTCACTCGTTATCAAAATCCGCCGAAACTGCACTCTCGCTACTCAGTCGCACAAGCCTCTGCTCCAACCAACATCACAACCACAACACAATAATCAATACCCCACACACACCAAACAACGTTTGTTATTTTTACCAACCAGCACAAAGAAGGGGTTTTTTCACCTGCGTGCAGTTCTCCGAAAAATCTAGAAAAATCACGGCTGCGATCCTCGCGACGAGTAGATCCAAATCGAGTATTTATACACCTCGTTCCGACACATGTAGGCCAAGTTACAGTCAAATCATTGTGGTATACAAAACTATCCACAATGCGCAATTCTGCAGAAAATCAGCCATGCAGAAGCTTAAATATCACCTTCGAAGAGTCCTCCAAAAATTTCGATAAAAATATGTTCGCGTTCCTCACGAAGCGTAGATGCCGATCGAGTCCTCACACGCCCCGATCCGATGCCTGTAGGCCGAGAAATCCCAATAATACTCCACCGCTGTCCCGTATCTCGCAGCAGTACAAGAGGGTCAAAAGGTGCCTCGGGAACACCACCAAAACCACGAAACGGAGCGAAGTGATCAACACGGAAATCGAAGGCGTACCTCTCGTGAATGCGCTGCCATGAAAATCGGCTTAAAACTCCATCGGGGTAGTCCGGGGGGCCTCGCAGACCGAAACGCGACGGTAGAAGCCAAAAATGAAGGAGTGTCGAAGTACGCCGCGTCGCAGAAAACGCCGATGCCGCGGCCTCCAAAAATACCCAAGATCCAAGGAAGGGTAGAGGACAAAGTGGGGAGAGCCTCTGCCAAAGGGGGGCTCCAGAAAATCTCCAAAACCCGCACAAAAGGGCACCCAAATGCCTATTTATAGGCTAAAATCTAAGAGGAAAATCCACAGTTTAGGGTACATCTTCCGAGCGCCCGAAAGTTTCGGGCGCCAACAGTGCCGCCGATCCAGCCGTCCATCCAGCGCCTGGATCAACCTCCACGCGACACGTCGCCACCGAACAGCCAACAGCCGAACCCTCCACCCGCGATGCGCCGCATGGCCCCCCGCGGGCGCTGACGCGTGGCGCGCCCACGCGCGGGAACTGCGCGTCAACGCCTCGGTAGCCGCGCCCACGCGCGCCCATAGCATGCCACTTGCTACCTGATTTGCACGCAGCCCGAGGCGTCTGCCGCGCCAGCCCATGGACCGCGCCCGCTGCACCACCCAACCGTCTGCCGCGACCTGTCCACATCGCGCCAATGGGAAGACGCCACGTGGCACGCCGCCCCTGCGCACCGCGCTCGCCCGCGCGCCTGCCGGCCCGCGCGCTGCCCTCGCCCGCTCCCGTGGGCCGGGCCCACTGCATCGCGCCTCCTGCTCCACCACGTGGCGTACGACGCCAATCGGAAGCCGCCACGTGGCACATCGTCGGTCCACCGTGCACCCGAAAACACTAAAAATCTTTCGGGTGTCCATTTTTCGGCACCCAGACTCAGAAAAATACAACCAAGTAGTCGATTTCCATCATTTTTCCGCGCTGAATCGAAATCTAATGTCCATTTCGCACGAAACCACTTCTAAAATTCGACGAGGCATCCGAATGCACTCGTGATCCATTTTACGCACTGAGTCCATTTCTTGGGTCCGATACGCGCACAAACACCTCCAACACTCAACATAAGCCTCCAGAAGCTGCTGATCAAACAGTAATCTTATCGCGGGGATCTGGGTCCTCACAATCTCGGAGAATGCCTCGCCCCGGGGTCCTTTTTGAAAATCCTTTAAGGAAAGTCGGCGAAAAAATTCCAAATTTTTTTTACCAGCCTTCAAAAACACCTCGAAACATGTACAAATCCGCCACATGAACAAAAATTTTTCTGTACAAATAAACAGAGTCTGTAATATACATGTACGACGAAGTACATGAAATACAATATCAATCACACAAACAACCACAACAACAACAACGAGAAAGAATACAACAACTAGATCAAATACAACCATACCTATACTATAATCTGATATATAAGAACCACTAAGGAGTGCGTAATCACTACTACAAATCATGGATAAAATTGAATAATAAAAGGGATCTAAATCAAAGAGTACAAGTGGAATACAAAGCTACAACCACGGAGTATATGTCTATCGCCTAGCGCCCTTACGCACCGTTTTCTGACCATGACCTCCCCGTAGTATCTGAAATTGGGGGAATGTGAGAAACCAACAAAGGGTCTCCCAGTGGGTAGCAAGCCGACAAAGGCAAGTTGTACTCACCGGCAAACGACAAAGATATGATAATTAACTAAAAGGAATAAATGCATCAGGTATAGTAGCAATAACGAGCTGAAAGAAGATAATCAATTATAAATAGAAAAATAATTAACCGCTACTGTAATATAAAAAAGAATATGAGTATGCACCAACCAGACGAATAGTCCAAATATATCTAATCAAACCTGCAGCATTGGTTTAAAACCTCAGGCAATACCACATCGTGCTCAAACATCTAGCATATAAACCTAGCAAAGTAACCGCATCGGGCTCACGGGTCGGAAATACGATCATTTTTTCGAAAAAGAACACCATTTTGTAGTAGATCAAGCCGCTAGTGTATGTGAAATGCACATGAGTTGTGGCGATCGATACAATACTCTCAATAGCCAACTATCGGCAGATAGCCGAGATAAAATCCACAAAGAGTCACCAACCAATCAGATCGACTGACCAACAAGGTCAACCCATATCTCAAGGATGATAAAGTGTCACCGACCAACGAGGTCAACACTACAAGAAATTAGAGCTATAACGACTAATTTTTAACGACAGGCGCAATAAGTGATCGTTAAACGTAATCAACTTAACGATGGGCGCAATAAATGATCGTTAAAAATAATCAAATTAACAATGGGCGTAATACTTCGTCGCTAAAGGCAACTAAATTAACGACGAGTGTAATAAATGGCCGCTAAAAGTAACTAAAATAACGACGGGTCCAATACGCGGTCGCTACACGCATTTAATTTAATGACGGACACAATAAATTGTCACTAAAAGAAATCAAATTAACGACGGGTACAATAAGTTTTTGCTACAAATAACCAAATTAACGAAGGGCGTAATAAGTTGTTGCCAAAAGCAACTAAATTAACGACGGACACAATAAATCGTCGTTACAAGTAACTACTCAAACAACCAAATAAACGATGAGCACAATAAACCATCGTTAAAAGCTACCAAATTAACGATGAGCACAATAAGTCGCCATTAAAAACAACCAAATTAAGTAAAAAAATTTTGTGGAGTTAGTAATATGTGGTTTTGCTCTAAATAAAATAGGGAATCTTGTAATTAAAAAATTTTAAGGTTTTAAATTTTGAAGTGTTTGGATGCATAATGTACAATTCTATAAGATTTATCCCTAATTAAAATTTAAAAAATAAAAAGAAAATTATTAATTTTATATTTTAAAACATTAAAATTAAAAATTTTATAACATGAAATTAAAAGTTTAAAGTTTAAAATTTAAAATTTAAAATTTAAAATTTAAAATTTGAAATTCTAAATTCTAAATTCTAAATTTTAAATTTTAAAAAACCTTAATTAATACATTTTTTTAATACTGGTTTTTTTTTAAAAAAAATTAATAAAGATTTTATTTTAACCGCTCAAAACAATAAAAAAAAAACTCTAAATAAATTTTGTTTTTTAACTGCTTAAAACAATAAAAGAATCCCTAATTATGTACCGTCGACTCTCACGTACCCTCGACCCCGACTCTTAAGCTCCTAAATCCATCTCAGTGCATCAACGTGTCGTCGCCCCTTACCCTCAACCCGACTCGCTTAAGCGCTCAAAATTTATCTCCGTACATTGATCAACGTGGTCGCCGTCCCTCACCTTCAAACCCAACTCGCTTAAGCATTCACAGAGCGCATTGCCTTTGCCCTCACTCACAGAGGGCGTGGGTGTTGCCTTTGCCCTCATCCCTATTTGTAAGTTTTTTATTATCACCCTCATCTTCCGGCAATTAATTTTATTACAGATTTTTTTTTTCAATGAATTTTTAAAGTAAACAAAAAAGTAATAGCAAGTATATAATCCTTTTATATTATAAATATTAAAATGGGATTTGTAAGTTTTATTTATTAAATGTCATGAACTGAATAGTATATATTATACATGTTAATATAAATTAACTGTGAGAGGGACCCATTTTTATTACAGAAAATAAAAATAATGAAACTCTAAAAACCCTAAATTTTTATTAATATTTTTGAAAATACTAAAATTTTCTATTAACTATTATTTTGCTTTTAGAATTTTTAAGTTTAATATGTGGAACCCAAAATTTTATTATAAATAAGAGCCTTCCACTCGCACTTATTAATTTTTATAATTAAACTTATATAAGATTGTATGTAATGTTGATTTTCCTTTATATTATATTAATTTTATGTGAAGTTGCTTATCGACTCTATCTTATTTAGGTAATTTTGAATTTTAATCTTTACTGATTCGAAAAAGAATGGTAGCTAATAAGGATTGAATGGATCCAGTTGATGATCGACTTAATAAGGCATATGATAAGGGTGTTCAAAGTTTTCTTAATTTTGCATTTAAAAAAACTGGAGAAAATAATAAAATGAGATGTCCTTGTATTAAGTTTAATAACACTTATTCAGGAACTCATGAGATAGTTGAAATACATTTAAAAGTTTATTGAATCATTCGTAGTTATACTTTTTGGTATCATCATGGGGAAAGATCAGGTGAGCTTCAATCTGACTCTGATAATGAAGATAGTGAGAAAATAGAAGAAGATGAGAGTGATAACGAGGTGGAGAATATTATTAGAGATTTATATCCGTATTTTAGTGATCTCGGTATGAACCTGGAAAGCATTAGTGTCTCAAGTCATGAAGTGCATGAAGAGGAACGTACCCAATGATGAAGTTAAAATTTTTTATAAATTATTAAGAGAGTCTAATCAACTATTATACTCTGTTACTAAGAGCTCCAAATTGTCAGTACTAATAAAATTACTTCATATCAAGAGTCTTGGAAAGTGGAGTAATGCATCATTTACCATGTTACTACAATTATTAAATGGAAAGTTTCTTCCTGAAGGATCAACTTTACCAGATTCATATTATGAAGCAAAAAAGATTATTTAGGATTTGGGGCTCTCCTATAAAAAAATAGATTCATGTGTAAATGATTGTATGTTATATTGAAAAAACGATGAAGAATCTAATCATTGTAAAGTTTGTGGTGCTTCTAGATGGAAGAATAATACAAAAAAAAAGAAAGAAATCAAGTATAATGCAAAAGTTCAAAAAATATCATCAAAAACATTGCGTTATTTTCTGTTGAAGCCTAGACTTAAATGATTATTCATGTACACAAAGACAGCTTCTTTTATGAGATGACATTTTGATAAAAGAGTAGATGATGAAATTATGAGACACCCCGCTCATGCGATGGAATGAAAATCTTTTGATAAACTATATGAATCATTTGCCTTACAGCCTCGAAATATAAGACTTGGTCTTGCAAGTGATGGCTTTCAACCCTTTGGAAATACGAGAAAACCATACAATATTTGGCCAGTAATATTAATACCATACAATTTACCACCATGGATGTGTATGAATGAACCTAATCTTATATTATCGATGCTCATTTCAGGACCTTCAGGTCCTGGAGATGCAATTGATATCTATCTCTAACCTTTGATTGAGGAGTTAATGGACTTATGGAAAGTAGGTATTGAAACATTTGATGCGTCAATACATCAAAATTTTCAAATGCGTGCAGCTTTGTTATGGACTATTAATGACTTTCCTGCATATGACAACTTATCTTGACGGAGCACTAAGGTTAAATTGGCATGTCCTTGTTGCAATAAGAACACTATTTCAATTATATTAGTCAATGGTAGCAAGCAATGTTATATGGAACATCGACGCTACTTATCTGCCAATCATAAATGGAGTAATGACAAATCTTTATTTGATAGCACAAATGAGATAAGGTTACCACCAAAACTACTTACTGACAATGATATTCTTGAACAGGTGGAAGATCTTGAAGGGATCAATTTAACTAAGACTGCTAATAAAAAAAAATAAAATATCGCATGATATTCGAGAGGATAATTGGAATAAAAAGAGCATATTCTTTAAGCTTCCATATTGGCGAACTTTTTTGTTGAGACATAATTTTGATGTGATGCATATTAAAAAAAATATAAATGATAATTTTCTTGGGACATTTATAAATATCAAGGAAAAAACAAAAGACACTTAAAACACGTCTTGATTTGCAAGCAATGAACATAAGGCATGAATTACACCCAATTCAAGATGGGAGGAAGTTTATACTTCCTGTTGCATGTTACACATTATCTTCAGAAGAGAAACATCGATTTTGCCTTTTTCTTAAACAACTAAAACGTCTAGATGGGTTTTCATCAAATATTTCGCATTGTGTGAATCTTAAAGAGCACAAGATTTCAGGCTTAAAAAGTCACGATTGTCATGTTATTCTTCAACGTCTACTACTGCTAGCATTACGTGGTCTCCTTCCAAAAACAGTTTATGAGCCACTTCTTGAGTTATCTATATTCTTTACAGTATTGGGTTCTAAGACAATAAGTTTGGATGATTTGAATCAGATTGAATCTCGGATTCCAATAACTCTTTGCAAGTTGGAGAGAGTTTTTTCACCTTCATTTTTTGATGTCATGATACATTTATCAATCCATTTAGCAAATGAGGCTATGCTTGGTGGACCTGTCCAATACAGATGGATGTATCCACTAGAGCGAAACTTGTACACACAAAAGTCTAGTATACGCAATAGGGCTCGTCCAGAGGGATCAATTGCAGAAGGGTATATTGCGAATGAATGTAAAACATTTTGCTCAATATATCTTCATGGTGTTGAGACAAAATTTAATCGTCCAGAGCGCAATTATGACAATAGACATAATAAAATTGATGGATATTTGTCTATCTTTTCTCAAACCGAAAAAACACTTGGAGCCGGTAGAACTGGTGATTTAGAAACACATGATTTCGAGTGAGCGCATATTTATGTTTTAAAGAACTGTGAAGAAATACAACCATTTCTAAAGTATGTTTTGCATATAATTCTTACTCATTCCCATTAATTTTCTTATTTATTGAAAATTATGTCTTTAGCTATTTTATTCTTATATTGTCACGCCCCGAGTTTAAAAACCGGTCTAAACTTTTTTTTTTTTTTTTTTAAATCAGAGTTTTCAGAAACCGGGCGTAACAGACCGCCATATTCATAGGGAACTCCTCCATCCAGACAGAAACTTTCCTATACATGCACGGCTAGGCAAGTACATAATACATTCAGAGTTCAAGTACAGATAACTTAACTAAGAACGTAACTAACAACTGAACTAGAAAAATACCGTATCTGATCATTACCCAAAAGGTCAGATCCACAGGGGAACAGCTCTATCGTGATCATCTCACCAGACCGTCCTGACATCTCACCACCCAAAGGTCCTGAAAAACAGTCACCCGAGGGTGTGAGACACGCATAAGTGTATCCCAGTGGGCACGACGAGCCGGGAAATAGCTAATCGTACCTACTGGATACAATAATCTGCGGATAGTAACAGGTCAGTGGATAAAGGCTGAATAAGCAATAGCAGGTCTACAGATAAGCAGAGTATACTGAAGGATAAGATGCAAGTATACAACTAAGTAGAATACCATTATCTGGGATTAAACAACAGTGCAGATATGCAGTCTAAGCCAAGTAAGATCAAACATGGACCAAATAAACAGAGTATGCATATATGACACAATCATACTATGCATGATAAATCTATAACAGATATGAAAATGCAGGTAAACAAACAAGCAGGAATATCAAGAAGGTGCATCAAAGGTAGTACCACAAATATACCCAATCAAATGCCACTTTTGGCCGCAAGGGCCTCAGGCTAAACTGCCATGGAGCATATGACCTCAGGCTAAACCACTCTTGGTCATTGGGTCCTCAGGCTAAACCACTGTTGGACACCCTGGGGCCTCAGGCCTAAAGCCATTCTTGGACACCCTGCAAGCTATCATAACCCCACTGGGCTCACGGGTCGATCAGACCTCTCTACCGGTAAAGAACACCGTGATGGTGGCCAAACCGTCGGTGTGCGTGACGAAAAGCTGGCTCGACATGGCGATCATAATGCTGATGCTCAAACAATGGTCCACTGACCAAATAGGCGGCAAGAAGCCGAGGAAAATCCCCACTGGGATACAAGTATAACATGCCAAGTACTGAAGTAATCTCACCTATTCTAAACATGCAGTAAAGAATAGAGACAGGTATAGAACTATGCTAGTGACCAATCAAGCATGGCATGTGTTCAGGAAATGCATATCAACTGCTGAAGAAATCATGATATGTCTCAGTAGAGTAATCAAGCAATATGCTGGAATATAAGCATGATATGCGAGCAAGTAATAAGAACAGGTATAAACTCAGTAGTAGTCATGATGCTAAATCTTAGTCCACGGTCGGTAGACCGGACCGACGGCGAGAAGCCGAGGAAATCCCCACTGGGATATCGATACTGATGCAAATCGCAATGCTGAATCTAAATCCACGGTCAGTAGACCAGACAGACGGCGAGAAGCCGAGGAAATCCCCACTGGGATATCGATACTAATGCAATTATGTAATCATGCCAGGAACTGAGACTAGAACTCCTATTATTTAGGAACAAGCACATATAGGCATAATCAGGGCTGAAATAAAAAACAAGTGTCCGACTGGACTAAAGCAACCAGAGGGCCGAAAAGATAAAGCCCGGACCGAAGATAACCCACCTCAATGTAGGCCGATCCCGAACTCCCGCTAATCTACTGGGACGCGGTTGCCGAACTGCTAGGCCCTGAACATATAACTGGAATCAGTAACAGACTCGTTCATGCCTATCCTGATAATACTATAATGTCTTGTCGCTAACACGGGGGACTTAGCCAAAACTAGGCTATTACATAATATTGAAACCCCGTTCTGGTCCGTTCTTTAAATCCGGTTAACAAAAATCAGCGCCGTAAGTTCCAGCGCGTCTGGTTTAACGAGACGGAACCCGTGCTCACGGGCTTGGGCCCACAGGAGGCCCACATGCAAAGTTGGCCCATAATTACTTAGGGTCCAAAATACAACTTTACAAACGATACTTTACACTAGATATAACTGAGCTATAACTGAAGCACCATGTATACAGTTAACCGGGAAGTGTGGTGCTCACCTAAAATCAGTCGAGGACTGGCCGGAGTGATCGATGGAGCAACACACGATTCAAGCAAGGACTCGGGTTGGGCAACTTGGGTCAAGCTCAGTTCAAACCTGTAACAAAGTGGAGCATGAGTTACAGCAACCTCCCAGAGGGAGCTCCTGACCAGGTTGCAGCCTCGGCCGACGGCCAGAGGCGGCAGCGGCCGGAAAACGCATGAATATAGCTTCTAAATTATCACAATTGGCCGGTTTAAACTCAAGGATTCCTGGGCTCAACCAAACTGATAGGGATACTCTAGAAGGTGTTTAGAGCTCACCCGAGTCGTTGGCCGGCAATCCGAAGCGGCGGCGGCGGCGGCGGTGAGGCTCGGACCAAGGAAAAGGGTGCAACTACAAAGTATTAAATCCCCACGTTACACTTTACATGCAACCTTATAGGTAGTCATATTTACACCAAACGAACATACCTGCGTCGTTTTCCCACTTGACGGTGCCCCGGGAATCGCCGGAAGAAGAGTTCGCTGGAAAATGGCCCTTTAATGGCGGAATCCGGTCGGGTGCAAACGGGGCTTTGCAAGATGGACCAAAAGCCTCCACTTGACCCAAGGAAGCTTACTGTGATGATGGCCGGCGTCGGGGATGAGCGACGGTGCCGGTTGGAGGATCTTCGGCGAAGTGCAACAAAAGCCGGGTTTAGGGCTTTGTCGTGCGGCTCGGATCTTCGTCCGATCAACCTCCAACTCTAGGGAAAGCTTGCAGTCGACGAGGGGAAGAGTATCAACGGCCATGATCAAGGTTTCAACGGCCGGATTCTTCCCGTTGTAGAGATCGGCCGAATGCTAACTTCCGGCAAGGAAGCGCTCCCGCCGGCGACCGGAGGCACGGCGACGGCCTCGGCTTCACAGAGAAACCCCGCACGACGTCAGGAATCACACCCACAAGCACTTGAGCCATAAAAATAAAAACTTAGCCACACACTAACCCCGCCGGAAATTGGAGAAGAAGAGTATGATGCTCCGCGGCGGCGCGGCGACGGCTGGGGGTCGGGGATGCCCAGGCTCGGTCGCGACCACCACGAAGGTCTCTCCAGTTGAAGCTTGAGCCAACTATGGACTCCCTGGTGTGTGTCCAACTTCAACCCGAGAGGATCAATGCTTGCGTGGCTCTCACTCTCTCGCGGTTGCTCTGGC
The DNA here is from genome assembly GCA_029204045.2 of Tillandsia leiboldiana. Classification (NCBI taxonomy): domain Eukaryota; kingdom Viridiplantae; phylum Streptophyta; class Magnoliopsida; order Poales; family Bromeliaceae; genus Tillandsia; species Tillandsia leiboldiana. Next base: position 45,464,146 of record CM055067.1, on the reverse strand, counting down.
GACGGGGAGGTGGTGGCGGTGCTCGGTTGGAAGTGGGAGAGGGGTTGTGAAGCTTCGGTTCCAGAGAGGGGTAATGAAGAGGTTCCGCGTGGGGAAGATTACGAAGCGGTTCTACGCGGTTTGCATAAATGCATGCGTAGATGGAACATTTGCACAAAGCCCCCTTCTATTTCCGGTGTTCAAAGTTCAGTCCTAATCCCATTTGCATTACTTTAACACTTAAATCCCTCACTTTTTGATTTATTTGAAAAATGCCATTCATTCCTCGTATTTTATGCTTTTCGAGGCGTTTCGCTCGTCGAAACGAAAAACAGACTTCGCCATTGCGTCCGGCACGTCGAAATCTACAAGACAGCGATTTTTGTTTTTCGACGCGATGTCCAGATAAATTTTGGGTCCATGAAAACTGTCCAATTCTACAGTTTTCATGCTTCTCGAGATTCCAGGGTCGTCCAATGAAATTTTCATCTGCGCCATTGCGTCCGGATCGATGAGGCCGATCGAAACGACTACCTGGATCACTATTTTCGAAATCCGAACAGTGAATTAATCAGCGTTGCAATCGACGAAGTCCCGAATCCAGGGTTACTGTTCATCTACATCCAACTTAAATTACTGTGCGCAGAGGCACGGTTACATTGGTCACGTTAAATCGCCTGTTTCTTTTCCGATTTCTGGAAGATCCGACCGTCGGATCGAAAAGTGCTGAATATGAAAATCGCTCGGTTCGACGAGACGATCGCAACGGTCAACTCGGATTTCCCAGATCATGTCCGGATTGGAAAATAGCTTTTTTGTCTCGTAATTCGTGCAACTAGCACTCTGGCAATTGGCCAAGCAGGTTAATTTAGGTCTTTTGAATCCGAACTCAGGCTGAAAATTACCTTTGATTTATTTATTAAAAATAAAATATTTCGGATTACTACATATATGTAGACAATATACAGAAATTCAAAATAGAAGTACAATACAAGTATCGGATAAAAGTTTTATTAAGTAGTTTAAGAACAGAGTAAGCACTAATCTTGTTTTTATATATTGTATAATTTGCATTCATTGTAAATTTATACTAACAATCAAAATTTTAATATTTAACTTGTAGATTACACAAATGTACAAGCAGGACAAAAGTTTGGTTATGGAAGACTTACTTTCCTTGTCTCGTGGACCTACGAAATATGTGACTTGCTATAGCGGTTCCATACAGAAGAGGACAATAAAAATTTAAAAACACAAAACTGTGGAATGGTTGTAGTTGGGGACATTAGTAGTGAAACTAAAAAAAAAAGATTATTATGGAGACTTAACAGAGATTCTTGAATTGCAATATCTCACTACAAGAAAATTGATTTATAGCGACGGTTATTTTAGTAACATTTAATACAAGTGCTGTTAAAAGTATATTTTAGCAGCGATTTTAATGAATTATTCTAACAATTTTAAAACGCTGGTAAAAGTATATTTTAGCAGCGGTTTTAATAAAATTATTATAACAGTTATAAACCATCGGTAAATAATTTAGTTCAAATTAAATTTTTTTTTTTTCAATCCAATTTTTTTAAAAATAAAATACGATTTTATATTCTTTATATTTTCTAAATAAAATAATATAATTTTAACTCAAGAAATAAAAATTTTGATTTTTTTTTTATTAAAATTAGCCAACTATATTGTTAAATCTAAATATAATAAAAATTAAAATTAAAAAAAATTCTTGGGTTTAATATCAAATTTATTAAAATATTAAACAATAATTTTTCAATAAATTTAGTTATTTTTTATTAAAATTTTATATTATATTAAGAATTAAAAATCAAGCTTTTTTAAAATTTAATTAAAAAATTAAACCTATATTCAAAATCCGGCCCAAAAAAAAAAATTATTTAAAATCTGAAGAACTAAAACTCAGCCCAACCCATTCCTCAACAGAGGGACCAACAAAAAAAAAAAAAAAAAAAAAACACGATTGAAACCCACCAAGAGGGGCCATCATAGTCAGTTATGAATATAACATGTGGTTCATGAAGGATATATTGCAGCGATTATGCTGCTCTTGGTGTGGCTTCGGCAAGGTTCCGATTGGACATCCATTGTTTCATCCGCAGTTTACATCTACTAATGAGGTGCTAAACTCCGGCGTTTCCTAAGTTTCTTCGAGGGATTATGGCGCTTCAAAGGCCAACAAGCTACCAATCTCTACTTCATCGACTGTATGCGTACCGGGCTCTAACTTTATTCTCTTATTTAGATGAGGCACCATAAGACTATGCTTTGGCTGAGAAGGAGGCTCTAACTCTGTTCGGTTGACGACTTACGAGTTTATGCATTTTGAATGGGTTTAACGAATGGTTTAATTGGATCAGTATTTGGACTTCCACTGATAATGGGACCCTAATGGGAAAACTGCAGCACTTTTGCCTTTCTTTGTGTGGCTGTGACATTACACTGATGACGGCAAGGGTTCGATTGGAGTTTCTTTGTCCCAGTTATCAGTTTACAACTATGGAGTATTTTGACATTCTGCCTTTATGGGTTTTGCTTCTACTTGAGGAAGATTGCTTTGTGAAGTCAGGGGAGAAGCCGGTGGTTGCGGCTTCCTTTGGTGCTGCATGATGCTACTTATCTATCTTTGATTGGTTGATGGGTCTAATGTCCATTTTATTCGGATGTATCTTGGATGGTCATTTCTTCATATTTACATTAACACAATTGGGGGGCAAGAAGGCAAGGGGAATCCACTTTGCAAATCTGATGTTGGCTCCCTTGATACTGATAAGACTATGGATTCATTCACACTTCAGCCTTGACTGCTTGGGAGATACTTCCTATTCTAAACTAGAGGAGGCCTGTTATCCGTTCTATCCGTCATCCGGCCTATACTACTCGATTTTTCATGTTGGTGTCCGAGTCTGCTGTAGCGTTGCTCAATCTCGATTTTGTGTGTAGATGTCAAGAAGTTTTGTGGTGTTCTCTATCCCGTCTAGTTGTCTTTTTGTTGTTTTGTTGTTTTGTTGTCGGCCATCATGCTGCTGGCGTCTATAGGTTATGTCTGATTCAATTTTTTGGGTTGTTCCGTTGACTACTCTTGTACTCAAATAGGGTTTAACCCTGTTTAATCAAAAAAAAAAAAAAAATCCACCAAGACCCCTCTCCTCCTCCTCCTTCTCCTCCTTCTCCTGTCCTGCTATATCGTTGGACGTCAAGCGCCGCCCCCGACCCACCACCTCCTCCTCCTCCTTCTCCTGTCCCCCGCCGCCCCCGCCCCCTCCCTCCTCCCCCCTCCTCTGCCCACCGCATATCCTCCCACAAAACCCTCGCCCACGCCCTCTTCGAACCCATCAAGACCCCTCTCACAGTTCCCCCTTCCCCTCCTCCGCCGCCGCCACCGTCGGAGAGGCTGAGCCCTTCGTCGCGGGAGAGCGGCGACCACGGCAGCGGCGGCGGCGACGCCCCAGAGGTGTCGCACTTGGGGTAGGGCCATTGGTACACTCTTGGAGAGCTCGAGGTTGCGACGAAAACGTTCTCGAATGAGAACTTGATCGGAGAAGAAGGGTACTGGATACGTAGGTATTGATGATATCAACTAAGATCTGCCCAGAATTCTGTTGTAATTAAATAGCTTAGATTAGATTAACCTAGAAGTCTATTTGAGTTGAGACTAGATCTGAGAATTGAACATATAATTCTCTGTAATTATGATTGCATAGTTGAGATCAGATTTTCTTAAAATACTATCGGATTTGGGATCTAGTGATGGAGACCATATTAAATTAGAATTCTACTTGGGCTGAAATCAAATAGCTGAAATATGTTTTTAGATAATCCTATGTGACTTCTTACCTTATGTGCATTGTGCAACAAAAGCTTGTTAAATATCAATCTTAAAAGCAATCTTAAAATGACATGTTGTAGGAGCCTTTTGATTTTATTATTTCACTAATTTGAATTTTTTTTTGCAGGAATTTTCAAAAAGGATGAAGGATTGGTGAAAACTTTTAATTCGGAGTGAATTCTTTGAATAAGTTGATGTTATTAAATCAGGTAGATGTTAGTGGAGTCAGGTACCTGTCTCTAATCAGGTTGATGTTAGTGGAAATTTTTTTGAGTTGGAATAATTAGAATTTAGAATCCTACTGGTGGTGAAAGCTCTTTTTATATTTGGTTTTTTCTGCACCTGCTTTCACCTTTTTTTTCTCTAACTCACTCGAACTAACTTATGCTTTGCTTTATCTCATGAAGGGTCTCTTTAGGTGTTAAACTAACTTTATCTGTATTACTAAGTTAAATCATTGGTAGGTGGACTATATACATCTTTAAAAATTATGATTATTAACATTAAAATGGACCATTTTTACTTCGTTTTGGACGCTCCTTTCCAGCTAAACGAGTCCTGGGCTAGGATTGTGTGAATTGGATGGTGTTTAATATAAGATATATTGGACATGATCATAAAATTTTAGCCATTTTAAATTGTTCCCATAGTGGAAACTACTTTGTAATTATTATTATTATTATTATTATTATTATTATTATTATTATTATTTGTGTGTGTCAAAAGTTATTATGACCCTTATTACTATCAATTATTATTTGTTGCGTTATTTATTAGCATTGGATTTAGGTAGAGGCCATTCACAACTGACGTGTAATAATGTCCGTGAAATAAATTTTTTTTATATATATATATATATATATCTTCAGTGGAAAACTCTCTAATAACGTCGTTTCTTGATTATTTTTTTTTAGAATTTAATTAAAATACATTCAAATAATGGGGGTTCATCAGTGCTCGAATGATGGCTCTGATGTGTAGAACATAGTGTTTGAGCACGTCTAACCTTTTTAGACTCTTTTTGACAGTAGTAACTGAGTAGATGGCACCTCTTGTTTTATGTTTTCTTTTTATCTAGTTTCTTCCTCATTACATATAGTATCTGAGTAGATGGCAAATGAACATATTAAATCTGGATTGCCAGTGTCCTACTTCTGCAGCGTTATCACAAGATAGGAAGATTGTGTTGCTACGGCGTGAGAAAAAAAATAGCAGCTACTTTAAGGATATTGGAGCTCCTCTGTCCATAATGAACATAAAGTGCATCAACATAGCATAGTGTACGCTCAATTTGGTCAAAATTCCACTGTTTTATGTTACAAATTCTATTAATAAATAACACAGGATTAGTTTGCATGTTCCATGGGAACTATATTTTGAGTTTGTTCCTCACGTTCTTTACATCTAATGTACACCAAATTATTTTAGCCTCATTTATTTGTCTTTATATCGTAATCTCTTATGTTTTCTTCTTCAATTCTGATTATTTTTTTGTTCTCGTCTATATATTTTGTTGTCTATAGTAGTTGCTAATTGTTTATGCCCAATTTTCAGGTGGGCCCCCGCATCCTGTGAAGAGAAGGTCAAAGAAGGCTTCAGCCCAGACCGATGATGAAGAAAGTTGAGGGGTTGCTTGCTTACTATGGGGTGAGTTAAATCTCTATGGCTCCTCCTTGTGGCTAATAATTATCTGCTTCATCTTTTTATATAGATTTTAAAGGTTTTTTAGGTGTATGTTCTTGATGAACTCTAGATAATTGTTGAGCATCCCATGTTGCTTGCCCTTTTATTGCAGAGGCTAGTTTCCATCTATGGCATGAGCGTTATTTGTCTCCTTCTCAACTGAAAATTCAGTGTTTAAGTTATTTGCTGTTCTTTTCTTTGCCTAAATTGGGATTCATCAGTGTTCTTGAATTATTGGTTAGATTCATAAGCTGTGGTAATATTCCACAAAGGTTATGCACTGTGAACAATGTTTAATTATGCATAATTTGTTGTTACATGACCTTTCCTGGAATGGTAGGAGTTAGTAAGGGTAAGTTTTGTTGGGAATGAGCTATCTTTTCTTTTTCAGTGATGCTGAATTTATCAATTGACCCCTTTTGTTTTGCCTGACAGGCAAAAGTTTACCCTGGAAAGGTTCTTTCTCTGAAGATAAAAAAGCCTGCAAGGTTCCGATACTGCAGCGGAATGTATATGTTCGTGCGATGCCCGCAGATTTCTATGTTTGAGTGGTAAGCATATGTTTGATAATAAGAACTTTTCTGAGCTGAGTCAAGAATATAATGAAAGTCTCAAATTCTACCTCTTTTTGTGGCGGTTTTTCTGACGGAATTGTTGCTGCAATTTTGCTTTTGTTTCAAATTAGATTTTGAGAATTGGATATGCTATGTTTTGCTTTTGATTCATGCTAAGATGAAATGACAACAGGTACAATAGGTGAAACTTCGTGGTCTGAGAATTTTGGAATCAACAGACAGTAAGTTATGTAAGCACAAAAGTTGTGAATGAGAGTATTTTTATTTTCCTATTCATCTCGTACTCTGTACTCGGTACTAATTTTACTATTGTTAAATGGGTAACAGAGATGCATCACGAGCATTTGTTTCAGGAAATTTTTCAGGTAATCTTTTACAGGAATTTATGTATTCTAACCTGCTATGTTCTACATTTTCTGAAACTAGTTGCATGTTGTACTACGGTAGTTTGATATTTATTAATTTGTTTTTCCCTTGCAGGTGATGGGTTAACTGATTCATTGCATGGTCTTTCTAGTTCAGAGGTAGTGTAGATTTGAGCTTTACTTTTAATTCTTTCATCATAGTTTGCTGCACAATAAGTTCGGTTTTGAATTTATGACCTCCTTGTATGATATATAATTTATAAGCAAGGTATAGACTCTCTAGCTTGCACCTAATGTGATCCATAGCAACATGGAGAAATGACATCACTTTAATTACTGTTTGTTGGTAAGTTTGATCCCCGGTGATAAAGATGTAAACTGAAACTAGCTAGCCATATTAAGATGCAGCCTTAAGCTAGAATTTTTCTTTCTATGGTTCCCAGTGAAAAGCATAGAACTAGAAAGTGATTCTTTGAAGTATTTGACGGGTAGAGAAAGTTAGATTTTAACTTTAAAGTAAGCCATGGGACTAGAACTGTGCAATATACAAATGTCAGAGGTGTTCTCGGTATGAAATAAAGGCTTTCTTTTTGTTTTTAGCATTTGTCATTTATTAAGATAGCTGATGTGCCTTCAGAACAAAAGAGCGTCGGAAGTACATGACTACTAAATAAGTGCATCCAATAAACATCCAGAATCAGAAATTTGTTCGACTAAGTTGGATGTATGTGTATTCCACTAATTGTGTAAGAAGATAATCCTGATTGATATTTCTAATCTTTGGGTTTAGCAATTTGTTGTATTTAGTTCCAGAACTTCTTTTACTTTATAGGAATAACTAATCTTCTCATAACAAACTCATTATGCAATATTTACTAGCATTTCACTGACCTTTTCAGGATCTAATTACATGTTCTTCTCCATTTTCAATTTTCAGGTAAATAGTGTTGTTGACTGGAGGAAGTTCTACAATGAAAGATACATGTAAGGTTTCCTGGTCAGAAGTACAGCTTCAGAACCTCTATTTCGTAGCAATGATTTTTACTTTAAAGTAATAATTCTTTTTTCTTTGATGAGGAAACATATCTCAGGGGGTCTGTTTTCAGTTAATAGACAACATTTAATGAAATCCTTTTTCTTTTTATCAATGAAATCCTAACATTAACCGTTCCTACATTATCTATTATCATTCTTTGTCACTTTAAATTGCAAGGTGGAAAGGTAAAAGTATATATCTTTTTCAGCTTAAGAAAGATCCTTATTTGATTGAAAGGGTGAATAGGAAAAATATCAACATAGTAGTCAAGCAGATAAGAAAACTGATAACTGTGCGACTTAACAAACCATGCCTTTGATTAGTAGTAGTTTTTTTTAAAGAATTTACAATTCTTTTTTCCATTTATTCTGCAGATTCGTCGGTAAACTAGTTGGTCGATACTATGACAGCAAAGGGAACCCGACTAAATATTTGAAGGGTGTCGAAGCAAAAGCTAAACAGGGAGCTCAGCTTCTCGAGAAGAAGAAAATTGAAGAAAGCCAAAATTCCAAGCTGCAACTCAAGATGGAGTCAGCAAGAGGGAGGAAGGGTAATATACCCTAAACCTTTTGTGATTTAATCCCCATTCTAAATTTCTCAGGCAATGTTTATAGTAATGTATTGGTGTCACTGTGCCTCTGCTATATAGGTGCTTACTATTGAGCCCTTAATTCTTTAATTATTCCGTTTTGGGGCATCTTCTAATAGCTGTACTTAAAATAACACATTTGCAGAAGATCATGGTCCTAATTTTCCTTCTTGATTTCCTATCACCTTTTCCTGCATTATCTCGACCTCAGAGATTGCTCAAAAAAGGCTGCAATTCTTCGAAGATGGATTATCTAAAATATGAATAGTATTTTTTGTCAGGTTTAATTAAGTATTAATTATGAGAAAAATCACCAATTATTAGAATGCTGACTGTCTAATTTCTACTTAGTGTGTAAATTTTTCACATGCTTCCTCTCTTTGGCTCTCTGTGTAAATTTTTCACATGCTTCCTCTCTTTGCTTGTGTTTGGGTAAATTTCTAAGATGTTTGGGCCTCTAAATTGGTCATCTAATATAAGTTAATTTTCAAATCAGTTCTTCCTATTTGATTCTTTTGTGCGTCTGTACATTTCTTTAATGCCGCATCTCTTATTCTCTCCAAGTGATCAAGAATGAGACCATTAATTCTGCTTCTCTGGTAGGTGGTTTTCTTGATGTGGCACCTTTATTGCATCTGCTTCAACATCAAAACAGAGGAATGGGTAAAATTCCAGACTGTTAATTATCCTGGTTTCGATGATTTGCTTGCCCTTTTCCCTCTGATGTTGCTAATAGCTAAATTTAATGTGCATATTCATTTCAGATAAATTGGCAGAAATATCCCGAATTCCAGCTTAACTTTCAAGCGCAACAAGGTGCTTTTAACAGATTATTCCGAAGGTTATGAAATGCATTTGCCTGTCTCCTTTAATGCTACTATCATTGCATTGTACTTTGTCAGGGAGTTTATTCTCCGAAATCAGGTTTTTTAATCCCTATGATAAAGGTATTATTGGCAACATAAAAGAGTTCTTGAAACCTAGACACTAGATATACCGATTTTCAGAACTAGACCGAGGCCGAGGTGTTATTTGCAAGGGATCTAAGGAGATTTTTGTTTTGGATGGAAAAGTAAATCCCTTTTTTGTAATTGTACGCAGAATCGAGGTGTGATTTTGTGATTAAATTTGTAATGCAGTTATCATGAGGACCTCTTCTTCTCGACGTGTTGAGGCTCGATAAAAATGGCGCCGAGAATTCAAATAGCTTGGCTGAGAAAATCAGAGATGAACTAAAGAAAGGGCTTTACCGCGAAGCAGAGAGAACGTGGGCCAAGCTCGAGGACTTTATCATTTCAAATAGTAACAATGTTGTAAGTAATCTATGATCATCTAATCTGGCAACTTGGAAATTCCCGCGGAGTAGTTACTAACTTTTTATGTAACATAATTTACAGGATTTTTATAACTTCTTACAAGATGATGATTCCTCTGGCTCTATAACAACTGGGATCATATAAAGAATCATTCAAGAGGCACTACTCGCGATATCTTAGCATTAAGGCTTCGTCTTCGTCTTCGTCTTCGTCTTCGTCTTCGTCTTCGTCTTCGTCTTCGTGCTATATTGTAAGAATTTGAAAATTTTATTGTAAATAAATAGAAGAGAAGGAATAAAAGTCAAGTTGAATTTTGAATCATAAGTGATCCCTCTTTTCTGCAGTATAAATTGTACAGTTACAGGGCTGAAATGTCGCTTTTCAATCCGAGCCAAATCTCGAAAATCCGAGATCACCAGTGCGACCGTCTCGTCGAACCGAGTGAAAACCATATTTAGCAAGTTCGGATCCGATTGTCGGATCGTCCAGAAATCGACGAAGAAGCGGACGGGACCAGCGACTTAAGTGCACAGTGCATGGGTACTGTACATGAACAGTAAACCCCAAATTCAAATACCCCTACGCGCTAACGTTCGCCAAATCGCCGTCTGGAAACCGATCATAGCACTTCAAGTAGTCGATTTGAACGGTTTCGTCATTCTGGACGCAACGGCGCTGACGAAATTTCCGTTTGACGACCCTAAAGCCTCGAAAAGCGCGATAACTGTATTTCGAAACTGTATTTTATGGACCGAGATTTTATCCGGACAGTTTCTTGAAAATCAGAAATCGCTACCTGATAGGTCTCGTCGAGCCGGACGTCATGGCGAAGTCCATTTTTCGTTTCGACGACCGGAACGTCTCGAAAAGCGTGAAATGGGGTGAAAAATACGACTTTTGCACATGAAACCCTAAAGAACTTGCCTCGAATTGCGTGCCATCCTTTGGGGAAGGACCTGTGTGTGAGAGGAAACATGCTGCGAGGGACTCGATTCGAAATTGCAGAGAAAGAGGGGTGTACTAGTATTTTGTTACAATTGCTATATACACGTATATATATGTTGGAGAAGGGACCTTTGGGAAAACCCTAAATCTAGCCACCCTCTGCCTCCCTCTCCTCTTGTAACTGACGAGCCTCCACCATCTCCATCAGTCGCCGTGCGCCACCGCCGTCCCATCGCCGGAGAAGAAGAAGAAGTCAAGGAAAGCTTCTTCTCTCGAGTTGTTGGTGAGGAAGTGGTTTGGGAAGGACCCAAGTTGGTCAAGTCTCTTCCTGAGGAGTCCTCTGTGAAGCCGCGACCAAGCCCGAGTGGCGCCGACGCTGGACTCCGCCGTGAGCCGCCGCGGAGGCAAGCTTCTTCCTCGATTTTCCGGCGAGGTAAGAAGGTTGGAAAATTTTTATTTATAGTGGCTTTTGAAACCGACCATTTTGTTCTTGACGTTAAGTGGAACCTTTCTGTGAAGTTTGAGCACCTGCCGTGCGTCCGGTTGCCGGCGGGAGCATCACGTCGCCGGAAAAGCAAGAATTGACCGGCATCGATCACGGGCTCCATCCGACCGACAAAATCAAGATCAAGACCGTTGATCTTGGTCTTCTCCGTGACTACAAGATGCTTCCAAAGTTTGGAGCTGATCGGTGGAGGATCCGCGGAGTTTCGGCTTGCCCTAGAACCGGGCAATAGTGCACCTCGGCCGAGCTTTGCCGACCGGCGCCGCCGCTCGTCCCCGCCGCCGGCCAACAGCTTAGGAAGCTCCACCGCATCACAGGGAGTGGTCTGGTCTAAGTAGGAGGGCCTCTCGTGCTCCGGCAGGGATTCCGCCATTAATGCTCACCGAGCTCGGGTGAGCTCCGCCGCCGCGCGTTGCCGGCGCTTTCCGCCGCCGGCCAGTGACCCAGGTATGTTCTATCGGGCCATAGGAAGCTTCCCATCAACTTGCATGAGAAGTTTAACGTAGGTTTTTCTTTCTCTGTGATTGCACCCTAGGTGAGCACGAGCTCCACCGCCGGCCGCCGCCGTCGCCTCCGGTCGCCGGTGGGACACCCAGGTAATCCCTAAACCTTGCATTCCTGCTTTACATTCAAGATAGAAGCCCTCAAACCCAACCTTGCTCTGTTTATCATGTGGGTTAGAGTTTGTGATATATGTGTGAATTATGCCCACTACTTGCTCGATGAAATGCCAGAGTGAGTTTTAGTGTAAATTCTGAGCATGCAATGAATATGAAAGTTGTTACACACACTTTCCTGAGCTTGATGCTCACTTCAGATCCAATTTTGGCTGTGTGGATTGGTGTGTGGAGCAATGTTGTCGTGATAGAGGGCGAGGGACTTGGATCTCTGTGATCCAGCAGTTCTGGGCTGCAAATATGGTGAGCCCTGGTGTCTTGGCACTTTCCAGAGACATTTTGATATAAAATGTTTGAACATTTGATGAATGGATTTAAAGTTATTTTAAAACTAAGCCTTATGTGAATAGTTGCCCGTAGTAGCGTTTGGGGCTGTTTGCGAAGTCGCGACAGTGAGCTCCTAGCTAATTTGGGGTCACTGAACGCGATGCTCATGTCGGAATTAGATTTTGATAAGCCGGAGAAACAAAAATGCATTTAGGCTAGGTTAGAGGAGTATATTATGGCCCGAAGTTTTCCTCGGGTTCCGTGCTGCCGCAAATTGGTGAGCACGGTGTTCAGCAAGTTAAATTTCACCTGCTGGAAGTGACGGTTCGTAAAAATGATTTTCCAGTTAAGAGAACGAGCGAAAACGGCTCTCAAAAAGCTATAAAAGTGCGATTTCTGAAAACCCTAGGGGTCAAAATGCAATTGTAGCAATGCGTGCTGTCTAGGGCAGTGTGTACATGATTCCTAAGCTTTTCGTTAGGAATCCAACGGCTCCTGTTGAGCGAAAATTGGTTATCGGTCCGAGAACCGGCAAAATCGTCGGTTTAACGGCTTTCGGCGCGAGTTTCGCATACTTCGATGTAAAAGAACAGTTTATAGATGTGGTTATCCGTCCCTGATTAGTATTCGTGATCCAGGTCCTTGCAGTCTGACTCCGGCCATGAGCTTTCTGTTGGAGTCGTTGGATCGGCCTACATTCAGGTGGGTTATCTTCGGTCCGGGCTTTATCTATTCGGCCCTCTGGTTGCTTTAGTCCAGTCGGACACCTGTTTTTGTTTAGTCCCGATGATTTGATCTATATGCCATATGATCTTCCTGATAGACTTGGATCACCTTAGACATATCACGTATACCTGCTCATCAGCTTTTATATTTTGATACATAGACTTGCATGATCTGAGTATGCGTATTGATTCCTGTCGATTGTTATACTGATTTATATTCAGATATTACTTGGATTTCTTTCCGGTTCAGCAGCTCATATGTCTCAGTACAGTAGATTCCTGTGGTCTGATCATGCCTGTTGTTACTTGCTTTGATATTCCATTTATGCATGATAGACCCATGATTGATTGATATATACAGACATCTTGATTCCTAGTATTGTGCATGTTTGATATGCTATTATTCGGGTATATACTCCTTGTATTCCGGATTACATGATTAGTCCTGATGATTGCACCTATACATCGCATGATTTTCGAGATAGACACTGATCCCTTAGACACACTATATTTATACACATCTGCTTGTCAGCTTTCATATCCTGATATATAGATGTCATGATCGATTATTCCTGCTAGTTCCATGTCATTTGTCATACTGCTTTATTCAGATATGCATGATTTGATTATACTCGTTGAGTTCTGTCATTGAGATGGTTCTTGATATATTGTTGATATGCATGATTGATTGATCCTGATTGAGAGATATAGACAGATGATCCCCTGTTGGGATCTCGGCGTGTTGCCGACTACCCGGTCAATAGACCGTGAGATTGAGCATTATGATTTGCCATGCACTGCTGTACTTCACGAACATGGCCGGGGTCGCTCCCCGTGGAGCTTATTCTTTGCCGGTAAAGTGGTCTTGAGATAAGACCCGTGAGCCTTCGCACCAGGACTGCTTGGCGTCTGTAAGTGCAGGTTATGTCAGCCGAAAGGGTGCCGAACAGTGGCTTTGCCTGAGGTCCTATGAGACCAATATTGGCGCATGATTGGTACTTGGATTTCTACCTTTGACGCATTACTGTTACTTGTACTGTTGCTCAGTTATTTCCATTATTATTATCTGCAGACATGCTTTCATCACTTGCAGCTCCTTATACATGATTCTTGTAGTTATCTGTTGATTTCCAGCATGTATGATCTACAGCTTTCATGATGGATTATTGCTATTATATCTTGACTTCCAGTATACGTACCTGCCAGTTGCTTCACGTATCTACTGTTCGATTTTTGGTAGACCTGCTATTTGATCACTCAGTTGTCTGCTTGACTTTGATTTCCAGCATTTATTATCTGCAGTCCCCTTATGCCTGATTATGACAGTTATATCATGATTTCCAGCATTCATTACCTGCAGTTCCCTTGCGCTGATTATCTGCCTAGTCAGTTTCATCTGTGGATTGATTATCAGTAGACGTTATTTACTGTTCAGCTGTACCTATTGATCTATTACTATCCGCAGATTTTAGTACCCAGTAGGTACGATTAGCTATTTCTCGGCTCGTCGTGCCCACTGGGATACACTCCGGTGTGTCTCACACCCTCGGGTGACTGTTTTTCAGGTCGTTCGGGTAGTGGGATGTCGGGACGATCCAGAGAGCCTGTCACGATAGAGCTGTCCCCTGATGAGATAGATCGAGGATTGAGATCCCCTACGATTTGTAGCTGACTTTCATTATGATATTTCAGATCCAGTTTATGTGAATATTTTAGATTGTTGATATTTTGATGTTTCGGATTATTCCTGATGATTAGCATAGTTTAGTGAGATATGATTTACTCTCTGATTGATTGGATTAGCCTAGCCGTGCATGTATAGGAAAGACACTATCCCGGTGGATAGGGGATTTCCTATATGTGTGGCGGTCTGTTACGCCTGTTTTGCAAGCTCTGATTTATTCAAAAAAAAAAAAAATTTCAGACCTGATTTTTTTTAAACTCGGGGCGTGACAGATTAGATGGTATCAGAGAAATAGGTACACGGTACCTAGGAAAATTGATTAGGATCTGGTTAGGATAAACCCTAGGATGACTTGTCACGTGAGAGTGCGGGGTATTTGTCTAGTTGTTAGGAGCTCAGGTGCATTTCACACTAATGGGTTGTTTCCTAATCTTGTTGTTGTGGCTACGAGCAGTGTTCGCACGCTCTCTGGGCTTAGTGGTCGTGGTGGGTGCAGTGTTAGCTGCGGTTGTGGTACGAGCCGTGTGTTTGATATATCAGTGGAGCCTTAGAGCTCGGATTGTTGGCAGCGGTTAGAGAATCAGCTCACCGCTTTTGCTGGGATAGTCCAGCAGATGGCTCAGCATCAGGTAGTTGCTCTTGTTGCACTGGCCCCACCACTAGTCCAGGTGCTTGGAGAAGTCAGTGATCCTCCGGTTGTCCCCGTGCTACTAGAGATAGTACTTTTGTCGCAGCCGTGGTTAGCAAAACTAGGTTGTGGCTGCTATTACCGGAGATTTCCCCAAATATAGTTATCGGGATGCCTATGAGGTTAGCAATCTTGTTGCTTTGGACGGAAGGATTATGATGACACACAGCAAATAGTAGACCTTATTGAATTGTGTCCCAACCCTTATCAGTGTAAAATAATTTGGGATTCACGATTTCTTCGATAGAGATGGTGGTAGCAGTGAGCGCTTTGGCGCAGACATGGTTGATGGATAGGCTAAATTCGGTGATCTATTGGCCGATTAAAACTCTGGTTTGAGTTAGATTCAGATTCAGACCCCACCTTTGGTACGAGTTTAGTGGAGTCTTAGTTACTCCTATGAGTATGCAACAATTTTAGATGTTGTGGCTACTACTGTGATGAGATATGACTGGAAAGCCTAATATACAGAGTGATGATGATAGCTTGAGGAATTTGACTTTTTATCCTAAAAGAATCCGATTTGTCGTTGATTCGCACATTGTGTGTGAACTGATTTGGGGTCGAAGTCATGACCACGAGGTGGTAGAGACCGTTGATATAAGTTTATAGTATCGGCATAGAGATTTGTGTCTTGAGGTATGAGTTATACCTTCTGTTGACTCCGCTGGGAGTCGTGTCCCCAACTTGATGTTGGCGACAGATCTATAGTATTTCACCTTTCTTTTGATAAGTATGTTGGCTGCAGACAATGTACTGTCGAAAGAGTGGTCTGAAGTACTCTACCCCGTAAGGGGTAATATCGTGATTGGGTCTACTTGTTTGCTTATCTATATTCATAGTCTCCAGGGTTACCCTCTGGACAACGATGTTATAGTTTCAGTGATGATACCCCAGACCGTATTAGACCTTAGGTAGGTCTCAGACAGATCGCTTATCTAGGGAATTATCCTTGTCAGCATTGTGGACATTTGTCCTAACTGGTGGTCACTAGCCACGTTGATCTCGCCAGATTTTGCAACTGAGTTGATAATAGAAATATACGGGTTAAGCCCAAAAAGTTGGACAACATGTCCAGATCGGATATTTTAAGCTTTACGAATGGTGACCTTGGGTTGCCATGTTTTATGATGCTAAGCGACGGGTCGTGTGATATTTAACCGGCAGTTGTCCGTCCTTGGTAGTCTGAGGTTTAGTTCTAGCAGCTGGTGGTGAAAATTTTGCCACAAACGATTATAAAGTGTAAGAAGAGATTCTCTACCTTATATGATTTCACTTAAGAAAATGAATCTAGTGGCCTTTGTCAGTGTTCGGCCTCGATAGTCAGCCTAAACGGGTAAGACCGTTAAGTTCTGCCTGCACAAACTGTAAGTTATGTGAAACCAGAAAAGAGGATGAGAGTGGTTGCCACACCGGATGCGATCACATCAACCCTTAAGCATCGGATCTTATCCGAACTCCGAGGTTAAGCGTGCTTGTGCGGTGTAGCCTTGGCTGGGCGTGTAGCATCTCTACGAGAACCCTAGTCAATGGAACTTGAAATATAAAGCAGTTAAGCATTAAAATTTGGCAACATGTCAAAAATCAAGTCCGTTAAGTCCTTGTGGATGGCTCGAACTGCTAAAGGAGTATGATCTCACTATCCAGTACCACCCAGGTCGGGCCAACGTGGTAGCGGATGCTTTGAGACGAAAGCACGTGTCCCCAGAGCTGCTAATGATCACTGACCAGGATCGCTTGATTTCTGAGTTCCAGTGTCTAGACTTGGAAATCGTTCCTTCGGGGTCTACCGCTCGACTTTTAGCGAAGGTAGTGCGGCCTACCCTGCTTGATCGCATAAAGGAGGGACAGCAGTCGGACCCCTCCTTCCAGAAGATTCGAGAGCTGATATTAATGGGACACCTCTGAAAGTCCTGGCTCGAGATGAAAAGAAGCTGAGAAGTAGACCGATTCCCTTTGTCAAGGTACAATGGGAGAACCATGAAAAGCACGAAGCCACGTGGGAACGTGAATCAGCCATGTTGGAGCGCTTTCCCCATGTATTTGACTCTTAGTTGTACTAAGTTTCGGGGACGAAACTTCTTTTTAGGTGGTAGAGATGTAAGAATTTGAAAATTTTATTGTAAATAAATAGAAGAGAAGGAATAAAAGTCAAGTTGAATTTTGAATCATAAGTGATCCCCCTTTTCTGCAGTATAAATTGTACAGTTACAGGGCTGAAATGTCGCTTTTCAATCCGAGCCAAATCTCGAAAATCCGAGATCACCAGTGCGACCGTCTCGTCGAACCGAGTGAAAACCATATTTAGCAAGTTCGGATCCGACTGTCGGATCGTCCAGAAATCGACGAAGAAGCGGACGGGACCAGCGACTTAAGTGCACAGTGCATGGGTACTGTACATGAACAGTAAACCCCAAATTCAAATACCCCTACGCGCTAACGTTCGCCAAATCGCCGTCTGGAAACCGATCATAGCACTTCAAGTAGTCGATTTGAACGGTTTCGTCATTCTGGACGCAACGGCGCTGATGAAATTTCTGTTTGACGACCCTAAAGCCTCGAAAAGCGCGATAACTGTATTTTGAAACTGTATTTTATGGACCGAGATTTTATCCGGACAGTTTCTCGAAAATCAAAAATCGCTACCTGATAGGTCTCGTCGAGCCGGACGTCATGGCGAAGTCCATTTTTCGTTTCGACGACCGGAACGTCTCGAAAAGCATGAAATGGGGCGAAAAATACGACTTTTGCACATGAAACCCTAAAGAACTTGCCTCGAATTGCGTGCCATCCTTTGGGGAAGGACCTGTGTGTGAGAGGAAACATGCTGCGAGGGACTCGATTCGAAATTGCAGAGAAAGAGGGGTGTACTAGTATTTTGTTACAATTGCTATATACACGTATATATATGTTGGAGAAGGGACCTTTGGGAAAACCCTAAATCTAGCCACCCTCTGCCTCCCTCTTCTCTTGTAACTGACGAGCCTCCACCATCTCCATCAGTCGCCGTGCGCCACCGCCGTCCCATCGCCGGAGAAGAAGAAGAAGTCAAGGAAAGCTTCTTCTCTCGAGTTGTTGGTGAGGAAGTGGTTTGGGAAGGACCCAAGTTGGTCAAGTCTCTTCCTGAGGAGTCCTCTGTGAAGCCGCGACCAAGCCCGAGTGGCGCCGACGCTGGACTCCGCCGTGAGCCGCCGCGGAGGCAAGCTTCTTCCTCGATTTTCCGGCGAGGTAAGAAGGTTGGAAAATTTTTATTTATAGTGGCTTTTGAAACCGACCATTTTGTTCCTGATGTTAAGTGGAACCTTTCTGTGAAGTTTGAGCACCTGCCGTGCGTCCGGTTGCCGGCGGGAGCATCACGTCGCCGGAAAAGCAAGAATTGACCGGCATCGATCACGGGCTCCATCCGACCGACAAAATCAAGATCAAGACCGTTGATCTTGGTCTTCTCCGTGACTACAAGATGCTTCCAAAGTTTGGAGCTGATCGGTGGAGGATCCGCGGAGTTTCGGCTTGCCCTAGAACCGGGCAATAGTGCACCTCGGCCGAGCTTTGCCGACCGGCGCCGCCGCTCGTCCCCGCCGCCGGCCAACACCTTAGGAAGCTCCACCGCATCACAGGGAGTGGTCTGGTCCAAGTAGGAGGACCTCTCGTGCTCCGGCAGGGATTCCGCCATTAATGCTCACCGAGCTCGGGTGAGCTCCGCCGCCGCGCGTTGCCGGCGCTTTCCGCCGCCGGCCAGTGACCCAGGTATGTTCTATCGGGCCATAGGAAGCTTCCCATCAACTTGCATGAGAAGTTTAGCGTAGGTTTTTCTTTCTCTGTGATTGCACCCTAGGTGAGCACGAGCTCCACCGCCGGCCGCCGCTGTCGCCTCCGGTCGCCGGTGGGACACCCAGGTAATCCCTAAACCTTGCATTCCTGCTTTACATTCAAGATAGAAGCCCTCAAACCCAACCTTGCTCTGTTTATCATGTGGGTTAGAGTTTGTGATATATGTGTGAATTATGCCCACTACTTGCTCGATGAAATGCCAGAGTGAGTTTTAGTGTAAATTCTGAGCATGCAATGAATATGAAAGTTGTTACACACACTTTCCTGAGCTTGATGCTCACTTCAGATCCAATTTTGGCTGTGTGGATTGGTGTGTGGAGCAATGTTGTCGTGATAGAGGGCGAGGGACTTGGATCTCTGTGATCCAGCAGTTCTGGGCTGCAAATATGGTGAGCCCTGGTGTCCTGGCACTTTCCAGAGACATTTTGATATAAAATGTTTGAACATTTGATGAATGGATTTAAAGTTATTTTAAAACTAAGCCTTATGTGAATAGTTGCCCGTAGTAGCGTTTGGGGCTGTTTGCGAAGTCGCGACAGTGAGCTCCTAGCTAATTTGGGGTCACTGAACGCGATGCTCATGTCGGAATTAGGTTTTGATAAGCCGGAGAAACAAAAATGCATTTAGGCTAGGTTAGAGGAGTATATTATGGCCCGAAGTTTTCCTCGGGTTCCGTGCTGCCGCAAATTGGTGAGCACGGTGTTCAGCAAGTTAAATTTCACCTGCTGGAAGTGACGGTTCGTAAAAATGATTTTCCAGTTAAGAGAACGAGCGAAAACGGCTCTAAAAAAGCTATAAAAGTGCGATTTCTGGAAACCCTAGGGGTCAAAATGCAATTGTAGCAATGCGTGCTGTCTAGGGCAGTGTGTACATGATTCCTAAGCTTTTCGTTAGGAATCCAACGGCTCCTGTTGAGCGAAAATTGGTTATCGGTCCGAGAACCGGCAAAATCGTCGGTTTAACGGCTTTCGGCGCGAGTTTCGCATACTTCGATGTAAAAGAACAGTTTATAGATGTGGTTATCCGTCCCTGATTAGTATTCGTGATCCAGGTCCTTGCAGTCTGACTCCGGCCATGAGCCTTCTGTTGGAGTCGTTGGATCGGCCTACATTCAGGTGGGTTATCTTCGGTCCGGGCTTTATCTATTCGGCCCTCTGGTTGCTTTAGTCCAGTCGGACACCTATTTTTGTTTAGTCCCGATGATTTGATCTATATGCCATATGATCTTCCTGATAGACTTGGATCACCTTAGACATATCACGTATACCTGCTCATCAGCTTTTATATTTTGATACATAGACTTGCATGATCTGAGTATGCGTATTGATTCCTGTCGATTGTTATACTGATTTATATTCAGATATTACTTGGATTTCTTTCCGGTTCAGCAGCTCATATGTCTCAGTACAGTAGATTCCTGTGGTCTGATCATGCCTGTTGTTACTTGCTTTGATATTCCATTTATGCATGATAGACCCATGATTGATTGATATATACAGACATCTTGATTCCTAGTATTGTGCATGTTTGATATGCTATTATTCGGGTATATACTCCTTGTATTCCGGATTACATGATTAGTCCTGATGATTGCACCTATACATCGCATGATTTTCGAGATAGACACTGATCCCTTAGACACACTATATTTATACACATCTGCTTGTCAGCTTTCATATCCTGATATATAGATGTCATGATCGATTATTCCTGCTAGTTCCATGTCATTTGTCATACTGCTTTATTCAGATATGCATGATTTGATTATACTCGTTGAGTTCTGTCATTGAGATGGTTCTTGATATATTGTTGATATGCATGATTGATTGATCCTGATTGAGAGATATAGACAGATGATTCCCTGTTGGGATCTCGGCGTGTTGCCGACTACCCGGTCAATAGACCGTGAGATATTGAGCATTATGATTTGCCATGCACTGCTGTACTTCACGAACATGGCCGGGGTCGCTCCCCGTGGAGCTTGTTCTTTGCCGGTAAAGTGGTCTTGAGATAAGACCCGTGAGCCTTTGCACCAGGACTGCTTGGCGTCTGTAAGTGCAGGTTATGTCAGCCGAAAGGGTGCCGAACAGTGGCTTTGCCTGAGGTCCTATGAGACCAATATTGGCGCATGATTGGTACTTGGATTTCTACCTTTGACGCATTACTGTTACTTGTACTGTTGCTCAGTTATTTCCAGTATTATTATCTGCAGACATGCTTTCATCACTTGCAGCTCCTTATACATGATTCTTGTAGTTATCTGTTGATTTCCAGCATGTATGATCTACAGCTTTCATGATGGATTATTGCTGTTATATCTTGACTTCCAGTATACGTACCTGCCAGTTGCTTCACGTATCTACTGTTCGATTTTTGGTAGACCTGCTATTTGATCACTCAGTTGTCTGCTTGACTTTGATTTCCAGCATTTATTATCTGCAGTCCCCTTATGCCTGATTATGACAGTTATATCATGATTTCCAGCATTCATTACCTGCAGTTCCCTTGCGCTGATTATCTGCCTAGTCAGTTTCATCTGTGGATTGATTATCAGTAGACGTTATTTACTGTTCAGCTGTACCTATTGATCTATTACTATCCGCAGATTTTAGTACCCAGTAGGTACGATTAGCTATTTCTCGGCTCGTCGTGCCCACTGGGATACACTCCGGTGTGTCTCACACCCTCGGGTGACTGTTTTTCAGGTCGTTCGGGTAGTGGGATGTCGGGACGATCCAGAGAGCCTGTCACGATAGAGCTGTCCCCTGATGAGATAGATCGAGGATTGAGATCCCCTACGATTTGTAGCTGACTTCCATTATGATATTTCAGATCCAGTTTATGTGAATATTTTAGATTGTTGATATTTTGATGTTTCGGATTATTCCTGATGATTAGCATAGTTTAGTGAGATATGATTTACTCTCTGATTGATTGGATTAGCCTAACCGTGCATGTATAGGAAAGACACTATCCCGGTGGATAGGGGATTTCCTATATGTGTGGCGGTCTGTTACGCCTATTTTGCAAACTCTGATTTATTCAAAAAAAAAAAAAAAATTTCAGACCTGATTTTTTTAAACTCGGGGCGTGACATATATTTTCACATTAAATTGATTTGGATGATGTTACTGTGCAAATTCTTATTTGGCTTAATAATTTGGCTTCTCTTGTTTGACAATTGGTGAATGTAATCAAAATTTAAATTATTTGAATGATTAATTTGTTCTTACATATCAATTTAAAGAGTTTTAAAATTTTGTCTCGGTTATTTTTAATTATATGTTTTATATTTTGAATTGAATTCATAACAATTATGAAACCGTTGGTATAAATTTATTATTTATAGTAGCACTTTTTACTATATTTAGTAGCGGTCGGAGAAGTGCTACTAAAATTATCATTTTCTCCAACGGTTGTGTAAACTGTCGGTAAAGATCTTTTGCGACGGAGATCTAACAGCGGTTGCAAAATTTTTTCCGACGGTTTTACAAGTGTTGGGAAATATTTTCCCAGCGGTTTTAAATATTTTTTCCAGCGGTTTCGACCGCTGTTAAAGCTTAAGTTTTTTGTAGTGTCTTGGTGGCCGTCGAGTGGTGTTATTTAGGGGTAATTGATTGGACGTATATGACAAAGAAAAATGAGTTAAAACAGATGAATATGGGTTCATCAGTGTTAATCTCCAACGTTTGCTTAAAACAAATGAACCATTTGTATTGGCCAGCCAAGTATCACAAGTATTTTATGTTACCGATCATATTAACAAAGGTTGGCATGTTGTGCAAAAGACTCAATCTCGTGATACGTACATGATATCATTGGAGTTAAATAATGATTCCGAAAATATGAAAGATAGGGATGAGGCCTACCAACAAGAAGAATCTTTCAATCCTATAATGGATGCATGCACAACATTAAGTATGGATAATGAAATTAGTTGAAACATGAATGTTGTGGATCGAAGAATGGAGGATATATTTTCTACACAAAAGAAGAGAAAACGATGATCCTAATTTATCAAGTTTGTGCATTTCTTGCTACTTTTTGTTATTACTTAGTTTGTTTACAATATTTAGTAGCACATTTACTTTTCATAAAATATAATTTGTTAAATTTTACATCTATTTGATTAAATTTTGTAGCCAAAAGATGCAAGCATCAAAGTTACAGGAAGAAAATATGATCACTTCTAGATTTGAAAAGCAACTCTTCATATCACCAGGTTCATTGGGGAAGGGTCGTAGACAAGGATTACGGCCTTCTCTTAGATTGCCATCACGAGATGCTTTAATATGTGCTATCAACAGTAGTACATCAGCAAAAGATACTCCAACAGAACCACCAAATGATACCTCTTTGCCACGTGATATCCAAAGTGTCGAAGAAATACGAGAGAGGTAAAATTTCTTTACATTTGGACATATTTATCTTATTTCATACTTTTGTTTCTACAAAAATGTTACACAATTTGTATATTTAAGCACTTTTATATGATTTTTGTGTGATATTTTTAGATATGATGACTTCTCCAAAGAAAATGAAAGTGCGAGGGAAAAACAAGTGCAAGAAAATTGCAAAATTAAAAAATGGTGAAAAGTTGGAGGTAATATTCTACAACAACCGTGCCACCAAAAAAAATTATAAGGTTTTCTCAAGACACTTAGTAAAATTGTGCGTGATCGCAATATTTGTCCTCTTCAAGTACATTCGTGGAAGGAAATTGAGGAAGATAATAAAAATCACATGTGGGCAGCAGTGACGGCAATATTTTATAACATAAATTTAAATTTGAGTTGATTGTATTTGCTGTTTTTATTTTTCAATATCATATTTTGAAACAAATTTAACAAAATATGATTGTACTTGTAGAATAAATTTCAAAATAAGCAAATAGAAGCATATCGTGATAAAACTTTGGAACATATGAATGAATTGTGGAACAAATAGTGAGGAGATTTACATCGTAAATTTATAAAGCTTTGCAAGACCATTCAAGATGCTCTAAAAAATTTTCCTGAAGGTGTTGATCGAGACGATTGGAAGTGGCTAGTTAAAGAACATTTTTTATAACATGAATTTTAATTTGAGTTGATTGTATTTGTTGTTTTTATTTTTCAATATCATATTTTGAGAAAAATTTAACAAAACATATTTTGAGGAAATTTTTTTAGAGCATATTGATAATCTTGCATGGCTTTATAAATTTACGATGCAAATCTTCTCACTATTTGTTCCACAATGCATTCATATATTCCAAAGTTTCATCACGATATGCTTCCATTTACTTATTTTGAAATTTATCCTACAAGTACAATCATGTTTTGTTAAATTTTCCTCAAAATATGATATTGAAAAATAAAAACAACAAGTACAATCAACTCAAATTTAAATTCATGTTATAAAATATTATCGTCACCGCTGCCCACATGTGACTTTTATTGTTTTCCTCAATTTCCTTCCACGAATGTACTTGAAGATAGCAAATATTGCGATCACGCACAATTTTACCTAAGTGTCTTGAGAAAACCTTATGATTTTTTTTTGTGGCACGGTTATTGTAGAATATTACCTCCATTTTTTCACTATTTTTTAATTTTATAATTTTCTTGCACTTTGTTTTTTCCTGGCACTTTCCTTTTCTTTGGAGAAGTCACCATATCTAAAAATATCACAAAAAAATCGTATAAAAGTGCTTAAGTATACAAATTGTGTAACATTTTTGTAGAAACAAAAATATGAAATAAGATAAATATGTCCAAATGTAAAGAAATTTGTATTCGCAATGTAGGTACAATTAATAAAGTCTGAAAACACTAGAAGAGAATTGCATGTCTAAAGAAGCAAAACAACTATATCATTAAGTAGTGGCCATCACCTTGGCAGCTGGATGTTCAACTTCAAGCATCTTGAGTATTGTTGCACCGTCATTGGTAATCGTCACATCACCATAGTCATCAACGAGCATCTAGATCATTTAAGTTGAAGATATTAGTTTCTCACATATAAATCAGCATTTACATACATGATTCAGTTAGAATATAACTGCTCACTGCACTCAAATGAATTTACTACATGTAAGGAGACCGATTACAGATTCTTAACACTTTTTTTAAAAAGTAGCGGCCGACCATACAAAATGAGAACCTAAAGAGATAAAACAACAAGAGTAGGTGTAGGGCCCCTGAACCCCATGCAGCTTTTTCCCGTGAATCCACTGTGTAAACACCTGTTGATGGTGTATCTGGCCCATAGTGCATCAAAGGGGTGCCACAGATGGACCCTGTGAGCTTTGGTTAGCTGTGTTGGCCTTCGGCTGCTTTTGCCGAATTTTAGAAAAGGATTTAGGCCAAACGGAGGGTGGATTTGGATTCAGCGCGGAAAAACGCTTGAAAATGGCTTTTTGTTTGCTAAATTCTGAGTCCGGATGCCCAAAAACGGACTCCTGAAAGTTTTACAGCTTTTTGGTGCATGGGGGAGCCGTGGACCGGCGGGGGTGCCACGTGGCAGGCCCGGATTGGCCGGCGCACGCGGCCGGGTCCACGGAGCGCAAGGGTATGAACCGGGGTGCACCGCGGAGCGCGTGGACCGGGGCGCGCCACGTGGCAGCGCCTGATTGGGCGGCTCAGGTGCGCTCGGTCCGCGGGTGCGCGCGGGGAGGCGTGGACCGGGGGCGCGCCACGTGGCAGCACCCGGTTGGCGGGCGCATGTGCGCGCGGTCCACGCAGCGCGCGGGGCAGGTGTCGGGGGCAGGCGCCGTACCGCGGGCAGGTGGCCGTACGCGGGGCAGGCGCGGGCGACGTGCGCGGTGCCACGTGGCGCCCGCTGATTCGCGGGCGCCACCTACCGCGTTGACGCGGGCAGGGACACGTGGCGCTCTCCGCGGTGGCTTGCACGGCTGCAGCGTGTTCCAGGGACGCGTGGCGGACGCTGGGGCGGGTCGGACGAAGCGCGGATCCCGTCCGACGGCGTGTAGCGGGCCGGGCCGCACTGTGCGCGCCCGAAAACCGTGGGCCGGGCCGCACTGTGCGCGCCCGAAAGTTTCCGGGCGCCCGAAACTTGGGACAAAAGGGGAATTTTCCCATTTGTTCCTCCAGCACTATAAATACCTGCCCGAGCCTTCTTCTTTGGCTTTTTTCTCTCAACCCGCGCCTCTTCTGCCCGAGCCACCTTAAAGAGATTTGTTCATCTCTTAATGCTTGATCTTCCTGCCAAGTTCTAGGATTTTAGGAGCACGCATCCCGAGGTTCCGGATTTTACGGCGCGGCGCGACGTTGCATTTCCTGTGTTCTTCTTCGACGCAGCGGCAGTGTAAATTCTCGCTTGGGCTTCCTAGACCACCTTTTCCAGTGATTCTTGCGCCGGGAGACTCCTAACAGGTAGGGCTTCATCTTTTATTTTGGTCGCACTTCCCCATTTCGAGGTTTTGGCACAGATCCCGAGGCAAATATGTGACCCCTTTTTCTGTGGTGATTGTTGGGACAGCACTGAGGTATTTTGGCCGTATCTTCGCGTACGAGCGTCAGACGGAAACGAGCTTATACAACTTTTTCATCTACGGATCGCAAGGAATGTGCTCATATTTTTCTTGGATTTTTTTAGAATTTTATTTCGAGGTGATAATCACTGTTTTCTCAGTGTACAGTGTACAGTTTTTCTTCACAGTTGTTGATTGGATTACCAACTTGCCGAATTTATAACTTGTCTTACCGAACTCAGATTTGGGCGTGCAAGGTACCGTTGCGAAGCTATCGACGCGAGGATCGCTGTGGTATTTTTCTGGGATTTTTCTGGGCACTTTATGCAGGTGATAATTTAACAGTTTTGGGACAGATGTTGTATGTGATTTTGAGAGCAATATCTGGGAGCCTAAGTGTATTTAGTGGACTTTGTATTGTGCCAGGAGTGTTACAGGTGTGCTGAACCTGTTGGATCAAGGGATTGGAATTTTTGGTATTTTTAGCTGTACGGATTTGGACAGTTGCGCTTCAGGTGGGTGGTTGTTGTACTCCTCTCCTTTGGTATGCCCACTAGGAATATCAGAGTACCCCTGATTTGATGATGCTAAATTTGTTGTTGGTAGACTTGCATGCTCTAGGAAACTAATTATTGGTTATTTGATCCATGATAAATTGTTGTTAGAATGATTACTTTATTTAATCGCTTAATTATTCTGGACTGCCTGTTTAGGGGCAGAATAGTAATTGAGGACTGTAAAATTGATGATTGTTCATATGAGACTGTCACCCTAGCTTATGCCACTCTAAACTGATTATTCTGGGAAAATGGACAAAATATTGGGACAATGCATGTTTAAACTGATCACTTGGCATAGTCATCTTTTTACTGCTACACTATTATTGGGACTTGACTTAGGAGAAACCATGCTTGCATTCTTTTTCTTCCTCCTACTATTCTAGACCTGAGGCATAGTGCTCGAGTTCGAGCAGGGATTTGGATAGTGTAGTCAGGTGTTGGAGATCTAGGACAGGTTGGGCTTTATGACAGGGGTTGCGGCGACCACGGATCTTGGGTGGTTGACCGGGTTATACTTTTGCATCAGATTGGGTGCTGGGGATCGGGCTATCTTTGTGGAGGGTTTTTCCCACTTGATTGAGTCTCGATCCAGTCCTGCTATATCAGGTTACTTGTGGTTACTTACTTTCCTCGTGTGGGTCGCTCCCCACGAGTGCCACTCCGGAGTGCGCGGCAAACAGACTTTGAGTCCTGGGGACTCCTTTTGCTTCGGTGTTATGCGTAGGCTGGCATACCCCGTCGCGGCAGAGCAGGCAGTGCCAGTGTTCACTGGCGGTCAGATTGGGTTGTTTTGACAGGCTTCTTGATACTGATGCATCATTCCTTCCATCTTGTTGGGTTATCATGTCGAGGCATATTAGGGATAGCATTTATCAGTTGTCACCTTTTTCTGCACCCCCTTCTTTTCTTTCCCTTTTGCCTCTGTTTACCTGGTGGGCATATCTGAGCTGAGGCTTTACCCACTAGGGGAGGCTGCTGTTTATAGTAGTACTTACCCCCATTTTCTTTCCTTGTTTCTTTTTCCCTCTTGTTTTGCAGAGTCCTCTGCGGGAGTTGCTGGGCCGTCAGCAACTGATCGAGGTAAGCGGATTGCGGACTAGATAGCGAGCCACCTGAGGGTTGTAGCTGGAGATTTTGGGTACCTGGTCTTCTCAGACAGCTTTTGTTATTTTCTTTTTGGGGTCTGGCTTTTGGCCAGCTTTTTGTACTTTTGTGGTGAGCTGGGAGAGGTGTTGTATTTATTTTTCACAGTTGTACTTTTTACTTCCAGCTTCTGTCTGAGATACTGTAGTTTTTATTTCAGCTTTGACTTTATGCTCTTTTATTATTATCTCTTATACCTGAGCAGGTTACCGACGCTTCGTGTATGTGGGAAATACCGCATGCACGGCGGATCTGTAGACGGGCCCGGGTTCTGGTTTACACTCGGGGCGTGACAGTAGGCAAATTGAACAGCTAAGCTAACGAGCATCGGATAAACAAAAGGAGGTATGTTTTATTCAGGCTGAAGCATTGGTTCCCCACAAATAAATAGGATAACTCAATCCATCATATCCTCATCATGGACTCTAGAAAGGTCCCCTTGTTGCCGCATCAGATTATTTAAATCAAGATGTACTCTAAGATGTCCAACAGATCTTTGACTATAGAAGCATCTTCTACACCAAATTGAGAGTTTTCTATCAACTCAATGGAATGCGGGTACCGGCGAATCACTCTATTTATAAGTTTGCTGCTCTACATAGCATGCGAAATGGGCAAACATATAACAGCATTGGCTAGTCAGGAATCTCAGTTGAGTTTGAGTGAAGATTATGACTACACCGGACAAATTACGCACTGCAATTTTTAAAACTTTTTTTGAAAAAAACAGCCAGCACTATACCGATAAAATTCCTAAATTCCTTTTTATACCTTGTCGAGGCCGACGGGTCCGAGCGACGACTTCACGATGTTGGCGACGGCTTGGCACGCCACCACTAGAACGCACCAAAACAAACAAAACAAGAAACACAGCGCAAAATGAAGGGTTAATCTACGGGAGATCTGACGACTTTGGAGTAACCGGAGATGATCTGGGAGAAGCGGTCGCATACCGTTCTGGGTTCGGACGTCCTGGCCCGATTGGCGCTCCCCGAAGATGTCCGGCGACTGGGCCATGATCGCCATTGCCGGAGCTTGTTTCGAAGGCGGGAGAGGGAAGAAACCCTAGATGTAGTACACCTTGAGCAAAGAGGGAGACGAACTGCTCGGTGGCGACGAAGATGGCGAGCGCCCGAGGGGGTTCCGATGGCGAACGGCGAACGGCGAACGGCGAGCGGCGAGCGGGCGGGGGAGTGGAGTGGGGCGGGGTGGCGACGAAGATGGCGAGCGCCCGAGGGGGTTTCGATGGCGAACGGCGAACGGCGAGCGGCGAGCGGCGAGGTTGTATTTTTTTAACGGTGTTTTTCTTAATGATGTTTTTTTAAAGTTTTTTTTTTTTTAACAACATTGTTACTTTTTTGATCGGGCGTTATTTTTTTCTTTTTGAGC
Source organism: Tillandsia leiboldiana (assembly GCA_029204045.2). Taxonomy (NCBI): domain Eukaryota; kingdom Viridiplantae; phylum Streptophyta; class Magnoliopsida; order Poales; family Bromeliaceae; genus Tillandsia; species Tillandsia leiboldiana. The sequence goes on along the minus strand of CM055067.1, from coordinate 45,434,862 downwards.
AGCAGGATTTTTTAAAATTTTAAATTTTATTATTTATTTTATTTTTTTTGAATGTCGGCATTATTATTATTTTTTAAACAGATGAGCGGACTTCAAACATTCCTATATATATATAATTAAAGCAGTTGGGCGCAACTATTTTACAACCTCCTTAATAACTCATTGAGGGATGTTAGCTATTAGGGGTGTATATTCTACACCCCACCCCATCTCGGGGTGGGTATTATTTCATTCGTCATATCGAGTGACGAGTGGAATTCATCTCATTTCAGGATGGAGTGAAGTATAAGATATACACCCTTAAATGGGTGTATACTTATATATACCCTAACTCTTTAGGCCTGGCTGGAGCTTATGCATAAGCACTATTGAGTAAAGCTACTTGAAAAGACCCTAATAGGTTTTTCATCAATATACTCTCCAATAACTTTTTGCTGCAACAAAAGTGTTGAAGCTCTGAATCCAGACTTCTTCTTTTGAGGTTTAGAATTAAAAGTGCATTTCTTTTAGCTAAACACTTATAGCTACTTCATTTTAGATTAAAATGAGTTTTTTTTTTTTTTTTTTTTTTTTTTTTTTTTTTTTTTTTTTGTGTGTGTGAAAAGCCAAGCGACACATACTTAGAAACATAAATCTTTGTAAAGCACAATCTACATCAAATAATTTGTCGTAAAATAGAAAAAAAAAATCCTTTTTTATACCTTGTTGAAACCGACGAGTCCGAGCAATGACTTCACGATGTTGGGGGCGGCTTGGCACGGCACCACTACAACACACCAAAACAATCAAAATAAGAGAGAGCGCAAAATGAAGGGTTAATCTACGTGAGATCTCATGAATTTGGAGTGATTAGAGAGGATCTCTGTCATGTCCCGGGGTCGAAACTGCAACCCGGACTCACCAACAGATCCGCCGCCTATGCAAAACCCCGTATAAGCGAAGCGTCCTACCTGCAAGAAAAGATACTATGACTAAACATATATCAGAGCTATAAAAATAAAACTGTTGTAAAACTAAAAACCAACCATCTATACAACTGAAAATAATGATACAATATCCATCTCCCATAAGTGATAATCATACAATATCCTCAAATACAATAACCCAAAACTCAACAGGGAGGTAAACCGAAATAATACATCAGTGTACAGGCTCTCAGTACAAGTCAGATCCTCACAATACAATGATCTCTCAAGAGTAGAAATAAAATAATCTATTGACTGTACTATGGATCTCCAATGTGGGGGTACAGCTACTCTCCAAAGATAGGTAGGGATCTAGCTCGCGACTCCCTCGCCTCGAACAGCAACCGCAGAATCAGCAACACCCGCTAAGAGTCTGCAAAACAAAGGAAATGAAAGAAAAGGGAGGGGGAAAACCCCCAACGGGTGTGAGAACTACACCAAAAGGGAGTTATCAGTGGGTAACGCCACCAAGCCCGACGATCTGCCCACTAAGTCTACTAGAGGCATAAGATAACCATGCAGTAAAAACTGAACAAGAAAGCTAGAGATACTCTACAGCTACCATGCCTCTATCTAAATGCTCAAATGGGAAAAAATCAATAAAAGGTATGCAACCACTCGCACACGAGGTGCACAATCGACCTAATCGAGCTGACTGCCACATCTGGTCCAGTCAAGCCTGCGCCCACCTACAACCACCTCCCACTACCGGGCAGGAATTACGTAGGGTGTCCATACAGACTAACTCGCTATCGAATAGTGGCACATGCAGGCTATAGTCGAAATCCACTCTCTCTCTCAGAACGGATAGACTCAAGATCCTCAACATCTCGCACAACAGTCGAAATACTCACAACGACCCCGGGACCACCGTCAACCCCAAATGGTTCCCAATAACACTAGCACTGGTCTAAACACAACTACTAGACTCCACTCAGCCCCTCCGGCACGAGTGCAACAATAAAAGTACATGCCTGAATAAACCCAATCCAACCACCAGTAAACACCGGTACTGCCTGCTGTGCCTGCCATATCGAGTATGCTGGCCAACGCATAACACCGATGGGAAGAAGGAGTCTCAAGGACTCAAAGCCTGCCTGTCGCACACTCCGGAGTGGCACTCGAGGGGAGCGACCCACACGAGTAAAGTATCTCAGTAACAAGTATCATAAGTATCATAATATAGCAGTACTGGATCACGACTCTGATCAAAGTGGGAAAACCCATCCACTAAAGAAAACCTCGGTCCTCAATCAGATGCAATAGTACTCAATAAGTGAGAAACTCTGTCCACTAGAAAAATCTGATACCCAATCTGATGCACAAGTACATATTCGATCAACCACCCAATATCCGCGGTCGCCACAATACCCCATAATCCACAATCCACAACCTGGTACAACAACCAACACCCAGCCAACTGCCCAATATCCACGGTCGCCGTAATCCCCTATCATCCACAATTTGGCACCATAACCAATATCCGGTCAACCGCCCAATATCCGCGGTTGCCGCAATACCCCACAACCCACAATCAAGTCCAACCTGTCCCAGACTCGAAGTCTCGACTACACCCATGCTCAAACCCAAGCAACAAGAATCAGCTGACTAACGAACAAGGAGAAAAGAAGCAAACATGGTTTCTCCTAAGTCAAGTTTAAACATGATAGTGTAGTGATAAAAGATGGCCTATCTAGATGTCCATACAAGCATGCATTTGTCCTCAAGAAGATAAAAAGGAGTAATCACATATTTAGCTCCACAAGGGTATAACCACATGCCAAACTCACTAACCAACAACACCTGTCCACAATCCAGGTCCATCCTAAATCATCAGAGTGATACCCGCACATAGATATGTCATCCTACCCCATCGAGTAATCATATCTCATAAAGGCTATGTGCTAACATGACTTGCTAATAATCAAAAGAGCAATATTCCCTTAGGTAAGCTTTCCTTAATCATCATCAAGGATATATAAATCTTGCATGTTCCCATAAGTCATAACATGAATAATTAACTTGCAATTCCTTATACAATTATCATTCCTAAGCTTACCCCTCAACCACATACATTGTACCCTAAACATGCATGCATTCTATCAGATAGAATTAGAGAACCGTCCACCGGTTCTGGGGACAAAGCAACCCACCTGAATCGCTTTTCGCAAGCAAAGCCGAAGTCGGTGAAGTGTGCAGTCACTCGCTATCAAAATCCGCCGAAACTGCACTCTCGCTACTCAGTCGCACAAGCCTCAGCTCCAACCGACATCACAACCACAACACAATAATCAATACCCCACACACACCAAACAATGTTTGTTATTTTTACCAACCAGCACAAAGAAGGGGCTTTTTCACCTGCGTGTAGTTCTCCGAAAAATCTAGAAAAATCACGGTTGCGATCCTCGCGACGAGTAGATCCAAATCGAGTATTTATACACCTCGTTCCGACACCTGTAGGCCAAGTTACAGTCAAATCATTGTGGTATACAAAACTATCCACAATGCGCAATTCTGCAGAAAATCAGCCATGCAGAAGCTTAAATATCACCTTCGAAGAGTCCTCCAAAAATTCCGATAAAAATATGGTCGCGTTCCTCACGAAGCGTAGATCCCGATCGAGTCCTCACACGCCCCGATCCGATGCCTGTAGGCCGAGAAATCCCAATAATACTCCACCGCTGTCCCGTATCTCGCAGCAGTACAAGAGGGTCAAAAGGTGCCTCGAGAACACCACCAAAACCTCGAAACGGAGCGAAGTGATCAACACGGATATCGAAGGCGTACCTCTCGTGAATGCGCTGCCATGAAAATCGGCTTAAAACTCCATCGGGGTAGTCCGGGGGGCCTCGCGGACCGAAACGCGACGGTAGAAGCCAAAAACGAAGGAGTGTCGAAGTACGCCGCGTCGCAGAAAACGCCGATCCCGCGGCCTCCAAAAATACCCAAGATCCAAGGAAGGGTAGAGGACAAAGTGGGGAGAGCCTATGCCAAAGGGGGGCTCCAGAAAATCTCCAAAACCCGCACAAAAGGGCACCCAATGCCTATTTATAGGCTAAAATCCAAGAGAAAAATCCACAGTTTGGGGTACATCTTCTGGGGGCCCGAAAGTTTCGGGCGCCAACAGTGCCGCCGATCCAGCCGTCCATCCAGCGCTCGGATCAACCTCCACGCAACACGTCGCCACCGAACAGCCAACAGCCAAACCCTCCACCCGCGATGCGCCGCATGGCCCCTCGCGGGCGCTGACGCGTGGCGCGCCCACGCACGGGAACCGCGCGTCAATGCCTCGGTAGCCGCGCCCACGCGCGCCCATGCCATGCCACTTGCCACCTGACTTGCACGCAGCCCGAGGCGCCTGCCGCGCCAGCCCATGGACCGCGCCCGCTGCACCACCCAACCGTCTGCCGCCACCTGTCCACATCGCGCCAATGGGAAGACGCCACGTGGCACGCCGCCTCTGCGCACCGCGCTCGCCCGCGCGCCTGCCCGGCCCTCGCGCTGCCCACGCCCGCTCCCGTGGGCCGGGCCCACTGCGTCGCGCCTCCTGCTCCACCACGTGGCGTACGGCGCCAATCGGAAGCCGCCACGTGGCACACCGTCGGTCCACCGTGCACCCGAAAACACTAGAAATCTTCCGGGTGTCCATTTTCGGGCGTCCGGACTCAGAAAAATACAATCAAGTAGTCGATTTCCATCATTTTTCCGCGCTGAATCCAAATCTAATGTCCATTTCGCACGAAACCACTTCTAAAATTTGACGAGGCATCCGAATGCACTCGTGATTCATTTTACGCACTGAGTCCATTTCTTGGGTCCGATACGCGCACAAACACCTCCAACACTCAACATAAGCCTCCAGAAGCTGCTGATCAAACAGTAATCCTATCGCGGGGATCTGGGTCCTCACAATCTCGGAGAATGTCTCGCCCCGGGGTCCTTTTCTAAAATCCTTTGAGGAAAGTCGGCGAAAAAATTCTAAATTTGTTTTACCAGCCTTCAAAAACACCTCGAAACATGTACAAATCCGCCACATGAACAAAAATTTTTCTGTACAAATAAACAGAGTCTGTAATATACATGTACGACGTAGTACATGAAATACAATATCAATCACACAAACAACCACAACAACAACAACGAGAAAGAATACAACAACTAGATCAAATACAACCACAACTATACTATAATCTGATATATAAGAACTACTAAGGAGTGCGTAATCACTACTACAAATCATGGATAAAATTGAATAATAAAAGGGATCTAAATCAAAGAGTACAAGTGGAATACAAAGCTACAACCATGGAGTATATGTCTATCGCCTAGCACCCTTACGCACCGTTCCGACCATGACCTCCCCGTAGTATCTGAAATTGGGGGAATGTGAGAAACCAACAAAGGGTCTCCCAGTGGGTAGCAAGCCGACAAAGGCAAGTTGTACTCACCGGCAAACGACAAAGATATGATAATTAACTAAAAGGAATAAATGCATCAGGTATAGTAGCAATAACGAGCTGAAAGAAGATAATCAATTATAAATAGAAAAATAATTAACCGCTACTGTAATATAAAAGAGAATAGGAGTATGCACCAACCAGACGAATAGTCCAAATATATCTAATCAAACCTGCAGCATTGGTCTAAAACCTCAGGCAATACCACATCGTGCTCAAACATCTAGCATATAAACCTAGCAAAGTAACCGCATCGGGCTCACGGGTCGGAAATACGATCATTTTTTCGAAAAAGAACACCATTTTGTAGTGGATCAAGCTGCTAGTGTATGTTAAATGCACATGAGTTGTGGCGATCGATACAATACTCTCAATAGCCAACTATCGGCAGATAGCCGAGATAAAATCCACAAAGAGTCACCAACTAATCAGATCGACTGACCAACAAGGTCAAACCATATCTCAAGGATGATAAAGTGTCACCGACCAACAAGGTCAACACTACAAGAAATTAGAGCTATAACGACTAATTTTTAACGACAGGCGCAATAAGTGATCGTTAAAAGTAATCAACTTAACGATGGGCGCAATAAATGGTCGTTAAAAATAATCAAATTAACGATGAGCGTAATACTTCGTCGCTAAAGGCAACTAAATTAACGACAAGTGTAATAAATGGCCGCTAAAAGTAACTAAATTAACGACGGGTCCAATACGCGGTCGCTACACGCATTTAATTTAATGACGGGCACAATAAGTTGTCACTAAAAGAAATCAAATTAACGACGGGTACAATAAGTTGTTGCTACAAATAACCAAATTAACGAAGGGCGTAATAAGTTGTTGCCAAAAGCAACCAAATTAACGACGGACACAATAAATCGTCGTTACAAGTAACTACTCAAACAACCAAATAAACGATGAGCACAATAAGCCATCGTTAAAAGCTACCAAATTAACGATGAGCACAATAAGTCGCCATTAAAATCAACCAAATTAAGTAAAAAAATTTTGTGGAGTTAGTAATATGTGGTTTTGCTCTAAATAAAATAGGGAATCTTGTAATTAAAAAATTTTAAGGTTTTAAATTTTGAAGTGTTTGGATGCATAATGTACAATTCTATAAGATTTATCTCTAATTAAAATTAAAAAATAAAAAGAAAATTATTAATTTTATATTTTAAAACATTAAAATTAAAAATTTTATAACATGAAATTAAAAGTTTAAAATTTAAAATTTAAAATTTAAAATCTGAAATTTGAAATTCTAAATTCTAAATTCTAAATTCTAAATTTAAAAAAACCTTAATTAATACATTGTTTTAATACTGGTTTTTTTTTTAAAAAAAATTAATAAAGATTTTATTTTAACCGCTCAAAACAATAAAAAAAAAAACTCTAAATAAATTTTGTTTTTTAACTGCTTAAAACAATAAAAGAATCCCTAATTAAGTACCGTCGACTCTCACGTACCCTCGACCCAGACTCTTAAGCTCCTAAATCCATCTCCGTGCATCAACGTGTCGTCGCCCCTTACCCTCAACCCGACTCGCTTAAGCGCTCAAAATTTATCTCCGTACATCGATCAACGTGGTCGCCGTCCCTCACCTTCAACCCCGACTCGCTTAAGCGTTCACAGAGCGCATTGCCTTTGCCCTCACTCACAGAGGGCGTTGCCTTTGCCCTCATCCCTCTTTGTAAGTTTTTTATTATTACCCTCATCCTCCGTCAATTAATTTTATTACAGATTTTTTTTTCAATGAATTTTTAAAGTAAACAAAAAAGTAATAGCAAGTATATAATCTTTTTATATTATAAATATTAAGATGGGATTTGTAAGTTTTATTTATTAAATGTCATGAACTGAATAGTATATATTATACATGTTAATATAAATTAACTGTGAGAGGGATCCATTTTTATTATAGAAAATAAAAAATGATGAAACTCTAAAAACCCTAAATTTTTATTAATATTTTTTAAAATACTAAATTTTTCTATTAACTATTATTTTGCTTTTAAAATTTTTAAGTTTAATATTTGGAACCCAAAATTTTATTATAAATAAGAGCCTTCCACTCGCACTCATTAATTTTTGTAATTAAACTTATATAAGATTGTATGTAATGTTGCTTTTCTTTTATATTATATTAATTTTATGTGAAGTTGCTTATCGACTCTATCTTATTTAGGTAATTTTGAATTTTAATCTTTACTGATTCGAAAAAGAATGGCACCTAATAAGGATTGAATGGATCCGATTGATGATCGACTTAATGAGGCATATGATAAGGGTGTTCAAAATTTTCTTAATTTTGTATTTAAAAGAACTGGAGAAAATAATAAAATCAGATGTCCTTGTGTTAAGTTTAATAATACTTATTCAGGAACTCGTGAGATAGTTGAAATACATTTAAAAATTTATTGAATCATTCGTAGTTATACTTTTTGGTATCATCATAGGGAAAGATCAGGTGAGCTTCAATCTGACTCTGATGATGAAGATAGTGAGAAAAAAAAAGAAGATGGGAGTGATAACGAGGTGGAGAATATTATTAGAGATTTATATATGTATTTTAGTGATCTCGGTATGAACCAGGAAAGCATTAGTGTCTCAAGTCATGAAGTGCATGAAGAGGAACGTACCCAATGATGAAGCTAAAAAATTTATAAATTATTAAGAAAGTCTAATCAACTATTATACTCTGTTTCTAAGAGCTCCAAATTGTCAGTACTAATAAAATTACTTCATATCAAGAGTCTTGGAAAGTGGAGTAATACATCATTTACCATGTTACTACAATTATTAAATGAAAAGTTTCTTCCTGAAGGATCAACTTTACCAGATTCATATTATGAAGCAAAAAAGATTATTTAGGATTTGGGGCTCTCCTATAAAAAAATAGATTCATGTGTAAATGATTGTATGTTATATTGGAAAGACGATGAAGAATCTAATCATTGTAAAGTTTGTGGTGCTTCTAGATGGAAGAATGATACAAAAAAAATGAGGAAATCAAGTATAATGCAAAAGCTAAAAAAATATCATCAAAAACATTGCGTTATTTTCTGTTGAAGCCTAGGCTTCAATGATTATTCATGTCCACAAAGACAGCTTCTTTTATGAGATGGCATTTTGATAAAAGAGTAGATGATGAAATTATGAGACACCCCGCTGATGCGATGGAATAAAAATCTTTTGATAAACTATATGAATCATTTGCCTTAGAGCCTCGAAATATAAGACTTGATCTTGCAAGTGATGGCTTTCAACCCTTTGGAAATATGAGAAAACCATACAGTATTTGGCCAGTAATATTAATACCATACAATTTACCACCATGGTTGTGTATGAAGGAACCTAATCTTATATTATCGATGCTCATTTCAGGACCTTCAGGTCCTGGAGATGCAATTGATATCTATCTCTAACCTTTGATTGAGGAGTTAATGGACTTATGGAAAGTAGGTATTAAAACATTTGATGCGTCAATACATCAAAATTTTCAAATACGTGCAGCTTTGTTATGGACTATTAATGACTTTCCTGCATATGACAACTTATCTGGATGGAGCACTAAGGTTAAATTGGCATGCCCTTGTTGCAATAAGAACACTATTTCAATTAGATTAGTCAATAGTAGCAAGCAATGTTATATGGAACATCGACGCTACTTATCTGCCAATCATAAATGGAGGAATGACAAATCTTTATTTGATGGCACAAAGGAGAGAAGGTTACCACCAAAACTACTTACTGGCAATGATATTCTTGAACAAGTGGAAGATCTTGAAGGGATCAATTTAACTAAGGCTGCTAATAAAAAAAAATAAAATATGGCATGATATTCGAGAGGATAATTGGAATAAAAAGAGCATATTCTTTAAGCTTCCATATTGGCGAACTTTTTTGTTGAGACATAATTTGGATGTGATGTATATTAAAAAAAATATAAATGATAATTTTCTTGGGACATTTATAAATATCAAGGGAAAAACAAAAGACAATTAAAACACGTCTTGATTTATAAGCAATGAACATAAGGCCTGAATTACACCCAATTCAAGATGAGAGTAAGTTTATACTTTCTGTTGCATGTTACACATTATCTTCAGAAGAGAAATATCGATTTTTCCTTTTTCTTAATCAACTAAAACGTCCAGATGGGTCTTCATCAAATATTTCGCATTGTGTGAATCTTAAAGAGCACAAGATTTCAGGCTTAAAAAGTCACGATTGTCATATTATGCTTCAACGTCTACTACCGCTAGCATTACGTGGTCTCCTTCCAAAAACAGTTTATGAGCCACTTCTTGAGTTATCTATATTTTTTACAGTTTTGGGTTGTAAGACAATAAGTTTGGATGATTTGAATCAGATTGAATCTCGGATTCCAATAACTCTTTGCAAGTTGGAGAGAGTTTTTCCACCTTCATTTTTTGATGTCATGATACATTTGTCAATCCATTTAGCAAATGAGGCTATGCTTGGTGGACCTGTCCAATACAGATGGATGTATCCAATAGAGCGAAACTTGTACACACAAAAGTCTAGTATACGCAATAGGGCTCGTCCTGAGTGATCAATTGCAGAAGGGTATATTGCGAATGAATGTAAGACATTTTGCTCAAGATATTTTCATGGTGTTGAGACAAAATTTAATCGTCCGGAGCGCAATTATGACAATAGACATAATAAAATTGATGGATATTTGTCTATCTTTTCTCAAACAGGAAAAACACTTGGAGCTGGTACAACTGGTGATTTAGAAACACATGATTTCGAGTGAGCGCATATTTATGTTTTAAAGAACTGTGAAGAAGTACAACCATTTCTAAAGTATGTTTTGCATATAATTCTCACTCATTCCCATTAATTTTCTTATTTATTGAAAATTATGTGTTTAGCTATTTTATTCTTATATGCAGACAATATACAGAAATTCAAAATAGAAGTACAATACAAGTATCGGATAAAAATCTTTATTAAGTGGTTTAAGAACAGAGTAAGCACTAATCTTGTTTTTATATATTGTATAATTTGCATTCATTGTAAATTTATACTAACAATCTAAATTTTAATATTTAACTTGTAGGTTACACAAATGTACAAGCAAGACAAAAGTTTGGTTATGGAAGACTTACTTTCCTTGTCTCGTGGACCTACGAAATATGTGACTTGCTATAGTGGTTATATAGTAAATGGCTATAGGTTCCATACAGAAGAGGACGATAAAAATTTAAAAACACAAAACTGTGGAATGGTTGTAATTGGGGACATTAGTAGTGAAACTGAAAAAATAGATTATTATGGGGACTTAACAGAGATTCTCGAATTGCAATATCTTGGTGGCCGTCGAGTGGTGTTATTTAGGGGTAATTGACTGGACGTATATGACAAAGAAAAATGAGTTAAAACAGATGAATATGGGTTCATTAGTGTTAATCTCCAACGTTTGCTTAAAACAAATGAACCATTTGTATTGGCCAGTCAAGTATCACAATTATTTTATGTTACCTATCATATTAACAAAGGTTGGCATGTTGTGCAAAAGACTCAATCTCGTGATACGTACATAATATCATTAGAGTTAAATAATGATTCCGAAAATATCGAAGATAGGGATGAGGCCTACCAACAAGAAGAATCTTTCAATCCTATAATGGATGCATGCACAACATTAAGTATGGATAACGAAATTAGTTGGAACAGGGAAGATGTGGATCCAAGGATGGAGGATATATTTTCTACACAAAAGAAGAGAAAACGATGATCATAATTTATCAAGTTTGTGCATTTCTTGCTACTATTTATTATTACTTAGCTTGTTTACAATATTTAGTAGCACATTTACTTTTCATAAAATATAATTTGTTAAATTTTACATCTATTTGATTAAATTTTGTAGCCAAAAGATGCAAGCATCAAAGTTACAGGAAGAAAATATGATCACTTCTTGATTTGAAAAACAACTCTTCATATCACCAGGTTCATTGGGGAAGGGTCGTAGACAAGGATTATGACCTTCTCTTAGATTGTCATCACGAGATGCTTTAATATGCGCTATCAACAGTAGTACATCAGCAAATGATACTCCAACAGAACTACCAAATGATACCCTCTTTGCCACGTGATATCCAAAGTGTTGAAGAAATTTGAGAGAGTGGTAAAATTTCTTTACATTTGGACATATTTATCGTATTTCATACTTTTGTTTCTACAAAAATGTTACACAATTTGTATATTTAAGCACTTTTATATGATTTTTGTGTGATATTTTTAGATATGATGACTTCTCCAAAGAAAATGAAAGTGCGAGGGAAAAACAAGTGCAAGAAAATTGCAAAATTAAAGAATGGTGAAAAGTTGGAGGTAATATTTTACAACAACCGTGCCACCGAAAAAAATCATAAGGTTTTATCAAGACACTTGGTAAAATTGTGCGTGATCGCAATATTTGTCTTCTTCAAGTACATTCGTGGAAGGAAATTGAGTAAGATAATAAAAATCACATGCGGGCAGCGGTGACGGCAATATTTTATAACATGAATTTAAATTTGAGTTGATTGTATTTGTTGTTTTTATTTTTTAATATCATATTTTGAAAAAAATTTAACAAAATATGATTGTACTTGTAGAATAAATTTCAAAATAAGCAAATAGAAGCATATCGTGATAAAACTTTGGAACATATGAATGAATTGTGGAACAAATAGCGATGAGATTTACATCGTAAATTTATAAAGCCTTGCAAGATCATTCAAGATGCTCTAAAAAATTTCTCTGAAGGTGTTGATCGAGACGATTGGAAGTGGCTAGTTAAAGAACATTTTTTATAACATGAATTTAAATTTGAGTTGATTGTATTTGTTGTTTTTATTTTTCAATATCATATTTTGATAAAAATTTAACAAAACATATTTTGAGGAAAAAATTTTAGAGCATATTAAATAGTCTTGTAAGGCTTTATAAATTTACGATGCAAATCTCCTCACCATTTGTTCCACAATACATTCATATATTCCAAAGTTTCATCACGATATGCTTCCATTTACTTATTTTGAAATTTATCCTACAAGTACAATCATGTTTTGTTAAATTTTTCTCAAAATATGATATTAGAAAATAAAAATAACAAATACAATCAACTCAAATTTAAATTCATGTTATAAAATATTATTGTCACCGCTGCCCACATATGACTTTTATTGTCTTCCTCAATTTCCTTCCACGAATGTACTTGAAGAGGACAAATATTGCGATTACGCACAATTTTACCTAAGTGTCTTGAGAAAACCTTATGATTTTTTTTTGTAGCACGGTTATTGTAGAATATTACGCCCATTTTTTCACTATTTTTTAATTTTACAATTTTCTTGCAGTTGTTTTTTCCTCGCACTTTCCTTTTCTTTGGAGAAGTCACCATATCTAAAAATATCACAAAAAAATCATATAAAAGTGCTTAAGTATATAAATTGTGTAACATTTTTGTAGAAACAAAAGTATGAAATAAGATAAATATGTCCAAATGTAAAGAAATTTTACCACTCTCTCTTATTTCTTCGACACTTTGGATATCACTTGGCAAAGAGACATTATTTGGTGGTTCTGTTGGAGTATCATTTGCCGATTTACTACTGTTGATAGCACATATCAAAGCATCTCGTGATGACAATCTAACAGAAGGTCGTAATCCTTGTCCACGGCTCTTCCCCAATGAACCTGGTGGTATGAAGAGTTGCTTTTCAGATATAGAAGTGATCATATTTTCTTTCTGTAACTTTGATGCTTGCATCTTTTGCCTACATAATTTAATCAAGTAGATGTAAAATTTAACAAATTATATTTTATGAAAAATAAATGTGCTACTAAATATTGTAAACAAGCTAAATAATAACAAACAGTAGCAAGAAATGCACAAACTTGATAATTAGGATCATCGTTTTCTCTTTTTTTGTGTAGAAAATATATCCTCCATTCTTGGATCCACATCATTCTTGTTCCGACTAATTTCATTATCCATACTCAATGTTGTGCATGGATCCATTATAGGATTGAAAGATTCTTCTTGTTGGTAGGCCTCATCCCTATCTTCAATATTTTCGGGATCATTATTTAACTCCAATGATATCATATACGTGTCACGAGGTTGAGTCTTTTGCACAACATGCCAACCTTTGTTAATATGATCGGTAACATAAAATACTTGTGATATTTGACTGGCCAATACAAATGGTTCATATGTTTTTAGCAAACGTTGGAGATTAACACTGATGAATCCATATTCATCCGTTTTAACTCATTTTTCTTTGTCATATACGTCCAACCAATTACCCCTAAATAACACCACTCGACGGCCACCAAGATATTGTAATTCGAGAATCTCTGTTAAGACCCCATAATAATCTATTTTTTCAGTTTCACTATCAATGACCCCAACTACAATCATTCCACAGTTTTGTGTTTTTAAATTTTTGTCGTACTATTCTGTATGGAACCTATAGCCATTTACTATATAACCACTATAGCAAGTCACATATTTCGTAGGTCCACGAGACAAGGAAAGTAAGTCTTCCCTAACCAAACTTTTGTCCTGCTTGTACATTTGTGTAATCTACAAGTTAAATATTAAAATTTAGATTGTTAGTATAAATTTATAATGAATGCAAATTATACAATATATAAAAACAAGATTAATGCTTACTCTGTTCTTAAACCACTTTGTAGTACTCGAGAAATTCAAATTTGAATTTGAAGAATTCAAATATGAATGTGAATGAGGAAATGCAAAAGTAAACTAAGTGGTCGAGTACCGGTGTGCAAATTGCACAAGTTACGGAGCACTATTTCTGCCTTTCAGATCTGAGTCTGATCTCGAAAATCTAAAATTGCCGGTGCGACCGTCACGTCGAATCGATTGAAAATGATATAGATCGATTTTTGATCCGACGGTCGGATTGTCCAGAAATCAGCGAAAAAGCTAGTGGGGCCCTCGACTTAAGTGAATCGTATAAGTGAACAGTAACCCCCTGATTCGAATTTTCCGTTGGCGAACGTCGGCCGATTCACTGTCTGGTGTCTGAATCTAATGGTCCAGGTAGTCGATTTTAATCACTTCATCATTCTGAGCGCAGTGGCACTGGCGAAATCTGCATTTGATGACTCTAAAGCATCGAGATGCGTGTCATACAGTATAAATTACTGTATTAAATGGATCGAGAATTTATCAGGGCGCTAACTCAAGAAACCAAATATGCTACCTGATAGGTTTCGTCGAGCCAGATGTCGTGGTGGTGTCCATTTTTAAGTTTGACAATCCGGTTGTCTCGAAAAATGTGAAATATGCAAAAATTTGTAGTATTTTGCGAAGAAACCCAATATTTTATGTGTCAAATTGATCCAAACTTGTGCAAGAGGGGCTTCTATGTGATTTTGCTCTACAGCAAAGGACTTAGCACTCAAGGATGCAAGTTGAGGGACTTATTTGCATTTTTGGTGCCAAAGTGGTTATAGCAACCTAGGGTTGCATTGTTGGAACCCTAGCCGCTTCCCTGTTGAAACCGCAGCCCCCACGACCTCCCCTTATCTCCTCTGCGACATTCCCCGAGCACAAGCACTCACAGCCGCCGCCGGCTATCGCCGAAAAATGAGGATGAGTTGGTTTTCCAACTTATTATCACGCCTCGAGTTCAAAAAGCAGGCTAGTTTTTTTTTGTTTTTTTTTTTTTTTTTTTTTTTTTCTTTTTTTTTTTTAAATCAGAGTTTTAAAGCAATCCAGGGCATGAGCATATCACCATATATATAGAAAATTCTCTATTCCCTTAGACAGAGCCTTTCTGTCACGCCCCGGAGGTCTAAGGATAAGCGGAAAAGCGTATATATATATTTTTTTTATAAATAACGACCCCGCCCACCGGTGCGTGTCAGACCCGCCACATATACAAATTCACTCTTCAAACGGACAGAGTCTCCTTTGTATATGCACGGCGTCACATTTACAACAACAACAACAACAACAACAACCTTCTTTAACCACACAGTCACAGTGAACATAGTAAGGAAAAGTAATTTCATTCAATCACATCAAGAGATAACTACGGGTTTGCAAACGGTGTCCACTCGACACCTAATTTTTCCAAAACGTCTACACATTCACAAAAAGGCGGCTACATGCTTTTGAAAGGATAAATCCAGAGGTTTACAAAGCAGTGCCCACACGACACTTGGTTTTGAAAGGTATTTTTGAAACTCTTTTGTTCAGTATAAAACATGCCGCATACAAGTCAATAAGAAGCATAATAAAGATCACATCACGAAAACAAACTCGCAATCCAACATCCACATTATTCCACAGTCAAGCAATTGAGAACTTAAACTAGATAAAAGGAGATGAGATAACCCAAAGCAAGAACGACAGAATAAGCCACATACGGCTAATGTCCTCTAGACGCTGCCTCACCATCGCCCCGGGTCCTACCTCGACCTAACCTGTCACCATGTGGGAAGTCAGTGACAAGAAGAGTAGATATAAACAAGTACAAGGCGGTAAATAAAGGCAAACCGATAAACCCGAGCATCCAACTTTCCCTCATGAATCCCTCGCATTCCCTGTACATCGAAACCAAGCACCTGCCATGCCCGAGGACCCCAGGCCAAGAATGCCTGCCATGTCCGGGGACCTTAGGAAATGAACGCCTGCCATGTCCGGGGACCCTAGGCTAAGAATGCCTGCCATGTCCGAGGACCTCAGGAAAAGAACGCCTGCCATGTCCGGGGACCCCAGGCTAAGAATGCCTGCCATGTCCGATGACCTCAGGTAAAGAACGCCTGCTATGTCCGGGGACCCCAGGCTAAGAATGCCTGCCATGTCCGAGGACCTCAGGTACACGGGTCAATCAGACAACTTCTCCGGAAAAGTACACCCATGCGGAGGCCAATCCGCCTGTGTACGTGTAAGCAAACATTGAGCAGAATGACCGCAGCCATTGTGTAACATAGAGCACCGCGACGCTTAGTCGCAACAGATAGTAAAAAGAGGGATACTAATGCGAACAAGGGGTTAGACAATAACAATTTGCACATCTACTCTACTTTCACATATTACTAAATGAAACCATACTTCAAAACACAACAAAGGTACCCACCTGAAACGAAGATAAACGACCGCTCCCGTGACCCTCCTAAGCAATCAGAACTTCACACGGCCTAATAAAATAACCAAATGCACAATTTAACACTTTACTCTAAACAGGCAAAATCAGTGGTCCCGACCCATGTAACAATAAACCAACAAAAAATCAAAATCACTATGCCCAGAGGACCGCGACGTCAAAACAAAAACCGTCTAGTCAAAACTGTCAAGTAACACCAAAAACTCAGAACAAACCAGGTCTTTGACGGTAAAACCGATGGTTAACAACGACCGGATCGCGACTCTATCATCGCGAACTCCATCAGAACCCAAAACCGCTAAAGGAAATCCAACAAAACCCAATTCTCAACTGGTAGCCAACTCGGGGTGTCAACGGTTAAGCCGAGAAAACTCCGACGGCGAGAACGATGAGAAAAAGGCCCGACGGCGCGACCCCGACGATTTTGTCCGGGCGCGGAGCGACGGCGAAATTAGCATATGACATGGCGAAACGGTGGCTTAGATGACCCCGAGTAGCCATGCCAAGAAAACGGAGGAAGCGGTGATCCCAACGGCGAAAACGGCGCTCAAAACGGTAAAAAACGGACCAAAACGGAGCTACCGAACTTCTGGGTTGACGGGTGGTGCACGGAGCAGGCGTGGACCGGGTCTGCGCATCGGGTGGCTGCGCGCGCAGACCGGGCTCACCCAAGAAGCGTGCACCCTTGCGGAATGGGCCGGGCCGCGCACGGCGTTGGCGCGCACCGGGTCTTCCGTTTCCGGCGGCGGCGTCGCGCACCGGGTGCACGCTGAAGCGTGCACCCCGCTCCGCGGGCCGGGCCGGCGCACGAAGGCGTGCGCCGGGTCTGCGCCCTCCGGCCGCAGGTGCGTGCGCCGGGTGCACGCCTGATGCGTGCACCGCGCAACACGGCAAGGCAGCGGGCGCATGGCGCATGCGCCAGATCTGCGCTTCCGCGCTGCGGGGCCGTGCGCCGGGTGCACGACCCGCCGGTGGACCGCGGGGCTGGGGAGTCCGTACGGGGATGAACAGTACTCCCGTTTCGCGGTTTCTTCTCCGTTTTCGCTCCCGTGCGACTCCGGCGACGACCCCGCGAACATGGTAACGACGGCGGCGGCCTCCCGTTAACTCCCCCATGCTCCGACGAAACACCCAATTAACCCCAAACAAATCCGCGGTAATTCTAACAATCAAACCATTGATCGAAACATCGATCGGAAACTCGATCAAAAGGCCGATTAAAAACCATCGATCAAAACCGGTCAAGAACACGAACAAAACATTGATCAAAACTCAACAAAATCCACGATCAAACTACCGAATAAATCGACCTCAAAAGAACATGAAAAACCCTCGATTAATCCGACCTAAAGAAATAACGATCGCTAACCTCGATCTATCGGGATTAAAGAATCGATCTTGTCCCTCGCGGCGTTGGGGATCCGGATCCGCTCCCCGTAGATGATGGCGTCTCGTTCTCCGGTCTCCGGCACGTCAATCGGGGCGATCGGGTCCCTCCGCTTTCTCCTTCTTTCCTTCTTTTCTCCTCCGGTTAGGGTTCTCTTTTCTTTTCTCTTCTCCGAACTAGGGTTTTATTTTTGGTCTTCGGTACGCACAAGAGGGAAGGGTTTCAGGAGACGATCTTTTAAAACTAGGGTTTTCCTTTCGGTAAACGGGTATAATTATCCTTCTATTATTAATTTATTTTCTTTTATTTTATCCTTTTTCATACGTACGTAAAAAGGAAAAACTCCAATATTCGGATATTTATTATTTAACAATAACGATCTATTCTCACGAGATAATTCTAAGATTTCTCGAAAAGCGTGCCAGATCTTTTGCACGGATTCCGATGCACCCTAGGATTACCGCGACCTTCAAAACCCCATTCCGGGGGATCCGTAAGTCGGATTTTAGATCCGATTGCACCGCCGTTCATCGTTTTTCGAGTTCTATCACCGAAAAATACCCGCACCATGTGTTAGTCAACTCAAAAGAACACGATAATTTAATTTCCTCTAACTTATACTCTATTAGCAGGAGGGTAAAATATCGCTAGAAAAGTCGTGTCATACACTTTCCTATACATGCACGGCAAGGTACTTACAACCAATATCAGAGTAGTCTAAACTACACATCCATCTACACAAGATTAATCAATTACAAATATTTATTACAATTAACTTTTACATTTATAAACATGATTTGCGAAAGATAAAAATATAACGGCGACACATAGGTCATTACTATCATGGAAGCCTCACCAACACGTCCCGACATCCCAGCACCCGACTGACCTGAAATGGTGGTCACCCAAGGGGTGTGAGATACAACATACAATGTATCCCAGTGGGCACGACGAGCCGAGAAATAGCAAATCGTACCTACTGGTATACCATAATCAGCGGATAGTAATGATCAGTAGTAGGTAAGGCAGATAAATCAAGCTGATAACTGAATAGTCATGTCTACAGTGCTGTGCAATATCAAGGTATTGAATACTAAAGCAAGAGCATGCTGATATAAATACTAAATCAAGAAACTGAGTAATCAACAGAGTACAATTACTAAGCATGCTAAGCAGGTAATCAATGCATCAATGGTAGAATAACCAAATACCCAATCGAAGTCACCATATTTGTCACGCCCCGGGTGTAAACCAGAACCCGGGCCCATCTACAGATCCGCCGTGCAAACGGAATTTTCCGCGTACACGAATCGCCAGCAACCTGCTCAGATATAAGAGATAATAATAAAGAGCATAAAACAGAGCTGAACTAAAAACTAATACATCTCAGACTGAAGTTGAAAATAAAATACAGTACATCTGTAAAAATAATATATCTGTCTTTCCCAGCTCACCAAAAAAAAAATAAACAGCTGGCTAAAGCCAGACCCAAAAGTAAGGTACAACCGTCTGAGGAAAAAGGGTACATCAACAGTCCAGCTAACTCTTTCATCCTGCCATCTGATCTATCTACTCAGCCGTCCTCTCTCCTCGATCAGCCGCTGAAAGCCCAGCAGCTCCCGCAGAAGACACTGCAAAACAAGGGGAAGAAAAGAGGAAAAGACAAATGGGGGTAAGAACTACAGATAAACCAGTAGCCTCCCCAAGTGGGTAAAGCCTCAAACTTCGACGCCCCCACTAGGTCTACCAGGGGCAAAAAGGGGAAAGAAGAAGTGGTAAACTATAACAGAACTGATGAGGAAAAATGAAGCTACCACAACTATGCCTCTAAATGCAATCCCAAAATGGAATAACAGAATGTATGCATCAGTAACCAACCGTCCCAAAGACACCCAATCTATCTACCAGTAAAAACTGGTACTACCTGCTCAAACTGTCTCAAGTATCTACTCACAAATCGATACTCACTGACCGATACTCACTGTCTGGCACTCACTGGCCGACACTCACAGTCTGGCACTCACTGGCCGACGTGTAAATCGCTTACTCCGGAGTGGCACTCGAGGGGAGCGACCCACACGAGTAAAGTAACCATGTCTCAATATCTCACTGTAGCAGGACTGGATCACGACAATAATCGAAGTGGAAAAAAAACCCCTCCACTAAAAATAACCCGATCCCCCAATCTAATGCAATAATACTCAATAAGTGGAAAACTCTATCCACTAGAGGAATCCTATCCCCAATCTGATGCACAAGTAAACATTCGGTCAACCGCCTAATGTCCGCGGTCGCCGCAATATCCCATAATCCACAATCAGGTCCAACAACCGAGTCCCGGTCAACCGCCCAATATCCGCGGTTGCCGCAAAATCCCACAATCCTCAATCCAGGCCCCGGCTACACTATCCCAGATCCCTGCTCGAACCCGAGCAATATATATCTAAAGTCTAGAAGAAAATGAGAAAAGAACAAGCATGGTTTCTCCCGTGTCAAATTCCAACATGGTAGTGTAGCAATAAAAGATGGCCTATCTAAATGTCCATACAAGCATGCAAAAGTCCCGGAAAGATAGAAAGAAATGCAGATATCTTTCCTGACTTATGTTCTAGCATGATAACAATTCCTGGCATTCAATATAGCATGATATCCCAAGTCCCATAACCGTTCTCAAATGAACAGTAAATATTAAACATATAAACCGCTACTCTCCCGCAAATAACTATCCACCTATACATGTCCAAAAATATCCCCAAGTGATACCCACCATCCAGGTAAATTACATGGCATCAATATTATAATTAAATTCACATGCAAAGTTATGTGTTAACATAGCGATCCACATGTCCAAGCCCACATGCATAATCCCAACCACGAGTATTGTGTAACACTCTTGACGATCCGCAGCCGATCGATGAAGAGAGTGCTCTGAGATCTGGCTTGGCGGTGAGGATGATAGCTTGATCCGGACGATCCGTCGCCCGATCGAGGATGAACTTGCTTTGAGATCGGCGACGGTGAGGATAATGGTAGTTCCAATATCCAGATGATCGAATTGGAGCTTTGATCTGCTCGATTGAGGGGAAATTTGGAGGGTTTGGAGAAGTTTAGAAGAGGGTTTGGGAAGATCTGAGGGGAGGAGAGAGAAAGAGGGAATTTGGAGGGAAAGATTAAAAGAGAGGAATGAATCAATTCATATATTCGTTGTTGAATCACTTGTACAGTGTCCTATTTATACTGTTCAGTTAAGAAGGACTAACTTGTAATTATGTAATAACTAGGGTAGTTATCAGTAGAAATTGTAACTATGTATCTGGGCCTCAATATAGCTTAATTCGTAGCTCCTGGGAGCCATTGGGCCGGGCCGTTCTTCAGCACAGTGCAACTCCTTTGCATCCTTGGTTCCTTCTCCCGCTGGCGTGATCCGACCCGCGGAAGCCTCCAGAAACGGGTCCCGCTCCGCTCCTCATGCCCGATCCGGCGAAGCATCCCGAACCCCCTGACGAGCTGTCGCTTCTCACCTACTCTGTACGATACCCTAACTTTACCCTCGCCTTCACCCGGGTTAGCTTCATCCTCTCCCCCTTCTCCATCTCTACTACTCCATCTATTCTCTTCTCTACTGTGCTCTATACCTCCTCCATCATCTCCCCCGCATACTCTTCTTCTCCAGTTGTAACATATTGATCAATCAATAAGTCTAATAATATGATCTCTCTAATATTCCTAGTGAGTATGTCAGAAGTAGAGGGATATAACAACCACCCACCTCGATCGCGAAGCACGAATCCACATGCGCCCAAACTCCAAGTAAACACGGCACGCCGCAAACACTGCAAAGGTAACCCAAACGGCGTACAATTAATCCAAGAAATGCACAATAAGCCGCTGTCCATACAACCAGCCCTGAAATTGGATAATTTTTACCTGCGAGATAAACTCAAAAAATTCCAGAAAAATAACCATTGCGGTCCTCACGGCGAACCGATCGAAACGAGTACTTGAACGTCCAAATCCGACACCTGTAGGTCAAGAAACAATTAGAACATCGCCGTAAGCCAAAACCTTCACGAACACAAGCCTGCAGAAACTCAGTCCCAAAGAAGTTTAATTATCACCTTTGAAGAGTCATCCAAAAATTCCAACAAAAATACGGGTGCATTCCTCACAAAGCGTAGATGTCGATCGAGTCCTCACATGTCAAAATCCGATACCCGAGTACAGAGATAAAAATCCGACAAGCCTCCGCTGTCTAGAAAACCCACCAGTAGAAAAAGGAGTTCAAAGATGCCTCGTAAACCGTGCTAAGAACTCAAAATTAAGTCAGGTGATCAGCACGGAAATCGAAGGCCTACCTCCCGTGAAACCAACACCGCAAAAATCGTCCAAAGACTCCATTGTAGTAGCTCTGTGGACCTCGTGGACCGAAACGCGATGGAAATGGGCCACCGAAGAAGAAACGTCGCACTGCGCCGAATAGCCGAAGCCGTCGATGTCGCGCCCTCCAAAAATTCCGAAACTCCCTCGAGAGATGCAGCACAAGTGGAGGAACAAAGTTGCTTTAGGGCTTAGTCGCAGAGGAGTTCGGGAAAAGCCCGAAAAATCCAAGGTGAAAGGCTATTTATAGCCCAAACCCACAATGAAGGGATTCGGATTCGGGCGCCGGATTCAGGCGCCCGAATCCGGCCCAAGCCCAACACTGTGCGCGCCCGAATTCCCCTCGGTGCGCCACGTCACCCGCTCCGAGCCCCGCGTGCCTGGCGAACACGCGCCCGCCAATAGCGGCGCGCCGCGTGGCGATGGGGTCCACGGCGGGAACCGTGGGCCGCTGTTCACGCCGGATCCGCCGGGTCACTGCGCCCGCTAATGAGCGGGCGACACCTGGCCCGGGCGGTCCATCGTGCGCCGCGCCCGTCGCACCTGTCGCGCGTGCGTTAACTGGCCAATCCCTGCGCGCTACGTGTCACCGCCTCCACTCGCTGCGCCCGGTGCACGCACTCGATGCACCCGCCGAACCCGAAGCCGCCACATGTCCCCAGCGCGCCCAATGCGGAGCCACCACGTGGCACACCAAACTCTAAACACCGCGCCTGCTCGCCCCCGCGCCGCCGCGCTCCGCCACCTGCCCGTCGCCGCCGGCGCTGCCCCGGCCGCCGGAACAGTAACTTTAGCCTCGAAATCCGTGTTTGCGCATCCGGGCTCCGAAAAATACAAGTAAATAGCCCATTTTCATCGTTTTCACGCGCTGAGTCCAAATTCGAAGTCCGTTTTGCCAAATTCCTCTTCTAAAATTTGTCAATGGCACAAGAAAATGTATTCTTAATCCAAATTTCACACTGGGTCCAATCCTGAGGTCCGAATTGCGCACAAGCACCTCCAACACACCGAAAAAGCCTCCAGAAGTCGTTAATCACACTTCAAAAGCTCTGCAGAGATCCGGGTCATCACATCCTCCCCCACTAAAAGAAAGTTTCGTCCTCGAAACTAACACAACTCAACAGGAGTCTCAAATACCAGAGTAAGTAGTCATCAATAACGTCTCCAGCTCCCAAGTCACCACACACTCCCCGTGATCACTCCTCAACAACGACCATAACCAGTACGGTATTGCCTGATTGCGCAATTTCCTCATCTCACGAGCCAGAATTCGCAACGACCGTCCCTCGTACTCCAAATACTCACAGATCTCAAATGGAGCGAGTTAATCACGGACGAGGGATCCAAAAGTATAACACTCCTGAGCTGAGACATGGAAAAACCTCAGGGACTCCAACAAAAAGGCTGGGGGAAAAAGAAAATAACACCCAGTGCAACATGCACCAACAACACCCCCTGGTGCCAACTCAACCAGGGCGACCCGAAACACACCCGCACGATCATCCAAGAATGAGAGAAGCCCTATCAAACTGGGGTCTTCACTCAGTCACACTCGGATCCTGACCATCCGAGTGAACTCCTCAACCGAAGGCTACCATCAAAAGGGACCCCCACGGACACAACCTCAAGCTCTGTTTACCTCAACAGTCCCACACAGCGCCAACTGTGGAATCATCAAACTCAATCTCAGACAGCTCTCCCGCTCAAGGTATCCGCCACCACAGTGGCCCTGTCGGGGTGATACTAGATGCTCTACAATAATCCAACGATAACTCCACAACCACTATGGGAGGCATCACTAAAACTCGCAAATCCATCTCCCATCACTAGCAATGCTAAAGTCGGCGCTGGTATCGGCCTCATCATCCATTCGCCAAGCTCTCTTGTAGCATTCGAGAAATTCAAGTGTGTTTGCGGGCGAGGAAGCAGATCTAAACCTTAGTGATTTGCATACCGGTGCGCGAATTGCACAGTTTTCGATGCACAAATTTCGCCTCTCCGATCCGAGTCTGATCTCGAAAATCTGAGGTCGCCAGTGCGACCGTCTCATCAAATTGAGTGGAAATGGTATAGACCGTTTGCTGATCCGACGGTCGGATCGTCCGGAAATCAGTAAGAAAACTAGTGGGGCCCGCGACTTAAGTGAATAGTGTTTTGAATAGTAACACATTGATTTTGTTTCCCGCGTTGGCCAACGTCGCCGATCGACTGTCTGGAGTCCGAATCTGACGATCCAGGTAGTCGATTTAAATGGCGTGGTCGATCCGAGCGCAATGGCGCAGACAAAATCTACGTTTGACGACCCTAGAGCCTCGAAAAGCATGCTGAACTGTAGATATCGCAGTATTTTGTGGATCTGCGATTTATCAGGATTTTTAGTCGACGAACAAAAATCGCTACCTGATAGGTTTTGTCGAGCCGGACGTCGTGGTGAAGTCCATTTTTCCGTTTGGCGACTTGAATGCCTCGAAAAGTGTGAAATATGATGGAAAATACGGTATTTGGCGTAATAACGCTATATTTTATGCTCCGTTTTGCGTGCTGCTCTTTGGAGAGTGACCTAAGTGCAAAACAAGTCTGCTGTCGGGGACTGGACTCAAAATAGTAGGCTTTAAGGGGTTAAAATGCATTTTGTTGCAACATGCATTATTTAAATGTATATCGGGTTAGGGTTCTCTTAGGTATCGTTTGGTAACGGAATAACCAGAACTAGCTATTCTGGGGATAGGTATAAAGTACGGAATAAAAGCGAAAAAGCGTTTGGTTCGGTTCCAGGGATAAGAGATTTTGTGTTTGGTATGAGAATGAGGAATAAGAAGAATAAAGAGGTTGTGATGATGAGAGTGTATTGGGAAGGAAAAGAGAGAGAGGAGAGAGAGGGATTTGTGATGATGAGAGTGTATTGGGAAGGAAAAAAGAGAAAGAAGAGAGAGGAATTTGTGATGATGAGAGTGTATTGGAAAAAGAGAAGGGAGGGGAGGAGGGATAGTTTAATAAAAAAAAAAAATTATAAAATAATAGATAAGAACTGTTGTTCCAGCTTATTCTGCTTGTACTAGAACTACTGTACCGAATAATTCTTGGTGCGTTTGGTAGAATAAGGGGGATAAACCTCTTATTCCCGGTTCTAGCCCCGAAACAAACGATACCTTAGACCCCAACCCCGCAGCCTCTGTCCCAGCCGCCAGCTCCAACTGCATCCACTCCCTCTGCCGCACTCCTCGGTGGTAGCGCACCGGCCGCCGCCGCCTCGTCGCCGGAGGAGGAGAAGAACCAAGGAACTCCTTAGATCTCGGATGGGAAGGTGAGGGATTTCTCCCAGAGAACTTGGGTGGTTCCAAGCATCATCTGGGAGTGTCTCTGCGAAGTTGACACCAAGCCAAGGGTTCCCCGACGTCGGGCGCCGCCGTGAGCCGCCGCGGAGGTCACCTTCTTCTCCAAGTTTTCCGGCGAGGTGAGTTTTTGGGAAAACCTCATGTAAATGACTCATGAGTGTGTATATGAGGTACCTGACATTGTGAGGAACTTACCAGTGAAGTCCGGGCTGCCGCCGTGCCCCCGGTCGCCGGCGGGAGCGACTCCTTGCCGGAAGTGAATAATCGGCCAATCTACGGCGAGGGCTTTTTCCGGCCGTTGAAACTCAGATCAAGACCATCAATCCTCTTCTCCTCGTCGACTGCAACCTGTTCCCGAAGTTTGGTGGTGATCAGTCAAGGATCGGGGGTGTACGGACTAGCTCTAGAGTCGGGTTTTGTGTCACCTCGGCCGAACTTCGCCGTCCGGCGCCGCCGCGCACCCGAGCCGCAGGCCACCACCTCAGCAAGCTCCGTGGAGTCGAGGGGGACAGTTTGGTCCAAGTTGCGCCGGCCCAGGAGCCGCCGGCCGGAATCCGCCATTAGAGGACCCCGTTTTCACCGAGTTGGGTTGGGTTTCGTCTTCGGCGATCGCCGCCGCTCCCTGCCGCCGCGTTGTGGCTCAGGTTAGTCGATTGGGTCGTTTAAGGAATTTTCATGCACTTGCATGAAGATTTTAACGTCGGGTTTTTGTTCTCTGTAGTTGCACCATCTTTGCAACCGAGCCCGAGCTCCGGCCGCAGCCGCCGCTCCTGGTTGCCGGATAACCACTCAGGTAAACCCTAGCCACCATTTTAAGTGTTCCTATCATGTTGGTTTGGTCTGTGGGCCTCGGGTAATTAAGTTGGTCCAATTGTTTTGTAAATGGGTTTTTGGTTGGTGTTTCTCGGCCGCCGCCGTTGCCGGCCGCCACCGTCGGACCCGGCTTGGTCCGGACCTCTTCTGGGAACACCCTTGCACTGATGCTTGCCTCTGTTGGCCTTGTGATTTAGGTTTGGTCCAAGCTTGTGCAACCCGAGCCTTGAGCATTTGAGGGTGTTGCTCCGGCGAGCTCTCCGGCCGGTCTCCGACGTGGCCACAGATGAGCACTTCACTCCTCTGTCCATCCATAGTATCATGCTCCTGTTAAATCCCAATTAGATCAAGTAACTAGTGAGATGTAGCAATGTAGCAATTTTGCACTGGAATGTTGTGGGCCAACTTTGCCCTCGGGCCTCGTGTAAGCCCAAGCCCGTGAGCACGAGCTTCGTTTCGTCGTTTCGGACACGCTGAAACTTACGGCGTTGTCTTTGGCTTCCTGGTTTGGAAGAACGAGTGAGAACAACGGTTATAAAGGTGTATTTATAGCAATATTTTGATAGAGGAAATTATGATTTGGTCCCTGTCTGCCCGAACATTAAAATTATGATGTTTAGGGACAGCAGGTGTAGTTGGACGATATTTGGATATTTTTAGACCGTTGGCGGGTCAGGATTGGAGGGTCAGTGGATTTTCGGGAATTTCGGTTTAAGCCTAGTTTCGGCTAAGTTCCCCGTATTAGCGACATGCTATTGTAGTGTTGTCGGGATGGCTATGAGTGAGTCTAGTTCTGACCACAGTTTCTATTCAGGGCCCAGCAGTTCAGCACCAGTCTAGTCTAGCGGGAGGTCGGGATCGGCCTACATTCGGGGGGCTCGTTCGACTGACTTCGAGGTGGGTTTTTATTTTGAGACTTAGTGTCCGGCTTCCGACGGTTGCAACTACTTTTGATTATACGTTTAACTGTGCTAACGTGGATAGTCTCTATGGCCCTCGCTATTGAGTTATACTTGGTATATTTGGTGATCTTTATGGTTCATTACTATCGGCTTTATCTGGTGTACTTGGTTACTATGCTCGAGGTTGCAGCACGCGCACCCACGGTTTGGCCACCGCAAAGGGTGCGCTTTTCCGGAAAAGTGGTCTATGACCCGTGTATACCCACGAGGTGACGTAGTGGGGCCTCTGTAGGTGTGGGGTTTTGATGCGCCAAGGTGTGAGCGGTGCGACCCGTCGGGGTAGGTGCTCGACGTGGTCAGGTGTTGCAGGTTTGCAGGTGTTCGTGGTTTCTTTTCCCCCCTTGGGAGGGTGGTTGCTCCGGATCGGCTGACGGTTGGCTTTACTACTTTTTCCTGCTCTATTATTAGTATTATCGTATCGCTGACTTCCCACTCCGTGACAGGTTCCTTCAGGGGTGAGAGCTAGGCGACTGTGAGGCCGAGTCAGGAGCTTTCGGGTCCTATGAGATCCCAGACTGTATTTTCCCTTTTCTGTCGCATTTCATTTACTACTTGTAGACTATTGTGTGGTTCTCGATACCCTCGTGGGGTCGGTGTGGATGTCGGTACTCTACTCTTTGGTTATGTGGATGTTGAATTCTTATCTCTGTTTGGCCGTTTTTCAAAAGGAAAGAAAAAGGAATTTTAGAAAACGGATTTCAAAACCTGAGTGTCGTGTTGGCACTGTTCTAAAAACTCTGTGGATTTATGGTTTTCGAACTGTTTTAGAAATCTGGGTGCCGGGTGGGCACCGCTTTTAAAATTGTGGATTTATCCTTTCAAATTGGTCGGCCTTGAGAATGGTTCTGTTGTGTAAGTGTTGAGAACTATTGTGATTGAATAAACTACTATGGTTGCATGTTGTATTAGCCGCGACGCCGTGCATATACAGAGGAGACTCTGTCCGTTTGCAAGGTGATTCTGTGTATGCGGCGAGTCTGGGCACGCACCGGGGAAGAAGGAATTTCAAAAAAAAAATTGATACGCAAAACAAATCCTTTTCCGTTGATTGTTTCCGCTGATTGAAACCCCCGGGGCGTGACATCTCTTGGCACCGCCCAGCCCAAGAAGCTCCTCACCTCGACAATAAATGTCGATCTCGGCCAATCCAAAATAGCATCCATTTTGGCCGGAATCTCGAACAAGTATGGGGGGGGGGGGTAGATGTCCAAACATCAACAACTCAACTCCCAAGGCTGACTATATAAACTCCCCCAGAAACGCGAAGCAAATCTCGGGTCTCTATCTGGAACAATATAGAGGCAGCAATCCAGGTAACCACACTACCTCATCCAAGTACAACTGGGCTAGCCGCTCAAGTGACCAAAAAGTCTGCATCGGCGAAAAGCATCCGCTCCTCGCAGGGCCCCCGGTAATCCAACCACATGTCCATCGGCACAAAAGCTCGATCCGAGTACCTCAGTATCCCCGAAGCTTTCACTATAAAGTCCCCTGACTGATCGCTCGAAAGCTGATCTCTAATCCTGGTCATGTGGGGGTTCTCACTCCATCTCTCTCTGATCCTGCCCGGTGGTGTGGCTGCACGACTAAAGACATCCGTCTAGCAGAGATCCCAAGGGACACAACCTCTTGCTCGAACCGCCTCATCTCCTTAAGTAGTGGCGCCTGCACTATAATTAGCATAGGCAGGCTCTGTATCGCTCTCCTGCTTAAAGAATCTGCGACCACGTTGGCCTTGCCAGTAAGGTAAAGGATATTCACATGATAATCCTTCAATAGCTCTAACCATCTGCGCTGCCTCAAATTCAGCTCTTTTTGTGTAGACAGATTCTTTAGGCTCTTGTGGTCGGTACAAATCTCACAGTGCTCCCCATAAAGGTAGTGGTGCTACAACTTCAACGCAAATATCCCGGCAGCAAGCTCCAAGTCATGGGTAGGGTAATTCTTCTCGTAATCCTTAAGTTGTCGGGATGCATAAGCAATTACCCTACCCTCCTGCATCAGCATGCAACCAAGTCCACAATGCGAAGCATCACTACAAATCACATATCCTTTCCTCATAACAGGGAGGGAAAGGATAGGAGTTAACATTAATCTGCCCTTCAATTCCTCGAAGCTCCACATGCTTAGCAACGCTCCGAGAGTAAACTGGAATTTCATTGATGAACACCACCATGAACCGATCCAAGTACAGTCGAAAAATCTTGTTCATCATATCCATAAATGCGGCAGGGCATTAGTCAATCCAAAAAGCATGTCGGTGAACTCATAATGCCCGTATCGTGACCTAAAAGCTGTCCTCGGGATGTCCTCAGCCTTCACCTTCAGTTGGTGGTAACTAGATTGCAAATCAATCTTCCAGAAGACGCAAGACCTTTGCAGCTGGTCAAACAAATCCTCATGCTCGGCAAAGGGTACCTGTTCTGGATGGTCACTTCATCTAATTCCCAGTAATCCACACAGAGAGCCGAAGTGATCCATCCTTCCATCTCACGAATAGCACCGGCGTCCCCAAAGGCGACACACAAAGTGTGACAAAATCCCATATCCATCGAATCCTGGTGTTGTGTCCTCAACTCTCTAACTGGTGGCATGCAAGACAACTCCGATAGGAGAACATCCGGGAACTCGCAACCAAAAGGGGTATCCCCGAGTCCTGGCGCCGCTATAGGCCCCACAACTGTGCTAGTCAAAAAGGCTACGCACCAAAGCGAATAACCCGCCTCGCTTGCGAAGTCAGAACCACAGAGGCGAAGAAAGCCCTCAAGTATCCCCGGTACACAACACCTCCTGACCTGGCTCCCGAAGAAAACCATCCTCACGGCACAATCAACCGCCGCGAAAAGAAAAACCGAGCCAGCCAGTCCAACAGAGTACCACAACAATGTCCCGCAGCTGAATCAAGACCATCAGGTCTGCTGGCACTGCCTAGGACTCAAGCTGCACCGGGCAAGACCACCAACACTCCTCCACGTGCCAAGTGTGATCGGGGATATAAGCCTCCCGTGCACGTGGTGACCGTCCTACCCCTAACCCATGCAATGAAGCAAATGCACTATTAACAAAGAAGGGAATACTCCTGTAATAAATAAGATACAAACCCTAATGCCCGGAGCAACTGAAACCTGCCACCAAACCGTCGGCTGTAACCTGTGTGCTCTAACACAGACTGCTAAAAAGAAATCATACTTGCGACATCCCGACCCACTGCCGTGGCGCCCTCCAATCGGGCGGCACAAACTCATCAGCTCGATGCAGGTGGTCGTCGCTCAGTCTGCCTGCAAATATCAAGACTAACCACAAGGGAGCACGACCTCTGTCTCTGCTCACACTGGGGGGACAAAGGTGGCCCTCCGCAGATTACACATCCATGCCACCGCTGTTGCCGGTACTGATGCTGATGCTGCCGTCGGGGTCCACCCGACCTATAGCGTCTCAAAAATCTACCACCCTGGGGAAAAAAATTGGGAATGCCACTGCCGGTTGATCTACCCTCTATCACCCGATGCCAAGCGCCTCTATCCAGAACTCGCCTCTGGCTGCAGATCCCAATTCAAAGGAACTGCAGCGCCATGCTCCATACACGACGCCTACCCCATTGCGGCGTCCGAAATCTGTAACAGAGAGACCGAATGAGCTGAAGGGTATCCTGGCGCAATCCACTCACAGACACATATATTCTATGCACCTTGTCCATCTACACATGGAGCGCGCAATTCAGCAACTGCGTAAACTCTTTGACACAAGGAGACTCTCAAGTAATCTCTCCATCACCACCGAACGCGATCCTGCCTCCAAAGGCTCCATACTCAATCCCACAAATTGGGGTGATTCATCCGCCACAGCTGGCTCACTCGATCGATGGTCCCATAGCTCATCTACTGTCGACTGTCCACCCTGCCTCGGTGCCCCATCACCAAATGTCAGCACGGGGGCTGCTCGCTGCTCCGACAACTGTGTCACCTCTACCAGTTGTCCACTCCGCCGCTGACCTGCCTCTAACACTCCTACCATCTGGATCCGGAGCTCTCTAACCTCAATCTGGGTATCCGGCCCAAATCTAACCGCTCAGGCTCAATTGCTGCAACAAGGTGCACACGGGTCAAAACCCAACGTCGGGGAGACACCGCTCACCATGACAAAAACCGCAAATCAGCACACCACAACACTCGACCCAATCTAGCGAAAGTCAAGAACATCTCCCTATTTCTGTAACTTTATGTTGTCTACAGCCAACATAACTGTCCCACAGAAATAGGATATGTCGATCCCCCTTCACTCACAGGAAGAGTCAAATAATTAAATCACCGACTTTCGCAAAATATCGCGTCTCTCACGCCCTATCATCCTAGGGTCCGCCAAAAGCCTAGGGTTCCCTAAGTCCCAACTGACCTATCCCTAAGCTCTGATACCACCTAATCTGTCACACCCCAGGTGTAAACCAGAACCCGGGCCCATCTACAGATCCGCCGTGCACACGAAATTTTCCGCGTACACGAAGCGCCAGCAACCTGCTCAGATATAAGAGATAATAATAAAGAGCATAAAACAGAGCTGAACTAAAAAATAATACATCTCAGACTGAAGCTGGAAATAAAATACAGTACATCTGTAAAAATAATACATATGTCTCTCCCAGCTCACCAAAAAAAAAAAACAAACAGCTGGCTAAAGCCAGACCCAAAAGTAAGGTGCAACTGTCTGAGAAAAAAGGGTACATCAACAGTCCAGCTAACTCTCTCATCCTGCCATCTGATCTATCTACTCAGTCGTCCTCTCTCCTCGATCAGCCGCTGAAAGCCCAGCAGCTCCCGCAGAAGACACTACAAAACAAGGGGAAGAAAAGAGGAAAAGACAAATGGGGGTGAGAACTACAGATAAACCAGTAGCCTTCCCAAGTGGGTAAGGCCTCAAACTCCGACGCCCCCACTAGGTCTACCAAAGGCAAAAAGGGGAAAGAAGAAGTGGTAAACTATAACAGAACTGATGAGGAAAAATGAAGCTACCACAACTATGCCTCTAAATGCAATCCCAAAATGGAATAACCGAATGTATGCATCAGTAACCAACCGTCCCAAAGACACCCAATCTATCCACCAGTAAAAACTGGTACTGCCTGCTCAAACTGTCTCAAGTATCTGGTCACAAATCGGTACTCACTGACCGATACTCACTGTTTGGCACTCACTGGCCCACACTCACAGTCTGGCACTCACTGGCCGACGTGTAAATCGCCTACTCCGGAGTGGCACTCGACGGGAGCGACCCACACGAGTAAAGTAACCATGTCTCACAAGTACAGTAACCATGTCTCAATATCTCACTGTAGCAGGACTGGATCACGACAATGATCGAAGTGGAAAAAAAATCCCTCCACTAAAGATAACCCGATCCCCCAATCTAATGTAATAATACCAATAAGTGGGAAACTCCATCCACTAGAGGAATCCTATCCCCAATCTGATGCACAAGTAAGCATCCGGTCAACCGCCCAATGTCCGCGGTCGCCGCAATAGCCCATAATCCACAATCAGGTCCAACAACCGACCCCCGGTCAACCGCCCAATATCCGCGGTTGCCGCAAAATCCCACAATCCTCAATCCAGGCCCCGGCTACACTATCCCAGATCCCTGCTCGAACCCGAGCAACATATATGTGATGATCCGGACTTCCGCAGGAACTGTGCAACATTAAACAGTGACTGTAGGAAGCTCATACGATGTATCGGAGCTAGTAGTGTCGAAAATGGATTTTTAAAATGGATCCGGCACGAAAAACGGAGCAAGTGGGCTTTCCGGGGGCTTTCGGCAAAATTTCGGATGAGAATTTGGCGAAATGGACAGCGGATTTGGACTCAGCGCGCGAAAACGGTCAAAATGGTGTATTCACTTAAATTTTTCGGCACTTGGGTACTGTTCACGCCGGAACAGTAACTCCGGCTGCCGGAATTACTGTTCCGGCGACCGGCGACCGGCGAGCGGCGGCGGGCGGCGGCGGAGCGCAGCGGCACGCGGCGCGGGCAGGCGCGGGCAGGCGCGCGGGTGCGCGATCCATGGGCTTGGCGTGCACCGGGAGTACCGAACATTCCAGTTGCCACGTGGCAAGCTGTGATTGGCTGGCCGGCTTTTAGAAGGCTGTGGGGACTGTGACACGTGGCGCTTCCTGATTGGCCGACATTTTCCGGAAAACCCGGAGCGTGGAGCAAGCACGTGCACCACGTGGACACGTGGCGGATTTTGAGTAGGCTTGCACGTGCTGTTTGCTGTTTTGTGGACACGTGGCGAGTTCTGGTTGGCCCATTTCGGTATTTCCTGTTTTGTCTGGATCCCGTGTGGAGCCCAAGATTCCTTTGGCCCATTATAAATAGGATTCTCACCCCCTCTCCATTTCTCACCTCGGTTTGCGCGCTGTAGAGAGAGAAACAGAGTCTGGGCCCTTTACAAAAGTTGTTCCTCTCTCTCCTCTCTCCCCTCTAGAAATTTCAGAATTTTTGGAGTTACTGATAGTGAGTTATCTGCGACGCGGCGCACTGCGATGATTTTCTTTTTCGGCCCATTTCCCGTCGCAGTTCAATCGAAAAATCCATGTGGGCTAACCAGGAGGAATTTTTGAACCATTTTCACGGCAGCGCGTTCCTAAGAGGTAAGGCTTCGATTTTTGTGTTGATCACTTCGCTCCATTTCGTACTTTTGGCACGATTCTCGAGGTCTCTTTGACCCCATTTTTGCTGTGGAAATTTCTGGAGAGCATCGACTTCTCCGATTTTTATCTTGGCGTAGGAGCATCAGATCGAGACGTTTAAAAAGTCGATTTCGATCTACTCGTCGTAAGGAACGCAACCGTAATTTTTTTGGATTTTTCTGAGCACTGTACAGAGGTGAAAAACTCCTCTTTTTCTGTGCTATGTGAAAAACAGCAAAAGCTGTGTTTTTATGAATAGTATATTTACACCTGGTGCAATGTGTGTTGCTGTAGGGCACCGTTTTCGGCAGACAGCAGTTTTAGGGGACCGTGGACAGCCAGGAGACTATCTGGGTGTGGTTTGAGCTGCTCGAGGTGGGCGGTTGTTGCTTACCTCATTTTTGACAAGCTCACTGGGATTATTAGAACTCCCCTAAAATATTGATAAGAACCATTGGGACAAACTAATATGACAATTGATGAGAACCATTGGGACGAACTAATGTGACAATTGATAAGAACCGCTGGGACGAACTCTTCTAAAAATATAACCCCACAGATTATATGATAACTTATTTTGGGACAATGTGATTGGGACAAAGGCTATAATCTCGCATGCAAATAACTTTTATTCAATAAATCAATCTGTTAAAATAAATATCTGACACTATTTTACAGCTTTTAAAATAAGACAGTTGCATGCATGTTGGGACATCTAGTTAGTCCCCTATTTATTGCTACACTATCATATTGGGACTTGAACATGTTTTATTGCTCGCCTTTGTATTTAGATGCTTGTTGCTCGAGTACGAGCAGGGGTTTGGGATAGTGTAGTCGAGATTGTACTAGATTGTGGACTTGTGGGGTATTGCGGTAACCTCGGACATTAAGCGGTTGACCGGATGTTTATCTTTGCATCAGATTAGGGGATCGGGGTCTTTTTAGTGGAGGGATTTGTTCCACTTGAGCATAGTCATGATCCAGTCCTGCTTTTGATACTTATCACACCGGCGCGGTTATTGCACGGTGGTGCTTTACTCGTGTGGGTCGCTCCCCTCGAGTTCCCCTCCGGAGGTCGGGGTCAGACAGTTATTGACAGTTTTTGCTATCACATCGGCCTGGTTATTGCACGATGATGAGAGCGGCAGCAGGCAGTACCAGTTTTTACTGGTGGCTAGATTGGGTTTATTTGGACAGATACTATTACTGATGCATGCATACAGTTTTGATAGCCAGTATCGCATTAGAGGCATAGTAGTGGTAGTTTTTCTGTTTCAGCATCTTATGTACCTTACCACTTCACTTCGCCTCTAGTAGTCCTAGTGGGTGCGTCAGAGTTGAGGTTTTTACCCACTAGGGGAGGCTACTGGTTTATCTGGTAGTTCTCACCCCCATTGTTATTTTCCTGTCTCTTTCTTCTCCTTTATTTTGCAGAGTCGTCTGCGGGAGCTGCTAGGCCATTGGCAGCTGATCGAGGTAAGGGAATCGCGGAATAGATAGATCTCCTGGGAGACTGAGAGCTGTTAGATAGAGGC
Organism: Tillandsia leiboldiana; assembly: GCA_029204045.2. Lineage (NCBI taxonomy): Eukaryota > Viridiplantae > Streptophyta > Magnoliopsida > Poales > Bromeliaceae > Tillandsia > Tillandsia leiboldiana. The sequence continues at coordinate 45,399,174 of CM055067.1, read as the reverse complement.
TGTACCCTTCACTCAGACTGTGGTATTCTCCTTTTATTTTGGGTCTGGCTTTCGCCAGCTGGTTGTACTATTTTGGTGAGCTGGGAGATTATTGTACTTATTACAGCTTAATTTTTAGTTCCAGTCTGAGATACTATGTGGTTCTTCTATTTCAGCTCTGTATTATGCTCTTTTATTATTCATATTATATCGGAGCAGGTTACCAGCGCTTCGTGTACTCGGAAAATCCCGTGTGCACGGCGGATCTGTTGGCGAGCCCGGGTTCCGGGGCGTGACAATATATCTAAAGTCTATAAGGAAATGAGAAAAGAACAAGCATGGTTTCTCCTGTGTCAAATTCCAACATGGTAGTGTAGCAATAAAAGATGGCCTATCTAGATGTCCATACAAGCATGCAAAAGTCCCGGGAAGATAGAAAGAAATGCAGATATCATTCCTAACTTATGTTCTAGCAAGATAACAATTCCTGGCATTCAATATAGCATGATATCCCAAGTCCCATAACCGTTCTCACATGAACAGCAAATATTAAACATATAAACCGCTACTCGCCCACAAATAACTATCCACCCATGCATGTCCAAAAGTATCCCCAAGTGATACCCACCATCCTGGTAAATTACATGGCCTTAATATTATAATCAAATTCACATGCAAGGTTATGTGTTAACATAGCGATCCACATGTCCAAACCCACATGCATAATCCCAACCACGAGTATTGATCAATCAATAAGTCTAATAATAGGATCTCTCTAATATTCCTAGTGAGTATGTCAGAAGTAGAGGGATATAGCAACCACCCACCTCGATCGCGAAGCACGGATCCACATGCACCCAAACTACAGGTAAACACGGCACGCCGCAAACTCTGCAAAGGTAACCCAAACGGCGTACAATTAATCCAAGAAATGCACAATAAGCCGCTGTCCATACAACCAACCCCGAAAATGGACAATTTTCACCTGCGAGATAAACTCGAAAAATTCTAGAAAAATAACCATTGCGGTCCTCACGGCGAGCCGATCGAAACGAGTATTTGCACGTCCAAATCCGACACCTGTAGGTCAAGAAACAATTAGAACATCGCCGTAAGCCAAAACCTTCACGAACACAAGCCTGCAGAAATTCAGTCCCAAAGAAGCTTAATTATCACCTTTGAAGAGTCATCCAAAAATTCTAACAAAAATGCGGGTGCATTCCTCACAAAGTGTAGATGTCGATCGAGTCCTCACATGTAGAAATCTAATACCCGAGTGCAGAGATAAAAATCCGACAAGCCTCCGCTGTCTGGAAAACCCACCAGTAGAAAAAAGAGTTTAAAGATGCCTCATAAACCATGCTAATAACTCAAAATGAAGTTAGGTAATCAACACGGAAATCGAAGGCCTACCTCTCGTTAAACCAATGCCGCAAAAATCGTCCAAAAACTCCATCGTAGTAGCTCTGTGGACCTCGTGGACCGAAACGCGACGGAAATGGGCCACCGAAGAAGAAACGTCGCACTGCGCCGAATAGCCGAAGCCGTCGATGTTGCGCCCTCCAAAAATTCTGAAACTCCCTCGAGAGATGCAGCACAAGTGGAGGAACAAAGTTGCTTTAGGGCTCAGTCGCAGAGGAGTTCGGGAAAAGCCCGAAAAATCCAAGGTGAAAGGCTATTTATAGCCCAAGCCCACAATGAAGGATTCGGGCGCCGGATTCGGGCGCCCGAATCCGACCCAAGCCCAACACTGTGCGCGCCCGAATTCCCCTCGGCGCGCCACATCACCCGCTTCGCGCCCCGCGCGCCCACCAATCCCGGCGCGCCGCGTGACGACGCGGTCCACGGCGAGAACCGTGGGCCGCGGTTCACGCCGGATCCGCCGGGTCACTGCGCCCGCCAATGAGCGGGCGACACGTGGCCCGGGCGGTCCATCGTGCACCGCGCCCGGCGCACCTGTCGCGCGTGCGTTGACTGGCCAATCCCTGCGCGCCACGTGTCACCGCCTCCACTCGCTGCGCCCGGTGCATGCACTCGATGCACCCGCCGAACCCGAAGCCGCCACGTGTCCCCAGCGCGTCCAATGGGGAGCCTCCACGTGGCACACCAAACTCTGAACACCGCGCCTGCCCGCGCCCGCGCCACAGCGGTCCGCCACCTGCCCGCCGCCGCCGGCGCTGCCCCGGCCGCCGGAACAGTAACTTTAGCCTCATTGTGATGGGGAGTGGGTCTTTTTAAATTTTGCTCTTTTGGCCAGATTGTTATGGGGAGATAGTTTAGTGAACCTGTGTGGGTTTTTTTTTTTGACTTACAAAGTTAGAGTGGGTTGGCGGGGTGGGTTGAGTAGAGATAGTTTTTTTTTTTCTCGGTTGGGCTTTTATGTTTGGGCCTTAGTGGTTTTTTTAAAAAAAATGTTTTGGACATAGATGGAGCTCTTGCACAAAAGTGTCCAAAAAATATGTCCATATAACATAATTGTGTTGTAGTGCCTATTCTTTCGAAAGTACGAAAGTCTCCATATTTATAAATTGTTTTCGATGATGGGTCATCAGATTCGAGTATCGGCTTCATTAAGCTAATTTATGTTATTAGAATTATTTAGAAACTAGTTACGGAATCGCGCTTCACGGCAGATGAAAAGATTTACAATAAACACACATTAGTAAGGATTAAATGACAAAAGAAGAATATTTACATAAATGTTTCAAATATTAAATATTACTTCAAAGCGAACGATATAACAAAATAGTTGTCCATATGTTATATAAGTGCATTGCATCGACAAAGTGCATACTGTAGAAAATAAAAAAAGATGCATGGCTAACATATAGAATAGTTTTATTATATTGTCAGGGTTCATTATTGTTATTACTTGGGCCATTATCTTCTATGGGCTAGCGAGGTTAACATATGAAAAAATAAATTAGATTCTTTGGTAAAAAGTTTCTAGTGAATTGAGATAGTTGCAGTGAAATTACCTATGACATTTTTTTCTTGGTTGTTCCACATTCAAAGGTAATTTAGATTTATTTTCAAGAAACTTGGTAAAAATTCTTGTAATGCGTTCACACTTGAACTGTAGTACATATTTTATGTGAAATAATAGTGAGCAAAAGGTTAACAACAGCTGAAGTGACTTATCAATGGTGGAGATACTTCACCAAATAGGTCAGTGTGAGCATCTTTGGGAGTTAAAACTAAATGCTCATTTATTTCCTTTCTATCCTTTCGGTAAGACTGCTTTTGAACCATTGTTGCAACTTCACTAGAGAAATTCTTAATTATTTTAAATGATATAACGCCAATGTCCAACTTATGAAAATCCAAGACAACTTGAAAAATGTGTTTTTTACCGATTATATTTTTAATAACAGGAATGAGAGTGTATTGATTAGAACATCCGCAGTGCAAGCTTTTGAGCAGGCACACATATTAAATCTTGAGCAATCCTTCCAAAAATAGTGCAATTTGCATTAGCGGTGTCATCATCGACGATTGCATTCAACTTGTTCCTACCTTTTTTTTTCACACCAGTATGCGACACTCGTCATGTAGAAAATTTATGATATCAGAAGTGTTATTTTCATCTTTTTGACTTACCAGAATGCTTCACGATAACTTTTGATCGCTGACTTGCATTCATAACAAGTCTTGTATCACCAATCATAGGAGTCTATTGATTTCAATGTCACTTCACACGTAAACTTTACATTCTAGAGAGAAACGAAAATTGCATTGTTGGATCGTTAGATAGTTTTTAAGTAAAATTCCACCAGCATATCGAATATACAAATGGTTAAAAAAAAAATTCAGCATGAAGTTTGGGTTGCTCTAGACACAACAGCTCGATAATCTTTTTTCTATTAATATGCATTTCTTCCTTTGGACTAATAGGTGTGTTCTATTTGTTTTCAGTTCAATGTATATGATCAATTGGTTGTTGTATCCTATCAATGATCATTGTGATATGTAAACTATTAGGCCAAGTAAAAAGGAATGTAATTGTAATGACCTGGACATATCAAATAAGCAGAATTCTGATGGAGAATAGCTTGGAAGACTATTCCTAAAGTCCTGGACAAGTTCTAAGCTCATCGGAGCGTTTTCAGTACGGACTTGGCGCGAAAACGGAATTAGAAAATATAGAACCTTGACCAATTGGGCAAAGAATAGTCAAGAGGCGACTGTGAAAAGATCCATAATGTGTTGCGAGGGTTTCATAATGATTAGAAGAGAATTTGACTTCTATGGAGCGAAAGTGAAAATTATCGGGTGAAGCGAAACGGAGCCGAGGAGGGCTCAGGGATTGGACCTTGGGGTAAAGGACCGGACCCTGGGAAGAAGACCGAACCTTCGCTGTGTAACCCAGGAAAATTTGAGTTCGGGGCCCAGTTCATTATGGGCAAACCAGTTTGTTAGCGCGAAGTCTCTGAGGTGAACATTCGGGAACCAGTCCGTGGATTCGAGGATCGGTCCGCTGGCGCCCAGAATGCCCAGTGAGGGCATTTTGGTAAATTTTTAGGGGTGGGCCTTTAAAGAGGACGAATCCTCCTCCTTTCCTCGTCTTTACGCCTACACCCATGCCTATAGAGAGAGAGAGTGTGTGAGTGGAGCCCTCTCCTTCTCCTACTGTTGCCTCTTCCTCTCTCTCTCTCTAAAATAGTCGCCGAGGTGGAGTTCGAGCTCGGGAGTTGTGTAGAAGTGTCAGAATCAAGCTTTGGCGTGCGTGGGAGCTCGGAGAGCTTCGCGGCCAAGGTCAGGGTTTCGAATTTTCGGATTGGGATTTTAGTAAATTTTTTAAAATTGAGATCCTAGGCATCCCCTAGATGATTTTACACTAGTTTGATCGAAGATTCTCCGTAAATTTCAGAGTATTTTCGAAGGAATTGATTCTAAGGTTAAGTTCGGGGCTTTTTGGTTTTTAGAGTTTTAGATCCAAATTGATTGCATATTTTTCTAATTGAATGTTAAAGAAGAGCTCCATACAACTTTAATTTGAGGACGACAAAGGCTACGACGTTCAATTATGAAAAATGGCTCAAAATGGGAGTTTTCGTTCGTTAGTCGCGGAAAAGCACCGAGACAACTACGAGAACCCAATTGTAAGTGTCTACAAGCAATCGGGGGCGAATCGAGGTGGGTTGTGCCCTAACAAAGATATATAATCACCCTTTATGTTTAGAGAGTAATTTAATATTTTTTTGATTGATGCATGTAATGGTAGGTTAATTAGTAAAATGAGTAGGCATTGGTATTATGCTATTTAGAGTAAATTAATTGCCATCGGACAAGAACACTAGGCGAGTTGAAACATATACGTATCTATATATATGTATGCCTAGGAGTGATTGTTGGACATAGGTTGACAGTCTCTAGAAATTAGCGAACTCAACATGCAAGAAAACAATGACCAGATGTTAGAAAATCATGAATCCTAAGTATGGACAACTAGGATCAGGAAAGAACATGATTAATTTAGAAAACCTAGTGTCATTGAATATAGGCTGTAAAATATAGAGGTAAGAAAACCACTTGGACAAGTAGTGTGGTGTCCCGGCTTTTGCTAAAATGGTAAGGTGCGGATAAGACACCCTAAGCGTGTTTAAAAATACGAATAAAAAGAGTTAGAGTAAGTTTGGTTCGAAGCAAAAGGCATCCGGACCAAAAGTGATTTGCAAAACGGGATTTAAAAGAAATTTCGTATTGAAAATTGGCTTAAAACATACCCCGGAATAGTCAAAATGGCTGTGGGTATGTTAGAAGAGAATTTCAAGCATGTCGAAATGATCACATGGGGTTTAGAGCCTCGTAGAGCGAAAATATATTTTTCGAGGCGATGAGAAAAATAAGATTTAGACCTTCGGGGTCCGGACCTTGGCATAAAAGTCCTCACCGCAAGAGAAGAAACCGGACTTTCTGGCTGAGAAATTTGGACCCAACGTTCGGGGTCCGAACTTTTTCGGGAAAAAGTTTGGACCTTCAGCGCGCACAGTGAAGGTCAATGTTCAGGGTCCGAAATTTTTGGAAAAAGTCCGGACCTTCCACGTATGGACAGCCCAAAAGGGGTGACAAACTTGTAAATAGAGGATGGGGCTTAGGTATAAAAGCTGGAGGACTTCACCCCCCCCCCCCCCCCCCAACCCCAAACCGTGCACTCCACCCGCTTTCACTCTCTCTCTCTCTTCTCTTTCTCTCTCTAGAAGAGGAAAAAGCGCTAACTTGGAGGAGAGCCATTTGGAAGGATTGATCTCTTTTGAAGCCAAGAAACGGAAGAGGATCGCAAGGGAAGAACCTTGGGAGGAAGTATAACCCCTCTCTACCTCTTTTGAGTAAGGAAACAAGAGGTGCGTTTTTAGGATTTTTGTAAGATTTGAGTTTTTGGAGATTTTTGAGTTCTAAAAGAGTTCTAATGATTTCTTTTGGTTTCTAAATTTTGTTTTAAGAGTTTTTTTTGGAGATTTGGAGATCAAGCACTCCTCTTTGCAAGAGCGCCCTATAAGGTGGGGGATTTCATCGAAATGGGTGATCTAAACTCTTTTTCCTTTGCTTTTCTTTGATTAGAAGTATTGTTGTAAGAGTATATGTGTAGAGACACACATATATTTGAGTAAATTAGGGTTTAGCCCTAAGTGGTATAAAAGAGAAATTACAAGGTATAGCCTTACATTGGTATGAACAATGGACCTAAATATAGGTTGTTCGTGTGGAATTGAACTTAGGAGAAAACCTAGGTCAAGTGTGATGTGTGGCATGAAACCTAGGAGAAATATAGGTTATGATGAGTGGCATTTAACTTAGGGGAAAACCTAAGAAGTGAGTATAGAGTTTAACATAGAGTCAAATAGCTCTAGAATTATAGTGTTACAGATGATTTTGGTTGGTATCCTTGGGGTACAGTAACCCTAGAGTAAGAACTTAGGGTTTAAGTGTGCAATGTGAGCCACAAGAAATCTCTAACCTAAATTGGCGTCCTAGGGGCACCAAAGCTATTCTAGAGTAAATAACCTAGGGTAAGAAAGAAATGAGAAATGGCATATTCGGATTTGAGACTCATCAAGATGGAGCATGACTCCCCGGGTAGAGACCCATCGGACGAGATACTTCCAAAAGGATTTTTAAAATGCAATAAAAAGCAAATTGGCACCTATGAGGCACGTTTGAGGCCCTAGGGGTAATAGTGGAAGAAACATGACTATACATTTGGATTTGAGACCCGTCAAAGAGGGGTGCGACCCCTAGAGCAGGCTCACCATGCGGGGTACTTCCAGAAGGAAACAAAAGTAAATGTAAATTGCACCTTCGGATTTGAAACTTGTCAATTGGAAGTACAGCTCCTTGGGCAGGGCCCGTCTGACTAGGTACTTTCGGAAGGTTTAAAGATAAAAGAGAATAGTAAAATGGTCGGCGGTATTGGTCGGGTTAGATGTAACCCTATATAGCGGCATAGTGGCTGAGTGTTAGTATGATAGCCTAGTATGGCATGGCATAGTAGCATGCATGGAGCTAGTAGTGTAGTGATTTTCATATCAGCATGCTAGTGTAGCTTTTACAGCTTTTCATATTTATGTATATATATATTTATCTTGCTACTAATACTTCCATTGGACCAATAGGTGTAGAGCATATTTCTCGGTGGATGAACCCACTGGGAACTATTCGTAATTCTCACACCTTGTTGGCTTCTACTTTTACAAGACCAGGTGTAGCCGGTGAGGATCATGACACCGGCAAGGGCCCAGTAGCATAGTAGGCCAAGCGGGTTTAGTGGTCCATATACTTTTGGGTTTATTCGAGTGAACATTGTACTGTGAGGAAAAGAAAGGAATTGTAACTAATTGTTATATGTATCAAATGTTCATTCGAGTATTCATTTCAGCTTTACACAGTTGTATTATGTTTAAAGTTGAATGTTTTAATTTAGTAGTAAGTTTTACTCTGATATGCATGTTTTTCTCATTACGCTTATTCTTGTTGAGTTATCGACCGTTCCTTTCGGGTATGGAGAGGTCATGCCCGATTGGCGGGTCTGTTAGCGTGCCCAAACAGACCAAATAGGCAGTCTCGGGACGTGACAAGTAGTGTCATTGAACCTAGTGTCATGGAACATAGGTGGAAAATATAGTGGTTAGGATGCCCCAAAGACAACCTAAAAAGGTCGGCAAAGTAGGGTTAATAATGGACCCCCGAGACTTCGTGACATGGTAATTTCAGAATCCTAGGATTATACCGAGGGTGCATATGGCTCGTTCCTCATTCGTCGGGTAAATAGTGACAAGGGTGCATGTGGTTTATTCCTCGCCCTATTGGGAAGGGTCTCGGCTGCAGGTGTATGTGGCATGTTCCTCTCCCACCGGGAGACCCTGGTCCATGGGTGCATGTGGTACATTCCTCTTCCATCGGACGACCCAACTTGGAGGTGTATGTGGCATGTTTCTCTTCATGCGCTTGGATAAAAGTGGTACTACCACTGATGATTGACTCAAAACCGAGTTAGGTAGTTTGGCTACGGTAAAGAAAACCTTAAGCTGAATTGGTTAGAAATGGATAGGGGAATAGAAAGTAGAAGTGTGGTACCTATTTGTATATATTTCATTATCGCATTTATTTAAGGCATAGCATATTATTTATATTGTATATAGTAGAAATTTTATCATGCCCCGTCTTGCTTTCCAATTAGGAATGCCCTGCGAGCGCGTGCCCAAACCAGCTGAAACAGACAAAGTTTTCCCTATCCAACCAAGGCGTTACAACCAAAACATTTCGAGATTTTTCTATTTGGAACCGAATTTATATAAGGATTGTGAAAGAAAAGTATAGAAAAAATAAAACCACTAACTATTGTAAGCATTCGTCTCACACATACAATACATTTATATTTTTCTTTTTCCTTTTCTTTTACAACCCAAAATATTAGTACATTTTGTTCTATCTTTTATTTGCCCTTAGCTACACTGACAAGGGTATTTCTATCTAGCCCCATAGGGTAGGGCTCTATTTAATAAGCTACGCTCTTATCTCGCTCTGCCGCGTCGCTCACGGATGTACCTGTAAAATATAGGAGTGCAAACTATAAAATTAGTTCCCAAGGGGTACGACCACCCAAACGAGAAGCTCGACCCATTAGGTCCAAAAGAGGCAAAATGAGCATATAGTAAACAATAATTTGCGGAAATATAAATTTATACTATATGCCTCATGATCATATATTATACCTCATGCAAATGCTATAATAAAATCTATGCAAATAAGAACTACACATTTATTTCTATGTCACTATCCCTTTCTATTCCACAACTAGTCTAAGGTTCCTTTACCTTAGCCATATTCCTGACTCGGTCTTGAGTCAATCCATGCTTATGGTTCATGATCACCATTCTTTTCTGACCTCATCCTGGGATGGTGAAACATCGCACACACCCCTAACTCATGGTCACAGAGCGGCAAAACATCGCACACACCCTTGGTAGCGGTGAAACGTCACACACACTACGTGTCACGCCCCGGGATCGAAACTGCGACCCGGGCTCGCCAACAGATCCGCCGCCTATACAAAACCCCGTATAGGCGAAGCGTCAACCTGCAAGAAAAGGTACTATAGCTAAATAGATATCAGAGCTATAAAGAAAACTACTGTAAAACTAAAATCCAATCATTGTACAACTGGAAATAAAGATACAATATCCACCTCCCAAACATGATCAAATACAAAATCCTCAGATACAAAACCCAGAACTCAACAGGGAGGGCAACCTGAAAAATAAACACCAGTGTACAGGCTCTCAGTACAAGTCATAACCTCACTACAATAATCTCTCATAAGCATAAATAAAACTAATCTACGGACTGTACTACAAGTCTCCAACGTGGGGGTACAGCTACTCTCCAAAGACAGGTAGGGATCTAGCTCGCGACTCCCTCGCCTCGAACAGCTACAGCAGAATCATCATCTCCCACAGATGACTCTGCAAAACAAAGAAAAGGAAAGGAAAAAGAGGGGGAGAACCCCCAACGGGTGTGAGAACTACATCAACACGTAGTTCTCAGTGGGTACCGCCACCAAGCCCGACGGTCTGCCCACTAAGTCTACTAGAGGTATAAGATAACAATGCAGTAAAAACTGAACAAGAAAAGCAGGAGGTACTCTACAGCTACCATGCCTCTATCTAAATGCTCAATGGGTGGTACAGATGAAAATATATGCAACTACTCGCACCCAAGGTGCTCAATTGACCCAATCGAACTGATTGCCTCATAGGGTCCAGTCAAGCCTGCGCCCACCTACTGCCACACATCCACAAGAGGACGGGACTTACGTAGGGCATCCGTGACTGTCAAAACTGGCCCAGCCAGAGGGACTACATCCGTGACTGCCTAAAAAAAGGCCCAGCCAGAGGGACAGCATCGACAAGTTGCTATACAAAAGTAACAGGCCCACTCCGGACGGGGCGCTCGAGGGGCGCGACCCCACCGAGGAAAAAGGTATCCGCGTATCTCTGTCGACCTCAAAGTGGCTCATGCAGGCTATAGTCAAAATCTACGCTCACTCTCAGAACGGAAGGACTCAGGATCCTCAAACATCTCGCACAACGGTCGGAGTACTCTCGACGACTCAGCTGATCAGCTCTCTCGAATCTCGAGACACTAGATACTCCACAGCCGGGATCGACCCACAACTCAGGGCTAACAAAACTGGTCGGACAACACTCAACGACCCGGGACCACCGTCAATCCCAACGGTTCCCAACAACACTGACCGGAAGATACTCGACGGCCCGGGACTACCGTCTACCCAAACGGCTCCCCACAACACTAGCACAAGTCTAAACTCAGCTACCAGACTCCACTCAGCCCCCAGGCACGAGTGCAATAATGTCACACTGAAACCTGACCACTCGGCCCACTACCTGGGCGAGGAAAATCTATGTCCAGGAAAAGATGCAAAGTGTGGGATGTCTAAAGCATAAAAGAACCTAGCCCAAGTGAAGGTTCTCTACTGGTCTGGTTAAACATGTAGCATATGACGGGGGTGCTAGGTCAAGTTCCAATAATAGCATTTAAATAAACTGGATCATAAGCAGGAAACATTAATGGATATAATCACCAAAACCAATCAAAATAAGCCTCATCTCCCTAAACATGCTCTCAACTAGCATAGGTGAATACAATCATTGAACATATAATATCTTGAAGGTATCTAATGTGTACCATAAATCAAGTAAGCCTCAATCCACATGAACTATATAATTCTTATGCTCACATCTCAAAGCTATAGGTTGTACAATAAATTATGCATGCTCTCAATTACTAGACATGAATATCTTATCTTGCAAGTTTCCATTAGGCATATCTGAATATCATATCATACAATTCCTCAAACCAATGTCATTACCAAGCTTGTATCTCAATCAAATATTGGTACCCTAACATGCATGCATACTATTAAATAGAATTAGAGAACCGTCCACCGGTTCTGGAGACGAAGCAACCCACCTGATTCGCTTTCCGCAGGCAAAGCCGAAGTCGGTGAAGTGCGCAACCACTTGCTAACAAAATCCACTGGAACTGCACCCTCGGTACACAGTCGCACCAGCCTCTGCTCAAACCAACAACACAGCCCACAATTAAACAACATCACAACTTACCCACAACAAACACTTGCTATTTTTCCAAAACAGCACAAAGAAGGCCCCTTTTCACCTGCATTCTGTCCTCAGAAAAATCACCATTGCGATCCTCGCGACGAGTAGATACAAATCGAGTATTTATACACCTCGTTCCGACACCTGTAGGCCAAGATATAAATGAAACACTGTAGTAAGCCAAACAATCCACAATACAATTCTGCAGGAAAAACAATCCCAAAGAAGCTCAATTATCACCTTCGAGGAGTCCTCCAAAAATTCTGATAAAAATACGGGTGCGTCCCTCTCGAAGAGTAGATGCCGATCGAGTCCTCACACGCCCCGATCCGAAGCTTGTAGGTCAAGATAGAAAATCGACAAGCCTCCGCTATCCAAAATCTCACAATAGAAAAGGGGGTCACAAAACACCTCGGGAACCGTGCCAAAAACCCAAAATGAGGCGAATCAATCAACACGGAAAATGAAGATGTACCTCTCGTTAACGCGCTGCCGCAAAAATCGGCTCAAAAGTCCATCGGGCTGATCCAGGGTGTCTCGCGGACTGAAAAGTGACGGTGGAAGCCAAAATCCAAGAAACGTCGCAGTGCGCCGCGTCGCAGAAAGCGCGGATGTCGAGGCCTCCAAAAAAATCTAAAAATCCCTCAGTAGATGGAGCATAAGATGATGATCATCTTTGCTTAAAGGCTTAGTAGGAGAAGAACTCGGGAAAAGGTCCAAATCGCAGGCCAAAGGGGGCTATATATAGCCAAAACTGAACAATTCCATTAATTCCCCTTGTGTCCCCGGTTTCGGGCGCCCGGTCCGATTCGAGCTGCTACAGTGTCAGCCAAAACACCAGATCTACAGCCGTCCATCAGCGCCCGGATCGCTCACAGAGCGACACGTGTCCCCCAAACAGGCAACAGCGGCGCCAGCCAACCCGGCCGCGCCGCGTGGCACGCCTCGCTCCCGCCTTTGCGCGCGTCAACGCCTCGGTCGGCGTTCCCACGTGCGCGCACGTCGCGCTGCCGGCGCCCATGCCGCGCACGCCTCCCGAGGTAACTGCCTGCTCGCTCCATGGACCGCGCCCATGCACCAGCCAATCCAACTCTGCCACGTGTCCAAACCGCACCAATAGGAAGATGCCATGTGGCACACACCCCGTTGCACCGCGCGCGCCTGCCCGCGGCCGCGCCGTCGCGCTCCGCCGCTGCCCGGCGCTGCCCCTGGCGCCGGAACAGTGTCCCCTTGCCTCGAAATCCGTGTTTTGGCATCCGGGCTCCGAAAAATACAAGTAAATAGTCCATTTTTATCGTTTTCGCGCGCTGAATCCAAATCCGATGTCCGTTTTGTCGAATTCCACTTCTAAAATTTGTCGAAAATTCCCAGAAAAGTGAACTTGATCTATTTTTCGTGTCGGGTCAAATCCTTGGTTCCAATACGTGCACAAACACCTCTATCACCCAACATGGGCCTCTAGAAGCTGCTGATCAACCAGTAACCTCATCGCGGGGATCCGGGTCCTCACACAATGATTGACGGCAAAACATCGCACACGCCAATATTTACTTTAATTATTTAATGTATATATTATTTTCATTATTAAATCAACCTTTCTAGGTTCCAAGACTTTTCAATTCATGCGGTCTTCCTACCACATATGTTTTCCAACCTATGTCTTATAACACTAGGTTCAATGTCTTTCCTTAGCCTAGTTGTTCACACCTATGATTACATGATTTACTAGACATCTAGTTCATATTTTATTTCTTTTTTAGCTCTTAAATTCCTAGAGACTATCAACCTATATCTCACGACTACCCCTAGGCATACATATATATAGACACATATATGTTTTTCCCACACCTATGTAGTTAAATTTTCTAAATAGCATATTGTTGAGACTAAAATTTTCGTCACTTAAGAAAATGACACGTGGTGTATACCATCGGCTACAGACATCAGCCGACAGAAGAATGAGTCAACAGAGAAGGACCTGCGTCTTAACCAAGATCGGCCTTGGTCACGTGAGAGTGCGACATGTGACACTCATCCATCGGCTAAAGACATCAGCCGATAAGAGAAGCGACCGACAAGGGGTATCATCTCATCCGAAACCGACCTCGGTTGAAGGCAAATGTTAAATTGCCTCAGTCGAACGATGAAAAAAGCGGAGTCAGGGTCAACTCTCGGCTGCTCGAGCCGCAGAAGGAAAGACCGTGGAAGGAAAGAGTACGAGATTTAGGCACAATTCTCGTAACAGATTTCGGAATGGCAAGCGGCGCCCAGCATTAGAAAGCGCCGAAGATCACGCTCCGGCACATCGATTAGGGGATGAACTTGGACAGAAAACAACTACTATCCTTTTGAGGATAATCGACTTAAAAGGAAGCTGTTGAGGAATTGACGATGATTCCCCTTAGTTTACACCGATTTGTAGAATCGGTGGTTATACACTTGGTTCGTAAATATCACGCCCCGGCGTCGAAACTGCGACACAGGCTCGCCAACAGATCCGCCGCCCATACGGGAAGCCCCGTATAGACGAAGCGACTAACCTGCAATAGATCAGCTACACTATACAGATATCAGAGCTGAAAAGTAAACTGCTGAAATAAAAAAATATACAAATCCTCAAATAGTACATGCCAGGTCCTCACAATACATAAGTCACTCCAAAACTAAAGATCTCAAAAGTAAAATATACATGATACATCCCAAAATTACTGACAGTACTAGTACATCACCAAAAGGGTACATCTACTCTCACAGGAAGAAGACTGATAGGGATCTAGCTCGCGACTCCCTTACCTCGATCACCAGGATCAGCAACTGGAGCAGCAGGAACTGGAGTAGAGGTCCTTGGGGAAAAAATCACCACGGCGGGTGTGAGAACTACATCCCACAGTAGTTCTCAGTGGGTACCGCCAACAAGCCCGACGGTCTGCCCACCAAGTCTACTAGAGGCATAAAGTAACAAATACAGTACTGAAAGTAAAGGCTGGAAAATAACTCCTCAGCTACTATGCCTCTATCTAAATGCTCAAGAAGTGGAACAGATGGAAACATGATGCATCTACTATCTCTCAAACATAATCACCCAATCTACACTGACTGCCACATAGGGCCCAGTCAAACCTGCGCCTACCTACTGCCGTTACATCCAAGGAGGACCGGACTTTCGTAGGGCGTCCGTGACTGCCAAAACTAGCCCAGCCAGAGGGACTGCGTCGACAAGTCGCGATAGCAAGTAACAAGCCCAGCTCCGGAGTGGCACTCGAGGGGTGCGACCCCACCGAGGAAAGTATCCGCGCATCTCTGTCGAGCTCAAATGTGGCTCATGCAGGCTATAGTCCAAATCCACGATCAACAAGATCGACAGTAACCAACAACACCAGCTCTCACTCACAGGCTGGAAAACCGCACAGCCGGGACCCACCGTGGACTCAGACGGCTCCCAAAAATAAAACACTGATCTAACACTGCTACCAGACTCCACTCGGCCCCCAGGCACGAGTGTAACATGCATCCCACAACAACCCGACCACTCAGCCCACTATCCAGGCGAGGAAACTCTAAGTCCCGGTAAAATAATAGATAACAATGTGGGAATGTCTAAAGCATAAATAATCTAGCCCAAGTTGGAGTTTTCTACTAGTCTGGTTAAACATGTAGCATATGATGGGGTGCTAGGTCAAGTTCCAAAGATAGCATTTAATTTACAGATTTAGAAAGCAATAAATCAATATAATCATCATAGCAACACAAGTAACATCAATTCTCTCTTTCTAACATGTTTCCTAATACACTCACAATCATGCATGTTTCCTACAATATAGAATTACTGATCTGTCCGCCAGTTTTGAAGACGAAGCAACCCACCTGGAAGTGCAAAGCTGTCCAAAGTCCAAAAAGATGAAACTACACGGGAATAATCCTCCAATTCCCACAATTCCAACGGGTCCAAAAACACTCAAAAACTCCTCCTGGGTACAAAGATATAGTCCAAAGTTACAATCAACACAAAATTTCCAAGTGTACAGTTTGCTAAAATTTCAGTTCTAAAGAAGCTTAATTATCACATGTGATATAAATTCCAAAAATTCCAATAAAAATACGACAGCGATCCTCGTGAAGCATAGATGTCAATCGAGTCCTTAAACGTCAAATTCCGATACTCAAGTGCAGAGATAAAAATCCAACAAGGTGCTGCTATCCAGGAACAACCACCAGCAAAATAGGCCTCAAAACTGTACCAGAAACCCCTAAAAAAACTCAAATCTGGGAGGAGTCAAAAATACAAAAATCATATATTTACCTCTCGTGAATCCGACACCATAAAAATTGTCCAAAAATTCCATCGGAGTAGCTCTGTGGACCTCGTGGACCGAAACGCGACGGAAATGGGCCACCAACGAAAGAACGTCGCACTGCGCTAACTCGCCGAAGACGTCGATGCCGCGGCCTCCAAAAATTCTGAAACTCCTTCGCAAGATGCAAAACAAGATGAAGATCAAAATCACTTGAGGGCTCAGAGGCAAAGAAGCTCGGGAAAAAAACTAAAAGGCTCAAGAACCCGGCCTATATATAGCCATCACACAAAAGCCCACAAAATCCCCCTTTATTGAGCTTTTGGGCCCAATTTCCAGGCGCCCGGAACTTTCGGGCTGCTACAGTGCGCCCAAAAGCTCCCCCGGCCTGGCCCACGATCAGCGCCTGAATCCTCCTGGCTCCGACGCGTGTCCCGAACAGCGGACAGCGCGTGCGGAGCCAGCAGGCGTGCGCCACATGGCCCCGACCGCCAAACGTGGGGCGGTGGCGCCCGCCAATCGCAGGGCGCCACGTGGCGCCCCCACGTCGGCGGTCACCTGCCCCACCTGCCCCGCCTGCTCCCACTGGCGCGTGGACCCCACGCGCATGAGCCGGTGGACCCCACGCGCATGAGCCGGCCACTCCAAGGCCGCCACGTGGCCCGCCCTGGTCCATGCGCCAGCCGGTGCGTTTCCGTGGACCGCGTCACGAGAGCCCGCCAATCGCAGGATGCCACGTGTCCCCCGTGCCCGGTCCATGCACCAGCGCCAACACTCTGTGGACCGCGCCGCGTGCGCCGGCCAATCCGAGGCTGCCACGTGGCACAAGACTGGTCCACAACTTCCCCCATGTACCAAAATGCGCAAAAAACTTCCGGGAGTCTATTTTTGGGCATCCGGACTCCGAAAAAGGCAAGTAAATGGCCGATTTTTGACGTTTTTCCGCGCTAAATCTAAATATGACCTCGAATTAGCCTAAAGCCCTTTCTAATTTCTGACAAAAATAGCCGAAGGGCAGGATCAATTCAGAGGCCTCACAGAGTCCGTCAAACGAATCCATTTGACGCGTTGCGGGTCCGACACACCAATAATAGGTGTTCCACATCGTGGGTCATAGGAGAAGCTACACGGGGATCAGGGCTACTACAGTAAATATATAAATAAACGAACCAACGAGGAAAAATGGGTCCTATAACCTTGTAAGACAGTGACCATCCCTGCTTTTTCATACCTTTCATATATACATTTACTGCTTTCCTATATAACCTTTACCGTATTTTCTAGAAGTAGATTAACTTGTAATCGATTCCCGGTTACTCTTGTAACCCCACTCCAATCAATACAAATTCTTAGTCGGCTCCTTAGCTGTATCAATTTCTTTTCTCCAAATCCCAGTTCGGCTATTCTAGGCCGAACTTTGTTTCCCTCACGACCTCAGTCGAGAGTTGATTGAGAAGAACCTGGCTGAGCAGATCCCTCCTTAGCCCGATCGCTTGATCCATTGGCACGTGACTCATCACACTCAGAGGGTCACCCCACAGGGCCGATCGCGAACCGCGACTTTTCGGCTCAACGATCTTCTTGGCACGCCCGGTGGGACGCTCAGGTAACTCTTACCGTCTTCTACCGTTACAATGTCAAACGATGACGTCTTAAATCTCTGAAACATAGTCATTCCCAGACATTCGAGGAACGACCGCGCTAGTAGCGCCGGACACGCAAATGATCCGCCACTGACGCTACCGGAGATGTCGGAGACCAGCGGACGGTCGGCACCACCGGAGCAGACCCTAGCCCAGTTATTCGGGCGAATAGCCCGAATATTGGAGAATGTCGAGAGGACACATGAGTCCCTCGAAAGAAACAGCCAAGTGCGAGGCGCTCGCCTGGACTCGATGTTGGCCGCAATAACTGCCTCGAACGAAAATATAGCTCAAATTGGGCAAGCATCGGCCACAAATGAGCCATATAGTGGAGGGTATGCCTCCACACTACCCCAGCAATTGCCGACGCAATTGATCACGATGGCGCCGGCAATGTCGATAGTGCAACCGCAAAAAGTTGCACCGCTGACGGCTACATATCAATCGACATAGCCGCTGGGGGCAGTGCAGCCGCAAATGATTCTGTACCAGACGGGAGCGGGCCGATGGGGCAGAACATCGACCATCAACTCAAGAACTACTGGGGGATTCCTCTACCTCCCCTACCGCCGTTCGTGCAGCCTCACGCTGGGGGCAGGATCGGCAGGCAGGTCCCTCCTCAGGGATCGCCTCAGCAACATGCTGGCCATTACGAGCCGCTACCTCCACTAGTGCAACTGGCGGCTCTGGTACCTTAGGTTGGGCTCACCGAGATGGATACGGGGAGGAACGGCCGGCAGGTCCCTCCATGGGGACCGCCTCAGAATCAGGCTGGCCACCATAGGTCGCCACCGCCACCAGCACAACTGGCGGCTCCGGTACCTTAGGCTGAACTCGCCAAAAGGGTTGGGGGCAGGAATGCCGAGCAGGTCCCTCCGCATGGGCCGCCTTAGAATCAGGCCGGCCACATACCTCCACCGGCGCAACCGGCGGTCCCAGCATCTCCAGTAGGGCTTGCCGACATCCACACCCATGTGGAGAAAATCATCCATAACACATTCGGCGCAGAGGCCAAGCCGGCAATTCGACCAGTGTTCAGGTCTGCGTATCCTGCTCATATCAATATGGACACTTGTACCCGGCTAATTGGAATATGTCGAAGTTCGACAAGTTCTCGGGTGAAGAAAACGAGAACACGGTCGAGGACATTGCTCGATTCATGGCCCAATGCCGAGAGGCAGCCGCCAACCCATTTCTAAAAATGAGGCTCTTCAGCATGCCGTTGATTAGGACAGCGTTCTCGTGGTATACGAACCTGCCTCACAATTCTGTCCACGACTGGGACGAGCTCGAGGCCAAGTTCCAAGAGCAGTTTTATGGGGTTGTGCCCGAACTTTCAATTGTTGATTTAGCATCATATCGGCAGAATACCGACGAGACGGTTAAGGAATACCTCAACTGTTTTAAAACAACAAAGAATCGGTGTTTCGTTATGACGCCTGAGGCCGAGTTCACAAAAATTGCGTTCAACAACCTTCACTTCAAGATCTGCTGCCATTTCGAGGGTCGCCAATTCCCCAATCTCTTCGATTTGGGGGTACAGGTTGCTCAATACGAGCAATTCTAGAGAAACAATAAAGATGAGTGATCGAAATGAGGTCACGGATAAAACTGGAGGAAGCCAAAGGAGCATAGCGTCTGCTTCGTCGAAAAAAACTCGGATCATGGAAAGCTGAGCGAAGCAAGCGAAGGCAAATCTTCGGCTGAAGAGGCCGAAGTGTGTGCGGCCGAAATGGTATCAGGCCGCGAGCTTTATATATGTCGAATGCTTAAGCCGACCAAGACCTGAGAGTTCAAAATTCGAGGAGGCAGTGATGGACGAGGTGACTCCTGCTCCCGCAGTGACTTCGGGGGCGAAGCGCCCAGCACCCGTTGACGGGGGACAAACGAGTTGGCAGGGGCCTCCGAGACCTCGACGATTCCATCCTCAGGGTCGTGGGTTTTAGGGGCGCCAGAGGTCAGGTGGACCCCGTCACCCCCAGCAGCAGTAGCAGCAGCGACGACCGCCTCAGCAGCAGTAGTCTCAACAGCAGCCGCAGTTATAGCGGCAGCAGCGCCAGGAGAGATGTGTTATTTGTGGGGGACCACACCCACCGAGCCAGTGTACTCAGAGGCAGGGCCGATGCTTCTGTTGCGGTCAGACTGGTCATTTTTAGGCGTCATGCCCCAGAGCGGGATTCTCGGCACCATCGACAGCCTCGGCTTCCCCTATTCCTCTACAGATGGCTGGACCTTATGCGACTTATGGTATGCCTGATCGTGTTTCTTCCTCACGATAGCCTGAGCGACGACCACCAGCGCCGAGCGGGTGAGTTTTTGCCGCGCAGGTAGAGGATGCTTCAGCGGCAGACCACGTCGTTGCAGGTATTATTTTGATTTCTATAGTTCGTAGTCGAGCTCTTTTCGATACTGGTGCTTCACACTTATTTATCAGTAGAGCATTTGCATCCCGACATGGTATAGAGATAGATTCATTGTCGCATGCATTAGAGGTTCAGATTCCAGATCATATTCTGCATGTCGAGGAGTGTTGTAGGGCTTGCCCAGTGCAGTTGGGATCTTGGATCTTGCCGGCAGACTTGCTTGTCTTGCAGCAGCTCCAGGATTTTGACGTGGTACTGGGTATGGATTGGTTGTCGCAGTACTTTGCCACCATTGACTGCACAGAGAAGACTGTGACTCTCCGCGAGCCCGGAAGGAGGAGTTCATTTATAGAGACTGCCAGAGCACACTGTTCATAGCGACCGTTTCCTCGGCGAGGGCTAGACGGATGATGAGTAGAGGTTGTACCGCTTTCTTGGCGACTATTGTTGAGGTGCCTACGGCGGCACTGGGACTCGAGGATATCCCCATTGTCCGCGAGTTTCCAAATGTGTTTCTCCCTGAGTTGACGACTATAGAGTTTGTGATTGACATGGTTCCGGGAACCGTGCCAATCTCGAAGGCACCTTATAGGATGGCACCTGCTGAGTTGAGAGAGCTGAAGCCACAGCTGCAAGATCTGATGGACAGGAGTTTTGTCAGACCCAGTGTATCACCGTGGGGAGCGCCGGTTTTATTTGTGAAGAAGAAGGATGGTTCGCTTAGATTGTGTGTGGATTACAGAGAGCTAAACAAAGTGACTATCCGGAACAAGTATCCCTTACCGCGGATTGATGATTTGTTTGATCAACTACAGGGAGCTTCGGTGTTCTCGAAAATTGATCTCCAGTCCGGTTACCACCAGCTGAGAGTGAGGGCCGAGGATATATCCAAGACGGCATTCAGATCCCGGTACGGGCATTATGAGTTCACAGTGATGCCATTTGGATTGACTAATGCCCCTGTCGTGTTCATGGATTTAATGAACCGAGTATTCCAGCCGTACTTGGACCAGTTTGTTGTGGTATTCATTGATGATATTCTGATTTACTCCCAGAGTGATTTGGAGCATGAGGAGCACCTGAGGATAGTGCTGCAGCTTCTGAGAAAGAAGAAGTTGTATGCCAAGTTTAAGAAGTGCAAATTTTGGCTTCAGGAGGTTGCATTTTTAGGCCATGTAGTTTCAGCTGTAGGAGTGGCAGTGGACCCGACGAAGATTGATGTTGTTCGGGATTGGCCTAGACCGATGATGGTTACGGAGGTCCGGAGCTTCTTGGGATTAGCAGGTTATTACCGTCGGTTGTGGAGGGCTTTGCGAAGCTCTCTACTCCCTTGACCCGACTGACTAGGAAGGGGACCAAATTCACGTGGACTGAGCAGTGCCAGCAGAGCTTTGAGGAGCTGAAGATGAGACTGATATCAGCGCCGATCTTAGCATTGCCAGTGATGGGTGATGGGTTTGTGATCTACAGCGACACCTCTCACAGCGGTTTGGGTTGTGTATTGATGCAGCATGGTAGGTTAATTGCTTATGCTTCGCGACAGCTAAAGGATTACGAGAAGAATTACCCTACGCATGATTTGGAGCTTGCAACCGTTGTTTTTGCTCTGAAGTTGTGGCGACATTACCTTTATGGGAAGCACTGCGAGATCTACACCGATCACAAAAGCTTGAACTATCTGTTCACTCAGAATGAGCTGAATCTGAGGCAACGCCGGTGGTTAGAGTTACTGAAGGATTATGATGTGAGTATCATGTATCATCCCGACAAGGCCAATATCGTGGCAGATGCTTTGAGCAGGAGGACAGTGCAGAGTCTGAGTTTGTTGATCACACAGCAGGCACCTTTGATTGAGCGGATAAGGCGATTGCAGATTGAGGTTGTATTCCCTGGGTCTCTGCTAGACTTATGTCTTTGGTCGTGCAGCCCACTCTGTTGGACAGGATTAGAGAGAGACAGAGTGAGGACCCCCACTTGACGAGGATTAGAGGACAGATTCAGGCTAAGCAGATAGAGGATTTCTCAGTGGATGCTTCGGGAGTACTGCGGTACAGGGACCGAGCGTGTGCGCCTATGGATTCCGAGATCAGAGAGCAGATTATGAGAGAGGCCCATTATACACCTTATACCATTCATCCCGGTGGGACTAAGATGTATAAGGACCTCAAGGCACACTTTTGGTGGAATGAAATGAAGAGGGATATTGGGAGATTCGTGGCACACTGTTTAACTTGTCAACAAGTGAAGGCAGAGCACCGTGTTCCTGCTGGCAAGTTACAGAGTCTTCCAATCCCCGAGTGGAAATGGGATCACATCACTATGGATTTCGTCACTGGACTACCGATGGCGCAGAGTGGAGCTGACTCGATATGGGTAATCGTGGATAGACTCACCAAGTCTGCTTACTTTCTACCTGTGCAGGTGACTTGGCCTTTGGAGCGACTTGCTCAGTTGTACCTGGACGAGGTGGTGAGGTTACATGGTGTACCCGCCTCGATTGTATCTGATAGAGACCCGAGGTTTGTCTCGCATTTCTGGGGGAGTCTATAGACAGCCTTGGGGACGCAGCTCCGGTTTAGCATGGCATTCCACCCACAGACCGATGGGCAGTCTGAGCGCACCATACAGACCCTCGAGGATATGTTGAGAGCATGCGTCCTGAATTTTGGAGGAGGATGGTACCGACACTTAGGATTGGTTGAGTTTGCGTACAACAACAGCTATCAAGCGAGCATTCAGATGGCTCCGTTTGAAGCGTTGTATGGACGCAAGTGTCGGTCGCCCTTTATTGGAGTGACGTGGGTGAAAGAGGGACTTTGGGACTTGAATTACTGCAGGAGGCAGAGGAAAATGTCAGATTAGTACGGCGACATCTTGAGACCGCCCAGAGTCGACAGATGAGCTACGCTGATATTCGACGGCGAGACTTAGAGTTTCAGGCTGGTGACCATGTCTTTTTGAAGGTCTCGCCTTCGAAAGGAGTCCGGAGATTTGGAGTTCGTGGGAAGCTCAGTCCCCGCTTTATTGTACCCTTTGAGATACTTGAGAGGGTTGGCCCTGTTGCATATCGTGTTGCTCTTCCACCGCGCCTTGTTGGAGTTCATGATGTTTTCCATGTCTCGATTTTGAGGAGATATGTCTTTGATCCTTCGCACGCGATTGACTTCACCCCACTTGAGCTTGGTGAGGACCTTGGGTATGAGGAGCGCCCGTTGCAGATTCTGGCTCGTGAGGTGAAAGAATTGCGCAACCGGGCTATACCGTACGTGAAGATTTTGTGGAGCAATCACGAGGAGCGTGAGGCCACTTGGGAGCTAGAGGCGGTGATGAGAGATACCTATCCTTTCCTATTCGAGGCTTCTAGCTGAGATATGTCTGTTTTTGTTTTCTTAGTTTTGGGGACAAAACTTTCTTTTAGTGGGGGAGGATGTGGTGTCCCAGTTTTCCCGTGCGACTTGACTGGAAGGTCGGCGGTGAGAAAACACCTATTATTAGTGTATCGAGCCCGTTGTGCGTCAAACGGATGCCAAAAACGGACTCAGCGCGCGAAAACATTGAAAATCGACTATTTTCGGGCAAAATGGGCCTAACGGGCAAATTTTTCGAGTGGGCCGGTCCACGGCCCACTTGGCGTGCACCGGGACCAGCGGGTTTTCGGCTTGGACACGTGGCAGGCAAGGATTGGCCGGTCAACGCACGCGGGGCAGCACGCGATTTGCGCCGGGCGCGGCGCACGGTGGACCGTGTCAGGCCACGTGTCGCCCGCCCATTGGCGGGCGTAGCAACCCGGCTGACCCGGCGCGGACTGCGGCGCATGCACCCTGCCGTGGATCGCGCCGTCACGCGGCGCGCCGTGATTGGCTGGCGCGCGTGCGCTGGACATGTGGCGCGCCCGGGGGAATCCGGGCACGCACAGTAATGGGCCGGGCCGGATTCGGGCGACCAAATCCTGCGCCCGAATCCGGATCCCCCTATAGTGTTGATTTGGGCTATAAATAGCCCATTTGGGCTTCGTTTTTGGGCTTTTCTTCTGAGTTTTCTGAGCCCATCTTCGACAGGGAGTTCCACCTTCGAGTCTTCTTCGACTTTTGGCATCCCGGGGGGTTTTTTGGAAGGCGTTTCTGTAGTGAACCGGAATTTTGGTATATAAATAAATATAAATAAAATGGTATGAAATAATATTTTATTGAATTTATTGAGGTAAATGATGATCTGGAAACGAATTGGGCCCAAATCGGGATCAGAATGTGAGATCTTGAATCTTACATGAGAAAGTGGGCCCAGATTGTAAGTGGAAAATTCACAGTTTCGAAAAATTCTGAGAAATCCGTAAATGTGTTTTAAGGCCACAGTAAAAGTTTCGCGTTGATCGGACACCCGGATAGTGAGAACGGGCTCCGCCAGCGAAATTAAATACAGTGAGACTTTTGGCAACCCAGAGAGGGTCCAAACTGAAAAGTTTAAGTACCATGAGGTAAATTAGGTTAAACTGTGGCTGCCCGTCAAATTTGAGCGAAAACGGGAGAGAAACGGGCAAGAACGGACGAAAACGGGCGAAACTGGGCTTGGGCCCAAGTTTCGGGCGCCCGAAAGTGAGTTCCGGGCGCCCAAAAAGTACTGTAGCAAACCCGGTTTTAGGGGCTGCAGCGAACCGGGCTGCACTGTAGCGAACCCGGTTCACTGTAGCAGCCCGGTCCGAATGAGGTGCGCCCGAAAGTTACTGTAGCAGCGCCCGAATCCCGAGTTGGCACGGATCCCGAGGCAGTTGGCACGGATCCCGAGACGGTTGACACGGATCCCGAGGCAGTTGGCACGGATCCCGAGGCAGTTGGCACGGATCCCGAGGCGGCGGGCGCGGATCCCGAGGCGGCGGGCGCGGATCCCGAGGCACGGGCGCGAATCCCAAGGCATGTTTGCGCGCGCGGCCCGAGGCGCGTGGTAGGTGGGGGGGAGCGCCATGTGGCGCTTCCTCATTGGTCACCCTGACCGAGGGAGCGGGGGCGCGTCGGGAACACGCGGCGGGCCTGTCGCGGTGTCAGCGGGGGAGGCCACGTGTCGGCCTCCCATTCGTCGGTCAGCGCGACGTGACGCGCTGACACGACGCGACACTGCAGGCGGGCGTCAGAGCAGGCTGGGTGCGGTCCACGTGGCGGCCTCCCATTGGCCGCCGCAGTTCCGTGGTCGCGGTGCACGGGTCCAGGGCCACGTGTCGCGCTCGTGTTGGCCGAGCGATGGTGACGTGGCGCCCAGCTGGCGCGCCGTGGACCGTGGACCGCGTTGGGGGCGGTTACTGTAGCCGCCCGGAAATTTCCGGGCGCCCGAAAAGTGCGCCCGAAATCCGGATTTTGGCCTATTTAGGCCCGAATGACTCCTTTTTCCTCCTTTTTCTCCCTGTTGGCTTCACCCGAGCGTACCAGGAGGGGAACCGGGCGATTCCGCCCGGGGTTTTCGAGGGCGCACGAGCACGCCGTGGACTCCGTGGAGCGCGCAAGATGTACCAAATAGCATATTGGAGGCATTGGACAGCACGGCGTTGTAGAGGCAGGCCCCGTGTGTCATTTTTGCGGTATTTTTGGCACAGTTTTGAAGTTTCCTTTTGGATTTTGGATTTGACCCCTTTGCCCACGTGCATGTTAGGGACCCAACTTTTCTGTGCCGTTTTACTGCGCGAGTTTCGCGGGCGTTTTGGACGCGCCTCGTTTTGCGTGCCATTCGTGGGAGACATGCACCGTTTTGCATGCGGATTCGGCAAATGCGCGCAGTTTTGGACGCGAACTCGTAAAACGTGCACCGTTTTGCGTGCAACGTTGAAAAAGGAACGTGCACCGTTTTGCGTGCCAATACGAGGTATGTGCTCCATTTTGCGTGCAGGTTGGACTAACGGGCACCGTTTTGCGTGCAGACTCTAACATTGTGTCTCGTTTTACGTGCAGGGTCAGAAAAATGTGCACCATTTTGCGTGCAACCCTACAGTAGAGTGTGCACCGTTTTGCATGCCAATACGGGGTACGTGCTCCGTTTTGCGTGCGGGTTGGATCAATACGCATCGTTTTGCGTGTAGATTCTAATAGCTTGCATCATTTTTCGTGCAGGGCTAGGAAAAATATGCACCGTTTTGCGTGCAACCCTACAGTCAGACGTGCACCGTTTTGCGTGCAGATTTGAGGTACGTGCACCGTTTCGCGTGCAGCTCGTGTTGCTGCGCATCGTTTTGCGTGCCGGCTGAAGTGGCGCGCACTATTTTACCTGTGGATTTTTAATGACATGCACCATTTTGCGTGCAGGATTGGAGGACATGCACCGTTTTGCGTGCGGACTCGAGGGATGTGCATCGTTTTGCGTGCAAGCTCGAGGAGACAAGTGGAATCGCGCGGAGACCAATTGTAAGTGTCTACAAGCAATTGGGGACACCACAAGGTGGGGAATTCTGTCGAAATTGGGTGACCTCTCCCCTTGCTCCTTTGCTTTTCGATTCGAAGTATGATAGTAGCCTGTTAGAGGCGCTAGGTAATTATGATTATGATTGCCTGTGTAGATGAATTCAGATGGAAAAGTGCAACTGTTGGTTGCCAGAGTTAGAGGAATAGATGTGCATATGTAAATGAACACAGAGGAGAAGTGCAACTGTTGGTTGCCAAAGATATATGATGAATATGCATGCGTAGAGATAATTATTATTTTATGAATGAGATGAAAATAATTGCATGCATGAAAAAGATTCGTTATTCATGATTGTGAGCATGTTAGGGTATAACCCTAGGAATCACGTGACATAAGGGAACAACAGTTGTTGGTAGTAAGACTAGGAGAAAACCTAGTATAGGGGTTTGACGAGTGACATCAACTTAGGAGTTATCCTAGGGAGGACGAGTGGCATGGTCTTAGGTGACAACCTAAGGACACTGGATATAGTGATCAATATAGAGTCAGAGAACTCTAGGATGTATATGACATGGGACTTAGGTAAAGGAAACCTAAGGAGAGCTAGTGGTCAACATAGAGTCAAGGAACTATAGGACAAGTATGACATGAAACTTAGGTAAAGGGAACCTAAGGTGAGCTAGAAGAGTTTAAACTCACAGACAGAAAAATAGAGTCAAGTTGACTCTAGGATTCAGTAAGGAATCAAGAGAATGGGAAAAATGGATCAAGTGTGGAGACATGAAAGGGAAAACAGGAAATTAGAGTCAGTGTAACTCTAAGTTAATAGTGGAACAGGAAAATAGAGTTAAGTTAACTCTAGGATTCAGTAAGGAATCAAGAGAATGGAAAAAATGGATCAAGTGTGGAGACATGAAGGGGAAAACGGGAAATTAGAGTCAGTGTAACTCTAAGTTAATAGTGGAACAGGAAAATAGAGTTAAGTTAACTCTAGGATTCAATGAGGAATCAGAAAAGTGGGATGAGATCCCAAGGATAAAGAATCAAATAAATATAACCCTAGAAAGTCATAGGGTGGTTAGGCAAATGAACAATAACTTTAACTTCAATTTGAGTTAAGTAAAGGAAAATGAGATGTTTAAGAGTCCAGGAGACTCTCTGGTTACCCGTGTGGCAAGACCTAGGGTAAGGGATGAAAAAGTGGTTAATAAGCAAGACAAGCAAATTGCTCAAGATAGAGCTAAAATGGGTTAATAAGCAAGACAAGCAAATTGCTTAAGATAAAGAAAATGAAAAGAGAATGTAAATGGCGCCTTCGAATTTGAGACTCGTCAAGTGGAGCAGGACTCCCTGGGTAGTGACCCGTCGGACGAGATACTTTCGAAAGGCTTAAAGTGAAAGCAAAGAGCTAAATGCTCAAGGAAAGAGAAAGAGATTTGCCAGTGGCAAAAAGGGAGCTATAAGCTCGAATAAGAAAGAAAAGCAAGTTTTCTAAGGCAAAGAGGCTAAGAACTAAAGTAAAAAGAGAAAGAAAAAGAAAAGAAAAGAAAGAAAATATAAAGATAAAACGAGCGTACCTGCGGGGAGGAAACGTGACCTTTGTTGGAGGAGCGGCAGGATCCCTCTCCCGGGCAGTGACCCGTCTGGCACGTTTCTCCCGTAGGACGGGGTAACACTTGCGAGTGTTATCGGCAACCTTAGAAATTTTATCTTATGGTAGCAGAACTACCGGGCTGGGGCCCGTTGGATAAGAATTTCTTAGAGTTAACTTGAACTAAAGCACCAGAATTTAAAGAAATAAAGAGAAATTAGAGTGGCCAAGGTGGCCGGGTTAGTTTGACCTTGTATACAGCGGCATAGTGGCCGAGTTGGTGCTTAGCAGCCTAGTGTGGCTGGACAGAGTAGTGCTGGGTCGATGAGTATACACAGATAGTGTAGTGACATATATATTGCATAGCCGCATTTTGATATTGAGGATTTTAGTTTCCTAGCACTATTATTATTGCTTCCATTGGACCAAGTGGTGTAGGACACTTTATCTCGGTGGTTGAACCCACTAGGAACTATGTCGTAGTTCTCACACCTCTTGGGTGACTCCCCCCCCCACAGGTTCAGGTATGGATGCAGCGATCGCGATGGTTCAGAGGCAGACGGCGAGGTATACGACAGGGGCAAGGGCCCAGCAGCATAGAGACCTAGAGGGTCTAGCAGAGGTATCCCATTTTTATATTTCTTGAGTGAACCTTGTATGGTGAGGAATTTATGTAAAAGAATTGTAATAATTTTATATTGCAAGTTCAGAAATGTAAAGTGTAATAAAGTAATGCATGGTTCACTCTGGTATGCTTTCATTTCCGCATTAACTGTTTGTTATTGAATGAAAGTTTTAAATTTGTAGTGATTTTTAGTACTCTGATATTGAGCTTCCGCATACACTTGTGGTGTTATTATGGATATTACCGTTCCTTTCGGGTAGGAAAAGGTCTTACCCGATTGGCGGGTCTGTTGGCGTGCCCGAACCGTACAAATTGGCGGACTCGGGGCGTGACAGTTTCAGCAGCATTCTTCTCGACATCGCGAGCTTCGACGCGCCTTCGATACCGAGCTTTTTCGTCGACACTTCTTCCGCGAGCTCCCCAGGGCTGACGGGAGGGAGTTTTTACCGATTTTCACGGCATCGATTCCACGAGAGGTAATCTTCATTTTTCATGTTTTTCGCTCCTCTCAATTTTGGGTTTTTATTGGGGCATTCGGAGCATCTTTGAACCCCTTTCTTGATGCTGATTTTCCTGGACAGCGGAACTTGTTCGATTTTTATCTCCACGCTCGGTTATTGGATTTCGGCCTGTGAGGACTCGATCGACATCTACGCTTCGCGAGGATCGCAACCATATTTTTATTGGAATTTTTGGAGATCATCACGCATGTGATATTTTGGCTTCTTTGGGACTGATTTTTTCACAGATTTGTGATCGTAGGGATTTTTATTTACCGCGATGTTTGGACTGTATCTTTGTGCCCAGGAGGAGTTTTCAGGTGTTTTTAGGCTCGTTGGAATCGTGGGAACCTGAGGATCATCCCCGTTCAGTTTTGGATTATTTGGACTTGGGATCGACGCGCGCATTCAGGTGGGTTGCTTTCGTCTTCAAAACCGGTGGACGGTTCTCTAATTCTATCTGATAGTAAGCATGTATGATTGTGAGATGTATTAGGAAGCATGTTAGAGAGAGATGATGTCTTTCTGTGTTGTTATTACGATCATGTAGGTTAATGCTCCCTATTTGTGTTAATTTAAATGCTATTATTGGAACTTGACCTAGCACCCTGTCATACCAGACTAATAGAAAACTCCAACTTGGGCTAGTTTATTTATACTTTAGACACTCCCACATATTTATTTTTTTCACCTGGACTTAGAGTGTTCCTCGGCCGGGTAGTGGGCCGAGTGGTCAGGTTGTTGTGGGATGCATGTTACACTCGTGTCTAGGGGCCGAGTGGAGTCGGGTAGCTGTGTTTAGATCAATACTAGTCTTGGGAGCCGTCTGAGTCGACGGTAGGTCCCGGCTGTCGAGGATTTTCTAGCCAGTGAGTGAGAGATGTGATGTTGGTTACTGTCGATCTTGTTGATCGCGGATTTGGATTATAGCCTGCATGAGCCGTATTTGAGCTCGACAGAGATGCGCGGATGCTTTCCTCGGTGGGGTCGCGCCCCTCGAGTGCTGCTCCGGAGCTAGGCCTGTTACTTTGCTATCACGACTTGTCGACGCAGTCCTTCTGGCTGGGCCCTTTTTGGGCAGTCACGGACGCCCTACGTAAGTACAGTCCTCCGTGGATATAATGGCAATAGGTGGGCGCAGGTTTGACTGGACCATATA
Source organism: Tillandsia leiboldiana (assembly GCA_029204045.2). NCBI lineage: Eukaryota > Viridiplantae > Streptophyta > Magnoliopsida > Poales > Bromeliaceae > Tillandsia > Tillandsia leiboldiana. Next base: position 45,369,002 of record CM055067.1, on the reverse strand, counting down.
TGGTAGTTAGTGTAGATTGGGTGATTATTTTATCGAGAGATAATAGATGCATCATGTTCCATCTGTATCACCCATTGAGCATTTAGATAGAGGCATAGTAGCTGTAGAGTTATTTTCAGTCTTTTCTTTTCAGTACTGCATTTGTTATTTTATGCCTCTAATAGACTTAGTGGGCAGATCGTCGGGCTTGGTGGCGGTACCCACTGAGAACTACGTGACGGTGTAGTTCTCACACCCGCTGTTGGTGACTTTTTCCATGGACCTCTTCTCCAGTTCCTGTTGTTCCTGTTGCTGCTCCATCTGACCGAGGTAAGGGAGTCGCGAGTTAGATCCCTACCCGTCTCTAGTGCAGAGAGTAGATGTACCCCTTCCTAGTGATATTTTAGTACAGTCAGAGATTTTGGATGTATCTTATACTTTTTATTTTGAGAGTTTTATTTTGGAGAGACTTATGTATTGTGAGGACCTGGCATGTACTATTTGGAGTTGTATGTATTTATTTTAGTATTTTATTTTTCCGCTCTGATATCTATATAGTGGTTAGTATGATCTTTTGTAGGTTAGTCGCTTCGTCTATACGGGGCTTCCCGTATGGGCGGCGGATCTGTTGGCGAGCCCGGGTCGCAGTTTCGACGCCGGGGCGTGACATTAAACCTTTTCCTCCCCAGGTAAATATGGTGGAACCGAAGGGGAAGAAGCTGATGCAGGGGCCTAAGCCCCTGGCAAAAGTGAAATCGGCGTGAAATATATTTCAGCTCTACATCCGATGCAAGGTCGAAATGACCGAGGAAGACTAGAACGCCTTCATTGATTTTGGTGAAGGCGCGGACCATCACGACCACTGGCCGGACCCAAGTTCGGCCGAAGAGTCCAATAAGCCGTCCTTCGAAAAAGATGGCAAGAAAGAAGAGCAAGACCTACCCATCCAGAGGGTCTTGCGAGAGTTTTATTGCCGAGAGAGGCCAAGGCCGTAGTCGCCCACGAGGGGCCACGAGCTCCACAGCTGCAGCATGGTCCCCACCACGGCTATGACGACAGCCTAGGGGACACCCTGAAGACCCTTTGGCCAACAGGCCGGAAGAGGACCAACATACGGTCCCTCGCAACTCCCAGAGCGGATCGGGACTCACAAGAGGCTTGGACCGACGAAAGCACATAGGGGCCCAACCGGCCACCCTTGGAGGGGGCCGACACCACGGCCTCCACATTGCGGGACGTCGGGAGCATCAGAGACCCCTTCGGCCCCTGACGCTGAATTCCCTTGGCTCACCAACGGAGAAGTGGAGACTCTAGGCATTCAGCTGGCGCAGGAGCTCAGGATCCAGCCATGGCCCAAGTCGTGGAGATCCTCAAGGAGCACCTGAGGAAGATGGACCCACCGGTAGAGTGCCGATGGAGCAATGGTTCACATCCAAAGGACCGGCCCGTTGGCAGGGGCCGGTCATGACAAAGACGCAGAAGCGTTGCATGTAGAGGATGGAGGCCAACGTCTGCAACAATGGCGTCACGGCCCAATGGTCGCGTCTGAACCCGAGACGGGAACGACCCATGCATCGGCTCTCGGTAGCGCCGATGTGACATGTTCACAAAGCAGGAGGCTCTACAACACTGCTTCAAGGGAAGACACTGATAATTCAGTCGGTGGTGGTCAAGCCGACAGATGAAGCCGTCCGACTAGAATTGGAAGTTCGCTTGAAGGCCCTAGAGGCTGCTGTGAGGCATAACCAAGAGGCGTCTGAAGAGCGACAGAAAGCTGAGGAACCTGTCAAGTGTGAAATCGGAAGGGTGGCTCGACGCGGGAGATGGCCACCGAGGGACGACGAAGAAGTCCTCACTCTGTCTTCGGCCGAGGTAGAGGCAGACGGGAAGAAGCCACGGACGACGTCATGTCGGTCGACGAAGATGTGGCAGGGATCGACATGGTCTACGTCCTACCAAAGTCCTTCAAGGCGACAACGTCCCAAGAGGACGCCGATGAGCAGACCTCTGGCGACGAGGGACTGCCCGTAGCCGAGCTCCAGCCGACGGAGCGAAAGATAGAGGTCGAGGTAGTGGTGTTCGAAAACCATCAACTTTTTAGACTCGGCTCATTAGGCCGCTGTATATATAGGTCTTGATTGATGGGCGACCGGTTGGCCGCGTAATGGTAGACGGCGGGGCGATGGTCAACGTCATGCTCACCGCCTTTCTGAAAAAGATCGGCAATAGTGAAGAGGAGCTCAAGCCGATCGACACAACAATCGACTTTATCAGAGGCGGTTAAGCAACAAGAGGGGTCCTAATGACCGAAAAATCGTCGGTTCAAAAACTCTGAGGACCGCTTTCTTCGTAGTGGATGCTGCGAGCCACTACAACCTGCTGTTAGGGCGTGACTGGATTCACGCCAATGAATGCATTCCCTCCGCACTCCACGGGAAGCTTTTCTTGTGGGTTGGCGACGAGGTGGAGGAGATCACGGCCGAAGAAAGGCTGCAACTGGTGGACATAAGCATGGAGTTGATCGCCCACGTGAATTGGGCCGATGAAGACTTGGACCAGATCTCATTCGTCCGGATAACTGAGGAGGCAGTGCAAATGAAACTCCTTGGCGAGACCAGCCGAATAACAGCAAGTGATGAGCCCCCATTCTGGATCAAATGGCACGTGGGGGGCCAGTAAGCGAGGCCACAGCGGGGCCTCCAAAAATAGAGCCGGCACAATAAGCCGGCGAAGAGAAAACCTCGACTGTTGCACTATGGGCCGAGGACTCGGCCGACAGGGCCGAAGAAGAAATAATAAATCATCCCGAATCAGTCAAGTAGTTAAAGAAAATTTCTACTACTTACTTCTGAGTTAATTCTTTTCGGTTGGATAGTGGCTCTTTTCCGTCCACGTTCATCCCTAAGATTGTCGCGCCGAGGCGTGATCCTCGACGCTTCCTGATGCGGGGCGCAACTTGCCATTTTTGCGTTAGTTGCATGATTCGCGCCCAAAATCTTGTGCCTTCCTTCTTCAGGATCTTCCCTTCTACGGCTCGAGCAACAGCTTCCTGATTCTGATTTTGCCTATTGTTATCGTTCGACTGAGATTTACATTCAACCGGAGTCGGTCTTGGTTAAAACGTGAGGCTGCTTCTTCTATCGACGAATATCCTTGGCCGATGGTCTGCACCACGTGTTGCCTCTCAATTTAACCACAGTGCGTTCTACGTGGCGACAATTTTAACCTCAACACATATTTAATAGAATCGATCATCAAATATTTTATAATCAAAATTAATTTATAAATATATAATTCTTTGTACTTTCGAAAGCATAATAACTTTGCTCTCTCTTTCTATATATTTTTAGCCATAGCTTACTTGAAGCTGAATTCAAATTGCCTCGTGAATCCCTAGCCAACTAGTAATTCCAAAGATAAATATAACTTTTGGAATAAGTAGGGATTATTGTAATTTTGTATTTGGTTTAGTATTATGTCCGTACCAGATATAAGAAAAATAATGTTTGGCAGGGAATGGAGAATAAGAAAAATAGAGAGTAGTATTTTGTGTAAAATGACTAATATGTCTTTCCTTTTAGTTTTTTTTTCTAAAAATCATAATAAATTTTTATTTTTAACCTTTTTAAATATAGCAAATCTTATATATAATATTTAACAAATTTGATGCTATATAAATTAATTTTTAATTTTTAATAATGTAAAAAATTAATTGTATTGTCCAAAAAATTAAAATGTTTATATTTGATAAGTTTATATAAAATTAAAATTTTAAAATATTTATATAAAATTTTTAAATTTATTAAAAATTAAAGCTAAAAATTTTAAAATTAATAAATTTTAAAATTTTATAAATTTTTAAAATTATTAAAAATTAAAGTTAAAAATTTTAAAAGCTATAAAATTTAAAATTTTTCTAAATTTATAAATTTATAAATATTAAAAATTTTAATTTTAATTATCTCAAAAAATTACAAAAGTGGAAGTAAAAATTTTAATTTGTATAAATTTAAAAATTTCTATAAAAAAATTTGTATAATTTTTAAAATTAATAAATTTTTTTAAAAAATTAAATTTTAGATTTATTAAAAAATAAATTAAAATTTTAAAATTTATAAAATAAATAATATTTTAAATTTTAAATTTTATAAATTTAAATATTATAATATTTAGAGGGGATACCAAACTAATCCGGTAAAAATATTCCCTTGTTTCTTCCGTTTTCCAATTTTATTTGAGTATGAAGGGGGGAATATATTATTATTCTCATTGTACCCATCAAACAGCCCCTAAACATTCCGACTCTTTTTCATTTCACTTTAAGCACTCTTAATTATTTATTGTTAGAATTACATTACATGCTCCTCTGTGTTCTGTTCTGTCCCCCGCATACCAAGCTAGAAACGAGCCATCGTTCAAAATCAGCCAACCATTCCTCTCTCTCTCTCTCCGAGCTAGGGTTTTTGAGGGGGGAGGGGTCTAGACGATGCTGCGATTGGTTTTGCTAGTGTAGTATGAGAAGATTAGGGTTAGGGCGAGATCGCGATGGGTTCGGGGGCGGGGAAGAAGCCGAAGCAGCAGCAGCAGCAGCAGCGATCGGCTTCTTGCGGCTGCGCGCAGCGGAAGGGGCGCTCCTTGCTGTGCGGGTCGATGCTCTTCGCCCTCGGCCTCGTCTCCCTCCTCACCGGCCAGATCGCCGCCGACCTCGAGTGGTCCCGTATCCGCGGCCTCTGGCAACCCAAGCGGGTATGATTCCTCAAAAGAAAAAAAGGAAAAACCTAACCTTTTTTTCTTTTTTCCTTTTTTTTGTCCTTTTTTATGTTGAGTATAAATGACTGTGTGGATGCATGTACATCTTATTCGACATGTCTTTTCGATTTATATTTGAGATATGGTTTCGATTTACTCAAGAAGGAGTGTTTCCAAATATCTAGATTCTAGAATGGCTACTATGTCTAGCCTTCAAGGTTTTTTTTTTTTTTTTCAGAATAAGGTGAGAATAAGACAAATCAGAATAAGACCTTTCAATGAGCAAAAATTGGACTCCTAGCTTCCAATTTCACAAGAAAATCGTCATACCAAATAAGTTAGCAGTGGATATCTTATTACAACATCCCTACAGGGCCGTAGTATTTGATAGATGAGAAGTTGATTAAATATCTGGAATGGATACCATATTTAGCGCCATTAAGTCATTTTCATAATAAGATAAATCACCTCGTAGGTAAAATATACCGTCCTATCAAATTATAGATGCTAAGACCTTTCGAAGAGCAAAAAACGAACTCCTAGCATCTAATCATACAAGAAAATTTTTATGCTGAATAAGTTATCATTGAATATCTTGTTCTCACTTGCAAACATGGCCTTAAGGTGTTACCATCATTACATACTGTAGCTCATTTGCAGGTGGCCACTCAAAATTTGAAAAATTGATATTTAGTAACCAAACTTGTAAAATTTTGCAATTAACTATCTAAGTTGATATTACATCAATTTAAAGTGACTAACATTAGCCAATTAGTCAAGAAACAGTAAAGGACGCACGCTTTATGTAGGAGGAGGGTTTTCTTGATTCCAAAATATAGTTTTGCAGTAAGATCGATTAGTGTTTAGCAAATGTTTTACTGTACTTTTATTTTTATCTAGCTCTATTTTGAACTTTGCGTTTTACAAGAATCCTTACACTCTAACAAATAGAAGTTTATACTAAGTAATATTAGCAGTAGTTTGAATTTCTTTCTATGCGATTTAGTGAACTTTATCTTAAACAACAAACATTGTCCATTTCCAGTTTACTGCTTGGTGGAGTTTTTTAGAAAATCCTTAATTTATTAACAGAAGTTTGATATTTTGACCTCTCTATGACCAATCTTAGGGCCCGTTTGGTGTTGAGGGCTACCTAATGCTATTGGACCAAAAGAAGTTGGAGAGAAAGCATATAGAGCAAGGATTTAAGTGCCGTGGCACGGGTCGTGCCGAAAACTTGCTGGCACGGTAAGGCATGATGCGTGCCGAGTCATGCCGATGAGTGCCGGTCACAAAAAGTACATACGTGACGACACATAATGGCATAAAATATTTATTTTCTTTAGCAACAAAATTTTTTAATTGCTTATTATGTATCTTTATCAAATATTTTGAACTTTATTGAGAAAATTATTTAGTAAATTTAAGAAAAAAGGGTTTTGAACTGTGTCATCGGCACGGGAGCTGTATCGTGCCGGTATCTTGTTGGCACGGTATGACACGGTGGATACGGCCCGTGCCGATGGATACTTAAATCCTAGATATAGAGGTATGCATCTCCGTTTCCAGTGGGACTGCAGAAATTATATCATAATTAAATGAGTGTGATCTATGCAACGTACTATCCCTTAAAGAAAAAAAAATAGAATATTTTACTATCGCTCTTTCCTACAGCATGTATCCTATACTCCCCGGAATCCCAAATGAAGCCTTAGTGGCAAACCTCGAAGTCATTGTAGGCTCGTTACTTATTGAAACAATTTCTTTTGTAACTCCATAGAAGATTGGGGAACATGTAAGTAATGAAAGTGCTTGGTTCTGTTTAAATTTGTAATCTATCAATGATTAACGGACTGTAGGAATTATTGTAGAAACTACAGTTGAATGGAGAGTTAGAAAAACAAAAAAGACGCATAATGTACAAAAATGAAAACACTTCTAAATTTCAGTATAGTATTGTGTTTTGATGCCATGATTTTTCAGTCTTCTTTAGTTTACTGTCAATGTATTGAGTATTATCATTTCTACCACTGCAAACTTCTCACAAGGACATATATAGATGTATAAGGGCTAGCATTTGACTGTCAAGCAAAGCTGAGCATTTTAGTTGCTTGAAAATTCTACAAGTTTTTCTGCGTCCTCTTTCTCTATCTGCTTGATGCAGTATGATTGATTGCATTCTGTTTCTGTCTGGCTCATGTAGATCACTGATCTATTGGTGACTGTTTTTAGTATATTATGGGCTCTGCCGGTTTTAACTACATTAAACAAGGTCATACTAATGTTTGTTGATCATCTTGAATTAACATGCCTAATTATTATATTTTCTTTAGTGAGGAATAAAAATATTAGACGAAAAGAGCTTTTCTAGTTAATTGCTAGGTTAGAAATGTTTACTTAAGGATTAAGTGCCA
>CM055067.1:45153052-45361760 GCA_029204045.2 Tillandsia leiboldiana | reverse complement strand
CCTCGATTTATTATATTTTCAAAAATAAAACAGAATAAACTTCTTGCAATTTTTGGGAAAAAAATAAATATGCTCCTAATCAATCAAGCATCTCTCTCCACAATAATTATGGCCATGACAATAATTTATAAAACAACAAATATTTTAACAGAATTGATGCTTTTTTGACTATTTTATGTAGATATAATAAGGTTTTATGCAAATATATTTTTAACGATATTATTTAGATATTCATAGTATTAATAGTCAAATTGTTGATTATATTTTCATGCTATAAAATTTTCTACAATCATGATGGATTATACCTCTCATAACGTGATGTACAGTATATTGATTTTGATTGTGTCCATTTATTAATGTGTGTGTATTATGTCCTTTTTCTTTTTAAATACGACGTGCATTGCACGTGTAATTTTTTAGTATATCAAATATTTTGCACTTTATTTATTTATCTACTTGCTAATTTCAAAGAAAATAGAGTTTTAAGCCGTGAGATTGGCAGGGGAGTAGTATTGTGCCAGTATCTTGTTGGCATGATATGGCACGATGGGCACGGCTTGTGCTGCTGAGCATTTAAATCCTTGTTTATCTTTTCCTTTTTTCCTTCGCAACTAACCACCCAGTATCGCTCAATCGTCAATTTCTTGACATGAAAGGTTTGGGACTTCGACTTTTGAACTCAATGGTATACTGATCTACCTATTTTAATAGAATGTGTAACCCAAGTTCACTTGTCTATTAGGGTTGACTCTAGGTTTTTTGGCTCATTAGTGTTTATTTCGGGTAGTTTTAGGTTTCTAAGAGAGATTAACAACTTTCTCTAAAGCACAAGAAAACATATCAGATCTTTACCTAAGTTGTTAAGTTCTTGTTAAGACTTACCGAAAGGCAGTAGAGAGTTAATTACTTCGCATCTCATTTTCACCTTCTCTCTCTCTCTCTCTCTCTCTCTCTCTCTCTCTCTCTCTCTAGTTCGTTTTCTGGTCGTAGTTGCCAATTTAATATATACCTGCACATAGTTGATTTGATACTATATATATGTTCTTTATGTAGTGCTCTATATAGTACTAAATTCAGCCTGAACCTAACCTGGCCACACAGATAAATCTGAACATATTCATCACTCAAATTTGAGGTACTTCTTGGTTCATAGTTCTGGCTAACTGATGACTCTGTGGAAAATACTGATTCTAGAAGGATGACATTTTTGGAATTGTTTGCTAAGAATCTTGCAGTTTGTAAATTTTAAGTTACCTACTTTAACCTGATTGTGTTTGGAAAAGAGTAGTTTGATTGATTCCCTCTATAGCCATATGGTTGGACTTTTACAAATTTAGTTCTTGATATGAGCTTGTGTGCTGGTAGTTTATTTAACAATCTCTTCAGTGTCTGTGGTTTAAATTAATCTTATTTATTATGTTCTTCGTCCACTAGATTAATATGTCTGCTTTCCATTGTTATTACTGATTATGAGTGATTTGAAAACACTTGCAGATTAGTCGTAATGAATCGATTGATATATGGAAATCAAATTACTCAAATTTCTACTATGGTTGCAGCGACAGAGGCCCTAATTTCAGGCGTAAGTTTCTCACCAGAGAATGTGCAATATCTCCAGTCATACATCTCTTCTTCGAAACTCAAAATTTTTTCTTGAAGGAATTTAATAACTTGGTTGTACTAGTGTTTGAAAAGGCGCTCTTGAGGCGTGCGCCTAGGCGCGAGGCGTGGGCCTCAACACCTCAGGGCATGAGGAGCGTGCCTCAGACACACCTCGTGATATTTAAATTTAATGGGTATAAAGCTTGGATTTTCGGGTCTTAAATTTTTTCAATATATATTCTAAAATGGTAAGGGATTGAAAAAAAATTTCTAATTTGAACATTTTCTTTCGTTTTTTTTCTTGGCCGTTCTCTTTTCCGCCAATGGCAACAAAGGCAGCAAGCACTTTTAAGTTGAAAGTTGAAATATAATTTATGTATTTTTTTAGTTTAAGAACATTTATACATGTGTTTTTTTTTTTTTTTTTTTTTTTTTTTTTTTTTTTTTTTTTTTTTTTTTTTTTTTTTTTTATGGTTATTCTGTTTTTGCATGACTATTTTGAAATTTTTTTAATATAAAATATCAATTTAAACTAAACTTAGTAAGAGTATTTTATTTTTATTAGAAATGTGCCTCGCCTTCTTGAGGCGCGCACCTTGCGGTGCGCCTTGCACCTAGGCTCCAAAAGGCCTTTGCGCCTTTTTGCGTCTCGCACTTTTCAAACACTAGGTTGTACGCTGCATGCATAACTACCTCTTTTTCCTCTTTTTTGGAACAACTACTCTGCTCCAGAAAGCAGAAGTTTTGAGAAGCTAGGCATTTGGTAAACGCATTGTCAAAAGCTTTTTCTGTGGCAGGAACTAAAGTTGGATTTGGCCCCCAAAAACAGAAGCTTCAATTTGAAGCTTTTGCTTTCACTAAGTTAGGAAACAGACTCTATGTTTCTGTTCAAACAGTACATTTGTGAAAGCTCCATATCTGCCAAACAGGCTCTTAAGTTTCTATGAACATTCACTGATTTTTACAAACTATCATCTTAATGGAGCCTGATCAATTTGTTTCTTAGTCACGAGAAATCCCACCCTCTTGATTAAGCTACCTTTGTACACTCTTGATACATTTGTCATATTCATCATGTTCTTCAGCTGCAGTGCACGAAAACAGATCTAATGGCTATTTACTCATTGCAACTAGTGGAGGATTAAACCAACAAAGGACGGGGGTAAGTTTTCATTCCTAGTTTGTACTTCATATTCTTCCTGTGGTAGCATCACTTAGCAGCAGATTTTGTATAATGGCTTTCATAAGCATATGATTATAGTAGGGATAGTGTGTTTAATTAGGCTAATCTGTTTAAGATCAGCATAATCTAAGTTTTGTGCTCCCTTTTTTCATGTTATTTTGCCCCTATAAAACCCCTATGAATGTGGCTTATTGTACATTGTTGTTTAAAAAAGTGTATTAGATGCTTGCGTAGTCACATGGTTCTTTGATTCTCTCTTTTCTCTTCACTTTTGTTGGGTCTCCTTTTGTGTTCTGCTGGCTTTTATTGTAACTCCATTTCAATTTGTCTAGTAAATTCAACTTGTTACACACTGAGCTAACCAACATAAATTGTCATTGAAAAAGAGTGCAGTGAATGCTTGTATTCTCTAACACTCTCTCTCCTCGCTTCACTTTTGTTGGGTTCCCTTTCTTGTTATGCCGGCTTTTAATATGACTACATTTCAATTTGTCTAGTAAATTCAGCTCGATACATACTGAGCCAACTGATATAATTTCACAGAATAATATTAGAATTTACTTTGGTACACCATTCGTTCATTATTTGATTATTAATTACTTTATACAGTTTCATTGAGGCCAAGGATTGCCTGTGCCAAGGCCGTGCTGGCAAATGGCACATGGAAAATAGTTTTATTTTTTTTTTTGCATTTTTTAAAATCTTTTTGAGTTTTTTTTGAGATAAAAAGGTTTATAGAAGTTCTTTCATACTTAAAAATATGTAGATCTTGTTAATCCACTTACATTTGGAGCAATTAGTATGCTCCATTGCATAATAAGACCAACTTTAACTAAAAAAATACAAATAGGAAGATTTCCTCCAATTTCTTTTATCATTATAGATCGAGTGAATTTACCCATGGTAATGTTTTCCTACAATTTTTTATCCAATTAATATTTTGGTTTTGGTTTCATGCATATACTTTCATAATATATAAAATAGTTATTTGGTTATTATGATGTTTTTGTCTCCATTCCTGCTAAATAGAATGAGATATAATATATAAACTATTTTTATATTAGAGATATTAAAACACTCTAAAAAACTATTTTTTCATGGTTATTTAATAAACAAATCCTTGCCAATGCATGCCCAATGTGCCAGCGGGGTGCAGGGTTCAAGCCATAATTTTCTATTATGGGGGGCCGAGAAATAGTAAATAACTATGTCGCATCCAATATCATTTAAAAAAAAAACTCTTATTTCATACTCTTGAATGATTTTGAAGCTGACAATTATTTCTGCAATTTATGTAACTAAAATTTTATTTGGCAACAAAAATGAAACCTAAGACTTTATGTTTGCTTCTTTATTTTATTTTAATGACGATTCACATTTGATCAGAATACACCACAATGTAATCAATTACTATATGAATGAGAAAATTTGTCCACTAGAATAATCAATAATATGGAATTTTATTTACAATATAAAAGTTCAAATTGGAACCAAACAAAGTCAGCAGGCCAACCACATAATTTGAATTTTACTTTAGATAGACTAACTTTGTATAAATGACGCAAAGTTATAATATAATAAAAAGGAAAAAATGTATGGAGACCCCTCAACTATAGACATTATGAAATAGCCACATGATTTATAATTTTTTTTTTATTGAGATTATTTTTTAAATTGAGTTAATTTAGCTAATTAAGTTAGATATTTTCCAAATTGATTGATAATTTTATTCAATTTATAATTTAAACTATTTTATAATGAATTAAACTAAATTAGCTAACTGCTAATAACTAACTGAGCATAAAATTTAACAAAACTTTTAATTTAATCAAACATAAAAAATCAAATAAAAAAGGTTAGAATTAAAAAAAAAAATAATTGAAGTCAAGTCTATTTTAGAATGACTTGTAGTTGAGGACTTGAGGGTGTATCTTTTTTTTTACTTATAAAAATCATCACGTTTCATTGGAAAGAAAGGATGGTTACAGAGCCTTCTAAAACAAAAACAATTTTAGTAGAGAATAGGGATAGAATGTGTTTTTGCTTAAACCCTGTATAATTGGCTTTTTTAAAACAAGCCTCAAAATACTTCTTCGTAATTTTTCAAAAACCAAGGGGGGCCATGCATGGCCTATGTCGGTCCCTCAATGGCTCCGTCCTTGGTGGCGTGCCACTGGCATGCGGGAGCATGCCGACATTGGGCATGCTGTTGTGCCGTGACATGCCGTTGGCACTGTGGCATGGGCCATGCGAGTGGCATAACATTCCTTGATTGCTGCAACCCTTGTTACAAACTTTATGGATTTAAAATATTGATAGAATGAGATCTGCTTAGACCTGGACTAATGTCTGCCTATTTTTCTCCACTTTGAATGTTACAATGAGTGACAAAACATTTGTGATTCAAAGTAGTTATCTACTTGATTGGTTTATTTGTAGGCAACTATCTTTTATGATGATCTCCAAGTAATTACATTTCAGATTTTATCACTTTTCCTTTCTCCAATATTATTTTCCTTTTTGCAATGGATTTATTTGTGGTAGTAACATATATTTCTCTGCAATTTTATATGTTTACACATGTAGCCATGCAAAATCTGAATGGTCATATACAACATATTGTATGTATACCTTTGCAGTTAGAGAAATGTCTCACCCTTTTGAAAATTTTCCTAACACAAAACAAACTATTCCCTCGTATTAGATGATTCCCAACATAATATAAGGTTGTTTTGCAAGAAATTGCACCTTTTTATTATATATGTGGAAAGCTGATTTGTTGGGATATATTTATTAATATATCCCCTTTTTTGGGGTCTTATTAACCTTGCCAACATTCAGATAACAGATGCTGTTGTTGTCGCCCGGATTTTGAATGCAGTGTTGGTTATTCCTGAGCTGGATCATCATTCATTTTGGAAAGATGATAGGTAAAATTGAGATCAATGGACATTGTGCTAAAATCAATATATCTATTTATACATTTGCATTTTATGGGGTTATAAATATCTTTTTTGTTTTTTTTGTTTTTTTTTTTTTTGCAGTGACTTTGCTGACATTTTTGATGTTGACTGGTTCATCTCCTCCCTCTCGAAAGATGTTACTATTCTTAAAAGGATTCCGGATAAAGTAATGCGGTTGATGGAAAAACCACCGTATACTATGCGACCTCCAAGGAAATCCATGCCTGATTATTATATCGACCAAGTGCTACCGATACTCCTTCGAAGACGTGTAAGTAGGCCAAATTGCTAGAAGTATGTTGTGAATGAAGATCTATCGAGATGTTAATGTCTGTGTTTAAATATTTTAAGTGCATTTCCTTTCAAATATAGGATAAAATATATGGCACTAGGCCAAATTGCTAAAAATATGTTGTGAATAAAGCTCTATTGAGATGTTAATATCTGCGTTCAAATATTTTAAGTGCATTTCCTTTCTGATATAGGGTAAAATATGTGGCCTGTGGTATGTGGATGTTGCCATTTATTCATGAGATTTTAACTTAAACATTCTAGTCCTTGAACTTTTCTTATGGGTTGATATTCCTATCCGGCCGCTAAATTAATCCCATCTTTTCCTGTAACTGACCTTTTTAACCCTATATCCTAAATGCTGAAAAAGGGAAGTTACAAGACAAAACTTACCTTACTATTTACAGAATTACAATTAGGTATGAAATTGTAATGTATTTCCGTCCTGGCTGCTAATTCAACCCATCTTTTCCTGTAAATGACCTTTTTAACCTTATCCTAATATGCTGGAAAAGGGAAGTTACAAGACAGAACTTAACCCTTTTCTTTGCAGTTTGGTGTGAAATTGTAGTGTATGATAAAGTTCAAGAACTTGAGTGGTTAGCTAAAAAGTTCAGTAACTAATTTGCAACATCTGGATAGCACAGGGATTATCTAGACAATTTTTCCTTGAATTTATAGATCTCTGTAAATGAACTCAACTGCACTCCAACTGTGAACTGAAAGAGTAAAGGAACAACATAAAAATATCTATTTACTTTGTTGGGACAATGCTACTAAGTTGATTTAATCCTCTCTCCTCTCTTTTTTTCCCCTTCTTTTTCTTGAATGGAATGTGTAGATGCTGGCATACTTTTTCAATGCTGACATGGTAATAATGGTGCTAGTTATTTGTTAAAAATGTGCACACAGCACACCTTTCCTGAATTATACAACATTTTGAAATAGGCACTTTTACCTGATAATTTTTTATTTTACTTCCTAACTTTACAATATTTTTTATTTCAATACCTCCTTATTAGAACTTAATTGTACTTTTAAGCTTTTTGATGGAACATTTTTTAACGTTATTGAATATTATGTTACTTGAAGGAACATTCTTTTAGCTTGTTTAAAGAACTCTCTTCCTAAAAGAATTTGACGAAATCTTCTGAAAATAAACATATTGTAAGGTTAGATAGTATTTGAGTTACAAAAGTTTTGTTACCAATTCCGAAATGTGCTGTTGCTGAGGTCAGGTTGTGTGTGTCTTTTTGTTTTTGAGATGCAGTGTCTATACAACAAAAGATTGTGAGCTTATGCAGGTTTTAAGGGTTTCGTTATTGCAGGCAGTGCAGTTGACGAAGTTTGATTACAGGCTTGCAAACAGGCTTGATGATGACCTGCAAAAGCTACGATGCCACGTGAATTTTCATGCTCTGAGGTTTACGAATTCAATACAAAGTTTAGGTCAAAATTTGGTCCAGGCAATGAGAAAAATGAGCTCAAGATACATTGCCATTCATTTGAGGTATGTTTTATGTGCCTACACACACACATATTGGTTTTTAAAAAAAGGTAATTTTATGCTGCTATGGGCTTGTACTAGAATAATTTGTTGTTATTGTCCGTGACGTAGTAATGGACAACTTCCACTGATGTTTTAGATGCATTAGGCACCACAAACTCTTTACCTGCTATTAGGCTTAAGGGCTTGTTTGGCCTGGCTGGAGCATATGCAGAATTGTTTTTTGAGTAAAGTTGTTTGAATAGTAATTATTTCATGAAGTCTCCTACATTGCACCTTGCTCAAAACTTTCTGTTTGCTAAACACCTAGTTTCTAGTAGTTTCTGCTTTCTAAAGTTGAGAAGCTGATTGACAAGCCAGGCCGAACAGGCATCAAGTCTCACTTGCTTGCCATGGGCTACATGTATGTTTGTGAAGTAGCTATTTAGATCTTCCCGCTTGGTTTTGAGTTCAGGTTAAGCCGAAAGAAATAAGTTTTAGTTTTCACCGTTTCAGTTTCTTAATTTGTTTCTCACTTAACATTCAAAGTTGTAACCTGTTACGATATATTTAGTATGATTATGATATATTTAGTGTGATAGGATATATTGTGTATTACTGATATATTTATATGGTATTCTGGTTGTATTACTACTATAATAGGTTTACCTATTGTACTATATATTTTCATCAAGACAACCCTAGAAGGTAAGCTCTTTTGCCTATCTTTCATGGGAATCCTAATTAGAAAATATTGATCTATAGCCACCATCCACCACAAATCTCACCTTCTTTCATAGGTGATTTCTTCTCAAGTTTGCACGGTGTGCCGATTGGCCCTCTTTGTTGCCTTTCGGTGTTGCCTGGTGCTTTTCGATTCTTCCCGTTGGTCGCTCGGTGCCGCTCAACCCCTCTCCGTTGCCGTTCGGTGTTACCTGGTGCTCTTCGATCCTTCTCTAGTTCCTTAGTGCCGCTCAGTCCTCTCCGTTGCTTCTTGGTGTTCCATAATGTCGCACGATCCTTCCTCGCTCGGTGCCGCTCCACCCTCTTGGTTGCAGCTCAGAGTTTCTTGGTGCTGCTTGGTCATTCTCTATTGGTCACCCCGTGTTGCCCCACCTTCTTTGTTGCCTCTCGGTCCTTCTCTAGTGCACTAGGCAATACTTTGGTGCTGTTTGACTTTTTTTTTTGGTAGTTTGGTGCTGCTTCTTCTCATCAGACACTCTTAGTTGATAGTCTCTATTTGGTAGTCTCTGTTTTCTTTCTTCATCTTTTGTGGTGGAATTTTTTTTTCGGTGGCAAGTATGTCTTCTTCTATCTCAACTTTACCAGTTGCTAACAACAAAACTCTCATACCATTAGAACTCACCAATTCCACATATCTGGTGTGAAAACAAGTCTTTCTCAATGTCTTAGAGAGCTTTGGTGTTTCTTCGCATGTGGATGGTAATGATAGTATTCCTTCTCAGATTATTGATAATATTGATAAAAAGATAATTGCTAATCCCGAGTATTTAATTTGGAAGAAGGAAGACACCACCATATTTTCTTGGATTAATGCTACTCTATCTCTTAGCATACTAATGGTTATTTCTAGTTCACTCAAAACAACCCATAATGCCTGAAAAATTATTAAGGCATATTTTCTTGACAAAATTGCTTCCACGGCTTTTTCTCTAAATTCTTCATTAAGAAAGGATCTATGGGCATTAGTGAATACATGCCAAAAATAAAGTCAATTGGTGATACTCTTCAGGCGATCGGGGATATCGAGTCAGATCATAATTTAGTCATGACTGTTCTTCTGGGGGTACCAGAAGAATATAGAGGTTTTGTTAGTGCCCTAAACACACACAGGAGTAAACCTACCTTCGAACAACTTCGCCCACTCTTAATGCAAGAAGGAACAGAAGTTCAATGTTGTGCTAGCTTGATGACATCACTTGCTACTTCCACTATTGACGGTGAATCACTTTATGCAAATTGTGGACGAGGTACTTGTGGAGGCCACGAGGGTAGATATCGTGGAGGCCGAGGATAGAACCTACCTATATCCTCAACCTAATAGTACTCAACCTAATCAACAATCCTATATTCCAAGGTTTGGCAGACAGTGTCAGATTTGTGGCAAGTTTAATCATTCTGCTCTCCAGTGCAGACAATGCTTCAATCATATCTTCGTTGTAAATGACATTCCTCAGACTTTCACGACTATGAGCCTTCATGAACCAGGTGAGGAAGTGTGGTATCCAGACACTGGAGCATCTAATCATATGGCTGCTAATTCTGGTATTCTCTCATCTTCTAAACTTTATACTGGGCAAGAAAGAATTTTTGTTGGTAATGAAAATTTACTTAATATTACTCAGACAGGTGAAACACAATTACATACGTCCTCCAATTTCTTTGTTCTTAAAAATGTTCTAGTTGTTCCTTCTATTAAAAAGAATTTACTTTCTGTTTGTCAATTCTGTCATGATAATAATTCTCTTTTCGAATTTGACCCTACTAGTTTTACTGAAGAAAACAGAGACGAAGCTTCTTCGATGCCGTAGTTCGGTAACATCGCTCTATCTAATTTCTTCTAAAGTTGCAAGTGTAGGGAATAAGCAATAGCTAGCTCTTGTTGCATCTAGGTTTAGTGGAGACATTTGGCATAGATAGTTAGGTCATCCTAATCTTCCTGTTCTTTTTAAATTTATTAAAGACAATAAAATTATTTTTTTTTTTTTTTGAGAGAAGGCAGCATGCTGCCGCTTCATTCATAGGGAAAATGAATTTAGCTACAAACCAGAGGCAACAGGGCCTCGAACCGAAAGTGAAGGGGGAGGGGGGGAGAGAGAGAGAGAGAGCAGGGGGGAGAAGGGACACGGAAAGTAACCACCCTAGGGACAAAACGCGGGCCACTGGGACCGGCAGAGCCGGATCGCAGCGATCAACTCCCTAGAGGAGCGGGACCTTAAGTCGAAGACTCGGCGATTCCTTTCAAGCCAGACTACCTACCAGGTGGCCGCGATAGTGGTTAGGGCCATCTTTCCCCAAGCCCCTCCCTTGAGCGAAAAGGTCCCCCACAGTCCGCTGGCGGTCGTCAGGCTCCGAATCTCCCTCTTGTTGGGGAGAAGGGTTTCGAGCAAGGAAAGAGTGCCAGCACAGGAGAGGAAGAGATGATCGGCGGTTTCAGCGGGTCCGAGGCAGATCGGGCAGTGGTTCGGTCCAGACCAGTTCCTCTTCAGAAGAATGTCCCTGGTCATCACCCGCCCTCGGAGCACCAGCCAGATGAAAATTTTGACTTTCAAAGGCATTTTGGTACTCCAAATCTTGTTGAACCGGTCCACGACTACCCCACTGTCCTGCAGGAAACGGTACGCAGACCTTACGGAGAAAGTCCCAGAGCTGTTCCATCGCCACTTGAACTCGTCCTTGTTGTCGGTGAGATGAAGATGGGCAGTTGCCTCTAACAGATCCGGGAGGGCCTCCTCACAGCCTGCGGGTCCCCCCTCAAGGCCCTCCAGGATTCTCCCCCAGTTCCAGCCATCCGGGCCCAGGCAGTCGGCCACACGCAGGTGCTTGTTGGTAACCCACTCGTAGATCTGCGGGAACTGGGTTGAGAGGGGAGAGCACCCAGACCAGATGTTGCCCCAGAAGCCAGTCCTCCCACCATTGCCCACCAAAAGGATCGTGCCGCACTTGAATAGATCCCGCGTGTGCATCACGCTTTTCCACCACGGGGAGAGTGGTCGAAACGAGGACCCATCGCACAGCGGTGCCCTGCGGCGATAGTAGAGCCTGTTGACAAGGGGTTCCCAGGGCGGTGGTTCCGGGGAGAAGAACCTCCACCACCACTTAGCGAGCAAAGCCAGGTTGAAGGTTTGGAGGTTCAGGATGCCTAGGCCCCCGTCTCTTTTGGGCCTGCAGACGACCTTCCAGCTGACCAGACAGTGCCCCCCCGACACCGAGGTCTGTCCTTTCCAGAAGAAAGCTCGGCGAAGCGAGTCAATTCTGTTGATGACCCAGGCCGGCGCTTTAAAGACGGAGAAGAGGTAGAGGGGCAGGTTCGAGAGCACCGAGTTTACAAGGGTAAGTCTGCCCCCGTACGACAGCAGCTTAGCTTGCCAACCCCTGATTCGGTGCTCGATCCTGGAGACAGCTATCTGCCAGGCCTCCTTGGGGAGGCGGGCCTTGACTAGCGGGAGGCCGAGGTATTTGATCGGGAGCGATCCCAGCTTGCAGTTAAGTGTTGCTGCTAGTCGTTCGCCTTTGGTGCTTGTGTTGCCCAGGTAGAGCAATTCCGCTTAAATTGCTCTAAAATTATCTGTTTGCAATGCTTGTAATATGGGCAAACATGTTAAACTTTCTTTTCATGATTTGGAATCTCAATCTACTTCTTTTCACATTGCTCACTCTGATGTATGGCAATCATCTATTCATTCGATTTCTGGTTATAAATATTATGTTATTTTTGTCGATGATTATTCCAGGTATTCTTGGCTTTATCTTTTACAATTTAAGCGTGAGGTTTTTGAAATTTTTTTTAAGTTTAATACTATGGTTGAAAACATCTTTCATAACTCAATTAAAAATTTTCAATCTGATAATAGTAAGGAGTATGCAAATGAAAAGTTCTCTACTTTGTTCACAAAATGAAATTATTCACAGATTTTCTTGTCAAAATGGCCTAGTCGAGAGGAAGTATAGACACTTATCTAATATTGTTAGAAGTTTGCTTTTTCAATCAAGCTTGCCTCCTCGTTTTTGGGTTGATGTCATTCAAATTGCTGTTTTTTTTTTTTTTTTGAATCGTACTCTTTATGTTTTGAAAGGACAATCGTCATACGAAGTTTTGCATGCTTGTGCCCCCCCCTCCCCCCCCCCCCCCCGACTTGCAACTTGTCAGAATTTTTGGATGTTTGTATTATCCCGATTTACAAGATATTGCTGATCATATGCTTTCTCCCCGATCGCTTCCTTGTGTCTTCATGGGGCTCTCTAATAAACATAAATGTTTTCGTTGCCTTTATCTAAGCACTAGTAAGGTTTTTATTTCGCGGCATGTTACTTTTGTTGAAACTGATTTATCTTATTCTTGTCTTTCAAAAATTTCTATCTATTCTGCATTTGTCTCTACTATTTCAAATTTTTGAATGTTTCAAAATTTTCTTTCTAATCCTCTAATTGGTGAGAGTCCTTCTACTATTGATGCAATTTCTGGCTTCTACTTCATATGCCTCTCTTCTGACGCTAGTTTTCCTATTTCTTCTACAAATGTACTCTCTACGATCGTCTCACCGTCTGAGTCTTTATCTTAATTTTCTACCATCTTGAATCATGATGCTACCCAGGTTAGAGATGAGTATGATGCCCCTGCTGCTGGTCAACCAGAACTACGGGTCTATACCAGTGGAGCACCTTCGGGACTGTTGCAATCACTCCCCCTACTAATCCGTAACTAACTTCATCTGGCCCTCCACTTTCCACTCAAGCTGCCACCGCTTCCTGTTCTTTACCTACTGAATCCTTTTTACTTTCCCGTACACATTCTATGATCACCCGATTCATGACAGGGGGTTTGCTTGAGTCTTTTGATTTTCTGACTTCAACGAGTTCTATTCTTGCTACTGAGCCTAACTCCTTTACTGAGGCTTTTTAGGATGCAGGTTGACGTGTCGCCATGGCTGAAGAATTTGATGCCTTTTTGACTAATTCTACTTGAGATTTTGTTCCTCCTCTATCTTCCATGAATCTTATTGGTTGTAAGTGGGTGTACAAAGTTAAGCAAAAAGTGGATGGTATCTCTTCTAATAAGCAACTTGCTGACGTCTTCGCCAAACCTTTGTCCCCTTCTCAGTTCTCCACGTTACGGATTAATCTTTGCATCCGACTAATGGATCCTTAGCTTGCAGGGGAATGCTATGATATATTTAATATGATTATGATATATTTAGTATGATAGGATATATTGTATATTACCACCATATATAGTTTGTCATGTATGGTATAGGTCTATATAGTATTCTGGTTGTATTATTATTATAATAGGTTTACCTCCTGTACTATATATTTTCATCAATATAACCCTAGAGGGTAAGCTCTTTTGCTCATCTTTCATAACCAAATGAATTAAAAAAAAAAGAAAACAATAAAAAGAGGGACAAATTTAGGGGCATGCGGTTTCATAGTTATTATGGCACCAGAACATATTCATTATGCAACATACATTTCAGTGGCTTTGACCTTTACAAGATTTTGCAGAATAGTTGATCCTTAGTTCTTTTTTGGGGGAAAATATTGTTCAGGGATTTGGATTCTGTGACTTCATCAGTCAATTAATTATAAATTTCATAACTTTTGCTGATTTTGGACATTTTTCTCGTTCCATGGTAGTTGGCATTATTTGACCTGAGATTTCATTTCTTTGCAGGTTTGAACCTGACATGCTTGCATTTTCTGGTTGTTACTATGGTGGAGGTGAGAAAGAGCGCACTGAGCTGGGTGAAATTAGAAAGCGTTGGGCAACACTACCTGTAAGTTATTCTTTATCTTTCTTTTTTTTTTTTTTTAGATTTTTGAGTCCTGCTTTAGTGGAATAATCTTCTGCTTTATTTATGGTCTGCACCAACCCTTTTTTCATTGTTTGTCAACTTTACTATTAAGCATCTTACTTTTATTTTTTGTCATTTGTATTTGTGTGTTTAGATATTTTACTATCTCGAGGAACTACATATTCAAAAAACTCAATACCACGCCCATCACCGAACACTCCCTACCTGGCCAACCATGCGCACTCGCTCACACGCAGACATGCACGCACGGACATAAATCATGAGTTCTTGCTATAGCATTACTACTTTGTGTTAGCTTCTCAATCATCAATTCAAGTCACCATTTTATATAAAGTGCCAATGTGTTAGATAAAATGTTTCACAGACAGCAATTATTAAGAGTTGATTGAATGTTGGAATGTATAGATATCGGGTATTTTGGATATCTCTACATCTCGTCAGTTTACTATATTCGTTAAGTACCTAGGAACTTATTTTCATTCTTAGAACATGAATCATAATTAGATATTGGCAGGATTTGAGGTCCGAGGATGAACGAAGTCGGGGAAAATGCCCATTAACTCCACATGAAGTTGGTTTAATGCTAAGGGCTCTCGGTTTTGCAAATGATACATATGTCTACGTTGCATCTGGAGAAATATATGGTGGAGAGAAGTCTCTCCAACCCCTTATTAGGGACCTGTTTCCGAACTTCTATACGAAGGAGGTGCTTGCTGGAAATGATCTGGAGCCGTTTCTCCCTTTCTCTTCTCGTCTTGCTGCCATTGACTACATTGTTTGTGATGAGAGTGATGTTTTCGTCACGAATAATAATGGAAACATGGCCAAGATTCTAGCTGGTCGCAGGTACGTTTTGATGCTTCCTCTTGCTTTCCTTGTTTGGTTTAAGTACCAAATTTGATTTAAAAAATGCCCACTAACTAAATTCTAATGCAACTACAAGTTTTCTTTGGTTCAGGAAACTCACTATCTGATAATGTTAGTTAATTTAATCCGATGCAAACTAAAGATTTGGCAGACATAATTATATTAGGCACGAGAAAGCGGTTGTGGGTCCACATTTGCTTTTGAGACTACTAAACCCTTCTCCACTGAAAATTCTTCAGGAGGTACATGGGCCACAAAAGAACGATTCGGCCATACGCGAAGAAGCTCAGCTCGTTATTTAAAGCACGGAATTCGATGGACTGGGAAACGTTCTCGAGAAAGGTGAAGGCGGCGGAGAGAGGCTTTATTGGGGAGCCATACGAGATGAGACCGGGCCGAGGTGACTTCCATGAGTACCCGGCTTCTTGCATTTGCCAAAGACCGGCGGCTGCTCCGTAATAAAGAGCATGAATCTGGGTGAGAGAATTGGAGAAGCCTAGAGGGCAGGGATGTAAGTTTGACCGCCGAGGGTTCTCAACTACTAGAGAATGCAGCGGAAGCCAAGTCGAGGAGGCTGTCAGAATGGCTTACTGCACACAAGCTGAAAATATTTCAAGAGAAACAAGGAAAAATTTGTGGCCTGGTGAAGGGGAAAATACATGGATGGATCAATATTTAATTTATCTGTGAAGATTGAAGTGTTTGATTGCCAAAGTACTCAACTGCTCACAGCCATTGTAAGCCAAATTTAGCAAAAGTTTTTTTTTTTTTTTTTTTTTTTTTTTTTATGTGAAGGTTGTAGTTTTTGGATCTAATTGTAGCTCAGGTTGAGTGCATGCTGATGTAGAACTAGAGAGATTTTTTTTTTGATGTGCATAAAAGAAAGCTGGATGGTGAATTTATTTTGTAGCTTCTTTTGACAATGATTTACTAACTTAATAGAAGCTTATTTGTTAATCAAAGTGAATTAGAATCAAGACTTGAGAGGTTTCTCTTGCTATATCTATAGTAAGAGGTCGTTTGGTTGGATGCAGTTATAAATATAGTTTAATTAAGGCTAAAATACAGAATGTTTTTTTGTAAATATTTTTTTCTTCACTTGTCCTTCTCACTTTTAAAAATCTATATTTTATCCTCTTGAAATATCAGAAAATATTTTTAGAAAGTTACGGTGCTAATAAAGAGCGTGAAATGATCATATTGTCCTTGTTTGTTCTATAAATATATATATATATATATATATATATATATATATATTTCTGTCATTTTAAAAATATTTTCGGTATTAATTATAAAAAATTGACAAAATATTGACGAAATCTGACGGAGGAGGCCAAATGTATCAACTTTTTTTTTCTTTTTTTTTTTAAAGAGAAAAGTAGGATTCTACCCACTTCGTTTATTTTGAAATAAACTTAGCTGAAAATGTGAAGCAACTGGTCTTCGAACTCGCTAGGAACGGTCGATAAAATATAGATTTTTAAAAGTCAGGACGAAAAAATAAAAAAATAAATATTTACAGAAAAATTTTATATAATTTAACCTTTAATTAAAGATACAAATATTTAGATGTGGCAGTTTTTTTTTTTTTTTTTTTTTTGAGGAAAATATACCAGAAACAGGTTTCTAAATTTTAAATTTTAGCATTTAAACCCCCTAAACTTTATCAAATAGTTTGATTAGTCTCTCACTAATTACAGAGTCATTTTGTTTATATATCTGGTATATAATCATATAAAATTTCAAAATCCACAGGGACTCATTTCTTTCTTTTACCCTCCACCTTTAAATTAAATATTACAACATACTTACCTACCTATTTTAATCAAAGGTGAAGCCCAAATTTAGTGGTGACTGTTACAGCAGAGAGATAGATTGGGTTCTTCATGATGCTTAAAAAAAACTCTAATTGATATGATGACAAAAGCGCGCTAATCTACATAACATAATGAGGACATAAACATCAAATAATCGTACTGTGATTTACCACATTTGCTCTTTGTTACCCTCTTATTTCATTCTTCGCAACAAGCTATCCTGTAATCATAGTTTCTTTATATCTTAGCAGTCCCAGGTTAATTACCTGTAAGTTGTACATGGAATATGATTCAACAAACCAACTAAAAAGACATAAAGACAAACCAAAACCATGCTCATTTCTAACCTACAGTGAACAAAAGATCACTAAACATTTGAATTTTTCCTTGGATATAGTATAGGTACAAATCATGCCCTCTTGCCTATTTATTTACAATGAAATTTTACTTTCATATATATATATATATATATATATATATATATATATATATATATATATATATATATATATATATATATATATATATATAGGTACAAACCATCTCCTATTGCTTTTATATATATGTTTACAATGAATCTATTTTCACCATCTCACCACTGTGAAAGAGAGTGAAAGCCATCAGGAAAGGCAAGAGTAAGCTAGAGACTTCTCTTCAAGGAGCTCATTTGCTGAAGCCTCCATTTTTGAACGAGAGAAATCATCGATCTTAAGACCTGTCGATGAACTTAACGAGTAAAATTACTGAATGGTAGATAAATCCATGTCCATTTGTTGTCACGATATTACGACTAATTAGTTCTTCAACTTTTCAAGTAAACACTTTCAGTACTATACTTTCGCAGAGAGTGGTTTCATAACTTGAAGATTTTCCCGTAAAATGACTAGTTTTCATATTCACGGAACGACTTTTTGTTTGTCTACTTGATATAGGATTAAAACATACGAAGAAGATCACGGAATTATGCGTTTTACATACAAATTTAGGGACCAAGTTTCAATATCAGGATAGTTCAAAAAACTCTGAAATAAACAGGCACAGGAACTTCAGCTTCTATGGATGTGTCGAGTCTGTCGGCATGCACTTTAACCGTTATAAATACCAATAGATTATTATTGCATATTCATCAAAAAGTGAAAAATAAATCAAACTTGAACCAGAAAAAGATTATATGAGAATATTGATTTCCTGCAACATTCGAGAAAGTTTGAGAGGAAGGAAATTAAGAAATATATAGAGCTAGAATGGAACAAATCTGATGATGTACAGCTAAATATATAGAACTGCTGCTGCTGCTTCTTTTTTCTTTTTTTTTTTCCTATTTTCTTTTGGAAGAAAATGAGTAGTGAATGAGACACTTACCTTGTACAATAGACCACTCTCCCTTTTCACAACTAACAGGAAAGGAGTAGAAAAGCCCAGGAGGAATGCCATAAGACCCATCGGAGCGCACACCCATTGATACCCATGTCCCCTACAAAAGAAAAGATTAAACGTCGTGTGTAACATTCGATCAAAATATCCACAGGGAAAACATAAACACGAAAGAGATTTATATACCCCTCAAAATCTGGATTTTGTATAGGCCCTTAGAACACTACATTTCTTGATATATATGTTGGTTATATGACTTCTTTCTTTACTTACATTTGGCCTATAAATTTTCTATAGGTAAAAGGGACAAGAAGATGAAACTTGGTTCACGGTGCACTTGGTCTACCGAAATCATTAAGTGTGAATGAAATGGGTTAATTGTAACGACCAGGCCCACTAGCAATAATAACTCGTTGGGCCCAAACCACAGCCCAAAATGCTTAAGCCCAGTTATTATTACTAGTGTCTATGTCTCTTATATACCCAATCACAAATCCATTCCCATCCGATGTGGGACTATTGGGGTGTCACAAACTCCTCCCGTTTAGGCCTGACGTCCTCGTCAGCCCAAACACATACACAGCAGCCCAAGATCACCAGGCGGTGTGAGACTTGTCTCACTCGACTCGTTATTCAGACCCTGACATAGCCCGTCACCTTATCTTTCAGACCCCGGCTCAACCGAGACTCGCCACACACTTCCGGCTGGTGATTGGCTCTGATACCATAAAATCTGTCACGCCCCGAGTTTCAAAAAGCAGGCTAATTTTTTTTTTTAGAGAAAGATAGCATGCTACCCGCTTTGTTTATTTTTGAAATAACCTTAGCTGGAAATGTGAATCAACTATTTCTAGCGCTAGTGGCAAAGGACTTGGTGGTTGATATTCCCAAGCAAGTTTCGGCCAACCCGAGCCTTAGCCAAGGTGCACTCCGGCCACCTTGCTCCCGCGTCGTCTCCGGCAGCTCCACAACTCTCCGAAGGTGAGCATACGATCCTGTTAAGCATTTCAAGCTTGATGATCATCTTCTTGGGCATTAGAATTAAGTATGAGTGTGGTTGCAGCAACTTGGGGTTTAGGTGACCTATTTTTGGTCACTTTGCTCCGACTACTGTTTCGAGAGCCCGACAACCTGGCTGAGGTGAGCCCTCGACTCCTCTGAGCCTTACAAACATGGTGCTCACCTTGGAACCACATTTGGTTCTGTAATTGTTGGGTTTTACGATGTTGGCCTATGTTGTATACTTGCAAACTTGGGTTTTAGTTGACCACGGACTTCGTGCCATTCCATACAAGTGAGCACGGCGTTCAGTACGTCGAGGCCCAGTCACCGGTGCTTTCGGTTCAGCTCGACTGCGCCCGAACTTTCTGAATAAGCCAAAACTTGCTAAAAACACATGTTAATTATGCAATTTTGTAAACTTTGGGGGTCTAAATGTAAATGTAGCCTGGTGGGCTGCTGTAGACAGCGTGCACGTGATCTCTGCACCTTTCGTTGGAAATCCGTTGCCTTTCGTTGAGCGGAAATTGCTTAACGAACCGTAAACCGGCAAAATTTGTCGGTTTATCGGCGGGTTCGCGCTAAACGCGCACTTCGAGGAAATTGGCTAATTATTTTTTGTTACCAGGTGTCCCTGGCTGTTCCTAGCACTGTTCTGGCTGGTCCAGTGATCTCCGTTTCACATCGGGAGCTCTCGGAGCCAAAAATCGGCTTTTGGGAGCTACGCGGATAATTATGACCCCGATTTAACACAAATAATTACAAAATGGTCCCTGGCTGCCCGGACTTATTAAATAGATCATTCCGGGCAGCGTGTGAAGTTTCGTCGCATTTGGGCACTCGTAGATTCTATACGGGCTGTAGTCGGTCGTTCGGCAGATTTTCGACAATTTGCGAGAATCTGGAAAAGATCTAGGTTTAAGCTTTCGGTGTAGTGTGAACCTGTGGTTTGGGTATGTATGAGTCCATCCTTGATCTGTGTTCATGATTCAGGTCTCCGCAGTCTGACTCCGACCCGCGAGCCTTCTGGTGGAGTCGTCGTCCGCCGACACACAGGTGGGTTTTCTTCGGTTCGGGCTTTATCTCTTCGGCCCTCTGGGGTACCTTAGTTGGTTGGACCCCTGTCTTTCTTGCTAGCCCAGATATCCCTGAGCTGCTAGTTGATTGTTTATTCTAGTTTATACTTATGCTTTAGTATGCCTGTTGCATATGGACATTTGCCATGCCTGATTGGACATTAGGTAGCGATCAGATTATACATAGATATTCAACATGCTCTGCTTATATCTGGACATATGCCATGTGTATGATTAGCCATTCACATATTTAGATAGCTAGTACATCTTGCATTCGGTACTGCACAGGTTGAGATGTTTGCATCCCTTATGGGATTTCCGGCTTAATGTCGACTACTTGGTCTGTGGACCGTGAGCTTGGAGCATCAGCATTGTCATCGTCGTACACCTACTGTTCTCTTGCGTACGCTGTGGGATCGATCCCCCACCTAGCATTCTTTACCGGTAAAGGGTCTACGTGACACGTGAGCATCCCCTTTGTCGTATTGTTGGGTACGGGGAGCCCTTTCGGCTGTGCTGCGGGATATGGGGTAACTCTCGGCTGTACCTTTGGGTACGAGGAACCCCTCGGCTATATCAATGGCACAGGGTTGCTGTCAGTTTTGCCAGGTGATTCCAGTATGGTTGGGTTCTGCTATGATATCTTCGCCTGAGGTCCGGCGACCAAAATGGCAACATCGGTTGGGTACTCTGGTATATCATTATATATCTGTTCAGCATGCTTTAGCACTTATACTCTTACATGCTTAGTATCATGATTAGATTTTATTCATCATGCTTAGCCCTGTATCGCTGTACCCATATATCTGCTTAACCTTGTTTACAGTTATCTGTTTGCCTATACCTACCTTACCTGCTGATCTTTTACTATCCGCTAATTATTGTATGTCAGTAGGTACGATTAGCTATTTCTCGGCCCGTCGTACCCACTGGGATACATTTAGAGTATCTCACACCCTTGTGTGACCATTTTTCCAGGTCGTTCGGGTGGTGGAATGTCGAGATGTGTTGGTGAGGCTGTCGTGCTAGTGCTGACCCTTTCTGTCACCCGTTTACTTTATCTTCTGCATTTAAGATTTTGTATTATTGTAAAATGATTAATGTTAGAATTGTTACAAGTGGTATGCGTAGTTTAGACTACTCTGTTTGACTGTAAGTGCTTAGCCGTGCATGTATAGGAAAGGTTCTATCCAAGTGGACAGGAAATTTTCTATACATGTGGCGATCTGTTCATGCCCTAAAATGTTTTAAACTCTAATTTAAAAAAATATATATAAATAAATAAAAAATTAGCCTGCTTTTCGAAACTCGGGGCATGACATTAATGTTGGCTGGCGCATGCATACAAATGTGCATATGCATGAAACACATGCATGTTACAATTGTCAATGCCTATATATATAGGCTAATTAATGAGGTTTGACAATGAAGTTGCCAGCATATGCATGTATGCCTATAAATAGGTTGCTAATTCCATTCCACAGATTGCAAGGAAATAAGCAAGCAAGCAAGCGTAAAAGGAAACTAATTAAGTGTGAGGTGAAAACTTAATTAGTAGCTTATTGAGTTTCTCTCTTTTGTTTAGAAAAATCTATTTTGAGATCATATTAGGGATTTTTTCTTGTAACAAGGGAAGGGTGGCAATAACCATAAGGCTCTTGTATTTAGGTTGAGGGAAACATAAATGTGTGGGCTTGTATTCTGGTTTCTTCATATAAAGGATATCTCTCTCTCGCTCTCCCCGTAGACGTAGGCAACTTGCCGAACCACGTAAATCGTTGTCTCTTTTTTGTATATCTCCTTTCTATTATTTTTCGCTATTTTTTTGTTCATGTATTTTTGTTGATAGCACATGCAGAATGATCCTTAAATCACAACAATATAACCGCGTTCATTACTTACGAAAGCGACCTTCTTTAAAAGCAATTTTCTAATACAATCGAGCTAGCTGTGAACAAACAAATTCGAAAGCCGGGAAGCTTGCCGTACAAACCAACACACCAAAAGGGAGGAGGAAACAGAAGTAAAGGCCGAACAGGCCGGGAGAAAAGGTCAAAGATAACCCTTGATTTCTCCACAACAGCAAAGACACTAGAAAAACCTACCGAAAACCCAAAACGTAACTGACATACTATGCAGCGCAAAAAGAAACCAAACAAGACCAAAAGCAGTCCCTATACCTAGCTGGTGTTGTCGGGTCCTCATCAACCGGAACAACAGCAGAACGATTTATTAAATCATAACACTTCTCAATGCTCTCCTTTTCTTACTTTCGCTAAGCAACGAACCAGGCATTTTCTTATACCTGCAAATTGCATTGGCCTTTCAGGAGGTTGTGGTCGCACTTAAGCTTCGAGTACTTATCGTGAAGGTCTTCCTGTTCGCGAGACAGCCGATTGTATAAGTTATCGTAAAACTTTCTATCTCCGTAAATTACTATCCCTAACTTTGTACCCAAGCTCGTCACGGGGCCTACTAGTAGCAACCAGTGTTAGTAAAATAATCGCACTAACTTTGATTGTGATTAAATTATCTAACTGTTTAATGTTTAAAATTGAATAACATAACTTATCTTTAATCGCTATCCAAAAATTGTAGATGAAAGAAATTGATCCGGAAGCGTGCGAGGCACTGCCCTAAGGCGTATTTCCGTCCTTCGTGCGGATTAACCGGAGACACCACCCCAAGGTACGACCGGAATTCCTCTTCCTACGTGCACGACCGCGGAAGAAGTTGACGGAGATTCTCTCAACACCCGATAAACAAAATTAATCAAATAAAATTTAAAATAAAACTTAAAACAATTCTTTTTCTCTTTCTTTCTTCTTTTTTTTTTTTTTCTGACAACCTACTATAGCCCACACCCTATATATATATAGGGGCAGGAAAAAAAAATGCCGTTGGGTTCCATGCCGTTGGATTCCAACCAAGGTTCGAAGTGCCGTGGCACGGGGGCGTGCCGCTCGCCGCCTGGCACGGTACGGTACCGGCACGCCCCCGTGCCGACACGTGGCACGCTTGCGTGCCGATGGATACGCATGACCTCCTAGTGGCACGCTCTGGCACGGCTTTTTTTTTGTTTTTTTTGTTCCCAATAAGCTCTTATAATATTGTTTTGAACTGTTTAGTCAAAAAATTATGAATATTGACTATATATAGCTTACTACACTCACCAATTAACATACTGATAATTGTTTAGGGTTTAGGGTTTAGGGTTTTAGGGTTTAGGGTTTAGGGTTTAGGGTGAGAATGAAAGGAAAGGAAAGGAAGAAAGAGAGAGAGAGAGGATAAATCTGTCGAGAATTATGAGGGTGAGGCCGTGAGGGGAAGGAGAAGAGGAGGGGGAAGGGAAAGGGGGAGGAGGGAGGAAAAAGATAAAAAAAAATCTTCCCGTGGGAAGAGAATGGAAAAAAACAAACTGTTAGATGTGACTCAAAATCAGAATCGCTTCGATATTATGATTCAGGTTCGCCGACGGCTTCGCGGTGCGACGAGAAATTTTGTGGATGTCAGTGGTGGGCTTCGGGCTCGGGCCGGGCGGAGCCCCCCGCGGTACGGATCCGATCCGCTAAAGAAAAAAAACCCTAATTTTTCCTTTTGTTTGCCCTAGAGAGATCGAGCGATTGTATTAAGAAGAACTCTTGTATTCTCCCTTTTTCATATAGTGAAACCTCTCCTCTTTCGCCCGTGGTTTTTTTCCCGCAAAGGATTTTCCACGTAAATCTGTGTGTTAATTCTCTGTCGTGCAATTTTGATTTTACTTTTCTGTCGTGATCGCCAATTGATTTTGTTTAGTTTGTGCGCTCGTTGCTAACACAAACAAACAAAAAAAATCAAAGGAAAAAAATAAAAAACACTATGCACATGTGATACCTTTTAAAAAAAAAACAAAAAAATTACTATGCATTACTGTACACATGTGACTAAAAAAAAAAAAAACAAAAAAAAAAAAACAAAAACACCTAACTATGCCTGTTTTAAAAAAAAACAGGAAAAAAGCTAAAGAAAAAACAAAAAAAAAAAACAAAAAAAATAAATAAAATGGAAAACGGGCCGTGCCGGTCGGCACGGGCCGGCACGGCCCGCGATACCCCACAGGGTATCGCTCCGTCTCGAGCGATACCCTGGGGTATCGCTCGAGACAGGGGGGGGGGGGGGTGCGAGACCCCCCCCTGCACCGTGCCCCTCTTTGAGGGGCACGGTACGTGCCGCCCGTGCCGGC
Organism: Tillandsia leiboldiana; assembly: GCA_029204045.2. Lineage (NCBI taxonomy): Eukaryota > Viridiplantae > Streptophyta > Magnoliopsida > Poales > Bromeliaceae > Tillandsia > Tillandsia leiboldiana. Next base: position 45,337,323 of record CM055067.1, on the reverse strand, counting down.
CCGGCACGGGTGGCACTTGATTCCTTGGTTCCAACCCAACGTTAATTCACCTAAATGGTGAATTAATGCATTTAAAGCAGGAACGTTCCCAACCCAACGTTAATATACTTTAATACCTAATAATAAAAATAAATAAATAACAATAAAAGAGAGTAAATTAATTAGTAAATAAGAATTAATAATAACATAAAATTATTAGTGAGGATTTTAGGAATTTTGATTTTTATTCCAACAATCCCCCACAAAATTCAAAATTTCGAAATAAGATTAAACTCAAAAATAAAATAAAATAAGATTATCGGGTGTTTATACTATGTAATAGGTAAGGTGTCTTTAAGAGACTTAACCTCACTTAGTGTAAGCAATTTTTCATCAGAAGGAATCGGAGTGAACCAGGTCTTGAACTAGGTTCCTTTGACCCTGACTTCAACTGCCTCACACACAGTACAGAATTCTCCGTCGCGAGTCTGTGCATTAAAGGCCATGCACAGTACCTTGATTTTTCATAAGAATTTCTATAGACAACCCACATCTCATAGTCGCGGCCTAATACGAATATTCTTATATAGGTGGTCTCCTCCAGGGATGTGTGTAGAGTCACATCTCGCAAAAATTATTGCCTCGGATTCCATTAAGAGCTATAAGCTCAACCTCAACCACTACACAGAGCACAACTCATCATAGGGATGGAATTGGAACTAAAGTTCCTTTGAATAAACTGTAGAAAGTGCTCTTTGGCCAACCTGACAGCTTGTTTTTACCACATTGAACCTTCTTCAAGGAATCTCCTATCACAAAGGTTGGGTTCCCACTGCAGGAAGGCCCTTTATGGACAAAGTCCCATCCCCCTCGATGACTCTAGGACCTTAGTCCTATTCAGGCCTTTCGTCAAGCAGTCTGCAAGATTCTGTTCAGATCTGATAAAACTTAAAGAAACAACATCATGAGAAGTTAGCCATCTAACAGACTTTTGTCTCAATTTAATATGTCGACTAGCTTTAGAATTTATTAATTTCTTTTTACAAAAGTCGATTGCAGCTCGAGAATCACACCGAATAGAAATAGGTGGAATAGGAGTAGAAATCAATGGAATTGATGACAAAAGGTTCTTGAGCCACTCGGCTTCAAGACAAGTAGTGTCAAGGGCAACCAACTCAGCCTCCATAGTGCTTCTGGCTATTATAGTCTGTTTGGTGGATTGCCAAGAAACTGCACTGCCACCAAGAATAAAAACATAGCCAGAAGTAGATTTAATATCCAAAGAATCAGAAATCCAATTGGCATCGTTGTATCCCTCAATTACAGCAGGATAGCCAACAAATTTAAGAGCAAAAGAAAGAGTACCTTTAAGATAACGAAATACTCTTTCCAGAGCAATCCAATGAATCATACTAGGACTACTAGTATATCTACTCAATCTTGATATGGCATAGGCAATGTCAGGTCTAGTTCTATTGGTTAGATACATCAGAGAACCAATGATCTGGGCAAATTTCTCCTAATTTACTGGATTACCAGTGTTCTTTACAAGTTGAACACTAGGATCAAAAGAAGTAGAAACAGGAGAACAATCAGAATACCCAAATTTATCAAGTACCATTTGGGTGTAATGAGATTGGGTCAGGATAATAGAATCAGATGATTTAAGAATTTTCATTCCTAAAATCACATCAGCTTCACCAAGGTCCTTCATATCAAAATGGTCTGATAAAAAGGATTTAACTTGGTTAATGAGATCAAGATCAGGAGCTAGAATCAGGATGTCATCAACATAGAGACAAAGAAGGACGCAACGATCATCAAATCTCTTGAAATAGAGACAGTTGTCATAATCGTTGGTCAGAAATCCATATGAAGCTATAACACTGTCAAATTTCTCGTGCCACTGTTTAGGTGCTTGTTTTAGTCCGTATAAAGAGCGAACTAATTTACACACCTTATTCTCTTGACCAGGCACAGAGAAACCTTCAGGCTGAGCCATATAGATTTCTTCTTCAAGATCACTATGAAGAAAAGCGGTCTTGACATCCATCTGATGAATCAGAAGTTTATGAATGGATGCTAATGCAAGAAGAATTCGGATAGTAGCAATGCGAGCAACATGCGCATATGTGTCAAAGTAGTCAATTTCAGCCTTTTGCCGAAAACCTTGAGCAACAAGACGTGCCTTATACTTCTCTACTGATCCGTCAGTCCTAAGTTTCTTTCTAAAGATCCACTTACATCCTAGGGGTTTACTACCAAGAGGTAAATCAGTGAGAATCCAAGTGTTATTACAGATAATTGATTCTATCTCACTTTTTATAGCCTCCTTCCAAAAAGAAGCTTCAGGAGAACTCATTGCTTCCTTATAAGACAAAGGTGTACTTTCAATTAAGAAAGTAAAGAAGTCTTCACCAAAGTTCTTCTCAAAGCGAGTTCTCTTACTTCTTCTTAATTCAGGAATAGGATCAGGTTCTACAGGATCTAAACTATAATGCAAATCAGATGTGGGTATATGATCAGAAATAGATGCATGATCAAAAGTAGACTGATAATCAGAGATAGATTTAGAGATGCGAGTTTTGAAAGGAAAAATATTTTCAAAGAAAGTTGCATCTCTAGATTCAATCAAAGTATCATTGGAAATTTCAGAAACCTCAGAATTGATCACAAGAAATCTATAGGTATTACTATCTAAAGAATATCCAATAAAGATAGCATCTACAGTTTTAGGTCCAATCTTCTTTCTTTTGGGTTCAGGAATAGATACCTTAGCCAAGCACCCCCACACTCGGAAGTAACTCAACCTAGGTGCTCTTCCTTTTCAAAATTCATAAGGTGTCTGGGTTCTATCCTTAGAGGGAATCCTATTGAGGATGTAACAAGCTGATAAAAGTGCCTCCCCCCACAAGTTCTGAGATACACCAGAACTTAAAATCATGGCATTAACCATGTCCAATAGGGTTCGGTTCTTTCTTTCAGCTACACCATTAGATTGAGGTGAGTAAGGAGCAGTTACTTCATGAATTATTCCATGTTCCTCGCAGAATAGGTTTAATTCATTTGAAATATACTCGCCTCCTCTATCAGACCTTAAAATTGTAATCCTCTTATCCAATTGGTTTTCAGCCTCAGCTTTAAAGGCTTTAAACTTATAGAGGACTTCATCTTTGGTCTTCAAGAGATAGGTGTAACAATACTTGAAGTAGTCGTCTATAAAAGTTACAAAGTAACGACTGCCTCCACGGGTAGGTACTCTATTAGAATCACAGACATCACTATGAATCAGTTCAAGAATCTGGGTATTCCTATAAGGAACAGATTTAAAAGGTTTCCTAGGTTGCTTAGCTTGGGTACAAATCTCACATTTAGATTTGGAATCAATCTTGAGTTTGGGTAAAAGATTAAGATTGGTCAATTTCAGAATAGATTTAAGGTTCACATGCCCTAATCTGCCATGCTATACATCACAAGATTCAGTATTTAACTGTAGGGCCCCAGAACCACATGCAGCTTTTTCCCGTGAATCCACTGTGTATACACCTGTTGATGGTGTATTTGGCCCATAGTGCATCAAAGGGATGCCACAGATGGACCCTGTGAGCTTTTGGTTGTTGTGTTGGCCTTCGGCTGCTTTTGCCGGATTTTAGAAAAGGTTTTAGGCCGAACAGAGGCTGGATTTGGATTCAGCGCGGAAAAACGCTTGAAAACGGCTTTTTGTTTGCTAAATTCTGAGTCCGGATGCCCAAAAACGGACTCCCGGAAGTTTTACTGGATTTCTGGTGCATGGGGGAGCCGTGGACCGGCGGGAGTGCCACGTGGCGCCCTCTGATTGGTCGGCGCACGCGGCTGGGTCCACGGAAAGGCGGGGTGTGACCGGGGTGCACCGTTGGGGGCGTGGACCGGCGGGTGTACACGTGGCAGCGCGTGATTGGGCGGCCCACGTGCGCTCGGTCCACGAGAGCGTGCGGGGAGCCGTGGACCGGGGCGCGCCACGTGGCAGCCCCGGATTGGCGGGTCCACAGGCGCGCGGTCCACGCACGCGCGGGGGCAGGTGCGGGGGCGGTTGGCCGTACGGGCGGGCAGGTGGGGCAGGTGGGCAGCGCCACGTGGCGCCCGCTGGTTCGCGGGCGCCACCCACCGCGTTGACCGCGGGCGGGGACGCGTGGCGGCTGCGGGCGCGGCTTGCACGGCTGCCGCCTGTTCGGCGACACGTGGCGGGCCCCGAGGCGGGTCGGACGAAGCAGCGGATTCCGTCCGACGGCGCAAAGTGGGCCGGGCCGCACTGTGCGCGCCCGAAACCGGCGGGCCGGGCCGCACTGTGCGCGCCCGAAACCTGGGACAAAATGGGAATTTTTCCATTTGTTCCTCCAGCACTATAAATACCTGCCCGAGCCTTCTTCTTTGCCTTTTTTTCTCTCAGCCCACACACCTTCTGCCCGAGCACCCTTAAGATGAAATTTTCCTCTCTTAATGCTTGATCATCCTGCAAAGTTTCAGGATTTTTGGTGCACGCATCCCGAGGTTCTGGTTTTTACAGCGCAGTGCTACGTTGCTTTTCTTGGGTTCTTCTTCGTCGCAGCGGCAGTGTGAAGGCTTCCCTGGGCTACCCCGACACTCGTTTTTGACGATTCTTGCGCCGACAGTCTCCTAACAGGTAGGGCTTCAACTTTCTTTTTGATCGCGCAGTCTCATTTTGACTCCTTGGCACGGATCCCGAGGCATTAATGTGACCCCTTTTTCTGTGAGGATTGTGAGGACAGCATCGGAGTATTTTGGCCGTATCTTCGCGCACGAGCGTCAGACGGAAACGAGCTTGTACAATTTTTTCATCTACGGATCGCAAGGAACGCGCTTGTATTTTTCTTGGAATTTTCAGAGATTTATTTCGAGGTGAAATTCCCTGTTTTCTCTGTGAACAGTGTACAGTCTTTTTACAGTTTTGTTGTTTGAGGGTACCACCTTGCCGAATTTTATCTTGACTTACCGAACTCAGATTTGGGCGTGCAAGCAGCCGTTTCGAAGGTATCGACGCGAGGATCGCTGTGATATTTTTCTGGGAATTTTCTGGGCATTTTCAGCAGGTGAAAATTAAGCATCTTTGGGACTGTTGTTGTATGTGATTGTGAGAGCAGTTTTTGGAATGTATGTGTAATGGTGAACTTTGTATTGTGCCCAGGAGAGTTACAGGTGTTGCTGGACTTGTTGGAGCGAGAGATTGGTTTTATATGGTATTTTCAGCTGTTGGGATTTGGACAGTTAGCGTTTCAGGTGGGTGGTTGTTGTACTCCTCTCCTTTGGTATGCCCACTAGGAACATCAGAGTATCCCAATGTTAGTGATGCTAAGCTTATTGTTGGTAGCCTTGCATGCATTAGGAAATTAATTAATTGATAATTAATCCATGATGATGATATTTTGGCATGATGTTGATAGTATGATTACTTCATTCAGTCGCTTAATTATTTGAACAGCATGTTTAGGGGCAGAATAGCATTTTGATGACTTTAAATTATCGATCATTCAAATGAGACTGTCACCTTGGCTTATGTTGCATTAAATTGACTACTTGTGTAAAATAGACTAAAATACTGGGACAATTTCATGTCTAAACTGGTCACTTGGCTAAGTCACCTTTTACCGCTACACTATCTTCTGGGATTTGACTTAGGAGAAACCATGCTTTTATTTCTTTCTCCTATCATTTAGACTTCTGAGATAGCATGCTCGGGATCGAGCGGGGGCAGGGATAGTGTAGTCAGGTTGCTGGGGATTTGGGACAGTCTGGGTTTTATGACACGGGGGTTGCGGCAACCACGGATTTTGGGTGGTTGACCGGGTTGTACTATTGCATCAGATTGGGTGAGGGGGATCGGGCTATTTTGTGGAGGGTTTTTCCCACTTGATCATGGTCACGATCCAGTCCTGCTATACAGTGATACTTGAGATACTTGTGATATGGTTACTTTACTCGTGTGGGTCGCTCCCCTCGAGTGTCACTCCGGAGTAGGCGATTGACATAGCGGCCAGTGAGTACCGGACCCCGAGTTCCGGTCAGTGAGTGCCGATCTGTTAGCAGATACTTGAGACAGCAGAGCAGGAAGTACCAGTTTTACTGGTGGGTTCGATTGGGTTTATTTGGTCAGATATTGTTTCCTGATGCACTCATACGGTCTTTCATTTCGGTATCATATTTAGAGGCATTTTAGTGGTGGCTCGTTCATCAGCATTTTTATAGCTTACCACCTTATCTTCTCTCCTTTTTGCCTCTGGTATACCTGGTGGGCATGTCTGAGTTGAGGCTTTACCCACTAGGGGAGGCTACTGTTTCTATAGTAGTACTTACCCCCATTGTCTTTTCTTTGTTTCTTCCCCCCTGTTTTGCAGAGTCCTCTGCGGGAGTTGCTGGGCCGTCAGCAGCTGATCGAGGTAAGAGGATTGCGGATTAGATAGCGAGCCACCCGAGGGTTGTAGCTGGAGTTTTGGTGTACCCGGTTTTTCTCAGATAGCTTTTCTACAATTTCTTTTTGGGTCTGGCTTTTGCCAGCTTTTTGTATATTTGTGGTGAGCTGGGAGAGATGTTGTATTTATTTTACAGTTGTACTTTTTACTTCCAACTTCTGTCTGAGATACAGTAGTTTTAGTTCAGCTCTGACTTTTATGCTCTTTTATTATTATCTCTTATCTGAGCAGGTTACCGACGCTTCGTATATGTGGGAAATACCGCATGCACGGCGGATCTGTAGACGGGCCCGGGTTCTGGTTTACACCCGGGGCGTGACATTAACACAGTAGAAGAAGAAGTAGACACTGAATGAGAAGAATTTTTATTATCAACAAAAGAAATTACATTCAATTTGAATAAACCCTCAGATACAAAACCTTTTCCAATGAACATTTCCCCTTTAGAAATTACAACTTTATTAGATTCAAGTACAATCTTATAACCTAATTGCACTAATAGTGATCCACTAATCAGGTTCCGTCGGATCTCGGGAACATGCTGCACATTGTGAAGGATCAAAGTCTTTCCAAAAGTTAACTTCAGTTTGACTGTTCCGATCCCCAACACATTGACAACTTTTCCATCTCCAACAGTCACACATCCTCCACCTGAGTCCTGATAGGAGGAGAATAGGGACCTATTAGTACAAACATGGACATTGGCTCCTGAATCTAACCACCAATCTAAATCATGATAGGTGAGGTTAACATTAGGTACAAAGGAGACTGACCTAAAAGTGGAGTTCGAAGGTTCACCCTCAACCATGTTGACTTGAGGTTTAGGATAATTATTCTGATTATTTTGGCCCTTCTTGTAGACAACCTTCTCTTTCTTCCGATAAAAAATTTTTGAAGCAAAATGATTGTCCCGGCCACAAACATAACAAAATCCATCCTTCTTCTTATTCCCACTAGATTGGTTGGTGTTGGGTTTATGGTTATAGTTTTGATTTTGGTTTGGATTCTTACCCTTAAAGCCTTTACCTTTAGGTTTAAAATTTTTACCTTTGGGTTTAGACTCATGGCTTTGGTTCGAAATCTCGGTCAAGTTTAAGTTTGATCTGTTGTTGGTCGGTTTAACCTCTCTAAATCGATATTGGTCTTCAATTCTAATAGTTTGAATTACAGACCTACGTTGAAGAGTTCCCTGGATTCTTCTAAGTTCATGGGCAAATTTTTGACCAGGAAGGGGGTAATTTGTCCAATAGGCAGGTAGCTTGATAAGTATCATCTAAAGTTGAACCATTTCTGTTAATCTCTTGGACAAAGTTCTGAAATTGGTGAATTTGATCGTTTATAGGAATGTTCTCTACCATTCTAAAATTGTTAAAATCAGTAATGGTGAATCTAGCAGCGCCTTCATTATCTCTAATGTAAGCATCTTCTAGAGCACACCATAAATCTTTGGCAGTTAAATATTTCCTATATGTTTCATAAAGTTCATCTGAAAGGCAACTTAGTATTCTAAATCTACTGTGAAATTCAATTTCCTCGGGGGATTTGTCCGATACAGGTTCAGTAACTGAGGTAGTAGCAGATTTAGAAGAATCAGCAGGAGGAGTAGAAGAAACTTTAGAAGTAGGAAAAGGAGGTGCTTTGCCAATTGCAGTTATAAGGCCTAAGGTAATTAACCAAGCCTCTAACTCTTTTTGCCACCTCAAAAATCCTACCCCTCTAAATTTTTCTGGCTTAAGGCTAGAAGAATCATCATAAGCCATTTTGGACAATCTAATTGAGGGAATAAGAAAATTCAAAATGATCAAAATGAGCTGCAAAAAAGGTTCAAAAAATCTTTTTAGACAAACAAACATGTTGTTTAAGATTTCTACCCTAGTCATCCAAAATATTTTAAGTATTCAAGTTGTTAATATTAATCTTTTATCTCAGTTTGTTCAATAGCAAACAGATGACCCAAACAATTAAAATTTGAATTTGATTTAAATATTTTCGGATGTAAATGCAATCAAATAAAATATGTAAGCTGCAGTAAATAATATAAAATTAAACTAAAATATGTAAAATATGCTTTGTGCTTACTGGTTATGTGTCTTTACCTTAAGACTAAGGTTGTAGGTTCAAATACTACTTAAAGCCATAGTTAGTTAATTCGCGAATTATTGAGAATCCGAATTAAACGTGTCGTTTCCGACTTTTTCCAAAAATTCAAAATAATTCGCGAATTTTTGAATCAAAAAATATTATTCGCGAATTATTCACGAATTACGAATTTTTGGGTGAAAAATTCGTTCTTTTTCATAGCATAGTTAGTTAATTCGCGAATTATTCGCGAATTATTGAGAATCCGAATTAAAATTATTTGTCGGGAATAATTTAAAATTATATTTTTTTTTGTTCTAAATGAATATTTTATTTATTTCTAAAATAAATTGATTAAATTATTTTAAAAAATTATAATTGTTTATACTAATAATATAATTTTTTTTATTTTTTTTTAATTTAATAGCCGAATTTTTGATCCCGAATTTTTAATTAGTGAACGTATTATTTCCGTATAAATCACATATCCGAATAATTGACGAGCCCGTTTTTTAGCCGAATTTTTCAACGAATTTTAAAATTATGATACGAATTTTATCCGTATTATATCCGTACCGAATTTTTGCCGAATCCAAATTAACTAACTATGCTTAAAACAATTAAAAAAATTACTGTAGATAAAACTATATATAAATATATGTTTTTTTTCTTTCGAAGCTAAAACAGTAAATATATTTTTATTTTTTATTTTTTTTACTGTAGCTAAAAAGTGAAAACAGTAAAAATATATATATATAATAATTTTAAAGAGAGCAAATAAATCACAATAATCTATATGCAATTAAAATTTTAAAATGCTAATCCCAATATGTTTAAGTTTGAATGTCAATCATACAAACAAGGTGACAATACAATTATATATAATATGCAATATATATATTCTTTTCGGATTAGCACTCGTTAGATCGTTAATCACAATCAAATCGGAATACGCCTTAGACTGTTAGTAAAATAATCGCACTAACTTTGATTGTGATTAAATTACCTAACTGTTTTATGTTTAAAATTGAATAACATAACTTACCTTTAATCGCTATCCAAAAATTGTAGATAAAAGAAATTGATCCGGAAGCATGCGAGGCACTGCCCTAAGGCGTATTTCCGTCCTTCGTGCGGATTAATCGGAGACACCACCCCAAGGTACGACCGGAATTTCTCTTCCTACGTGCACGACCGCGGAAGAAGTTGACGGAGATTCTCTCAACACCCGATAAACAAAATTAACCAAATAAAATTTAAAATAAAACTTTAAACAATTCTTTTTCTCTTTCTTTCTTTCTTTTTTTTTTTCTGACAACCTACTATAGCCCACACCCTATATATATAGGGGCAGGAAAAAAAAATGTCGTTGGGTTCCATGCCGTTGGGTTCCAACCCAACGTTAATTCACCTAAATGGTGAATTAATGCATTTAAAGCAGGAACGTTTCCAACCCAACGTTAATATACTTTAATACCTAATAATAAAAATAAATAAATAACAATAAAAGAGAGTAAATTAATTAGTAAATAAGAATTAATAATAACATAAAATTATTATTGAGGGTTTCAGGAATTTTGATTTTTATTCCAACAACCAGTGCATCCTCCTCCTCACCCACATCCACATAAGCACTGAACCAGGCCATAACATCAACGGTCATACTGTACCTCAGTGGAGGTATTGAAATTTTTTTGCAAATATTACAAAGCAATCGGCAAAAGTAGATATCCACAACAACTGATGCTGTCATCGTCAGACTGAGGAGAAGGACGCAAAAGAAGAGAAACAAAAGAAGGCAAAACTCCAACTACAGACACCAACAAATCAACACAACGTATCAATATATCAATAGATATACAAATAAAATAAAGCCAACAAACCAACATGGCACATATATCAATATACATACAAATAGGTCTGAAAGAGAGCAAGTAGAAGTAATCACAGAAGCAGGGAAACTTACAGTCATAGTAGACAAATAAGACAGAGCAAGCAAATAGATTAATGAGGGAAGGAAGTGAAGAAGACGTCAATAGGATGGAGAAGACGGGGCCAAAGACTGTAAGGCATTGCTTGGTTGGGGTATAAGAGAAAACCAATAGTTTCAGTGATAAGTATAACTTTTGGTACAAGCAGAAACTATTGTAAATTTGTGTTTGGTTGGGTATTAGGTTAGTATCAGGTGTAAAAAAAATAGTATTTGGTAGAAAATAGAGAATAAGAGAAATAGAGAGTGTATTTTTTTGTAAAATGACTAATATGTCCTTTCTCTTCGTTTTTTTTTTAAATTAATATTTAATAATTTGTATAAATTTTAATTTTTATTAATTTTAATTTTTATAAAAATTTTAAGTGGGAGCAAAAAATTTAATTTTTAAATTTTAAGTAGGAGCAAAAAATTTAATTTTTAAATTTAAATAAATTTAAAAACATTTATAAATAATTTGTCTACATTTTAAAATTTTAAAATTAATAAATTTTTTAAAAAATTAAAATTAAATTAAATTTTTAGATTTATTAAAAAGTAAAGTTAAAAATTTTAAAATTTATAAAAAAAAAAAAAAAAATTAAATTTTATAAATTTAAATATCTTTTAAATTTTAAAATTTTTAAATTTAAAACAATAAAAAAATAATGGAAAGCGAAAGACGAAGCAAGAGGAAGAAAAAGTCGCCTCGGTTCACATGCACAAGGGAAAGGGCATTCTCTTTTCTCTTGTTCCCGGGGAAGGGGGGAACTCTTGTTCCCCCCCTTATTCCGTAGCTGTTTAACCCTCTTTATACCCCAATCAAACGCAGTGTAAAAAGAAAGGGATGACTGAAAGGTAGGCCCCACTCCCCAAATTAAGGAGGTGGTTTCATGTGGCTAAGCAATTGAGCATTTATATAGTGTTTACGTATAATTAATGAGGTGAGTGAGTAATGGAGACAACAACGGGCACAAGCTTTCATTCAAGAAAAAAAAAAGAATAAGATGACAATGGATTGGGAAGTATTAATTAATATGCGGGCCAAGGATTTAAGTATCCACCGTGCCGTATCGTGCCAACAAGATACCGGCACGATACAGTCCCTATGCTGATGGCACAACTCAAAACTTTTTTTAAAAAAGTTATTAAGTAATTTTCTCAATAAAGTTCAAAATATTTGATAAAGATACATAATAAACAATTAAAAAAATTTATTGCTAAAGAAAATAAATATTTCATACCATTATGTGTCGGCACGCATGTATTTTTTGTGACCGACATTTATCGGCACGGCCCGGCACGCACCGTGTCGTACCATGCCGGCAAATTTTCAGCACGATCCCATGCCACGACACTTAAATCCTCGATCGGACCCTACACGCCAAATTAAGGGGTGGTTCCACACGACTAAAGATTTGAGTATTATCAATTGAAAGGTGGGCCTCACCCCCTAAATTAAAGAAGTGGTTCGTACATATAGTATTTATGGACTTGAACGGCGAGCCCCACCCCCTATATATATTAAAGGGGTGGCTCTACGTGTTTAAGGATTCGAGCATTCATATAGTGAAGTAAAATAATTGAAAAGTGGGCTCCTCACAAGAAATTAGAGGGGTGGCTCTACGCGATTAAGGAATTGAGCATTCATATAAAATTTATAGCGAAGTGTTAATTGAAACGATTATATATGTAGGAATACATGTATGTAGAAAATCAAACCTTAGGAGTGCCTAAAAGCCAATCGTGCATGTGATCACAAGCAGCGCTAGCAGCAGACAATGCACTGGATAACTTGCGTGCTCGAATAATAGCTGCACCTCTTTGCTGTATGATGGTGATAAATTCCCCATTTAACCTAACCAAATGTATATAAATATATAAACCACAGCTTAATTAGAGAGATGCGTTAAGAATTAGAAGAAAAAACCAATAGAACAAGTGACTCTGATGTCGAAAGTTCGAAGTTTCAGAGATTCTATCAGTATTGGCTTTTGTGAGTAATTTATGAAGAATAAAGTTCATCTCACATATTTACGTGAGAAAATTACACTTACCCTTCAAAAGCGAATTGCAAAATATCATATATTCGCATGCATGCATGCATATGTGTTAGTAATACTCAAAAGATAACCTCGTAAATGTTATTTACTATCTCTCTGAATGTGCTCTCAAATTTTGATAAACGACATTCAAAAAAGGCACTGATAAATGAATATGTATTTTGGAAGGCATTTATCACACTTAAAAGACTACAATTGAAACAAACCTTAGAAAAATCAAATCATCATGATCTTTGGCTCTGATGTTAATTTTTCCAAAATATTAGGACTAGGACATGGCACGGACATCGCTAATAAAATATAATATTATTAATATAATAATATATATTTATTATATATTAAATATTAATTTTGTTAAAATATTATTATATTTCTCATTTGAATACAAGTTAAAAATATTCTCATTGATAGTTCATATATTTTAAAGAAAGAAATTCTCCACCACACATAATTTATTTATATTGTCCACAAAAAATTTATACGCATTCATCAAAAAAATCTAAAATATTTATTATCTTACATTATATATACATAAAAAACGGCAGAATAAAAAATATATATTTATTTTTAATGGGATGCGGCATAAATTCGGGGCACGATTCCGATACGGACATGTGCGTGTCCGACACAGATACGTGAGGCTTATAGAAGTGTCCATGATACATAGATGCAAAATATATAAGTATTCAATCCTTATATTTGTATCTACGAAGAATTTATTTATGTCATTCCATATATGTGTGTGTGTGTCGAAGGATTTAAATCATATGCATTAATAGGTAAGAGGTATCAAGTTAATTACTATAACCATACCTACTGATGAAATAGTTTGGAGTATAGCAAAAAAGTAATTAGGCTAATTCTAGTATTAACATAAGGAGAGCCAATTTACCATTTATCGTCAGCAATAATTTCTCGAACCGATTTCTCTCCCTCTTGAGTTATCACAGTTGCGTGATTGACGTCGGTGTACTGAGTGGAAGAATGGTTACCCCATATAATTACATTCTTCACCTCGCTTGCGTGCATGTTCAACCTCTCTGCAATTTGACCAATGGCTCTATTATGATCGAGCCGCGTAAGACAAGTGATGTTCTTTGCAGGGATCGAAGGGGCGAATTCTTTGAGAATGAGCGCGTTAGTGTTAGCTGGGTTAGCAACAACAAGCACCTGGAGGCGAAATTCAACAGTTGTATCAACTGAATTAACACACATTATATATATTCTGCTTAACTTTCACATGCTAATTCGTATAATACTACATCAGTTCAAAATAGCATAAACAAGTTTGTCAGAAGAAAAGATAAAAACCTGCAGATAGAATCTAAAACTTCACAAGCAGAGTTGAAACTAAAATAATACATGGCAAGTAATATATACGCCATGTCGACAGCAAAAGATAACTTATATACCAGCACAAAAAATACATAACAAAATGCCTAAAATTCTTTAAGGCGGAACCTGCAGCTATCCTGAACCTGAATAAATTAACATTTCAGATGGCGAAAAATGAACTTCCTAGCTTGTGATCACAAAAGAAAATCCCACACTGTACTAGTTATCAACATATAGATCGGTAATCCCATAATAATGATAACTATGTAATTGGATTTTGTAATCAAAACCACCCACAGAAAGTCTGATCTAGATAGAATTTTACATCTTGTCGTTCATATTTGTCACATAAAAGTGACTAATAATAATATGAATAAGCATGAAGACTATATGATATAATTTATTCAGGTAAATAAACAGTTGATTCAGTTGCACACTCTGTATGGAACTTTGTAGAAATGAGAATAAATTTGTTAAATAATGTGAAGCAACTGTTGTTTTCCAAAAGCTTATGCCGCCAGAATGTTTTTTAACATTGTATATTCAATACTTCCCCTCGTGTTGAGTCTAACGGGACTCAAATTCAGAACTTCCTACTTTGATATCATGTTAAAAAAATATTGTGAAACAATCATTGTTCTCGAAAAGCTTAATCTGTTAAAAAACTATATTAGTAATTGGTATAATATCTAATAAACCCTTCAAAATATTAAAAATATCTAATATACACCTGGTGGGCCAAAATATCCTTATTGATTTCCAAAAATTCCTTGCTTATATAACCCTTACTATCGAAAATTTTTAAATTTATCCCTAAATACCCAAAATACCCTTCTAAAACCCAATCTCATTAGTAAACTGTAGAGGGAAAAGGGATATTTGAAGGAATTTTTTGAAATCAACAAGGGTATTTTGGGCATCCAAGGGGTAAATAAGATATATTTAAAACTTTGAAGGGTATAGTATATTAGATATTATCCCTTTATATTATTATGTATTAAACAAGATTATCAAACACTTGTCACCTTACAATTCGTAGCTGCGCACTGCTCTAAAGCAGAAGCTTGATCTTTGTAAATTGCAACATTTTTTGACATCACTTCTTTCCTTTCCATCCCCTCTTTTCTAGGAAAACCGCCTAACATAATGGCTATGTTTACACCGCCGCAAGCTTCAACCACATCAGTGGTCGCAATAACACCTAAAAAAATCAATAAAAGAACATTGCATTATCATTTAGAGATGCTCTGTTTACTTTGTTTTTTTTAAAAAAAATAAAGGTTTAAACATGAAATTTATTTTAGTAGTAAAGGGAGAAAAAGGGTAGAACTGCAGCGCCTAGTCACTAAAGCTTACTGCAGAATTTCATTTAGGTCACCAAACACTGATTTCTTGCAGCTGATGTGCTAAACTTCAACTTCTAAATCGATATTTAATGCATCGATTTTGAGAAACTAAAGCTTGATGACCTGTGTAGAATTATGTGAAAACTTCACTGAACAGTTATGCAATTTAACTTAAAGAAAAGGTTACCTTTTAGCAGTGGTAATGCAGCATCTGTTAGCTCCATTCTAACACCATTTAGGGCTTCTGCTGCAGACGGAATATCAAGCATATGCAGAATTATAGGTTGGCTGGGGCCTAACATCAACCCTCTAGCAATCATTGAGATGATAGCATAGCCAACTTGCCCTGTAAAGAGACATCATGCTATCTGTTTGCAGTATAGGATGATATAACTGTAATGACTCAATCGACTAGTATCAATAACTCATCAGACTCAAACCGACGGTCCGCCGCAATGTTTAAGCCCAAGTTATTACTACTTGCAGACTAAGTTGTTATATTTGATATTAGAGCTGGATTACCGGTCGAAAGTGTTATATGGTTCTCACATCGTTCGGTTATTTTGAGCTATATTTGTGACTCGGCCTTGTGAAGACGTTATGGCCTAAACGGGAGCAGTTTGTGATCCCATCTCCCATATTAGATGGAAAGAGATTGTGTGTGGGTATACAAGGACCAAAGTTTTTAATATTAATAATTTGGGCTTAACCTTCTAGGCATGTGGTTTGGACTGAACAAGTTATTCATTAGCGGATGCAATATATTCTCAGTGGGATCTATTGACCCCACTGAAGATAATACAAGAAAGACAATTATGGCCATGTTTGCACAGTTGACCCCACTTTGCTGTATAAGTTGACCTCAAGTGGGGTCAAACAAAATTAGGAGTCGTATTAGGAAAAAGAACCCATAGCGGGTCTGATCGGATGAAATCGGATGAAATCGGACCTGCTATTTTTATTTATTTATTTTTTTTCTTCGCAGTGGCAACTGGCAAATGGCTAAAAAGATTTGTTTAATAAAAAAATTATGGTCTCTTTTATTCCACATAATCTCTTCCTTTACCCTTTCTCAATCATATTTAATCTAATTAATATATTAATTAATATTTTAAGGGCCAACTCCAACTCTACTAAGGTGCCAGTAAATTTTTTTCTCCCAATTTTTAATTGGGATGCAAAATATAAGGTATGTGTATGGATCTTTAATTGCTTTTCTTTAATTCTGAATTTTTTTTTTTTTTTTTTCATTTATGAAATTAATTCGACCAGTTGCTACGGCCACAATTGAAAGAGGTTTTTCTACGATAGATTTTATAAAGAATAAATTATGCAACCGTATGTGTGATCAAATTGATGAACGATTATTATACGGTAATTTATGTAGAAAAAGATTTTTTTCATTATATATTTGACTTCACTAGAAAATTTTCTAGATCCGCCGCTGAGGCGGTTAAAAGTACTATTTTTATTTTTATTATAACATTCCAATAGTCTCACATTGGATGAAAAACAAGTTCTGATTAGAAATATAAGATACTAAACATAAATATTTTGAGCCGACGGTTTTGGGCCTAACGATTTATTATTGCTATCGAGTTCTGCACTTTTAATCTTTTTCTTTTATACATGTATTAGATGAAAAAAGAAGTTCTGATTGAAAATATAAAATACTAAATATTGGATGAAAAAAAAGTTTTTTTCATACAAATGTATGAAAAAGAAGTTGTGATTGAAAATATAAGATACTAAACATAAATATTTTGAGCCGACGGTTTTGGGTCTAACGACTTATTATTGCTATCAAGTTCTGCACTTTTAATCTTTTTCTTTCGTACATGTACATGTATTAGAATACAGCAATTATACAAATAAAGTTTTGAAATGACCTGCTGCGCCAGTGACCAATACTTTGAGGGGCTGCTTCGGCTCGCCACTGCGCTTGATCTTGCTCATAAATCGACATCTCAACAACCCCTGGAGGAGAGGAAAAGATGCCATTGAAGGATCAAAACTACGCATTAACCTGGAAATTTTCCCCTCATATTATTATATAAGAAGAAATTGGGGAAGGTGATGGATGGTACCTTCGCTTTTGGGCCAAGTAATGATGTGGGGATTCGAAGCTTATGAGGGTAGTTAAGGAATGAAGAGAAAGGAGATTGCACCACTTAGTCCCTAAACTTTCACCTTTGTCTCATATTGGTCCTCCAGCTTTTAATTCCCTCTTTATAAAAAAACTTTATTATTTTTTTTTTTTAGTCCAGCCTTATTACGCTGGCCAAACGGACGAATTGGGTAACTCATAAACATATGTCAATGGAATATTTGAAATTTTATTCGAATCGAATTCAAATGGAATAAATTTATTTGATGTTAAACGGATTTAGATATGAATTTTTGACTGTAGCTGATCCGAACCCGAATCCGAATTAATTTTACATTATATAATATATGTATATATAAATATTTGATATTATATTTAAATTTATATTTTAAAAATTTAGATTTAATATAATATATTTTGAAATATTATAAGAAGGAAAAGAGAAATAATTATTTCAGGTTTAAATTTTCGGGTTCGAATTCAGATTCGGATTTTGAATTTTTGGTTGGATTCGAATTTGAATATAAATTTTTAAAATTTGTCGGATTTGAGTTTGAATTCAGATTTCAGGTTTGATAGTAGGATTCGGATTTTTTAAAAATTCATCCATAATGCAATTCTTTGACTTTCCTAATCTATACGTTATGCGAATGCGTATTTTTATTTTTTATACTTTTCAAACACAGATATCATATATATTATTTTTAAAAGATAAAAACTTAACTTATTATTTAAAATATCATAATATACAATAAATAATAACAAAATGAATAAAATAAAAAGAAAAAAAATTATTTTTTAAAATTTTTAAAAAACTTATATATACGACAATCTATAGCTTATCTATGGATTGCCAAAAATGCTCCATGAGTATATATGGATACGGATTGAAATTGTCAGATATAATATCTATGTTTATTTTTTATTGCCGGATGAATTATTCATACACATACCATGCATATGTCAACCTTTTTTTTTTCTTTTTTTTTTTGTCACATATTTTAATTCTAAATGAAAAAATAATGAATTTATATAGTGCACGAATAAATAGATCAACTCCGTGCGAGTAACAAGTTTTAATCTAAGGTGAGAATTAAATAGAAATACTATTTAAGGTTTAAGGACTTAATTGGAATTTTATTGAAATTTATCGGAGATTTTGGTTCGATTAAATTCAAAATTGGTTAAAGAAAAAAAAAAATTAAAAATGATAAAAAGAAGCGGAAAAGGTAATTTCATTCCCCCCCGCCATTTTTCGCCCATGGGCCGAGTAGGCCCAAAATGGCCCCAGTAGTGCATGGACCTGGTGTATAAGTGCATATCATGCACCATACTGAATATTTGATCATTAATCTTTTCTAAATTCAATTCTATAAATATAAATTTTGTCTATAATATTTTAAAAATCACATATATAAATTCAAAAGTTTTTGAAACAAATAATCTACACATCAAACAATTCAAAAATAATAATATTATTTGGAAATAGAATATTGCTTAGTGCATATATATATATATATATATATATATATATATATATATATAGCTAGACTGGAATACTATTAATAGTACCAAGTTATTGGTGCTATTAAGTTTTTAACCCTTTGTGGTTGAGGTGATAATGGGCCATTGGGTTTAATAGGTGGTTGGAAAATAATAAAATCTAACGGATAAAAATGATTAAAGGAGTTGATCTAAGGGTAGAAAACTTGATAGTACCAATAAGTTGGTACTATTAATAGTATAGTAGACGGACTATATATATATATATATATATATATATATATATATATATATATATATATATATATATATATATATATATATATATATAGCGTAGGGCTACTATGCTCTTATGAGTGTTTAGCCATTGGAGAAAAAAATGTGCGGTTAGGATAATAGTGGTCCCCCTAGGGTTTACTAGGTTGTTGGTGAAATAGTATAAATCTTAGAAACTACTATAATTATAACCGCACATTTCTTCATCCAAGAGATAAAAACTTATGAGTACGAAATTTTTTTACTTATAAGAGTATAGTAGCCGGACTCTAGAATGATTTTTACATAATTGATTTTGGTTTGAAAAATTAATTTTGGTTAAAAATTGTAGAGCGTTTGGCTGAGTCTAGTAGGAGATCAAAATTTTTGAAGTGATTTTACAAAACTATTTTGTATTTTTTTTTTGCTGGATTTTATTTTAAAATTTGAATTTGACTTCAAACTATTAAAAATTTGAATTTCAAATCTAAAATAGAATTTAAATTTAAATTCTAAATTTAAAATTTTGATTTTAAGTTTTAAATTTTAATTCCAAATTTAAAATTAAAATTTTAAATTTTTGAATTTTGCAAATTTGAAACTTTTAAATTTACAATATAAATTTAAAATTTGAAATATAAAATATAAAATTTAAAACTTGAATATTAAATTAAAATAAAAATTAAAAATTTGAATATAAAATTATAATCAAATTCAAGAAGTAGATTTTAACCGCTTCTGATTTTGGTTCTCTAAAATCATAATTAAAATTTGAAAAACCATTTATCAAATACTTTATTAAAAAAAATTGCCTTCTGATCCTAAAATCATTTTTCAAAATCTAGGTCAAACACCTCCTACACCAAATAATTTTATTATATTATGTAAATTCAGAGGAGTTTTATTAAGAGCAGTATATAACTTGTGATTTAAATAAGGGTTAATTTCATATAGATTCCTATAAACATATCGAATAATATATATATTCCTACAAAATTCAACTTCATATTTATTTTTTCAAAAATTTTAAGTTGTTCATATATGTCATTATCGTTAATATCCGTTAAAAAAATGTAGTTAATCATAGATTACATACTTAATCTTAGTTAGTTAGTAAAGTAAATTTTTTTTTTACAGACATTTTTTTATTATTTTAACCATTGGAACTTTTAGAGGAATATATTTGAAAGGACAAAACTGACATTTTACATATATTCTGTTAAAAAATAAACAGTAAACTAACGGTATTAAACCAGAGGGATATATATAAACAATTTAAATTTTTTGAAAAAATAAATATAAAAAGTTGAATTTTATAAAAATATATCTACTATTCGATATGTTTACAACTAGCTGTATGAAATTAATCCTTTAAATAATGTTTCTAAATAACTTTATTCTTGAACTTACGAATTATTTGGCTACAAACAATCATTACTGCAATACCACTTTTAACTTTAGGTGAATTTCACTAAAATATTCCGATCGTTACATTTGAGTTCAAATATTATAGTTGGAACTACATAAAAAAATCCAATCATTAGTATTGAAAAAGAATTACACTATTTACTTTTTTAAACTTAGCATGTTAATTAGAAGAAATGTAGCCGCAGTAGTCACGGTTGAACAAAATCAAATAAAATGTTTATTATTATAACCATTACGTTTTCAACTGTATATATTTCTAAGTCTCCATTTGAAATTACTGAGAAATTACATTACGTGTGATTAAAAAAGTACAAAACAAAAAAATTATATTTTTTTCGGTACGTAATATTACATTTCTCGATATATTTTTTGTAATCTCACAAGAAAAATACAAAAATACACTTTTTTTTTTCCAACTCCATCTTATTTAATTTAATAAAATAAATCTAAATATCAAACTTAGCCCAGCTATGCTGGGCATACTGAATTAAATAAGTTTACTTTTGGAAAGTTAGACTAAACACTCTCAAAGCGGAAGAAATGGCTTTTCCACGATGAGTTTTTTAAAGCGTTAATTGCATACAGTTCCTCGAAAACAGGTCGAATAGCAAATATATCCCTAAGAAATTTAACTTTTCATATTTATCCCTTCAAAAATTCACCGTTATTCATACCTACTCTTACCGTCTATCTCTGTTAGAAAAGTTGAGTTAACCATAGGTTAACTCAATAACCTTGGTTAGATAAAAAAAGTAAATTTACTTTTTCACCCTTTATATATTATAACCTAACCTAAGATGGGCCCTCAGCGACGGAAGGTGAAGGACCTCAACGACACTGGAGTTCCCTCCCGCGATCATACCAGCGATGGAAGCCCTCCCTCCGGCGAACTTGCAACTTTCTTCTCCTCTTTTTCTTCCTCTCTTCCCCTTTCCCTTCCTTTTCCTCTTCTTCTTCCTCTTCCTCTTCCCTTCCTCTCCCGCATGCTAGTTTCGAACCCATAATTAGGGTTTTTCAAAATTCTGGCAAGAGAAGGTCAAAATTCTAGTAAGTTAATAAGTTGTTAATTTATTTATTTTTATGTATTTTATTGAACATTTTTAATTTTTTCTACTATTTTTTCTTATTTTGCTAAAAAAAAAAAGGCATAGGCATAGGAGGTCACAGTAGTTCTCTAAACAATGGTCATTGAAGAACAATGTATGATTTTACATGCTATGCATCCGACTCAAAGATAGTAATTAAACGAAAATTTGAGTTAATTTGATACTTTTTCTGTTGATATGTTCTTATGATTACTTTTTCTTTGTCACAGTAGTTCTCTAGAAGGTAGGAGCTAGTTCATTTTATTTACCTTTTTTTCTTCTATCATTACAGTTTGACAAAATGGATGAATATGGTATTTTTCAAGTGAAGTTTAATTATGCTGGATATCTTAAAACAATCAAAACTGCATGCAGACTCAGATATTGTGATGGTAAAAAAAAAGTATTAATGATAGATATTGATGATTACAATCTCATCGAATTTTGTCGAGATGTACGATCACTATGCAATTGGGGTATTACAGAGAATATTGGGGTATGGTATGTAGCAAGAAATGTTAAGCCGAAGAAGTTCATTCAAGTATTAACAGAGCATGAATTCAATGCTATATTTTCCATATACAAAGATGTGGAGGAAGTGGAAATATTTATAACCTTTTAAACGAATGGTATTCCGTTAAACTATATTAGTGGAGAAACTAGTGTTCTTATGCCTAGTGTGGAAGACACCAACACTGATGTGGACAGGGCCAAGGTTGGCATGAATGATGATGATGATGACAATGAAGAAGCAGTTGATGATGTTGGTGATGTTGGTGATGATGTTGGTGATGAAGTTGGTGATATTGGTGAAAAAGTAACAAATGAAGAAGCAGTTGGTGATGTTGGTGATGATGTTGGTGATGAAGTTGGTGATATTGGTGAAAAAGTAACAAATGAGGAAGCAATTGGTGAATTTGATGAATTTGATTTAGGGGTTGAGGTTGGTGAAGGATTAACAAATGAAGAAACAGTTGGCAAATAAGTAACAAATGAAGAAACAATTGGTAAAGAAGTAACAAATGAAGAACCAATTGGTGAATCAGATGCAATTTTAACTGAAGATAGCTTTCATTCTCTTGAAAGTGATGACACTGATTTAGAGTAAAGGGTTAATATAGATCATGGAGAGGCAATTCCATATGACAAGAATAACCCTATTATGGAGATAGGAGCAAAGTACCCAAATGTAGCTTCATTTAGAGATGCACTGACTCATTTTGCTCTATTAAATAAGTTTGAGTATAAGCTACAAAAAAGTGATCTTTCGAGGGTAACTGCAAGATGCTCAAAATCTAATTGCAAGTGGCGAATCCATGCATTTAGACTTCAAGATTCTTTAGCTTTTCAGGTAGCACTTACATTATCCTATTTTTTAAATGTATCTTTAGCATCACATATTTATAAATTACTTGCATTCCTAACTAGCATTTTTATTATAGGTGAAAATTTTGCAAGGAGAGCACACATGTATATCTGTCAATAGGTGTAAGAACAAAGTAGCAACACAGGCTTGGGTGTGCAATAGGGTCATCGAGTGGCTACGGTTGGAAGGAGATTTGTCTACAACCGAATTACGTAAAAGATTGCAACAAAAATATCATGTGGACTTGACTTATTGCGAGGTCTTTAGGGGAAAAGAAATGACAATGTCTAAAATCCATGGGAAGTGGGAGGAGTCGTATAAAAGAATTTTTTATTTCAAGGAATAAATTGTTAGAAGAAATCACGGTAGTCATATGGAGATAAAGTTGCAAGTTATTAATCAAAAGCATCATTTTCAATGAATTTTTATTGCTTTTGGTGGTTGCATTCAAGGATTCCTCACTGGATGTAGACCTTATATTGCATTAGATAGATGCCATCTCAAAGGAAAGCATAGAGGAGTGCTCATAGTAGCTACAAGTATCGACGGAAATAAATCAATTTTTTCGGTTGCTTTTGGTGTTGTCGAGTCGGAGAACTCTAAGGTAGCGTTTGGATGTGGCTTAAACCTGGTTTAGTTATACCAGGTATAGGTATAAAGTAAGGGATAAACCTGGTTTAAACCTAAAATGTGTTTGGATGTGAATGAGGCTTAAACCTGGTTTAAACCTGGTATAAGAAAATAGGTGTTTGGATTGGTAATGATGAATAAGAGGTATAAAGTTGACTTTTTTTGTTTATTAATGACGATGTGACCTTTACTTTTATGTATATTATTAATGTGATAATAGGATAATGTATTAGAATAATTTAATTAAAACAAATCTTTTATATTATATTTAATTAATTATATACTATATAAAATTCTAATTTTTTTAAATTTGGTCTTAAAAATTTTCTTTAACGATTAAAAATTATAATATTTAACGATTAAAAATTTAATATAATTTGAAACAATAACGATTATTAATATTTTCTAACGATTATTTAACGATTCTTTACAAATTTAATATTTAACGATTATTAATTTTTTTTAAAATAATAAAATTAATATTTGACGTCTGATTTATTCAACATGTTGAAATATTATAAATTGACTATATTGAAATAATAACTACAAAATTATTTTATTTCTTAATTAAATAGAATACATATAGAATAAATTATATATGATATTTAATTATTTATATACTATATAAAATTTTATTTATTTTTAATTTGTCTTAAATATAATTTATAACGTTTAAAAATTATTATATTTCATGATTAAAAATTGTTTTAAATTTTATTTATATTAAAAATTATATTATTAATAAATCAATTTTAATAATATTTACAACAATCTGTTGCTCAATACAGATTGAAGTTAATAATTAGACAAAATCAATCAGTCTAACAAAGATTTAATAATAACCATTAACGAACAAACAATTTTAAAAAATTAGCATCAAACAATATCGATTTTTTAATTAAAATTAACGAACAAACAGGGAAATTAGCATGATACAATAACGAACTCACAATAATATTTCAAATTACATCATACCCGAAAAATATGAGTTCTTAATTAACAGTCCACTTAACATTACATATAAACAAATAAAACTTTTTTACAAGCTGACTAACATAATATTACACCAGTAAATCTAATATTTACAAACTTTTAGTCAGTTACAATGATTTATCTAACTTCTATTATTCCACAACTCATCGGTAATACGTGTGCGAAGGTCGTTTCCCCGTTGAGAGTCTGATGTACTATAGTTTGTAGTGGTCGCTTCCACGTCAACCTCTGGAGGCTCTGGCTCTACTGGTTCGGTAAAATATCTATCATCTCCTTGTTGCCGTCGAATAAAATTGTGGATCACACAACAAGCCATAGCTATTTTACACTGCACTCTATAAGGAAACGGTGTAGCAACAGTTAAAATTTTGAATCTCTTCTTTAAAATTCCAAATGTCTTCTCTACCACATTCCTTAGTTGGGCATGCCGATGATTATACAAGTCCTTCGCCGAATGATGTATACGACTACGTGAGTTACTGTCAAATTGACTCAGATGGTAACGCTCGGCTCTATACGGCGCCAGAAATCGATCGGTATTCGCGTAACCGGAATCGACCAGATAATATTTTCCTGTATATAAATCAGAAGGGTATATAACTTGTAATAAATTAATTAAACCAATAATAATGAAGATAGCAATAAAAAACTTACTCCATAAATTTTACCTTCTGGAACTGTAAAACCTCCACTTTCACATGCCCATCTGAGTACCCGCATATCAGCTGCAGAGCCTTCCCAACCGGTGCATACATAAAAAAACATATGATCAAAGGATACAGCTGCCATCATATTTTGCGATGTATATCCTTTGCGACAACGAAATCGTGGTTGTTTCTCCCTATCTACCATAACCGGAATATGCGTACCATCCACCGCCCCAATTGCATTCTACATATGTTAATGTCACAACATAGTACATTAGCAATGCAGCAACTAAAATTTACATATAACTTGTTGAAAAATTATCGTCTCTTACCTTGAACGGATGAAAATTCGGATTTCCACTAATTCTTGGATGCACTCCACAATTACTTGGCGGCATAGTTAAATATTCATCTTTTATTTGAATAATGGCCCAGAGTACATTGTTAAAATGACGACTTATCGTTTCCCCCGAATGTTGAAAGGTTTCAGCAAGCACCCTATTTGCAACACCGTGTCCTATACAATATAGAAAAATTCCCAACTGTTCGTCAACAGTCAGATTGCGTGTACCTTTTAAAAGGCCCTTCCCAACAAGGTCTTCGCGGAGAGCAATGAATGTAGTTGTCGTCATTCTAAATTGAGTGTACCCCCGATCTGGATGGCCGTTCAAAATATCACAAATAAACTGATGGCCCGTAAACGGACGGGTACGACATGGTTGTCTGCTAATTGTACTTGTTTCATCTAGACATCCTCCGTCAATAAGCATAATTATGAGTTGCTCCCAATATTCATCATCATCATCCAATATATCGAACAAATTGGCATGGAAATGCGAGGAAAAGACTTGTCGATAAATTGAATCATCCATTACAACTGCACGTTAATTTATGGCAGTGAGCAAATATTGATAGTACGCATAAATGATATAATTGTTATTTAAATTCAGCTCAAACATTCATCTCGGCGTTTTAAGCAAGCAAATACAGAATAAAATAGTACATAAAATAATTTAAAAGTTGAGATCATCGATGTATCCTTCGACAATGAGCATGAGTAGTAGTTCCTCCCAAAAATCTTCATCATCATCTAATATACTCAACAACATTGCAACAAAGCGGGAGCAACATAAGGATTCATAAATTGAATCATCCATTATATCTGCAACGATATTGTACCAATTTAGGGAACAATCATACTAAGTAGACATCACTTAACATGTATAGATGGCTTCAAAGCAAGATTTAAGAGGAAAATACGGTGCGGAATAATAAATTACAAATTGACTAGTAACAGTACGGGATAATAAATTACATACAACTATACAAAAAAGTACAGAAAGTTTAGTTACTAATTATTACAAAGCTAGTTTTTAAAGTCCTGAAATTACAAACTGATTATTTAAATATGCACTAAGGACCAGGGAAATTTTGACGATACATCTGAACCTGGTTTGCTATCTGCCGCTGTGCCCACTTGTAAGCAAGATTGTCATTCATTGACATGAAAATTTGACGATTTTGCGGATCCTTCAAAGCGTCGGCGGCAGCCAAGACATGGTCATCAATGAGCCCCTGCATATTATATAGGCGCTGCAAACAATCCCCGATGACCGGAATGGATTGTCGACCTTCTGCTTCCTTATTATACATCTGCCTCACCAGATCTAATTTTTCTTTGCCCAGCTCAAGCATGCCGGCGACGCATTCAGATATGCCCTCAGCTTTTTTACGCCGACCACCAGTTGACGGACGGTTGGTCCGTTGGCTAGGCTCGGGTACTGGGGAACGAGGCATTTTGCCTGCCGAGCTGTACCCCGACCCACTAGTTGTCTTGTTTCGAATGTGAGGGCTGGGTGACCTTTCTGGTGGTGGACTAGGCATGAATTCATTCATATATGGCCCAGAGGACCCTGCTTCAAATTGAAAAGGTCTGTTTGTATCATCCTCACCAGGGGATGATGAGGAGGAGCTAACTATTGTTCTTGTGGGAGGCTGGAGTGAAGAAAAACCATATGCACCCGTTGCGGTAGTCTTCTCAGTTAGAAACTCCAGATCCTTATACAAAGGGAATGGCCTATCCCTACATTTGGCATAAGCTGGATTGTCCTGAACGTACGTTAATTATATTGGTAAGGCTAATAAATATGAAAAGAATTTAATGACAGGTAAATTAACTTTCGTTACCAAGATGACGCCATCCCAGTCACAACTATCGCCTGCCGTGGGAATGTGGCGGATAAAATCCCATCCCCAACCACTCTTGTTGGCCAAGGAATGGTACAACGCAAAAGTGCGCTTCAACACCTTCAACCTATTCTTGACCTGCTCCTTTTTTAGGTTTAAACCATTTCGACTATTAATTTCTGCAACAATCCTAACCCACGCGAGGTTAGTGAATGATCCATTAACGTTGCTGCCGAGAGTATGTTCCTCCGTCAACAACGATAACAGACTTGCATCCATGGCCTCAGTCCAGTTTGATGTTCGGGGCGATTGTTGGGCGCGAGAACGACTACCACCCTCATTTGGAATAGAATTGTCTTGGATGTTGGCCATGTTTGACCGGCTAGATTGACCGGCGTTGAACACTCTCTTAAAAGGACGCATCTGTACATAATGTATGTTCTACTTTATATAATTTGACATAACACAATATATTTATAATTTTTTTGGCATTACCCTCAAATCAATAATATAATTGGCATTCAATTAGGAAGACATGTCATGCTTACCATATTACTAATTGCATAACAGGGGATGGGATGTCATAATTTGCATGGTAAATAGGGAAATACATAATATAGTATTATTGTAAAAAATGGCGGTTGAGGCATACAAGTAAAGATAAATGTTGGCTAAATGTTTTTCATTTACACAAAATTGGAATAGGGGGTTTATTATGTACAAGGGCTCATGTGGTTTCCAATATGTATGGGGTTGCAGTGGATTGTAAATCCATGCCATCCATCAAACGCATATGGCAACCGTCATCATCGCCTTATTATGTACACGGGCTCAATTGGTTTCCAACAAGCATGGGGTTGCAGTGGATTATACATCCATGCCATCCAGCAAATGCCTATGGTAACCGTCATCATCACCTTATTATGTAGACGGGCTCAATTGGTTTCCAACAAGCATGGGGTTGCAGTGGATTATACATCCATGCCATCCAGCAAATGCCTATGGTAACCGTCATCATCGCCAACATATATATTTTCATCACATAACTTAACCGATGAAACATACATATTCCGCAGCCATCAAAACATATTTTGGTAATGAGATAGCATAGTCATATATCATGAAAGGCTATGGCAGCATTATATCAACTAATATCTTAACTGGAAGAAAACGAAAGGGTTGCACCTTCGATGGCAGAAAGAGGAGTAACACGGCAAGATGAGATGCGCCGGGGAGGAGAGAACAGCCTGATTACAGGGAGCAGAGACCAAGCTCGGTACAGGGAGCAGAGCTCAACCGAGGGCAACCTCGGAACAGGGAGCAGAGAGGTAGCTCGGTAGAGGGGACAGAGAGGAACCGTAGGGGGAACCGTGGTACAGGGAGGGAGCAGAGATGATGCTCGGGGCAAGCACAGTACAGTGATCACAGATCAACAGCAGCCAAGGCAAAAACAATACAGAGATGGGGCAACCACCAGAAAAATAACCAGATCTTGGGCTCCGGCGACGACGAGGGGGAGCTCACAGTCACAACTGCGGGTATGAACACAGAGATCGGGAGCGGGGACCTCACACAGATCGGGACCACACAGAGATCGGGAGCGGGGAGCACACACAGATCGGGAGCGGGACCTCACAGAGATCGGCACCACACAACAGAGATCGGGAGCGGGGAGCACACACACAGATCGGGAGCGGGGAGCGGGGAGCAAACACAGATCGGGAGCTCCGAGCACACACAGAGATCGGGAGCGCACACAGAGATCGGGAGCGCACACAGAGATCGGGAGCGCACACAGAGGGGAGCACCAAGATCTCAGGAAGCAGACGCACAGAGATCGGGAGCACAACGAGATCGGGAGCGGGGACCACCAAGATCGGCTCAAAGCACACAGAGATCGGGAGCACCGAGCGGGGAGCACACAAAGATCTGGAGCGGCGACCGGGGAGCACACAAAGACCGGCTCAAAGCACACAGAGATCGGGAGCTCCGAGCGGGGAGCCCACGAAGATCGGGAGCGGCGACCGGGGAGCACACACAGATCTGGAGCGGCGACCGGGGAGCACACAGAGATCGGCTCAAAGCACACACACACACAGATCGGGAGCTCCGAGCGGGGAGCCCACGGAGATCGGGAGCGGCGACCGGGGAGCACAGAGAGATCGGCTCAAAGCACGGACGAGAGAGGGAGGAGAGCCAGTGGTTTAAAGCACACACACACACAGATCGGGAGCGAGGAGAAGGCGACGAAGGAGATGAAGGAGCTGAAGTGCTGAGGAGGCTGCCTCGGGGGGAGAGAAAGGGGCATCATCACGGGCGGTTTAAACCTGGAGAGAGAGAGTGGGATAAACCAGGGGTGGGATATCCCGTGTGGGTTTGGGGGATATCCCCGTTTGGCGGGGATATCCCCCCTTTATACTCTTCCCAAACAGTGCCTAATAGTTGGGAATGGTTTCTTCATTGGTTGAAGATTGCTATAGGAGAACCCGAAGGCCTAGTGTTCTCCTCTGATAGACAAAAAGGTTTACATGAGGCCGTTCAAGTTGTTTATCCAAGAATTTAACATAGAGAATGTTTGCGTCATCTTTATAGCAACTTCAAAAAGAAATTTCGTGGAGATTGCTATAAAGATAATTTGTGGGCTGCAGCAAGAATGAATAAAAAGAATGTTTATGAAGCTAGCATTGCTAAGGTGTATGAAGCAAACCCAATGGCTATTGAGTACTTGTGGGAGAACCATAGCTATTTGTGGAGTCGAAGTAAATTCGGGACAAATGCTAAGTGTGATTACTTGACCAATAATATTTCTGAATCATTCAATGCTTGGATTTCTAACGATAGGCATAGACCATTGATTGACATGATCGACACTATCCGACAAAAAATAATGGTCAAGATGGATGAGAGAAGAAATAGAGCAAGAAAGTGAGATCATGAAATTGTACCAACAGTAGTCAAACATGTAAACAAGATAAGCAAGGTAAGTTAGTTCTAACTCTGATTTTCATTTTGTCTATATGCTATCTTGCTCACTGCAATGTTGTTTCTATTTTTTTTCTTCATGTAGGGCATACATCTACAATTTACATCACAATGAATATGTATAAGGAGTTAATAATTTACTAATTGTCTAGCTGTTGTAGTTTTATAGTTTTCTTTGTGCAAACTTTATGCAAATGAAGGAAGTTTTCTAATGATTCTGTTGCAATGCTCACTGCAATGCTCACTGCAATGCTGCAATGCAATGCACTGCAATGCTCACTGCAATGCTCACGGCAATGCAATGAAACTGTTGCAATGCTCACATAAATGCAATGAAACTATTGCAATGCTCACTGCAATGCAATGAAACTGTTGCAATGCTCACTGCAATGCTGTGAGCAGTTATCCTATCTAATCTTCACAATCTGTGGGGTTTGGGCCAATATGAGGTGTTATGGAGTGATGAGTTTTCAGCAGAAGTAATTGCACCTCATTCAAGATGCGAGGTGAGATTACAATATATGCAATGCAACTGCAGAGTATAGCAAGTAAAAGGTGTGCCACGCATTCATGCAATGGCAGTTATGTCACGCCCCGGCGTCGAAACTGCGACCCGGGCTCGCCAACAGATCCGCCGCCCATACGGGAAGCCCCGTATAGACGAAGCGACTAACCTGCAACAGAGCATCTATACTATGCAGATATCAGAGCTGAAAGTAAAACTGCTAGAAATAAAAACTATATACAACACAAGTCCTCACCACAAGTACAAAAGTCTCTCGAGCAGTAAAATAAGTACAACTCTATACCTCACTACAAAGTTCTCTCAACAGGAACTCTCAAAAGTAATAAGGGTACATCTACTCTCTGGACGGCGACTGGTAGGGAACTATCTCGCGACTCCCTTACCTCGATCAGAAGCAGCAGCAACAGGAACAGCAGGAACCGGAGTAGAAGTCCCTGTGGGAAAATACACCACGACGGGTGTGAGAACTACATCCCAAGTAGTTCTCAGTGGGTGCCGCCAACAAGCCCGACGGTCTGCCCACTAAGTCTACTAGAGGCAAAAAAGTAACAATATAATACTGAAATGAAAGGGCTGGAAAAGTAACTCTACAGCTACTATGCCTCTATCTAGATGCTCAAGAAAAGGAACAGATGGAACATGATGCATCTACTAATACCCACAGTAAACTCACCAAATCTAAACTGACTGCCTCAAGGGTCCAGTCAAACCTGCGCCCACCTACTGCCGCACATCCTCAACAGGACGGGTCTACCGTAGGGTGTCCGTGACTGCCACTAACTGGTACAGTCAGAGGGACGGCGTCGACAAGTCGCGATAGCAAGTAACAGGCCCAACTCCGGAGTGGCTCTCGAGGGGAGCGACCCCACCGAGGAAAGTATCCGCGTATCTCTGTCGAGCTCAAATATGGCTCATGCAGGCTATAGTCCAAACCACGATCAACAAGATCGACCAACAACAACAACTCTCAACTACAGGCTGGAAAACCACACAGCTGGGGCCACCGTCCACCAGACGGCTCCCACAACAGAACACCAAACTCACAGGAAAGACCGACACCATAAGGGTTCGGAAACCCGATAGACC
The DNA here is from genome assembly GCA_029204045.2 of Tillandsia leiboldiana. Classification (NCBI taxonomy): domain Eukaryota; kingdom Viridiplantae; phylum Streptophyta; class Magnoliopsida; order Poales; family Bromeliaceae; genus Tillandsia; species Tillandsia leiboldiana. Next base: position 45,305,293 of record CM055067.1, on the reverse strand, counting down.
GGTGCTAAGAACCCTATCAAACAAGAACAGACTCTAGGCTCCGCCTATCGAAGTTCCCGATCCCCTTACAGTTCGGGAAAGCAAAACCTCGGCACGACACGCAGAAAGCACCAACAGGGCCTGAAAGTCCCGGAAGACCTACACCTACAACCCTATCAAACAAGAACAGGTTCCAGGCTCGGCCCCGGCGGCTTTCGTCCCGACAAAGGAACGGCCCCTAGAACCCGGATCACTCGAATCCTTTCGAGTGGGGAGATTTATATGAAAAGGTGACATTTGTTATTGAAAATTATTTTGATCTGGAAGAAATCCATATTTAACGATTTTAGTTCTTTTTAGAAAATCAGTTAGAAAAAATAAGTGTTTTACCCAAACCCCGAAGGGCTGATGCCTTTGTCCAATCAAACAAGAACAGACTCTAGCGGCCCTTCGATGCTTGGAAGAAAACATTGGTAGACTAAAATCATGTGTATGTCGAAAAGGGTTCTAGGTTCGGCTAACACTAGTATACTACTACCACTGACACAGTGGCGACAACCCCAACAGGGGAAAACAAGACCTCTCGGGACCACCGTTTATCTCAAACGGTTCCCGGTACAGACAAGCGATCCACTACATCTACCAGACTCCACTCTGCTCCCAAGCACGAGTGCAAATGCATCCCACACTAAAAGATGTCCCGACCGCTCGGCCCACTACCCGGGCGAGGATAACACTAAGTCCAGGAATGAAACATAAAGTGTGGATGTCTAAGCATAAATAACCCTAGCCCAAGTGAGGGTTTTCTACTGGTCTGGTTACACATGCAACATATGACGGGGGTGCTAGGTCAGGTTCCAAGATAAAGAATATTTAACATGATAGAAGAAAGTAAAAGATCACAAGATCAACAGATAATACTAGGAACAACAATTCCTATTTCTAGCATACTACCCAAGTCCAATCCCTATCATGCATGATTCTATATCCATAGAATTAGAGTACAGTCCATAGATCTTGAAAGCAAGCCACCCACCTGAAGACGCTAACTGTCCGGAGTCGTACAGCTGAGAAAACCAGAAAAATAACAACTCTAGGTCCAATAGGTCCAGCACAGTCCACAATCCCTCCTGGGTACAACATAAGGCTACAGTTATACTTTAAATCCAATAAAATCCAGGTTTTACAAATCTGCTGGAAACAGTCCACTTGCTGCGAAATTTTCACCTGTAAAACGAACTCCAAAAATTCTGAGAAAAATACCACAGCGATCCTCGCGTCGATAACTTCGAAACGGGTACCTGCACGTCCAATTCCGAGCACCGTAGGCCAAGTTATAAATTCCACAGTATCGGTGCGCATAATCCCAAAACCATTCAACTGTAAACTCTTGTACAGATAAAAGGAAAAGTGTATACCTTCGGGAAGGTCTCCAAAAATTCCCAGAAAAATATATGATGATCCTTGCGTCGCGTAGATGAAAAAAGTCTATAAGCACGTTCTGATCCGAGATCTGTGCGCGAAGATATCCTCAAAAGAAGCTGCTGTCCTCACCACAAACTCACAGCAAGAAGGGTCCCAATGAGCACGAGAAAACACCTCGGAAAACGCGAAATCAGAAAATGTGCGTGAAACCCAAAATCGTAGCCTCACCTGTTACGAATCCAGCAGCGAAGAAATCGCTCGAAAAGATCGTCGGAGTAGGTCGGGGGAGCTCGTACACCGAAGAGCGACGGAAGAAGCACCGAAGAAAGAACGTCGCGCCGAGCCAAGAAAAAGAGAATCTCGAAAAGCGTGCCCCCAAAAATCCCCAAACTCTGCAGATGGAAGCTTGACAGAGAGAGGATCAACTTTGGTAAAGGGCTCTTGGCGGTTTGAAGCTCGGAAGTGCCAAAAGGTTGAAGAAGAAGAGGGCTCGGGCCTTAAATAGGCCCCAAAAAATAATTGAAGAAATCCCCAAAAGGTCCCCACTTTCGGGCGCACCCGAAGTTTCGGGCGCCCGAATCCGGGCGCAGAGGCGGGTTACTGTAGCCGCCCGGAAAAATTTGGTGCCGCCACGTCACCCGCACAGCAAACAGCTGTGCGGGGCGCGCCGGGAGTGGCCACGTGGCACTCCCGGTGACCGACACGTGTCCCGCACAGCAAACAGCTGTGCGGGGCGCGTGTGGTGCCGCCGCGTGGCACCTACCCGGTCAAACCGGGTAGGTGGCGCCCGCCAGTGGCAGGGCGACACGTGGCCCTGCCACTGTCGCGGTCACACGTGCGGGCAGGCGCCGCACTGGCCGCCTGCCACGCACGCGCCCCGAGGCGCCCGACCGCGACCCGGTGCACCGCGCCTCGTGAGCCCGCGAATGGCATGACGACACGTGTCCTGTGCACCCGGTCCACGCACCCAATTCAGGTTCCGTGGACCGCGCCGCGTGCACCGACCAACCGGGGGATGCCACGTGTCCCCCCGCCCCGGTCCATGCACCGCCGCGCAAACCCTGTGGACCGCGCCTCACGAGCCCGCCAATCAGGCGGCGCCACGTGTCCCTGCACCGGGTCCGTGCACCCAGCCGCTCCCCTCTGTGGACCGAGCGCTGCGGACCGGCCCAATCACAAGCCGCCACGTGGCAGCCGGCGGTCCACGGCCCCTCCCATGCACCGAAATTCAGCGAAAACTTCCGGGGGTCCGTTTTTTGGGCATCCGGACTCCAAATCAAACAAGCAAATAGCCGTTTTCAAGCGTTTTTCCGCGCTGAATCCAAATCCACCCTCTGTTTGGCCCAAATCAATTCCGAAAATTCGGCAAATGCAGCCGAAGGCCAATCCAGCTGTGGATATCACACAGGGTCCATCCGTGGCATCCCTTTGATGCACTATGGACCAGATACACCAACACTAGGTGTTCTACACCACGGTTCATGGGAGAAGCCACACGGGGATCAGGGTCACCACATCCTCCCCCACTAAAAGGAAGTTTCGTCCCCGAAACAAAAACACCACAACCACAAAACCAAGACAATCAAGAACACAACACAAAACTAACAAGAAAGGTTCGGCTCCACCAGCAGGAAAGTCATCAACCCCAACTCTCAATTTAGAAAACAGCTGAAATTAACGAAAAGTCCAAGAACTTTGAAAGATCAGTGCCTTCGCCCCAATCAAACGAGAACAGGTTCGGGCACTGTCTCCATTTCTGGAGGAATCCTTCGAAGTTTTCGTCCTGTTCGTAAATTTCAGTTCAAAGGCGAGAAGAGTGAGAGTAGTGTTGGTGTCGTTCCTGCTGTGGCCACAAAAAGGAAGCTACCACTAACGAGACTCCTAAGGACATAACCTCTAGTCCTAGACATCACATCTGCTCCTGAGGTGGCGTCTGCCAAAGCCGCTGAAGCTGATGCTGCTGGAAGGATACGCCGACAATCCGAGAAAACGAACTCCTCCAGTCCAACTCGCAGAAGGATAACTGCTCTCATTCCATTATCAGTCGTAGCACTGCACCGCACCAACAATCCAACATGTGTGCTTAATCCAAGTCCTGGTGCTGTCCTTGAATCGCCACATCAGCCGGCGAAGTCCCAAGTCTCAACTGCACTGATCAAACACCGCGAATCTCCTCTATCCATAGGATACAGGGAAGAATCCAATCGCTAAACATGTAGCAGAAATTCCTAACCCATACCCATGCAAAGATGCTGATGCAGATACTCAACTAATAATGCAGAAGAATGCAGTGGTAACGAAATGCTCAACTCAGCTAACCGAAATAAAATCATACCTGCCGCGGCATGATTCGCTGACGGGGTGTCCTCCACCAGGGCTGCATAAACCCGTCCACTGGGTGCTGCAGGTCGTCGTCCCGTCTGTCCTGACGTTGTGGCCCACTCTGTCTGCTGGTGTGCCGGAGGGGTTCCCACTGCATGGATGGGCAAGGGGGGTGCTGTCGCAATCGGCCGCACTGACAAAATGGCCTGGGGGCAAGCCGCGCGGAAATGTCCCAACTCTCCACAGAGGAAACACCGCCCCTGTCTCTGATCACACTGCGACGGTGGATGAGGCCCGCCACAGATGACACACCGGTCCTGCCGCTGCTGCCGATACCGCTGATGCTGCTGCTGGGGCTCACCAGATCTCCGGCGCCTACGAAACCCACGACCCTCAGGATGAGATCGAGGAGGTCTCGGAGGTCCCTGCCCGCTCGTCTGACCCTCATCAGCCGGTGCTGGGCGCTTCGCCCCAGGAATCACTACGGGGGCTAGAGCCACCTCTGACATCACTGCCTCTCCAGACTCAACATATAACGCCTGCTCCATCGATGCCTCCAAAGTCTGTAATCTGCAGGAGCGAACAAGCTGATAAATATCCCGGCGCAGCCCCCGCTCGAACATGTAGATCCGGTGAGACTCGTCCCTGGCCACGTGAGGCATACTAGCCAACAGCTGATTGAATTCGGCTATGTATGCATTCACAGGCCGATCTCCCTGGCGGAGATTTCTCAGCTGCTCCTCCAATCTCTGGCGAACACTCTCAGGAAAGAAGGCCCCTAAAAGAAGTCTGCGGAACTCCGCCCAGGGAAGAATCTGCGTCCCAGGCGGACCAGTAGGCCGCACACGCCGCCACCAAGCCTCGGCGTTGCCTGACCCGAAATCGATCCTCAACGAACAAACTCTCAAAATGACGCTCCATGGCCGTGATCCAAGACTCTGCCTCCCACGGCTCAGTACTCATACCGGAAAAACGGGGTGGATCAAACCGGCGGAACCTCATCAACAGATCCACCACCGCACTCTGCTCAGCTGAAGTCAAAGGTCCCATCGACCCAGGCGGTGGTATGATAGAAACCGGCTCGACAGGAATAGCCTGCGCTGACGGAACCACAGGGGGCGCCACAGCTGGCGAAGAAGGCACAGGCGAACACACAGGGGGTGCTACCATAGGCTGCGTCCTCTGCTCTAAAAGAAGCATCATCCGACCAAAGGCCTCCTCCTGGCGCCGAGAAGCCTCCACCTGGCGCTGAGATGTCTCCTCTTGGCGCCGCACCGCCTCAAACAACTGTGCCACCTGGGCACGGAGCTCCAGAACCTCCCTCTGCTGTCCCTGCCCCGAGTCCTCCTGCTCGGGCTCATCGGAGGGGAAAGGCTGAGAACGCGTCTGCACCCTGCGTCGGGGAGGCATCGTGCCTACCTGCAACACACAAGCAACCATCAGGACAGTACCAAACAATACTCGACCCAATCCAGCGAAAGTCTAGGACATGTCATCCATTCCCTAGCATTATGTTGTCTGCAGCCAACATAATCGCTTAGGAGAATAAACATGCCAGTCACTCATCCCAACCCTTGGGAGAGGTATCAAACTCAATCAGGACTCTCGCTAATAGTCACGACTCTCACGTAGTCATCCTAATGTCCAACCACAAGCCTAGGGTTTCTAAGTCCACATGACCTACAGCCTAGGCTCCGATACCACCTAATCTGTCACGCCCCGGCGTCGAAACTGCGACCCGGGCTCGCCAACAGATCCGCCGCCCATACGGGAAGCCCCGTATAGACGAAGCGACTAACCTGCAACAGAGCATCTATACTATGCAGATATCAGAGCTGAAAGTAAAACTGCTAGAAATAAAAACTATATACAACACAAGTCCTCACCACAAGTACAAAAGTCTCTTGAGCAGTAAAATAAGTACAACTCTATACCTCACTACAAAGTTCTCTCAACAGGAACTCTCAAAAGTAATAAGGGTACATCTACTCTCTGGACGGCGACTGGTAGGGAACTATCTCGCGACTCCCTTACCTCGATCAGAAGCAGCAGCAACAGGAACAGCAGGAACCGGAGTAGAAGTCCCTGTGGGAAAATACACCACGACCGGTGTGAGAACTACATCCCAAGTAGTTCTCAGTGGGTGCCGCCAACAAGCCCGACGGTCTGCCCACTAAGTCTACTAGAGGCAAAAAAGTAACAATATAATACTGAAATGAAAGGGCTGGAAAAGTAACTCTACAGCTACTATGCCTCTATCTAGATGCTCAAGAAAAGGAACAGATGGAACATGATGCATCTACTAATACCCACAGTAAACTCACCAAATCTAAACTGACTGCCTCAAGGGTCCAGTCAAACCTGCGCCCACCTACTGCCGCACCCTAATCTGTCACGCCCCGGCGTCGAAACTGCGACCCGGGCTCGCCAACAGATCCGCCGCCCATACGGGAAGCCCCGTATAGACGAAGGACTAACCTGCAACAGAGCATCTATACTATGCAGATATCAGAGCTGAAAGTAAAGCTGCTAGAAATAAAAACTATATACAACACAAGTCCTCACCACAAGTACAAAAGTCTCTCGAGCAGTAAAATAAGTACAACTCTATACCTCACTACAAAGTTCTCTCAACAGGAACTCTCAAAAGTAATAAGGGTACATCTACTCTCTGGACGGCGACTGGTAGGGAACTATCTCGCGACTCCCTTACCTCGATCAGAAGCAGCAGCAACAGGAACAGCAGGAACCGGAGTAGAAGTCCCTGTGGGAAAATACACCACGACGGATGTGAGAACTACATCCCAAGTAGTTCTCAGTGGGTGCCGCCAACAAGCCCGACGGTCTGCCCACTAAGTCTACTAGAGGCAAAAAAGTAACAATATAATACTGAAATGAAAGGGCTGGAAAAGTAACTCTACAGCTACTATGCCTCTATCTAGATGCTCAAGAAAAGGAACAGATGGAACATGATGCATCTACTAATACCCACAGTAAACTCACCAAATCTAAACTGACTGCCTCAAGGGTCCAGTCAAACCTGCGCCCACCTACTGCCGCACATCCTCAACAGGACGGGTCTACCGTAGGGTGTCCGTGACTGCCACTAACTGGTACAGTCAGAGGGACGGCGTCGACAAGTCGCGATAGCAAGTAACAGGCCCAACTCCGGAGTGGCTCTCGAGGGGAGCGACCCCACCGAGGAAAGTATCCGCGTATCTCTGTCGAGCTCAAATATGGCTCATGCAGGCTATAGTCCAAACCACGATCAACAAGATCGACCAACAACAACAACTCTCAACTACAGGCTGGAAAACCACACAGCTGGGGCCACCGTCCACCAGACGGCTCCCACAACAGAACACCAAACTCACAGGAAAGACCGACACCATAAGGGTTCGGAAACCCGATAGACCGGTGCTAAGAACCCTATCAAACAAGAACAGACTCTAGGCTCCGCCTATCGAAGTTCCCGATCCCCTTACAGTTCGGGAAAGCAAAACCTCGGCACGACACGCAGAAAGCACCAACAGGGCCTGAAAGTCCCGGAAGACCTACACCTACAACCCTATCAAACAAGAACAGGTTCCAGGCTCGGCCCCGGCGGCTTTCGTCCCGACAAAGGAACGGCCCCTAGAACCCGGATCACTCGAATCCTTTCGAGTGGGGAGATTTATATGAAAAGGTGACATTTGTTATTGAAAATTATTTTGATCTGGAAGAAATCCATATTTAACGATTTTAGTTCTTTTTAGAAAATCAGTTAGAAAAAATAAGTGTTTTACCCAAACCCCGAAGGGCTGATGCCTTTGTCCAATCAAACAAGAACAGACTCTAGCGGCCCTTCGATGCTTGGAAGAAAACATTGGTAGACTAAAATCATGTGTATGTCGAAAAGGGTTCTAGGTTCGGCTAACACTAGTATACTACTACCACTGACACAGTGGCGACAACCCCAACAGGGGAAAACAAGACCTCTCGGGACCACCGTTTATCTCAAACGGTTCCCGGTACAGACAAGCGATCCACTACATCTACCAGACTCCACTCTGCTCCCAAGCACGAGTGCAAATGCATCCCACACTAAAAAGATGTCCCGACCGCTCGGCCCACTACCCGGGCGAGGATAACACTAAGTCCAGGAATGAAACATAAAGTGTGGATGTCTAAGCATAAATAACCCTAGCCCAAGTGAGGGTTTTCTACTGGTCTGGTTACACATGCAACATATGACGGGGGTGCTAGGTCAGGTTCCAAGATAACGAATATTTAACATGATAGAAGAAAGTAAAAGATCACAAGATCAACAGATAATACTAGGAACAACAATTCCTATTTCTAGCATACTACCCAAGTCCAATCCCTATCATGCATGATTCTATATCCATAGAATTAGAGTACAGTCCATAGATCTTGAAAGCAAGCCACCCACCTGAAGACGCTAACTGTCCGGAGTCGTACAGCTGAGAAAACCAGAAAAATAACAACTCTAGGTCCAACAGGTCCAGCACAGTCCACAATCCCTCCTGGGTACAACATAAGGCTACAGTTATACTTTAAATCCAATAAAATCCAGGTTTTACAAATCTGCTGGAAACAGTCCACTTGCTGCGAAATTTTCACCTGTAAAACGAACTCCAAAAATTCTGAGAAAAATACCACAGCGATCCTCGCGTCGATAACTTCGAAACGGGTACCTGCACGTCCAATTCCGAGCACCGTAGGCCAAGTTATAAATTCCACAGTATCGGTGCGCATAATCCCAAAACCATTCAACTGTAAACTCTTGTACAGATAAAAGGAAAAGTGTATACCTTCGGGAAGGTCTCCAAAAATTCCCAGAAAAATATATGATGATCCTTGCGTCGCGTAGATGAAAAAAGTCTATAAGCACGTTCTGATCCGAGATCTGTGCGCGAAGATATCCTCAAAAGAAGCTGCTGTCCTCACCACAAACTCACAGCAAGAAGGGTCCCAATGAGCACGAGAAAACACCTCGGAAAACGTGAAATCAGAAAATGTGCGTGAAATCCAAAATCGTAGCCTCACCTGTTACGAATCCAGCAGCGAAGAAATCGCTCGAAAAGATCGTCGGAGTAGGTCGGGGGAGCTCGTACACCGAAGAGCGACGGAAGAAGCACCGAAGAAAGAACGTCGCGCCGAGCCAAGAAAAAGAGAATCTCGAAAAGCGTGCCCCCAAAAATCCCCAAACTCTGCAGATGGAAGCTTGACAGAGAGAGGATCAACTTTGGTAAAGGGCTCTTGGCGGTTTGAAGCTCGGAAGTGCCAAAAGGTTGAAGAAGAAGAGGGCTCGGGCCTTAAATAGGCCCCAAAAAAACAATTGAAGAAATCCCCAAAAGGTCCCCACTTTCGGGCGCACCCGAAGTTTCGGGCGCCCGAATCCGGGCGCAGAGGCGGGTTACTGTAGCTGCCCGGAAAAATTTGGTGCCGCCACGTCACCCGCACAGCAAACAGCTGTGCGGGGCGCGCCGGGAGTGGCCACGTGGCACTCCCGGTGACCGACACGTGTCCCGCACAGCAAACAGCTGTGCGGGGCGCGTGTGGTGCCGCCGCGTGGCGCCTACCCGGTCAAACCGGGTAGGTGGCGCCCGCCAGTGGCAGGGCGACACGTGGCCCTGCCACTGTCGCGGTCACACGTGCGGGCAGGCGCCGCACTGGCCGCCTGCCACGCACGCGCCCCGAGGCGCCCGACCGCGACCCGGTGCACCGCGCCTCGTGAGCCCGCGAATGGCATGACGACACGTGTCCTGTGCACCCGGTCCACGCACCCAATTCAGGTTCCGTGGACCGCGCCGCGTGCACCGACCAACCGGGGGATGCCACGTGTCCCCCCGCCCCGGTCCATGCACCGCCGCGCAAACCCTGTGGACCGCGCCTCACGAGCCCGCCAATCAGGCGGCGCCACGTGTCCCTGCGCCGGGTCCGTGCACCCAGCCGCTCCCCTCTGTGGACCGAGCGCTGCGGACCGGCCCAATCACAAGCCGCCACGTGGCAGCCGGCGGTCCACGGCCCCTCCCATGCACCGAAATTCAGCGAAAACTTCCGGGGGTCCGTTTTTGGGCATCCGGACTCCAAATCAAACAAGCAAATGGCCGTTTTCAAGCGTTTTTCCGCGCTGAATCCAAATCCACCCTCTGTTTGGCCCAAATCAATTCCGAAAATTCGGCAAATGCAGCCGAAGGCCAATCCAGCTGTGGATATCACACAGGGTCCATCCGTGGCATCCCTTTGATGCACTATGGACCAGATACACCAACACTAGGTGTTCTACACCACGGTTCATGGGAGAAGCCACACGGGGATCAGGGTCACCACAAGTTATATGTAGACTAAGATATGAAAAGTGGGAAAAATTTGTTCACCTATATTTTACAGTAGCCAAATATAAGGAGGCTTACTTTGTTGGTATTGCATCATTGCATAGTAGTGATCGGTAGGTAAAGATTGACATCAGTCATGATGTGTTACCTCCTATTTTAAATAGGCCAGCTGGAAGACCTCGTAAGAAAAGAATTAGAGGATCAGATGAGATAGTAATTAGGAAAAAGCATCGATGCAAAAGATGCAACCAATTAGGCCATCGTGCAAAAACATGTAAGAACCCTGTTACTACGAACCCTCAGTCTGAAGGTGCAGATGAAAGAGTATCTCAAGCAAGTGCTGGTACTAGTAGTGGCATAAGGTATTATATTGACCGACAAAATTTACTTTCAATTTACTTTTTTTCAGTACATTACTAACTGCTAAAAATGCTCTATAGGTGCAGAGGAAAGAAACTAGCATCAAAATCAAAACGGACAACTTGTGAAGCGACAATCTCACAGTTCCAACGAGGAAGTGTCATAAGTGAAATTAATTGATCTAAATGGATATATTTTGTGGTCTGCATGTATGTATTTTGTGTAAGGGTTAATATGGTGGGTAATTTCATACTGCTAACTTTGATGTACTTAACTTTGAAGTACTTGACTTTGAAGTACTTGTTAATTTCACACTGCTAACTTTGAAGTACTTATTGTTTTCATGCTTTGAATGGATGTAATTTGGATATACACATATGTAACATTTTGATTTAAATGGATGTAATTTGGTTCTACTCATAAGTTATGAATGACATTGTGTTTGTATTAAACTGCTGACTGCAATGCTGTGAGGAGAATTGTGATCACTTGATTTGAATGAATGAATTTTCATACTGCTAACATTTTGATTTGAATGTTGACTACAATGTTGTGAGGAGAATTGTGGTCACTTGATTTTCTTTGTAGATTTGATTTTTTACAAAATGAAAAAATGTTTAGGATCACAAACTGCAATGCTGTGAGGAGAATTACAAGAACTACTACTTTATCACTACTCCATCAACTATTTTATCACAATATTACAGTTTTACATCACATTTTATTACATTGCCAAACTAAACAAGATATTAGCTACCACCAAATATACAAGCAATTTAAGAAGAAATAAAACTTTTTTTTCAAACTTTTGAATGCGATGCTCCATAGCTTCTTGAAATGTTTGTAATTGGTATTTTAAGTCAACAGTATTGTGGTGTGTGTCATCAACCCAAGCAAAATAATTACAGTGCTCATTACTCTGCAGAATATAAAAATAAGAAAATAATTAGTAAATAAAAAAAAATTATGAATATGTATGAATTTAATTTTTTTTAAACCACTTTAATTGGAATAATGGTAAATAATGCTATTGTATACTAAACTTTGAAGTTACTGTAGACAATGAGCAACAAACTATTTTTTTATCTATGCAAAATTTGTTGTCTTACCCCCCAGTTTGGACACCCATAAAATCGACGACCTCTAATGTGCGGCTGTTTTGAAACTCAAATTTTACCAGTTTTAAAGAAAAATCTACCTATCTTTCACTCATCATAAAAAGCAATGTATTAAAGGAGAGAAAAAGATGGAAAAATAAAGCGAGATTAATAGAGAAAAATGAATGGACAAATGAAAATATTATATAGAGGAAAGTTGGCTTTAATGGTTGGTTAGGTTCTTCTTTTATAGATGAAGGAGATTACCGTTGGGATTTTTGGAGAGAGACATTTTTGCAACAAGTATAAAAGTTTTATTTTTGGAGGGATATATTTGTAAGGGCAAAAAAATTATTTCACCTCTATTCTGTTAAAATATAAATAATTTCCAAACTGTAATAAACCAGAGGAGTAAATACGAATAACTTAGATATATTTGCTATTCAACCAGTTTTCAGGGACCGTATGCAATTAACCATTTTTTTTAAATTGTGGTGTATAAGATGTATTTATAGACCCGGTGCAGACAATAGTTTTGGTCCATCTTCAAAACCCTCTCCCCCTTTCTCCCACCATTCAAAACCCTAAATCCTCTACCACCAAAACCCTAATCCATTTCCCCCTCTCTCTCTCTCCTTCCCTCGCCAACCATTCCGATCATCGACCTCGGATCGCCACCTCCGCCGCCACCGCCGCCGCCGCTGCCGCCGGAGAAGGTACTCTCTCTCTCTCTCTCTCTCTCTCTCTCTCTCTCTCTCTCTCTCTCTCTCTCTCTCTCTCTCTCTCTCTCTCTCTTGTGCTAGATCACATTTCACATGAGTCTAGGTAGAGGGCGTATTGGATCGGCAAAGATTCGAGATCAATCAGGTGGTGGGCGGAGAGGATGAAATCTCCTTTTCATTGAGTTGTTTTGTTTTTTTTTTATGATAAATTTGTATAGCTCGGTCTCGAAATTTGATAGTTTGATACAGTTGTTTCGTCGTTTAATGATTTGATTTTGAGTCTTTTGGTGATTTTGTATAAGATTGCATCGACAAACTCGGATTTTGGTGGCTTGTATGTTAAGGTGTATAAACAATGATCCTAGATTTAGGTCTTAATTTTGATATTGCGGTGGCTAAAGGCACGCCGTGGTTTTGAACCATCAGACGAGCAAAGATTAGAAGCGCTTTCAAATTTTGTAGGCCTTTCATAGCATGAAAATGGGTGATCCTGAAAACACAATCACAAACTAGGCCTTAATCACTCGTAGCATCAAACACAAATTTTGTAATTTAATCTCATGTTTAAATTAATCCTATGCAACATCAAACACTCTATTGGGAAAATATTTATCTAATCCTATCTAGTCCTATTTAGGCTTAATTATAAAACGCTCCCCTTGTACTTTTCCCTTCGTCTCAAGCACTCCCCTGCATAAAAAATTTAAACAATGCCAATTTTGCACTTAAGATCTGTTTCAAATTGGCCCCTTTGTTAGAATTTCCATATATTATAATGGCTACATGCTGAGATTGCATGCCTTCAAGCCCATTCAAGCCCCTGCAAACATACCTGCTAATACCAAAACCCAAGGGGAACCGCAGAAAAAGCATTCACGTGAGGGATTCTCTTCATCATCCGATTCCTTTCATTGTCGGACATTACTGATTTGTGTGTTATATTAGCTATCTTGGATTAGGCAAATTCGGAGACTGGTTTGGTCTTATAGCGTGATCATTGAGAGAAGCATTACAACACTCTTGTTAAATCGATATACTTTTTGTTGTGATTATTCTTACTATATTGGATCAAATGAGTGCAATGTTTAATTGTATGACTAGCATGTATAATGTACAACTTGAGCATTCCTTTCGTGGCTCTAGCAGCCTGTTGTAGACTGCTTGAGTTTGAAAAGTAATTAGGAAATTAGATTATGCAATAGTGGTTTAATTTATCTACGCTGTTAATCACAGTAACGAGTAACGACATGAAAATAGATTACGAATTACTTCCTGCTAATTGTTCTTATGTTATGCATCATCATTTTGTGTATATTAGCTTTGCAATTTCCCTGATTCGTCAATTATTATGCATTATCTTCTTTCATCACAAACCTTCTTTGTTATGCCCTTTAATCTGCTATTTTATTTTATCAGTAGCTCTCAATTGCCCCTTGGTAATTGTCGACATTACTGTGTTTATTTGGTGCGACTAGGATTTTGGAAGCAATGCATGTTTTAAACTGCTCTTCCTTCAATTGTAAGGACTTTTCTTGGTGAAACATTGGCTTTAAGTGAGTCGGACAGCGCATTATAATTGGTAAGTGTTCACACTTCAGCATCACCAGATGTTATGTTGCCGATTATGTGTTTTAGGCATTAATTTATAAACAAAAAGGTGAATCTGGAAAATCAATTATATTGTCAGAACATTTTTTATTCAGATGATAAATCTGTATTTTTAATGATATAAATAGGAATTTAGGTTGTTCTGTGATTCTATCTTTGGTATAAGGAATTTGCTGCTTCCCAAACGGTGTGGACCTTGACCTCTTTGAAACATTTGAATGAAAAAACAAATGAAGAAGCACAATTTGAGATATTTTGAATGATGTACAACAAAACGGTATGGGTGGATTCTGATGTACTAATAACAGATCATAGGCTAGCTAAAGATAGAAAAACATTTTACATCCACCCATCAATTTGGAACTTCTATTCATGCAAACTCTTGCTTTACAAGGAATAAATTTCTCTAGTCCCGTTTTTATTGCTATGCTCCCAAGCTTACCGCACAGTTATTTGCGAGCAGTTAAGTCTGCGCAATTAGTGAACACAAGCTAATATTTTGACAACTGTCTAGTAATTCTTGATTACTTTTGTTTAATGTGAATATTAATCATCGGCTTATACCTGTTGGATTTGTTTTTGCTTTTTATGTTTCAGGCTTTAGTCATATAGAGGGTACTAAGCATTGTATTGTAGCTTGTCCGAGGTTTTATTTATTTGGAAATGTTCAAACACATCTTCGGCCAAACTTTGAAGAAAGGAACAGCTATTCTAGAACACAATAGTTCGGCACTTCCATATGTTTGTAGGAGCAGCTTCCATCATGGGCAGGTAAATCATGAAAATCTCCACTTCTGTTGCTAATAATATAATTTTGCTTACTGTTGTGGTCATATTATCTTTCTCTTGTTACTTCAATATTTGTTTTTGTAGTAAAAAAGAAAGTTGTTCTCGGTCCTTAAAGGCTTAAGATGCCTGCTTTAGTGGAAGAAAATCCCATATATTGTTGGCAGAGGCCTCATAAAGAGTTTTTTGGGTGTCTATCTTCTAATATAGTATATCATGTTGTCGGTAGAGGTTGCGTTGTACCATGTAATAATCACTGAAACACTAGGCTTCTCAATTTGTTGTTGTTCTACCATATCATATTATGCTACCTATGCTGGTTTCAAGCTAATATTAAATGTTGCTTATAAATTTTCATGGGCTTCCGGGTCGTTATGGCATGGCCACTCTTTTGCAATAGAAAACTAATGGAGACTATATATTGTAAGTTTGTTTGCCTGTCAAAAAACCTAAATAGGGAAAAAGGAAAGAGGATGAACCGTAAAAACTGGAGATTTCTGTGTGGTGCTTGTGTTAATTCGTTACTACTTTCTATGTTGTGTGAAACTGCTGGACCATAAAAGTAACTTCTTTTTTCGTGTTGTTTTCGTAATTCTTCTTTTGATGTTTGATTTGGTAAAACAAAGGATCCCGTATACTGTTTTACTCGAAGATTGTGTTCAACCATATTGTACGTCCAATTCCATTAGCTGTTTAACTGGGCTTTTAAACTGAATTTCCGTACATTCGATGGCGCATGTTTGTTAACTCGTAGCACGAAACACTCTTATTTGTGTCCATTCCGTAAACTTCAACCTTTGTTATATAAACTCTATTGACTAAAATTCAGGTTCTATTTCCAAATGAGCTATAGTTAAGAGTGTTGTTCGTGAGTTTTGTCAGATAATTCGTAGTGATCTTACAGAACTGCTCAATTTTGCAGGTCCTGGCATCCCCTAGAAGCTTCTTTGGGGTAGAAGATTTCTTGGACGACGACAACAGCCGACCATACACATACAAGAAGGAGAAAAAATCCAAAAACCCCCATAAACACATATCGTTTAAGCAGCGCACAATAGCCTACATGGAGCCCTTCTCACTCGACGTATTCATATCCAAAAGGTTCGTATCAGCTTCGATAACACACAGGGTCACCTGCAAGCAAGTCGCGGTTGCAGGCACGAATTCGAAGGACAT
The DNA here is from genome assembly GCA_029204045.2 of Tillandsia leiboldiana. Classification (NCBI taxonomy): domain Eukaryota; kingdom Viridiplantae; phylum Streptophyta; class Magnoliopsida; order Poales; family Bromeliaceae; genus Tillandsia; species Tillandsia leiboldiana. The sequence continues at coordinate 45,289,477 of CM055067.1, read as the reverse complement.
TAAGGCTGTTCTCAAGTCGCGATCGGATATACCCGCGTGCTTATCTGTGGGCCGCTTCTTGGCAGATCGAGCCCGGGAGGCCGATGTGTACACCTGCACCTATACTCCGAGGGAAAGGGATAAATTTGAAGGGAAGATCCGTGCGGTCGTGCAATCTTTAATAGATAATGGAATCGATGTAAAAGTTTATCTCGATTGATTCATAATCGTTGGTCGTTGATCGACTCGGTTCGACTCCGTTTGTATTGTCAAAATCTTTTATAGTAATGGTGGGCATGGCATTATTGCTGGTTTGATATCTGTTGGGGTCCGACTGGAGCTTTTGTGTAAATATTTTTTTATGTAGAACCGTCGGTAAAAGCACCAATAATTTTATAGTTGAAGTGAAAGTTTCAAATTATAGCTTTTCTTTTTTTGGGCTAAAAGGTTGTGCTAGTGTTTTTTGACACAACAATAGTTATGGTTTTTATTTTTTAAATTATTATAAGTATTTGGCTGTTGATTTACATGATGAGAAAATTCTATAATATTATTTTTAATAAAATTCTAATTTACATGATGAGAAAATTAATGCATCCACCATCTATTTTCCAGTATATTTCTATTCTTTCTTAATCAATCCCCACTACAATCTGTATATCTAATTTAAAGATCAAGATTTATTCACTTGTCTCATTAGTTGTTGTTTTTTTTTTTTTTTTTAGTACTTAAAAAAAAAAAAAAAAAAAAAAAAAAAAAAAAAAAAAAAAACCCCCTCACATGTATGATAGAGTATATATGTAATAATTTGTTAAGAAAAAAGGTTTTAAATTAGAAGTTTGAAATTCTCTAGACTGTTTGTTGATACAAGCGAGATTGGAGGATCTTCTTTTCTCTCTCTCTCTCTTTTTGTTCATTTTTTTTTTTTTTTTTGGGTGAGGTGAGTTTGAAGACCTAACAAAGTTAGGTCCACTAATAATTAGTAACTACCTCACATTTATCATATTTATATGCACGTTCTTGCACTATCTACGAGCACCTAATTGCTAATAAAGCTGTGTTTATGGAGAAAAGTGCAAAAAAAAAAAAAAAAAAATCCAGTGGACTAATAATTTTGTGAATGACTCCGCTGGAAACAGCAAAGCTTATTATTATTATTATTATTTTATTGTGAACGTGCAACACCCTTTATTTTTTTTCTTATTTTTTATTTTTATTTCTTTATATTATAAAAATATTTTTTGAGGAGCCATATACTCCACCAACTGCGGGTGTTGTAAAGGATATGATTTTGACCTTAGCCAGCATTCTTTCTATTTTAATTGGCAGCTGTGTGATGGTGAGAGAAACCAAATTTTTATTGGGAGAAAAATCATACCACCGGGAATGCCGGCTAACATTTCAGGAATAAGATCACCGATTTGTAGGGATGTCCGCCAGCCGAACAAGAGCGGGCTAGAATCAGTTCTTGTTCGAACACACGAGAAAATTAGATTGTCAACTCAATTATTGTTGGATGAAAAATTGAAAGGTTTTCTAAAAAAAAGTTAAAATTTTAATTTAATAATTAAAATTTATAAAATATAAATGTGTCTACGTTTGGATTATCATGAAATCTAAACAATAAAAATTTATAATATATATATATATATATATATATATATATATATATATATATATATATATATATATATATATATATATATAGCTAGGCTGGTATACTATTAATAGTATCAAGTCATCGGTGCTATTAAGTTTTTAATCATTGAATTAAAAGATGTGTGATTGAGATGATAGTATGCTCCTTGGGTTTAATAGGTGGTTGGAAAAATAGCAAAATCTACCGATTAAAAGGATTGATCTAAGGGTAGAAAACTTGATAGTACCAATAACTCGGTATTATTAATAGTATAGTAGCCGGACTCTCTCTCTCTCTCTCTCTCTATATATATATATATATATATAGCTAGACGGGAATGCTGCCAATAGCAAACGGGCTCCATTACCGCTCATTTATTTTGGATGATGGAGCTTCCAAAATGACGATCGATACCGTTAAATATAATCTAGACTATTTAAATTATTTGAAATTAAATTTTATATTTTTTCGATATTTTTTTCTTATCCATCAAATGGACACAAAAATGAACGGCCGAAATTGAATATTCCTCAAAAAGTGATGTTAGTAGTCTTGTAATCAAGATCGAGAGTATAGATCGTGTTTTAAATAGTTTTAAAATTTTTTTAACTAAAATTTAATTAATCTAGATTTTTTTTATACTGTTAAATGAGCAAAAAAAACTTATATCTATTATTAAAATTATAAATTTTGCAATCCTTTGATCATTAAGGCAATGACGTCGAAAAATTTTGAAATTTAGTTTCTAGATACTTTCTGTGATCATGTTCAATAATGCTGATCGTCAATTTGGAAGCTCCGGCATAAAAAATAAATAGGTGGCAACGAAACTCATTTGTTACTAATATCATTCCAGCTCAACTCTCTCTCTCCCTCTCTCTCTCTCTCTCTCTCTCTCTCTCTCTCTCTCTATATATATATTATATATATATATATATATATATATATATATATATATATATATATATATATATATATATATATATATATATATACTATTAGGTTTTTTTAACTATTGGATAAAGAGATGTGCGGTTAGTATGATAGTGAGCTTCTTGGATTTAGTAGGTGATTGGGGTTATAGTATGGTCTAATGAGTGAAAATAATCGAAGGGATAGATCTAATGACGAAAAATTTGGTAATACCAAGTGCGTGGTGTTATCGATAGCATAGTAACTAAATTATATATATATATATAGAGAGAGAGAGAGAGAGAGAGAGAGAGAGAGAGGGGTATATATATATAGAAAAAGAGAGAGTGGCTATTGTGCTATCGATAACACCAAGCAACTACTCACTAAACTCTAGAAAATCATTATCATCCTAACCACACATTTCTTAATTCAAAAATTAAAAACCTAATAGTATCAATAACTTAGTACTACCGATAGCATAGTAGCCTAATTATATATAGGGTTAATTGCATATGGCTCTCCGTAAACATATCGAATAGCAGATATATCCCTACAAAGTTCAACTTTTCATATTTATTCTTTCAAAAATCCTAAGTTATTCATATATATCCCTCCGGTTTATTATTGTTAGTTCACTGTTTATTTTTTAACAGATTATATGTAATATGACAGTTTTGCCATTTCAAAAATATCCCTCTAAAAAATAATACAGAAATATCTGAAAGAGTAAAAAAGTAAATTTACCTCACTAACTAACCAAGATTAACTATTTAACCTATGGTTAACTAAATTTTTCTAACAGAGATAGACGGTAAGGATATATATGAATAACGTTGGACTTTTGAAGGAATAAATATGAAAAGTTGAACTTTGTAGGGATATATCTGCTATTCGATATGTTTACAGGGAGACGTATGCAATTAAAGAGAGAGAGAGAGAGAGAGAGAGAGACAGTCCGGCTGGCATACTTTCAGAAATACCAAGGTGTTGTTGCTGTAATATTTTTGATCAATTCTAATAGCACCAATAATTTAGTATTACTGATAGCATAATAGCCTAATTATATATATATATATATATATATATACACACACACGAGGGATGCTACATATATATCCCAAATGGGATGTATATCATACATCCCACCCCATCCAAGAATGTAGATTTATTCACCGGTTACTTCAAAATGACCGGTAAAATTTACTCCACTTTTAGATGAATAAAATGTAAGATGTATACCCCATTTGAAATGTACACTTAATTTTTTCTTATATATATATATATGAAAAGTTGAAATTTGCAGGAATATATTTGAAATCCGACATATTTGGAGGGACATGTATGCAATTAACCCTATATATATATATATATATATATATATATATATATATATATATATATATATATATATATATATAGAGAGAGAGAGAGAGAGAGAGAGAGAGAGAGTCGCATGCTTTCAGAAATACTAAGGTGTTGTTGCTGTAATATTTTTGGTCAATTCTATTGATACGTGGATCAACCACAATGATGAAACCACACATATCCATCATTACTGACTTTCAATCCAATGACCAGAGGATAGATTTAAAACTTAATTTTTTTTTGGGTGTTTTAGGAAACATTCTAGCTCAGTTATATAAAATCCGATTATTATACTATGGACAGCACCAAATTTTTCGTGCTACAAAATTATTTTAGTAATGTGACTTTCAAATCAACAATTAATTTCGTTAAACTTAATATATATTTTTAAAAATATTTACAAACTAAATTTTATATTTTTTAATATTATTTAATTAGTGATCAAAATATTTTAAAATTATCAAATTTTAATAATCAATAATTTAAATTTGATAAATTTTTGATAAATTTTTTTTTCGAGCAAAATCAATATTTCTGATATAAAATTAAAATTTTATATTATTATTTTTTATAAAATTTTTATTTTTAACTGTTTATTTTTAAACTACTAATTTTGATATGTAAATAATATTAAAAAATTATAAAAAATATTTTATAAATATTTTTAATAACATACATCAAATATAAATAGTCGATTTGAAAGCCACGTTGTTATTAAAAATAATTTAATAGTACGAAGACCTCCAACTAGCCGGACTCATAATATAATGTACGGCGAAAAAAGTAATAGTTGAAGGATCCATTTAAAATTGGTCATTGCATTGTCAAGGACCCAAAAAAAAAACTATTTATTATATGAAACAGATGTATATCTATATCTTGTACACCACCAAATATGCTGTGATTGATATTTTTGAGGTCATATTTTAATAAACGTCATTCAAAATTCTTCGAAATAGCCCAAAAATTTAATTTATTTTTTAAATATATCAAATTAGCATTTTAAAATTTAACTTTTATGCATAAATAGTTTTAAAATTTTATCTCTAGAACTGGTATATAGTTGAATCAATATGGTATGATATATTTAGAATGTCTGTTTCAAATTATTTTCGATGATGAAATTCAAAAGGGCAATGCTGCTCATACACCCCAAAAGGAGTGTATGATGCATCTCCCACCCATCCAAGGATGGAGTATTCTTTAGAAATGATCAGTAAAATTCACCCCGAGATGTAAGATGTACACTCAATAGCTACTAACTTATATGAAAATTACAGTTTGGTAAAATCTCTCATGCAAAAATAGTGTAATCATCTGAGAAAAGATCAAACTCAAACACTGCAATGGTTCAGGTGGCAAGATTGCATTAGAAGAAACAAGAATTACCAACCGAAAAAGGTTCCAGAAAGAAGAACCCTGCACAACTCTATAAAGATATAGAACTGCGAATTCTGAAGCAAATAGAATCTCTTACAGTGTCTCATGTGACAAAAAGATCTGCACGAATTAATCAAAACCCTACAACATTTGATGCGCGGCGAAAATAAACCGAGCAAAAAAAACACCCAACTATAAGATTTCCTATTCTTATTATTGCTTTACCTTTAACCACACAATCATTAAGGTACCGAACAAGATATAACATAATAGTCTTTATCCTAATTATCAATGAAAAGAAAGGCGGATCATGAGATGAAATGAGTACCTCTGCGCGATTATCTCGGGGGTAAAGGGAGACAGTGAAGACCCGATGCATCGGCACCCACCGCCGCCAGCTCACAAACAGTGCAGATTTGCCCCTCGATGGCTGGCACGAAGCGGGACCGGCAATATGGGCAGGAAATGTCCTTTTGGCCGCGGTAAATTGGAACAAAAGTAGCCCCGCAAACAACAAAGGGATTTCTATAATCGTAATTGAGCTGATTAGCATCCTTCTTGTCTCCACAAGCCTGAAGCACTTGCCTCGCCTTCTTCGCTAGGGCCTCATTTGGACTATTCTCCAGAAGCATTCTCGCGAAATTAGCTGCAGTCGCATAATTCCCTCCTTTGAAGCATATAGTCATAGCACTCGTCAGAACGAGCCTCATGTGAATCTTTTGAAGCCTACAATTGGTGAAATAAGCTGCCAACTCTTGTTGCCTGACCGCATTGTCTTTGATTTCCTTTCTTTTCACTTCAATCTTCAATCCAAGAACGTATTCTCGCACTACCTCGATCAACTCCTTCACCTCATCGACTTCCCTTCTTGAATCTACCACAATGAGTGGTATAGTGTGTAAAATATTAAGGAACTGCCTAAGAGCGTCTGGAAATTTTCCCTCAGTGGTGGCTCGATAAGCTAATTTAACCTTTTCGTCCATTTGTGAGAATTTGAACACAAGTGCTGGCGGGCTTCTAACATTAGGGCTAGCGGATTCAGTCCATCCGTTTTCAACAGCAATAGAGAAAACAGGAGCGGTAGCAAAAGCTGGAAGATATGTGTGACTGCCCATGTATAGATCCAAAAATAGTGGTTTCAAAGGGGCAAAATTCTTAATACCCAATTGACGGCTAAGCAAGCGCATGGCAGTGTCGTAATTTCCAGCCGCAGCATGCTCCCCTGCCGAGGAGGATTTCTGGGTCCAGATTTGGCTCACAGGCATGCCAGGTGTGGGGGCGACGAACAAAGTAGAACGAGAATTAGCAGAAGCTTTTGGTGTTTCTAGCTCAGGCGGTAATTCCAAATCCTCTAGATCCCATCCTCCTTCCTCATCATTCTCTTCGTTCACTTCATCCCCATCGGCTTCTGCTGTTATATCACCATTCTGTATCATGCCCTCCACGTCAGCAATATCCAGTTCAGCATCACCCCACTCAGCACCATCAGCCTCCTCTTCTTCATCATCATGTCCGGCCCTTCCTAAAGTATCCAATCCACCTTCAAAAATACCACGCATCACTCTTAGCAACGGCCAATCCCCACTAGACATGAGAGGTAGTGGGGGCATTAAAAGCGAAGCAGTTTTTCCTCCGGGTAAAGAGGGGACATTATCACCCAATTCAGCTTTAAGCCGCTCGGCTTCTTCTTCAAGCCCGTGAGTAGCAGCAGTGACATAAGCAAGAGGCAAATGGCCAACATTTTCCAAGATTTTAACCCGTTCGCGAATATCACCCAAATACATGGCATTGTGAAACTGGCCCATTACATCATTCTTGATCTCCGCTATCTTAAGCATCTTCGATAGCTTATCCATGTTCCCAGTCACAAGATACAAGAAAGAAAGTCTCTCAAAGTTCTTTGTCCTTTGATAAGCATATTCCACAATACTAGTGTTCCCCTGCCTTAGAGCCTCAATACCCAGCCTGTACCAATAATCCTTCTCATCTATTTCTTTTGCAGAAGCAACAGCAATCTGTATATTACCACTTTCAATAGCAAGATTGAATCGAGTCCTCTCATCTTTGACGAAATGGAGAGCCACTTCAGGAAACCCTTTCTGCTGTAGATAAGCAATAACAGCCTGTCCGCATAGTTGAGAGTTCTTTATCATACTCATCACATGATCATATCTTTTCCTTACAAGGGCAAGCTTGAAAATGTACTCCGAAGCATCAATTGAGATAACCCTACTCTTCCCATCTCGATCCAGGCAATAGATAACGTTCCCAGCGACCCTAGTTATGTAAATAGGGACATCTAGAGTTTTTATGATCCCACTGTCCCCATTAGGAAGGCAGTACTTGATATGGTTTAAGGTTGTGTAAATAAACACACCGTTTTCATCCCAGGCACCACTTTTAACTCGAATAGTCTCATGAAGCGTGCACCGGTGGACTAATTTCTTATTAGCAATAACTATAGCATGTTTGCTCAAAAGGGCAACAGATTCCATATCAGTCGACCAAACTACGTACTTGACTGCTGGTGTCTGAAGTTCACCAAGAACCATTCTTTGCTGAAGATCGAAAATTAGCACTCTATCCTCCGCCCTACACAGCAAGCTCCCTGTTCCAGCATAAAAAATTGCATCCGTCGCAATGGGAAGTGCACTCTTCTTCACAATTTCATTCTTTAAATTTTTCACTAACACTTGATTATTGCTCTTTTCGAGAACAGCAAACCTATTTCGAGCTACAAACACAGCTGAAGCACCAGCTCCTTTTTTAGCTTCTTGCATATAATCAGCTCTCCCCAAAGCGTCTTTAGGTACAATATAGAGCTCATATGATCCCCCATCAACATCAGAACAGAGTAAAACAGCATTTTCTGTAGGGCTATATGACAATGTCCTCGGTGCCTGGTTCAAGCTGACTGACCCGGGCCTTCTTATAGGAACCACTTGTGTGTCCTTTTGAGTTGAAAACTCATATACACGCAAGAACCGATCTTTTACATAATATAAAGTATCACCACTCACAGAAAAAGCAGGGCGTTCTCTTTCCAATTTAAATACGATCATGCCACTGTCATGACCGGCGGCAAGAAGGTTCATTTCAGGGTGGGCAGAAAGAATCCAGAAACGGTCATGTTCGCGGCGGAAAGTATGTATACCTGTTCGTTTTGTTGCATCCCATATGCGGATGGATTTGTCTTCAGAATTGGATACGATGATATCTTGCTTAGCGTGGAACAATACACAGGACACATTGTTCATGTGGCCACGCAGTGTGTCCACTTCCCAAGCCTTTGTATCTGTACAAGAAGAATAGCAAGGTTAGTGTACTAATATATACCAGATATAAAACAGATGATCTCATACAATTTATTCAATTTTTGGCGAATGACAAGCAAAAAAATTCTAGAATTTCTCCAAACTAAATAAAAACATCACGATGCTAACAATTTGATTGCTATTTTGGTTTTCTCTGTATGTCCAAAGGTATACATTGTCCTGTGTATCATTTGTACCCAGGCAAAGATATCTGAATATCTATGTGGGCATGTTTTTCTCTTTTCGTTTTCTTCATGTTCTATTGGCTAAAGATTTACTTTCTTTGTTACTCTCGGTCAGTTGGCAAACTAAACTATTTTTTACCAAAAGAAACAAAGAAAAGTTACAGAAGATTATTTTTTGTTGTCAAACAAAAGTCATATATATATAGCTTGGGAAGAAATTTGAAAAAAAAAGAATTGTTTAAGACTATCCTTAATAGTTTTTCTCAAAATTTGGCAAAAATTATCATGCCAAATTTACAAGTCTTCTAAATTGTATTGTAAGGCAACTGTGGAATAATAATTTGTGAGAGTACATTCGGCACATAACGATACTTCGATAGATTAAAAAAAAAAAACAATTAGAAGAGATTCTTGAGCTTACCGTTCATGCGCCACAACTTCACTTGCCGGTCATCAGCTCCGGATACAATAAGAGGTAAGGTGGGATGGAAAGAAGCCCAATTAACACCGCGATCGTGACCTTCCAGTACATATTTGACAACCGCATCAACTCCTCCAAACAAATCGCTATTCATTTGGCTCAATCTCAATATATCATCAGCTGGTGAAACCGTCTTTTTTCTTAAAGCCCCAATATCCCAAACCCTAACAGTTTGATCCAAGGAAGCAGAGACGACCAAGTCCTCCTTTGGATGGAAAGAAGCGCACATAACATAGTGATTGTGTCCAGTTAGTACCGAGATGCAATTGCGGGATTGCCAATTCCAGATCCTAATTGTTTGATCATCGCTCGCACTAACAATCCACGGGTATTCGTCGTGGAATTGCACGGTGCGGATGTAATCGAGGTGGCCAAGAAGGGTGAATAGGCACCGGTGGGTCTTATAGTTCCAGACCTTGATCTTGTAGTCATCTCCTGCAAAATGGTAGCATAACAATAACTCTCAATTAAAAATAGTGCATTCTTGAAAGTTGAAACCGCACAACATAAAGAGGAATTCCTAATACAAATCATAATCAAATCAAAATTAGCTTAAAATTATACCAATAATGTGATCTCGTGTTCAGACTTATTTCAACTATCAAATAAGATAAAGACAGTATCAAGAGATCATTGAGTGAGATAATGACTTTGATCAATTAAAGAAGAGAAAATTGATATAAATGATCATTGCATCAAGAGTTCTAGACCTTGTACCTTGCAATCATCTCCTACACTATGGTGGTAGCATAACCGTCATTACAATTAGCGCATTCTCAAAAATGCACAAATAAAACAATTCAAATGAAGCCATTCATGCTTTACATATATCTAGATGTATGCATGTACATATAGAAGGGAAATTCCTCTCTGGAACTCGTAAACTATCAACAATCACGATATCAACTTTGGCTTAAAGTTGGTGAAATGAAACCAGAGTTCGCTGACAACAGAAGATAAGATGACAATAAATGCATTAAAAATGCAGTTTACTAAAATTCACAAAACTGCTGTTTTCCAGACCTTGATCTCTGAACATATTGATTTACCGTTACAGTGCATCCACGAAAATTGAAACCGCACAAATTTAACAAATTGATTTAAACCATTCATGCTCAATATATTAAAAAAGATTTCTGAACATAAACCATAGAAAAAAATTCAATATTTCCCAAAAATGGGAAGCCAAATCAGATCCTATAAACAACAGCAAAAAAGATAAAGAGTACTAAACCATTCAGCATAATTATAATCCCGAAAAGCACATTCTCAATGGTACGAAAATCAAACAAATAGCTTTTAACCATTCCTGCTAAACCAAAATATCAGCAACAAACAATCAAATCATACAAAAATTGAAGCGAAGCCAAATCAGATCCCATTGCAATAGTAATTAAGACGAGAATTAAACCAATTTCGATTAAATTTAACATAGAATTCGCAAATCTGCCCTAGATCACAACAGATAACCTAAATCCTCCCAGATCTAAGCCGGAAATTCATCAACTAAAACAAACCAAATTGCAAATTTTCATGACAAGGACAGGAATAGGATTGCGGAGGCGTCACCTCCGGAGACGAAGAGGGGCTGCGTCTTGTGGAAATGGACGCCGCGCACGGGACCGTCGTGCTCATCGAAGCGGTCGATTAGGGTTCCCATCCGGTAGTCCCATAGCTGGATCACGCCGCTGTGGAGGCTCGCGAGGATCCACGGCCTCTTGCTGTGGAAGCTGAGCCCCTTCACCCGGTTGCTCTTCGTCTCAAACTTCGTCAACATCTCCTCTCCTCCTCCTCCTCCTCCTCCTCCTCCTCCTCTTCCGTCACCCTCCTCCCACGCTAGCGACTACAACAAACCCTACGAAATCGAAACGGATCAAAGATCACACCAAAAAAACCGCAAAAATCAGCGAAAAATCACATCGCCGAGGGCTAGGGTTAAGGATGGAGCACGGATCTGAGATCGGGTAGGGGGAGGTCGCTAACCTGGGGATCCGGGAGCGGATCTGGAGCGTCGGAGATGACGAAGAAGAGGAGATCTACGCCGCGAACGAATTCGGAAGAGGAGATGGGATCGCCACAACACCGCCACAACAACGACGACGAGATCGCGCGTTACGCTCTCGCTCTTTCTCTCTAGTAATTAAAATGTTGGGGTTTCTAAATTTTTGCTTCTTCGATCCATTTAATTTTTCGTTTTATATATTTAAACAGGTATTTGGGTGGGCATGGGAATATTTTAATTTATATTTTTTTAGTTGCTTCATTGTGAAAGTTGGTAGCCGTTGATTTGATCGCGGGGAGTCATGGGAGAATTATCGGCCGTTGGATGAGATCGTTTTGACGTGGGACTGTGGGAGGAATGAACAGTAAACTAGGGATGCAAATGGATCCAAATGGATCCGGGTTGGTGGATCACCCATCCCAATTTACCCCAAATAAAGCGATAAGTGAGAATATAAAATAAAAAAAAAATATATAATTCGTTTCAAATTCGTAAATAGTGTGGGAGGTAGGAGAAGTTTTTTTTTTTTTTTTTTTTTTTTTTTTTTTTTTTTTTTTTATCTGTTCAAATTCGTAAAAAATTCATCAGTTCATCAAAACATATATTGATGGATACTGTCGGATTTTAGACACATCCATAATTTTCTTCGGATGCAAATACGAGTGTAGACAAATATTAAATTTTTGTTATTGTATCCGCTTAAAACAGACTCCGGTTCAATTATAAATCAAATTTATATTCGGATAATAATATATACTGGTATGTATATATAAATATAAATTAAAATTAACGCGAATAAGACACAATATAATAAAAATTGTACACTCGTGTTTAAACTTGGCATACCTATATTTTATTTAATAAAATTTAATATTTTAACAAATATAAATATATTTTTTACTATAAAATTTATAATAAAACAAATAAAAAAACACAATAAAAAATAACTTCATTCTCCTACCATATCTATTAACATCCCTTTTATATCTCAAGATAAAAATTGTCGTTTTTTTTAAGAAACAATATTTGCATTCATTTTTTTTGTTTATTTGTTTTTGAATTCAAATTTGGATGTAAATATAAGAATGTTGAGTTTTGATATCTATATTTGCATCATATTAAATCCAGTGTCTAATTCTTTTGTCCTAACCACTTTCATCCCTAGTGTGTGTAGAACTAGGCTACTATACTATACATTGTACTAAGTCATCGGTAGTATTAGATTTTTAACCCTGGGAAGATGGGACGTGGAGTTAGGATGATAGTGGCCTCTAAGGGTTTAGTGGATGATTGAAAAAATAATATGATCTAACGGATAAAAATAATCGAAGGGGTAGATCTAACGACTATGATAGCACCAAGTGCTAGGTGCTATCGATAGTATAGTAGCCCGACTCTCTCCCTCTCTTTTATATATATATATATATATATATATATATATATATATATATATATATATATATATATATATATATATATATATATATATATATATATATATATATATATATATATATATATATAGAGTAGAGCTTGTATACTTTTAAAAGCATAAGATAAACTATGCTTGTAAATTTTTTACCATTGAATTTGCATTGAGATTTGTGCTTTTGTAAAGTCAACTAAAGAGAGAGAAAGAAAAAGTAAATAGCACAAATCTTAATGTAAATTCAATAGTAAAAAATTTACAAGCATATTTTTGCTTATGCTTTTGAAAGCATATAAGCTCTGATCTCTCTCTCTCTCTCTCTTTCTCTCTCTCTCTCTCTATATATATATATAGAGAGATATATATATAGAGAGAGAGAGAGAGCGCGCGCGTGCGCCTATGCTTTCGAAAGTATGGAGGTTTTTGTGCTTGTAAATTATTTTCAATAATGAGATATCCGATTCTGCGAGCGAGCGCTAGACTTCTATACTGTCAAAAGTATGAAGAACTCTGTACTAAGTTGTTTTTAATGATGAGATATTCGATTCAGCGATCGATTCTATTAAACTTGATCTACAATGTTAGAACTATTTAGAAACCAAATTTTATAATTTTTTTATTTTTTTTTTTTGCCTAGCGAACGAGTAGCCTCAAAATGAACAGCTGAAAATAAAAATTTTATAAAAAATAATGATAAAAAACTTAAATGTTAAATCAAAAGTTTTGATCTTATTTTTTATATTAAGTAAATTTTTTTATTAAAATTTTACATAATTTGAATTGTTCTATATCGTTGAATACCAGATCGGCCATTAAAATAGTTATTTTTGAAACCCATTGATTACTTGATAAATGATGTCAAAAAATTATGAAATTTGATTTCCCAATAGTTTTAATAATATAGATGATGTCTAATAGAGTCAATCATGAAATCGAATGTCCTATCATCGAAAATAATTTACAAATATGATGGCTTTCGTACTTTCGGAAGTGCAAGAGACGTAATATATATATATATATATATATATATATATATATATATATATATATATATATATATATATATATATGGAAAATGCTACTTGTACACCCCATTTGGGGGTGTACATCGCACACCCCACCCATCCAATGGGTGGGGTGTGGTGAGGGGTCACTTCACAATTTGTGAAGTGACCCCCCCCCCCCCCCCCCCCCCACCCTTAGATGGGTGTCACTTCACAATTTGTGAAGTGACCCCCCCCCCCCCCCCACCCTTAGATGGGTGGGTGTAAGATGTACACCCCCTTTGGGGGTGTACATGTAGCGTTGCTCTATATATATATATATATATATATATATATATATATATATATATATATATATATATATATATATTATACACGCACAAAGCAATTGATGCTTATAAGTTTTCTACCGTTAGATTTACCTCTTTGACTAATTTCATTTCTTAAATTATTCTATTCCACCAACCATTCACTTAACCCAAGGGTCCCACTATCATCCTAATCATACATCTTTTCATCAAATGACTAAAAACCTACAAGCACTAATGACTTAATATTTTTAAAAATATAGGAGCACAATTATATATATATATATATATATATATATATATATATATATATATATATATATATATATATATATATATATATATATATATATATATATATATATTAGAGCTTATATACTTCAAAAGTATAAGCTCATTCATACTTATAAACTTTTTACCATAGGATTTGTATTAGAATTTGTGTAATTGCATTTTTTCTTTCTCTCTTCTTAATTGTCTTTATAATAACACGGATTCCAATACAAATTCTATGATAAAAAAGTATGGATGAGGTTGTATTTTTGAAAGTATATAAGCTTTACTCTCTATATATATATAGAGTAGAACTTATATACTTTCAAAAGTATAAGCCCAACTATACTTATAAATTTTTTACCATTGGATATTTATGCTATTGTATTTTTTCTTTCTCTCTTTTCAGTTAACTTTACAATGCACAAATCTCAATACAAATCTAATGGTAAAAAATTGACAAACATAGTTGGGCTTATACCTTTTTTTTTTTAGAGAAAGGTAGCACTCGCTTCGTTTATTTTTAAAATAAACTTAGCTGAAAATGTGAAATAACTAGACTTCGAACTCGAGTCACAAATATCAACCACCAAACCCTTTACCACTTGCAATAGAAACAGCTAATATATATATATATAATCCGGCTACTATACTATCGATAACGCTAATCATTTAGTGTTACCAAGTTTTTTACCGTTAGATTTACCCCTTTGATCATTTCCACTTCTTAGATCGTACCATTTTTCCAACCACCCAACTATCATCCTAACCACAAATCACTTAATCCAAGGGTCAAAAATCTAATAGACCAATAACTTGGTACTATTAATAATATAACACCCTAGGTCTATATATATATACCTAATAGTATGATCTAAGGGGTGGAAATGATCAAAGAAATAAATCTAATGGTGAAAAACTTGGTAGTACCAAGTGTTTGGTGCTATTTATAGCATAATAGCCGGACTATATATATATATATATATATATATATATATGCTGGAATACTATTAATAGTACCAAGTCATTGGTGCTATTAAGTTTTTAAACGTTGAATTAAAAGATGTGTGGTTGAGATGATAGTGGGCCTCTTAGGTTTAATGGGTGGTTGAGGAAATAATAAAATCTAACGGATAAAAATAATTAAAGGAGTTGATCTAAGGGTAGAAAACTTGATAGCATCAAATGCTTGGTACTATCGATAGTATAATAGCCGGACTATATATATATATATATATATATATATATATATATATATATATATATATATATATATATATATATATATATATATATATATATATATATATATATATATATATATAACTATAAAACTATGCTATAAAACTATGCACAAAGTCATTGGTACTATTAAGTTTTTAGTTTTTAAATTAAAAAATGTGTGATTAGAATAGAGTGGTCCTTTAGGATTTAATAGACGGTTGGTGAAATAATATAATCTAAGGGATAAAAATAGTTAAAATGGTAAATCTACCGGTGGAAAACTTAATAGCACAAAATATTTGGTGACATCGATAGCATAGTAACTTATATATATATATATATATATATATATATATATATATATATATATATATATATATATATATATATATATATATATATATATATATATATATATATATATATATATATATATAGAGCTAGGCTGGAATACTATTAATAGTATCAAGTTATTGGTGCTATTAAGTTTTTAATCATTGGATTAAAAAATATATGGTTGAGATAATAGTGAGTCCCTTGGGTTTAATAGGTGGTTGGGAAATAATAAAATCTAACGAATGAAAATGATCAAAGGGGTTGATCTAAGGGTAAAAAACTTGATAGCACAAATAACTTGCTACCATACTATTAATAGTACCAAGTTATTTGTGCTATCAAGTTTTTTACCCTTAGATCAACCCCTTTGATCATTTTCATCCGTTAGATTTTATTATTTCCCAACCACCTATTAAACCCAAGGGACTCACTATTATCTCAACCATATATTTTTTGATCCAATGATTAAAAACTTAATAGCACCAATAACTTGATACTATTAATAGTATTCCAGCCTAGCTATATATATATATATATATATATATATATATATATTATTTTTTATAGTCAAAAAAAATTAGTGCCTACACTGCTACATTTATATTTTCATTTTGTGCATGTTTGGTAAATGGAATCTCCCGCGTGCGGAACTGGGTGCCCCAGACTTGCTCCGCTACACATTCCACCCCGTCAAAGTAGTTGGGCAGAATTTGGATGGAT
This sequence comes from Tillandsia leiboldiana, assembly GCA_029204045.2. Lineage (NCBI taxonomy): Eukaryota > Viridiplantae > Streptophyta > Magnoliopsida > Poales > Bromeliaceae > Tillandsia > Tillandsia leiboldiana. The sequence continues at coordinate 45,272,923 of CM055067.1, read as the reverse complement.
CTAACTTCTTGATTTTACGAATGTTGCCAACTTCATATAACACGCCGGACAGATAAACACTTGACTTTTGTGAACTCTATACTTCAGCGAATCACTTCGAACAAAATGAGCAAATCATTTTGTCTTGTATTTCAAATCTACTGTTCATTGTGATTTGTTTATTTTTTCTTTTTTCTATTTAAATTTAAGAGGATGGATTTGATACCAGAATAAAAACCATCAATCCATATATATATATATATATATATATATATATATATATATATATATATATAAATTTGAATAAGGATATAAATGAGCCGAGCTCGAGCGAGATAAGATTAACTCCTCTTGTGTTGAAATGGCTAAACATTTGGACTTGAGATTGGCTTGAGCTGGAATTCTCGTAATCGGCTCGGTTCCTTAATCAAGTTGGCTTGAGTTCAGCTCAGTAAGCTCAATAAATCACTACAACAATATTTAATTATGTGAAAATTATATATCGTAACTATCGTAAGAACTTTTTTTTGAGATCAAGATAGCCGCTCAATTCATAGGAATAATGAACTAGGCTAATACATGAGACAACGAGGCCTCCGGAGAGAAACCAAAAAAAATAAAAATAAATAAATAAATAAATAAATAAAATTATAAAGAGAAAAAAAAAAAACTCTAGAGAGCAACTTGGACCCACAGGTCCCTGAAGACCCGAATAGCCGCCACCAGGCACCCAGCCGATAATTTATGGTTGTTAAATATTCTCTTGTTCCGATCCAGCCAAATTCCTCACCAGGCGGTGGCGATTGCCAGTAACTCCCTTCTAATTAGAGTATCGCTAAACAAACGGCAAGTATTCCATAGCCTTAGAAGCGAATTGACTGATAAGAGAGCAGACCTATTTAGAAGGAGTCCTTGTAGGATACTTCTAGTAAACTTAGAACCCAAAAAAAGATGGTCGACAGTCTCAGACTCGTCCAGACAAAAAGTACAACGGTCATCCCCATCCCACCCATTTTTTTTCATGTTATCCTTGGTGAGAACCCTTCTCTTGAGCACCAACCAAATAAAGATCTTAACCTTGAGGGAGCTCTAATCAGCCACGATTCCAAAAAACTATTGTCGGAAACGCCACCATCTTGAAGGAAGTCATAGAACGATTTGAGCGAAAAGAGTTGTGACCTTGGTCATCTCCATCTTTCTTCGTCCTTTCTATCCGTGGAAGGGGTCACAGAGATCGCCCCTTTTAACTTCAAAACCAACTCTCTCAAAACCAACTCTCTCTCAAGCAGGTTACATGGTATGAAGCCTCCCAAAATCTTATCCCACTTCCAACCATTCCCCCCATCCTAATCCTAGCGTCGCACCTCTTTCTCTCTCTTGCTAAACCTAGCGCCCCTCTTTCTCTTCCCGCGCGCGCAGCAGCAAGCGCGCGCGGGCGGCACGCACAGCAGCAAGCGCGCGCGGGCGGCACGCACAGCAGCAAGCGGGCAGCGCGCTGGCACCGGCCGCGCGCGGCGCTGGCTGAGGCAGGGCGTCTGGGCGCGTGGCATGGCATCCCGCAGTGCGGGCTGGGGCAGCACGCGCGGGGGCGAGCAGTGCAGGGGCGCGCGCAGGCAGCGTGCAGCAAGCGCGCGCGAGCGGCAGCAATCGCGCGGCACGCGCGCAGGGTTAAACATACTTGGACCACATAGGAGTCAGCTATTTTTAAAACCACCTTATACCCTTCTATGCTGATTTAATTCCTTCTTCGTAGTAATGAACTAAGAAATAAAGAACACCAAAGTAACCCTACAAACCACTCCACGAATTTCGTAATTAAGCCAAAGATCTGGACGTAGCAATAAAAATAGAAAAAATGTAGGTCAATTTTTCCCGGACAAGTCCCACAGATGATGTTGGGATTGTTGCTACTGCAGGAATGGCCCGGCTTTGGAATACTGCGCCTGGCCGTTGCGGACTCCTGCATCGTCACGGGAGTCTGAAACGTCTTCGTTGATCCGCCTCCTTCTTCGGTGAAGGGCTCCAGCGGCATTACAGGCTGCAGCATGGTTTAGGTTATCATCATCATTATCATCATCATCATCATAAAGGTTAGTAGTATTGATCTACGGGCCATCGCAAAAGAGAGCACGAATTTTGAAAAAATATTAATGTCTAGAGAGGAGGTTTTATAGATATTTCCAAAAAAAAAAGCAGGTAAAAAAAAAAACATACTATAATAGTGGATAGTGATAGATAATAAGTATTTTTATAGGGTTTTAATATCTATCACTATCCACTATTATATAGAATGTTTTTTTTTTTTTTAAACTGTTTTTTTTTTTTTTTGACTGTTTTTTTGAAAGTGTAAATGTAGTATTGCTCTGGAGTGACCCATTATCTATTTTCGAATTGATGAAGTATAGCAGTTATCTTAATAGAAAGCATACTTTTCGACTTCCATCAAAATTTTCTAATTTAAAAAATATACAGAGAGATTTTTTATGTTATACTATTTCTAAATAGTTTTTTTAATTTAATTTTTATTTTCCGTTGAAATTCTAATGTTTTTTAAAAAATTATTTTTTAATATTAATATATAGTACACATATACTATTATAATTAAAACTGTATAATCTCAATTAAACAGCCCACTCATTCATTCATTGATAAATTATAATTAAATTAATTCACACTCTTATATAAGATGAACTAAAAAAAATTTCAATTAATTATTTAATTATTTAATAATTTTATGATTAAATAAAATAATAAAATTTAGAATTAAATATTATGAAAATTTTAAAAATTGTTGAAAAATAAAACTAAAAAATAATTAATTCGAAAGCGTGTGAGATACTATTTTAAGACATATTTTTATCGTTTGTGAAAGATTAATCGAAAACACCGTTTTAAAATACGATCAGAATTTTTTTTTCTACCATGATCGCGCGTGATAAAAGTTTACATTTTTTCAACATTAACAAAAAAAATTAAACAAACAAAAATAAATAAAAATACCTATCAAGTAATTTTTTTTTTTACTTGTCTTTGTTTATAATGTTTATATCACATTTGAACAGTAAATAAAATGTATAAATAATCAACTATTCCTAATGTAAGTGGTAAATAACTTAATGGTTGATAATCCAAAATTTCGAGTTCAATTTTTTTATATTTTTAACTAAATTTATTTTAAAATAAACGAAACGATAATTAAATTTATTTTAAAATAAACGAAAGGATAAAAACGAATAAAGGAAAACTCCTTGATGAGAAATATAAGAAATTCCTGAAATTCCTTTATGAGAGCTCTATGAGAACTTTGAACCTTGTTTAACTTTTTTACAAGGCTTGACCTTTTTCAACACATTTTTTAACTTTCTTTATGAGGTTTCATCGCTTCCGTTCTTTATAAGATGTTTTCTTCCATTCTTTATAAGATGTTTGCTTACTTGAACCGTTCATTTTTATAGAGTTTCGCATGCTTCTCACATCTTTTGTTGAATTTTCTTTATGAGGTGATTAGTTTGCATACTTTTTCTATGAGGTGTTTAGTTTGCATGCTTTTTTTTATGAGGTTTTTAGTTTTCACCTAAGTGATACTTTAACAGTTGAATTGTCCTTTATGAGATTTTCTCTCCATGTCAGTAAATAAAAATAATAATAAAAAAAAAGTTATGTTAGTAAATATAATAAGAATACAAAAAAAAATATTATGTTAGTAAATAATAAGAATACAAAAAAAAAACATGTTAGTAAATAATAAGAATACAGAATACAGAATACAGAAATTTTTTTTAGAGAGATTGCTTTAGTACAGAAAAAATTTTAGAGAAATTTTTTTAGCAATTTAGAGAGAAACTGCGCATAATATTTTAGATAACGATATTTATATATTTTTTATTCAATATTTTTTTTTTTATATTTGTACTCGATATTATATTTATAATCGACATTAATTTGAGAGAAAATTAAATAATATTAAGAGACAAACAGAACTCGATCTCACGTTTAGACTCGAAATTTTTTAATAGATACAAAACGTGGGCTAAATAAAATAAGAAAAATTAAATTATATTATGAGCCCAACTCAACCTCATCTTTGGAATCAAAGATTTTTAATAGACCCATAAAGTAGACTTAATTAAATAGAAAAAAACTCGAGATTGCTTACGTACTTAAATGAAAAAAAAAATTAAACAGGCATTACATGACTCTAACTAAAAATCATCTATTTTGATATCTAAATTATATATAATAAACGTTATTTTTTTAAAAATTATTTTTTTAAAGAATAATATTTTAAAATTTTAATGGGTTAAATTATATATTTTAATTTGTTAAAGAATAATAACTTGATCTGAGAATTGAAAATATTGCAAAAATTGAAGAACTGTGGATTGAAATATCGCAAAAATTAAGAGCTTTATATGATTAGAAAATCCCCAGTGTAGGCATTCTAATTTAGAAGGGTTGGATAGGGTGCCAAGCCGTTGTGTTTTGTTCCCACACTTGTTAGAGTGAGCCATTTATTTGTTAGTTGTATTAATACTGGATGAGCCACAATAAGTTCTGACTTATGAGGATGTATAAATTTTTTAAGAGTTTAGAGAGTTGCATGTTGTAGATATATATATATACTACACTGCTTATGAACTTGAAAAGTACTGCTCCTTTTAATCCTACTAGGGATTTTTTGTAATTAATCCTAGTAGAGATTTTTTATAATTTTGTGGATGTGTTTTGATCAATTGCATAAATGATGCTTCTTTTATTAGGATGAACCAATTTATATTTACTTTTACCAATTTAATCTTATGTTTGAGCACGACATGGAAGCTCATTTATTAATGAGCCGAACATGAACCGACTTTTGAACAATAAGTTGAATTGTTAGGCATGGAAGCTCATTTATTAATGAGCCGAACATGAACCGACTTTTGAACAATAAGTTGAATTGTTAGTTTTATTGACCTGACGAAAAGTTGAAAAAAAATTAAAAAACAATTAGAACCTTCGGCTAATAATTAAAATTTATAAAATATCAGTCTTTTTATATTTGGTCGTATCTTTCGGCATCTTTATGCACTAATTAATTAGTTCGAGATGTATCCTTATTAAAGTGCCAATTCACGTATATAGATAGACATGAATCTTATACCAACAAAAATTATGTTAAATATATTTTATACACCTAATCTATATCATAACGAACTTAATTGGTTAATTAAATTTGACTCAATCCAAATTCAAAAAAGCATAAATCCGCAACAAAAATAACTCAAAATTTTACAAGAAAAATTTAAAAATAGTCAAGGGGTCTATTTTAAAATAATCTTTAGTTGAGGGGTCTGCTTACAATTTAGCACCTTCTTTAAAAAGAAAATTGCTAAATGTGTCATAATTATCATAATTATTTGTCTAATTAATTATTTTATTTATATATTTTGCATATCAGTTTATCTAATATTTTATCTATTACAAATTTTTAGCGTGTCAAATTTTTTAAAATCATTCAATATTATTATAGTTTAAAATATATTTAATTATTTGATTTTTTGTAAAATTTTTCATATTTAATATTCAATATTATATCATTTTCTCTAATAAATTTTACGTATTTAGTTACATAATGTCTATTTTTTACTATTTAAATATTTTACCCTTTTCAAAGAATTTATTTAAAAAATTTACAAATTTGATTTACTCGAACTTTAAATCTACAAGATAAATATAATTTTAATATTCTAATTGAACGACTTCAAATATGTAAAATAGTTATAATTATTAAGTTAGATTTTAAACTGATCATATTATATTATAAATTCAAATTAAACTAAAATAAAAAATTACGAAAAATATATTAGAATAAAGATAAAATAAGAAAGATAACCGTATATGTTAGATAAGATAAGTATTTAATTTTTAATTAGATTAGATTTCACTTCAATTTTAAATATATAAAATCCAAATCCGAGTAGAATTTCTTAATTAATTAATAACTGACCTCATATATATACCTGTAAAATAATAATAATAATAATAATCCAAACGACTAAGTACGAAACCAATACATGAAAAACTACTTGAACGGCGATATCGTTACTAACGTTCTTGAGGATATCGTTACTAACGTTCTTTCTTTTCTACCTGCAAGATCCATAATCAAGACGAAGCTTCTTGCCCGGCGCATCTGCTGCCTTACCTCCGAAGAATTTTTCGTAATGCTGCAGGCCCGCCACGCCGATGCCGCAGACTCAGGCTTCTTCGCGGTCTACAAATACGGAGCAAGCATTTACTTCGTCGACCAGCCGGCCGGCATCCCGACGACGCTTTCGAGTTTCTGCGCTCCACAGCCAGAATTCTCTCTTCTGCCAATGGCCTCATCTTCTATTTGGATAGAACTTCCAATGTTCCCGACGGTATTACCGTTTACAACCCTGTGCGCAGGACATCGGTCTCCGTCCTGTGGCCTTCCGACACGGAGGAGTTCTCCCATAATTTCTGCGTCGGCGTCGGCGCGGTCGTATCTAAGAAGACGTTCGACTACAAAATTGTGTAGGTGAAACCTGGGTCCGAGTGGGGTAACAATATGCACTGCAGGATTTACGACTCTCGGGACGGCGAGTGGAAGGTCGACTGCACGCTGGTGGACATCGGGAAACGGAACCTGCGGCTCGACGAGCCCGTCGTCTGCGGGAGCACTGTGTTCTGGGCATCGGACTGCGGGGCATACATGTCCGGGGTCGACCCCTACGTGATGACGGTCGACGTTGACGCAGCGGCTGCTGCGTAGCGCTCTCGGATCGTGCCTCTGCCGGCCGAGGCGGTGGCCGCTGGTTCGCCGGATCAGTACGATATCAGGATCGCGCGGTGGCCCCAGAGCGGGCTGCTATGCTATACTTGATCCAGTACCGGAAGGTGACCTCCGTTTTCGCGCTGTGGTTGTTCAAGACAAACGAGGAGGATACGGCGTCCCCGGGGACGTGGAAGAAAATTGTTGAAGTAGGATTTGATGCGATTGCGGGACATGAGCGGCAGGTCAGGTCGTTCACGTTGATAAACTGCGATATGTTGATCTTTATCACCGTGTGTTGCCAGCTTTACTGTTACAGCCAGCTTTACAGTTACAGTTTGAGCAGCCGACAGCTGAAGAATCTCGGCCGTATCAACTCACCATACTTGGCACTGATCCCTTACGCGAACACCCGGCGCCCCTGCGGCAATTTTCTAAACTTATTGTAGATTGCTTCTCTATCTAATTAACTCCCAAAATGAAAGCCTGCAGCTTCGGATAATGTATCTTATTATAGCCATGCAGTTTTTTTTGTTCTTCCAAATTTCTTTTTAGATATCTTAGCTTGTCTATGTTTTGATAAATTTGCTAAAACATCTAACTCTGATTAATGCATTATCTTAGCTTGTCTATGTTTTGATAAATTTGCTAAAACATCTAACTCTGATTAATGCATGCACAATCCTAACTCGGTACTGGGTCATTTATACTGAAAATAAAATTTTCTAATTCCATATAATAAAAACTATCACACAAATAGAACTAATAAAACTGTAAATGCTTTAAATAAATTAAGTATTGTATGTTTAGTTAGACTAGATTTGCAATATGAATATACTCTATTTAATTAACGCATAAACCTTAACCTTAATTTTTCTTTTCCTTCCTATTTTTTCTTCCTACTATATTATTAATATAACATTAACATTAAGTATTTTGTGTTAGGCCGGCTACTATATTATTAATAACATTAATATTAAATATTTTGTGTTATTAAATTTTCTGTCGTTAAATTGATTTTTTTAATTATCTTTATCTGTTTAGAATCAAACAAGAGCCGTGTGATCCGGTCAAAAAAATAAATAAATAAATAAATAAATAAATTATTCTGAGTTATTTTGGAATATTTTTTAAAAGTTATTCTTAAATAAATATATAAATAAATATATTAATATAAATATTATCTTTATGATAATATATTTAAATTTAAATCTTATTATATTTATATAAATTAATTAAATTTGACATATTTTTATTTTATTAAGTTTTATCATTTATATATTAATATTTAATTATTTTATTTTATATTAATTATTATATATATTAAATTATTTTTCATATATTATATATTTCTTTTAAATTTGTACTGAATATATTTTATATTTTATTTATTTTAAAATAAAATAAAATATATTAATTATTTTAAAATAATTAATAAGTAAATTTTTATTATAAAATAAATAAAATATACATCTTAACTTTGAATGTAGATATAGTATTGCTCGTGTTTAAACCATAGTTAGTTAATTCGGATTCGGCAAAAATTCGGCAAAAATTCGGTACGGATATAATACGGATAAAATTCGTATCATAATTTTAAAATTCGTTGAAAAATTCGGCTAAAAAACGAGCTCGTCAATTATTCGGATACGTAATTTATACGGAAATAATACGTTCACTAATTAAAAATTCGGGATAAAAAATTCGGCTATTAAATTAAAAAAAAATTAAAAAATTTATACTATTAGTATAAACAATTATAATTTTTTAAAATAATTTAATCAATTTATTTTAGAAATAAATAAAATATTCATTTAGAACAAAAAAAAATATAATTTTAAATTATTTCCGACAAATAATTTTAATTGGGATTCTCAATAATTCGCGAATTAACTGACTATGCTTTTGAAAAAGAACGAATTTTTCACCCAAAAATTCGTAATTCGTGAATAATTCGCGAATAATACTTTTTGATTCAAAAATTCACGAATTATTCCGAATTTTTGGAAAAAGTCAGAAACTGCACATTTAATTCGGATTCTCAATAATTCACCAATAATTCACGAATTAACTAACTATGGTTTAAATATATGCCTAATTAATAAAAGTAGGGGATGACTTTGTTGCTTTCATAGAGCTTGATGATGAACATTGGGGGATGACTTTGTTGCTTTCATGGAGCTCAGGACAATCAATGATGATGAACTGCTTTGAAGTTGCCCTAACAATCGTGCAATTAATCTGCATGATTTCATTATTTTCATGATTTTTATTAGTTCTTGCGGGTAGAGAGTTGAAAAATATAATTATTGGAAATATATATATATATATATATATATATATATATATATATATATATATATATATATATATATATATATATATATATATATATATATATATATATATATATATTTATTTATTTATTTATTTATTTATTTGAGAGAAAGACAGTATATTATTTATTTTATTTATTTTAAAATTAATTTTTTTAAAAATATAAAGTAATTAAATTTTGAATTCGAAATCTCGAATATCAATCATTAAATTTTTTGGCCCGTGCGTTAGGAATTATATATAATATAATTCATACTTTCTGTTTTTGATGTGATGTGATATTGTCTTTTTAGAGATTTTGGACAGCTTTTCAAAAATTCTAGCAGATTTGCTATCATGACTGCTTGATATAATATTTCTACTGTTATAACTACCTACATGACTTAGTGATTTGATGTGATATGTGATGTGATATTGGCTTTTTCCAGATTTTGAACAACTTTTGAAAAATTCTACCAGATTTGCTATCATACGTGCTGTTTGTCCCTAGATTACTTGATGTGATATTTCTACTATCATAGCTGCTCTATATGACTTAGTGATTTGATGTGATATTTAGTAATTTTCAGCTATTCTCCATAGATTGTGTCAGATTTTTTCAGATTCCCTATTATGACTACTCCCTTTTGCTATACATAAGATTATATTTCTATTTCTATAAATAGTAATTGTGCCAATGTAGTATACCATTGACTGTGTCAAAGTAGTATACCATTGACTGTTTGCAATCTGAAGTAAAGAAGGTAATGAAAGATAAAGAAAATAGCATTAGCCCTTATACCATTAATTAATAGAATATCCAATATTTATTCTATAATAATTGTTATACTGTTTGCTAGGTGTTCTCTTGCTTTTGTACTGTTTCGTGTGTGTATCCTACTTCAGTTCTCTTGAGTACTTAGAAGTTATTGATTACTTAGAAGGTATGGTTCTTTTCCTTGCATTGTTTATTATGTTTAATCTTTGATCAGTCTTATATGCTATCTCCTCTCTTTTCGCATTTTTTTTGGTTGGAGCATTTTGGTTTCCCTATAAGTTTTCGGTGTACTGTTATTCTACTTCAGTTTTCTTCGGAGTTATATGATTACTTAGAATGTATGGTTTTTAATTTTTGATCAGTCTTATATGCTATCTCCTCTCCCTTTGCAATTTTTTTTGTTCGAGTATTTTGGTTTCCCTATGAGTTTTCAGTGTACTGTTAAGTTTCCTTTGCCTTTTGTTATGAGTTCTGTTAAGTTTCCTTTGCCTTTCGCCATGAGTTTTGGGTCTATTGGAAATTTTTGTGATTTGTGTTTTCCTGCAGAGTTTTCGGTCCCCGTTAAGTTTTCCTTCGAGATTTGCTATGATGCTAAGAATGAATGGTCGTGGGTTTGATGGTCCATTGACTGGCAACCACTCACTGCAGAATTGTTTGTGGTTTGGATGGCCGTTCATGGGCAACTAACCATTACCCGTTGTTCCGTTGGCTTAGCTTTTACTTGCTGGCCCGTTAGCACGTCTCTTTTGTCGTCGCGCTTGAAAAAAAAAATGTTTCCCCGCATTGTTTCCGATTGTCCATGTGTCTGATCATCTATACTAATTATTTTTTTGTTATTATTCCCTTCCCTATTATTCCTATACCTGTCCTAAAGCTTTTGCCTTCCTTTTTTTTTTTGTCCTACACTGCTACGTTTTCTTGCAGTCCCTACTATGACAACCATAGAGCTTTCCTTTATCCGGTTACTTCGTGAGATTTGTGAGCAACTGTACATGGATGTGCCACAATGTGTTGTGTCGGTTGACACTGACGGCAGATTTGTGGCTTACATAGATATCCATATTACATGAAGTGAGTCTATAGTTGAACTTATCCGGTGTTGGAGTGCTTCAGCTTCCACCTCTACTGCTGCTGAGGAAGAAGCATCTCGCAATGCTGTTAAGAGATTGACTCAAGAGTTGGACTTACGTGTTAAAGACGTGAACTACGCCGATGCCTTATTTTATAAGAACCTGAACGACCAGCTTTCTTCGAATTTGGTAATTCTTTCGAGCCAGTTGTCCTTCACATAGTTTATTTTGTTCATATTATATTTTTGTGTTCTATCTATTACATAATGTCTAATACCTACTTATTGAATAGTTGTCGCTATATTTCTGTTCTCTATGTAATACATTATGTGTAAATTTCTGTTCTCTATATAATACATTATATCTAATACCTGTAGTTTACTTTTATAATATAATATTTTTGTGCTCTATGTAATATATGATGTTGAATGTCTAATACTTAATTAGTTTAATGCTTAATACTTAATTAGGTTGTAATTCCCACAGCGAAGCGCGGGTATTGACTTGAGTTCAACTCGGGAAGCTCAATAAATCACTACAACAATATTTAATTATGTGAAAATTATATATCGTAACTATCGTAAGAACTTTTTTTTGAGATCAAGATAGCGGTTTCATTCATAGGGATAATGAACTAGGCTAATACATGAGGCAACGAGGCCTCCGGAGAGGAACCAAAAAAATAAAAAATAAATAAATAAATAAATAAAACCATAGAGAGCAACTTGGATAATAAACTAGGCTAATACATGAGGCAACGAGGCCTCCGGAGAGGAACACACACACAAAAAAAAAAAAAAAAAAACCCTAGAGAGCAACTTGGACCCACAGGTCCCTGAAGACCCGAATAGCCGCCACCAGGCACCCAGCCGATAATTTATGGTTGTTAAATATTCTCTTGTTCCTCGCCAGCCAAATCCCTCACCAGGCGGTGGCGATTGCCAATAACTCCCTTCTAATTAGAGTACCGCTAAACAAACGGCAAGTATTCCAGAGCCTTAGAAGCGAATTGACTGATAAGAGAGTAGACTTATTTAGAAGGAGTCCTTGTAGGATACTTCTAGTAAACTTACAACCCAAAAAAAGATGGTCGACAGTCTCAGGCTCGTCCAGACAAAAAATACAACGGTCATCCCCATCCCACCCTTTTTTTTTTTTCATGTTATCCTTGGTGAGAACCCTTCTCTTGAGCACCAACTAAATAAAGATCTTAACCTTGAGGGAGCTCTAATCAGCCACAATTCCAAAAACTATTGTCGGAAACGCCACCATCTTGAAGGAAGTCATAGAGCGATTTGAGCGAAAAGAGTTGTGACCTCGCTCATCTCCATCTTTCTTCGTCCTTTCTATCCGTGGAAGGGGTCACAGAGATCGCCCCTTTTAACTTCAAAACCAACTCTCTCAAAACCAACGCTCTCTCAAGCAGGTTACATGGTGTGAAGCCTCCCAAAATCTTATCCCACTTCCACCCATTCCCCCCCTCTCCTAGCAAACCTTCACCCTACAGCTCTTTTCCCTTAACCTCTCATAAATGCTGGGAAAAAGAGTACGAAGGAAAGTGTGTCCCTCCCAGATGTCAGACCAGAAGTAGGCAATTTGGCCATCACCAATCAAGAATGTCGCTCCACATTTAAAGATATCCCTAGTTGAGAGCACATTGCGTCACCACTGTAAAAACGGCCTAAAGGAGGCACCCTCTCTTAACAGTTTCCTCCTTTTATAGTAAATCCCTTCGATAAGGGGCCCCCCACAGGTGGCACTTGTCAGAAAGAAACCTCCACCACCACTTGGCAAGAAGGGCTTTATTCATGTTCTCAAGGTCCAGGACTCCTAGTCCTCCTCCCTCCTTTGTACTCCTACAGACCGACTTCCATCGTTTGAGACAGTGACCGCCAGAGGTGAAAGTTGTACCCTTCCAGAAGAACGCCCTACGTAGCGCCTCACAGCGCCTAATGACCCATTTAGGCACTTTGAACATTGAGAGGTGGTAGAGAGGTAGGATGGAAAGTATCGAGTTCACCAAGACTAACCTACCTCCCTGAGATAAGAGTTTAGCTTGCTACCATTCAATTTTATATTTATTCCTTCAAAAATTTTAAATTGTTCATATATGTTCCTACCGTCAATGTCCGTCAGAAAAATATACTTAATTTTGGTTAATGAGTAAGGTAAATTTATTTTTTTATCCTTTCAGATATTTTTGCGCTATTCTAATTGTTGGGACCTTTAGAGGAATATATTTATAAAAATAAAATTGATATTTTACTTATATTCTGTTAAAAAATAAATAGTGAGTTAACCTTAACAAATCAGATAAACATATATGAACAAATTTATATTTTTAAAAGAATATATATAAAAAGTTAAATTTTTTAAAAAATATATCTGCTATTCGATTTGGATGTACAGAATTAAGCCTAGAAAAATAAGCATTTTGAAAAATTTTGGGGTAACAACAAGTGCAGAAGAAAAATGAGAAAACATCTGAGCTTAGTTGTTAAGTAAAGAAGAAAAGTACTTCATCTACCATCTGCTTATCTTTCTTCTAGAGTATGTAGTTGACCAGAAAAGTAGTCTAGCTAGAAAAAGAATGTAAGAAAGAAGGATAAAAGGGCAATCAAGAAACTCCTTTCCTTCACTAGGAAGGGAATCATTAGTAGCTTAAGAATTTGGAATCATATTATAAATTAAAATACAAAAATTTTTTCTATAAATATTTAATTTTTTATTTTTTTTTCCTGATATTTGAAAACCTATATTCTGCACACTCAAAATTTTGAAACTATTTTCAGAAAATTACGGCATTAATTAAGAGGGTAGAATGATCAGATTGTAATCACTTGTTCTAGAAGAAAAAATAATAATTTTAAATATATTTTTGCTATTTATCAGAATATTTTTATTATAAATCATTAAAAATAGACGGAATAGTGATGGAGACTTATGGAAGGAAGGCTAAGTGCATCAAATTAAAATTTAAAAAAAATAAATTATAAATTTTTGAAAATTTTATAAAAAGGTACTCTGTAGTTTAGCTTGGATTATACCTAAGCAATACAACATAAACAAGAATTATTCTTATTTGGTAAAAATGTATGGTGTTAAATTAAATAAATTAGTCATTGTTTTTCAAAAGTTTAGACGGTTATAAAATTATATTTTTAATATTTATATTCAATTATTCTTTTTATGTCTTGACTCGAGATATTTTGATAAGTTAAAAATTAATATGATTAAAAATTTTGCGGAACTCGAATTCAGAACATTTTGTTTCTATATCATATTAAATTATATGACTATTCTAATCACTATTTCATAGGACAGTTAGTAAAAACTTTTTCCTATCTATAGATACTGTGACACAGGATTAGTGCGGATTGTAGGAATGAAAATGGATCCGATATAATTCGATCCGGCAATCTGAATCTGAAACTTGCTTTGATACATCCTGAGTCCATTTTTGATAATTTTTTTTTAATCCTCAGTTTTTTTCATTTTTTCTTAACTCTTTTATAAATGCTAGAAACCTTAAATTTGCATTGGCAAATGTTTTTTTGCTTTTAGTTCTGCATATTTATTAAATATCTGATTTATAGCTGTATCTGTTTAGTACCCAACCTGTGTCCCGGATATGAATTTAAATTAACCAATATCCAAATCCGGATCCGGATTTGACTAAAAAATATAGATACCGATATGGATTGGACATTATGCAATCCATGCCCGATCCGTTTTCGAGTGTCTGTGGGTGTAGTATTGGCGTCTTTAAAAAACCCACAAAAACAACAAACATTAAACTCTGTTATTTATATATATATATATATATATATATATATATATATATATATATATATATATATATATATATATATATATATATATATATATATATTAGTCATTTTAATCAGTTTAGTTATAAATTTTGATAAATTTGGTAGCCCGTTCATTAATTGTTTAAATTTTATTTGATAAAAAATAATTAAAACTATAAAATTTGAGAAAGACACCAACAAAAATAATAAAATTTACTATTTAATCATCTAAAATAATTCAATTAAAAATTATCAAAACTTAAGAGATGTTGAGTGGCCACATCAAAAGATACTATAGTTGGAGCCAAAATTTTATGAACATAATATCCAAACAATATTATTTAAGGACTCTCCGGATGGGCGCCACGTGGTAAGCAGGCGTCCATCTCACCCTCCCTTTCATCCTCTAAAAGGTGAGATGAGCGCGCGCTCGTCACACGGCACCCATAGAAGAGTACCTAAATAATATTGTTTGAACATTATGTCCAAAAATAACTCTCCATACTTTTTTTTACCTCTTTATTCACTATTATGTATCTATAGTATTTGATAAACAAGCATGACCTTAAATAGATGAAATATACTATTAAATAAAATCATCATTGCCCAGACCTTCTGAGGAGCTAAAATCGAACTCCTCAGCTTACAGTCTTACAAAAAAAATAATTTATAATGCATCAATTATCACTGGATAACGGATTCTGACATCCAAACTCGACGATATGTTAAAAAGGCTTTAGCACGGCAAGAGTAATGTATCATGTATGTTCTCCCTCCCCTATTTTATGTATGTATATCATCATAAAATCCTGTACATGCTACAAAGCTTGCATCTCCAAGTTGGCATGGTGGTGGTGGCTGTTGCTCTGGTCTGCGGTCTCGGCGGGGGCCGAACCGTGGCTCTCGTTCGCGTTCATCTCCTGCAGGGGAGGCGGGTTCACAACCGTCATCGGCGTTGCGGTGCTGTCGGAGAGACGCCCCTTCATCTCGCGGTGCTCTTGACAGAGGGCGCACCAATGCACGCAGCAGTGGACCATGCATGGATCACAGGGAGAGTTCTGCAGAAAGTGATTATAGCAGTATTATACAAGAATGTAGGAGCAAGAGAGAGAGAGAGAGAGAGAGAGAGAGAGAGAGAGAGAGAGATTGAAGAGTAAAAGGCGGCAAGAACAATTAAAGATGTGGCAAATTCCTATGCTGATGGTTCTTGAAGAAGCATTCTGTATCTAGTTTAATGCCCTATTATTTATCTCAGAAACAAGAGTGCTTTTTTCCCCTAAATAGAACACAGCTTGGTAAATATAGAACGTGGACACATGATAAGCTTAAACATTTTTGAGAATCATACGTTGCCAAAATATAACTATGGCGAAAATAATATAACTATCCGACCCACTAGCAATAATAACTCGTCGGGTCTAAACTAAAACAGCCCAAAATGCTTAAATCCAGTTATTATTACTCGTGTCCATGTTTCTTATATATACGCAATCACAATCTCATTCTCATTCGATGTGGGACTATTAGAGGGTTCGTGCACAAAGGCAAAAGATATGCGTCTAACCAGTCATGTTGCATATGGGGATGATGATGGATAATAGGAACAAGAATGCAGAGAGTTAGTTGAGATATATATATATAAAAAAGGGTAGTATCTAATTTTCCCTTCAAAACTGCAAAAATATATTATTTACCCCTTGGATGACCGAAATACCCTTGTTGGTTTTAAAAAATTCCTTCAAATATCGATTTTCCCTTTAGGGTTTACTAATGGGATTCGGCTTTAAAAAGATATTTTGGGTATCGAGGGGTAAATTTGAAAATTTTCAATAGTAGTAAGGGGCATATAAGCAAAAGCTCCCAAAAAAGTATATAATATAGCAGCAAACACAGTGTTCTGCCAATATGCTAATCATATTCACATCTTTTGCAAAATGAAGTGTTATTCCGAGCAAAAGAACACGCATTTGACGGTGGGACCCATATCTTTAAACTTTTGACAAAATTCAGCTTCTCCTTTTCAAGCAATCGTCTTACAAGAACATATAACATGTCACTTCAGGCTAGAAAATCAATCTAGTTATACATGATATTTTCCTTCTCAAGATGGAAGCATACATACACAAGAAGAAAGAGATATTGACTGGAATATTTCCAAACTATGTATGTTAAAAAAAAAAAAAAAAATTAATAGGTGCAGAAAACAAGCATATCTTTAATTAGAGTATTTTACTTTTTTTCCTTTTTTTAAGCCCAAAACTTAGTATAAAGATGGAAGCGCACAACTATAGCTTGGATCTACCCTTTGGAGGGCTGATTTTCCAAAGGTATAAGCAAAAGAAGACAAAGATAACGAAAATTGCTATAATAACCATTAACATTCAATAATAGAGAGCAAGAGCAATCAAGATAACGACAAAAGAGAAAGGGTAAGTCACCTTTAGATGATATTTCTTCTGCAGAGATTGCCGGAAAATACCAGTGTAGATACCACACATCCACCAGGCAAAAAACAACCCTTCTCCAACTAGGAACGAAGTTCTCGGATCAATGCCATGGAATGCCGCTGTAGCTATCGCAAGTGCAATGCCACCTTCGACAAAGATAGCATGACAAATACAAGGCCTTGTCCAGGTAATATTTTCTCTGATTCTCTCAACATTGCGCCCAAACAACACACAAGGGCAAAACAGTCCAGTCCAACCTATCATTTGAAAAGAAAACTATATTAACCTAATTCTCATTTAGCAACAATTTTGGACTAAAGAGAAAGTTAAAAGATTCCTGCAGAAATGGCAAGTACTAATGAAGCAAAGTATGATAATAATCAAAAGAAATCAAACGGATTCTAATAAAAAACAACACAATTTCAAGACCTGTAAATAATAGACATCTCACGTGATCTTGCTTAACGTCGTTGCATGCAGGATTGGCGAACTTTCCGATCTCGCCTAGTTATTATAATGAGATTCAAAATGGTATCTACACATCTACATTAAAATATGTTTTGGTTGCACAATATAAGTAGTTTACAGGATCCCATTCACGTAATAGGACATTGCTTTTTCACGAGTTTTATGATCTGCTTTGTTTTGAATTCAATCTCGTGCTTTGGCATATCTTCATTTCACCGGTGATATTATCCTACATTCTACTACTTACTATATTCAAGGAGTAATTCCAATTGCCTCTTGCTTAATTTTTAACAAGAAAGGTCACAAGTACGCACTCAGAGTCCGAGCTAAATAATAATCTCACAACTGATGTAGAAATGAGGAGATGATATTGTTTGGTACCAAGTTCAAAAATGCACGAGACAAACTGAGAAATAATATAATAACAAATAGGGGATTCCCTACTAAATTTCAACCAGGAAAAGCCTTATTGCACACTCAAACTCCTATATATACTTGTTAATTAACAGGGGACTTGACTTCATGCTGCCATAAAAACCTACGTAAAATATAATATGGTTCAAACTCATTATTAGACCACCCAAATTGATGAACTTGAATCTACATAACCAAAAAAAACTAAGAAACAAAAAAAAATCATAGTATTTAAAGCTCTCTTATCCGCTCATCAAACTGTAACAATCAGATGACCCACAACACCCACAGAATTTCATAGATTCCAGAAAGATCGTGTATCAAATGATTACACCCGATCATTTTGCTCAGTCAATCGATGCGTAAGAAGAAAAAAATAGTCAGGATAAAACAGTCTATTTTCCATGGAGTAAAAATGTTTTGAATCATAACAACCACTCAGGCGGTTCGACCTGTTGAATCTTGGTGATTTTAATAGCATTACATCTTTTCCAACCTAATATGAGTCAAATAGCTTTGCAATGTAGATCAAGATCAGCAAACAATTTCTTTAAACTACTAATCATATTCGTAAGATTAAACATTTTGTGTATAGTCAAATTTCTACTATTGGCATTGTCATTTACATGAGAACAAAAACTTATCTAACTGAATCGAGCTAATCCAAAGTTCACAGATATCTTATGAACTCATCTAATCCCATTTCCATTTAGTGAATCAAATTAGGGCACGAATCGAGAAACTTCTCTTACAACTCTCAGTGTCCTCGAAGCACCCGAAGATTCCGGTCGTCCACGGCTCGTCCGCGGGCGGCGCGTAGCTCTCCGGCAGCGGCTGCCCACAGTCACCGCACCTCTTCACCTCTAGCTGAAACCAAAACCAGTTCTAATCACAACAGGAACAAAAATCTCATCCCCGACTCGCCAAATTTCCAAAAATCCTAGTGAATAAACCCTGGAAAATTGCAAAAAAAAACTCGAATCCGAGAATTGAAGGCGAATGGAAGAGACATGAGGGACGCGAACGGGTTGATTGAGCTCGCCGGGGCGGATCTCCTCCGCGGGCGCGTCCTGGACCTTGCTGAGCTTCACGTACCGCGTCGCCGGCGCATCCTCCGCCATAGCTCCACGATTCCGCGAGGCGAAACCCTAGTCGATCCCGATCCGGAGAAGAAACCCTAGAAACCCTAGAGAGGGGGCGAGGGACACTTCGAGAGGGAGGGAGAAATGACTACGAGAGAGAGAGAGGGGGAGGGAGAGAGAGAGAGAGAACGGAAAACGGAGAGATAACGGCGGTTTAAAACTCCGAACGTAAACGTCGGGGTAACGTAACGGAGTAAAAAGGGTTTAGTGGTTTACTTGTTTGGTCAAATCGTTGACTATTGCCACGCCACGAAGTGACATTTCACGGTTGCAGGGAAGAGATTGGATTTTGCCCGAGCTTCACGGCGGAGATTATTGTAAAACAATAATTATATTTTAAATATTTATTTTTTATTTTTTAATTTTTATATTTTGTTTGTTTAAAATTTCAAAAATATTTATAAAAAAATTATGATTTTAATGAAGAGGACAAAATGATCAAATTATTTTTTATTCTATTAAAAAATAATAATTTTATATTATATTTTGGTTAATTTTAAAAAATAGATTAAATAGTGGTGGAATTCTGACGGGAGAAAAATTAAATATATCGGCTAAATTATTTGAAAAAGTAGAATATAAATTTATTTTTAAAAAAAAAATATTTACAGATTTTTTTTTATATTTTAGCCTTACATTATTTTAGCCTTTAAAAAAATATATATAAAAGCATAGTTGTACTGATAAAAATTAAATTTTATATATAATATGGAATAGAAATGGAATCCTGCTAAAATATTCATACTTAAATTTTGTTTTGCCTAAATGTCCACAATAGTCGGTTGCTTCTGATCTGTAGAGCTCGTGCATAATTTAAGAGCCACTAAAATTAATCTAATAGTCAAATGAATCTAATCCGCAGCCCAAAATATTTAAGTACAGTTATTATAATTAGTGTCCATATCTCTTATATCCAATTACACGTCGTCATCCCAAAATTATAATGTGATGATTTATCTCGCTAGTCCTGTCATTTAGATCGAGTAATAACTCGTTTGGCTCTATCTACAGTAAAAAATGCTTAAGTTCGGTTGTTATAACTAGTGTTCATGTCTCTTATATATCTAATCACAACTTCATTCTCATCCGATGTTATAATTAGTGTTCATGTCTCTTATATATCTAATCACAACTCCATACTCATCCGATGTAGAACTATTGGGTGTCACACCAACACGATGATTCTAAAATCAATCCAGTCACTCTACATAATACTAGTGAAGAGGCCCGCACTTCGCAGCGAGCAGCAACTATAGAAATAATTAATAATAATAAAATATCAAAAAAAAAATTGTATATCTCACTTCTTACCTCCACAGAAAGTTTCTTATTATTGGCGGCAGGAATGAGCCCGACGACGGCTATATTAACGATCACGCCAATCCCTTCGACCATGGCGGAGGGGAGGTGAGCGCGTATTAGTGAGAGAGAGGAAAAAAAAATATTATGATAAATTAATTTGAGATAGAGATGTGAAAATTATAGATGATAATAAAATTGTTTGAATACATTATTTAAAAATTTAGTGGGAGTAAGCGAAAGAAAAAGTGAAAAATCATATCGGTAAGGATAAAAAAAAACTTGCCACATATTAAAAAGTATTAAAAATTAATATAACTTAATAAAATTTTAAATAAATACTTAATCTACATAAGATAATAATATAAATAATAAATTTAGATAGCAACTATTATCTAGAAGTGTAAGCCTCCATTCGAAATTACATTAATATTACGTTACATATGGTGAGAAATATGATAAAAAAAAAATTATATTTATTTCTATACGTAATATTACGTTTCATATATTATAATGAATCATATATATAATTTTATCCTAATTCTATTTTATCTAATAGTGTTAGATGATTTTTTTTTAAAATAAAATATATGCAAATATGTTTCACACAATATTTATATAAATGTTTAATCTAAACAATAAATTTTAGAGAGTTGCAACTATAAATTTTTTTAATATCATATATAATAATAATAATAATAATAATAATTATTATTATTATTATTATTATTATTATTATTATTATTATTATTATTGTTATGAGGTGTATAAGTAAATATTTAATCTAAATAGCGTTTAACCGAAAAAAAATCATTTGTAAAAGTTGCAAATAGGGATGTGTTTATGAATTATTAATCTTTAAGAGATCTATATACAAAAATAACATGAAGGACAAAATGGTAAAATTAGATATGTCAAACTTTGAAGTTAGGATTCAAATAAATTTTAAATGTTTAATACGGTAGAGCCACCATGAAATTTCACCATTTCTAAATGAATCTAAATGAAGACCTAAACTTTAAAAATTAGAAAATAGTATTTCTTATTTAGGGCAATTTCCTACATACCCCTAAAAATTTTTCTGTTTTCAGATTTACCCCTCTTAGAAGGCTAATATTAAAACTACACTTCTTACGTTCCTACTTCTTTCCAAAATACCCCTGAAGTTAAACTCTGTTAGTGTACCGTTTGGAACTGCCATTATCTGTGTGTAATTACTATTTTGCTCTTTGAAATATATCCTAAACCTTAAACCCCTAAACCCTAAAACCCTAAACCCTAAACCCTAAAACCCTAAACCCTAAACCCTAAAACCCTAAAAAATCCTAAACCCTAAACCCTAAAACCCTAAACTCTAAACCCTAAACCCTAGAACCCTAAAAAACCCTAAACTCTAAATCCTAAAACCCTAAACCCTAAACCCTAAAAAATTCTAAACCCTAAACCCTAAACCCTAAATCCGGGCAAAATAGGTATATCTGATAGTTTTCAACTCCGATTATTATTTAACTCTAGTTTAACCCTAGTTAACTTAACAAAGGGAAACGGTAGGGGTATTTTTAATAACGGTGGAACGTATGAAGGGTATATTGGAAAGAAAAAAATAAGAGGGGTAAATCAGATATTTCTTCATATTTCAGGGGTACACAGGCAATTATCCCTTCTTATTTAACACACAAACTTTTAAAATTTATAATTAATCATTTGGTTTATATTTTATCACTTTAAAATATACAACATTGCTCAAATAAGGGCACACAAGTAATGTAGAAGCAATACAAAATAAACATAATATTAGTGGTAAAAATAAGATGACGATAAAATTTATCATGATTGTATGATTATCTATGATGGCGATAAAAATAGATACTATTAATTTATTAACTTACCGTTATAATACTATTTTTGCCACTAAATAATAATTTTGTCGCCACTGCATGATTATTTATAATGGCGATAAAAATAACTGCCGCTAATTTACGTTACTAAATGACTATTTTCATCGTCATTGTATGCCCACAATTTTATTAACATAGTGACATTACTATTTTCCCCACTAAATGATAATTTTGTAGTAACTAATTTATTAATTTAAAATGACAACACTATTTTTGCTACTAAATGACTATTTTTATCGTCACTGTATGCTACCTATGGTGGTGATAAAAAATAGTCACTGTAATTACTTGACTAAGTACTCGACTAAGGGTTTGTTTGGACACCATAATGAGTTATTATTTAATGATAATTTATGCACTGAGAATTTTGTTATGTGATTGCAATCTAAGAATTTAAATTTTAACATCTAATTAGATCTTTTATCTATTTTTTGATTTCTTGTATTATGAATAGATTCCTAGTCAGCTCAACATTAGCAAATATCTAGTTATTAATGAATTAGGTTATTACAAGATTTATGCTATATTAAAGAAAATGTTGCAAAAAGTAGTAGATTTCATACACCTTACCCATGCTTCAATTGTAATACTTATGAGTTACTACTATATTTTGTTACCGCTTCTATAGGAAGACCTTGGTTATGTTGAATTGAGTAAATAAAAAAAATAAAAAATGAATGAGTTCTTGAAGATAGTAAATTCGTTCTCGATTGCCTATTTTAGAAATGTGATATTTTTATGTGATTTATTACAAAATATTGTACTTGTCATGTATTTGAGTCTGAAAATTATTGCTCACACCTCAAATTACTTTTTTTTCTATTACCTTTATAAGTTTAATGTGTTGTTTAGTATAAATTAGTCAAAACATATTTATTCACTTCGATTTGTTAATAATTTATAGTTTTTATTTGCGGCACGACTAATATATTCTTAGCAAGACAATAGAAATATACAAAAGTTGGATAGTTATTCAAGATAGATCTCTTATTGAATATGAGATGGATATTGATGCGTTCAACTAGGAGATGTTAGGAGAATTCGTTGCCCCTGTACTAAATATAATAATGTAATACTTATGACACGTGAAAAGCCAATTTATTTTTCAACGGGGTGACTCAATCTTATACCACATGCATCATCATGATGAATCATCAGATAAACCTGATACTAATGAACTGATAGACGAGAATATGCCAAGTGACGACAGGCATGAAAACATCAATAGAATGGTGGAGAACTTGTTTGCACATGAAGAGAATGTAGAAACTAGTGAAGAATGAAATGAGCCCACAGGATGCGAGCAGCCTAATATTGATGCACAAAATTATTTTCGCCATTTAGAAGAATGCGAACAAGATGCCTATCCTAGGTGTAAGAAATATTATAAGTTGAAGTTTTTGGTTACTTTGTTAAATTTGAAGCGTCTCAATGGATGAACAGACAAATCCGTTACAATGTTGTTGGAGTTTCTTAATAATTTCAAATCATACTACGAAATAAAAAATGTTATTAAAGATTTGGGTCCTCACTATATTAAGATTGATGCTTGTAAAAATAATTGTGTTTTTTATCAGAAGAGCCTCAAGGATGCCAGGTAAGTGGACAGTAGGTGAGGAAGAGGAAAATGCAACATTGAAGATGAAAAAGAAGATTCCACATAAGGTGTTGAGGTATTTTCCTCTAACTCCTCGATTGCAATGATTATACATGAATTCTGAAATACCTACTCTATGAAGTGGCACAACAATCTTAGACCCAATGACGGTGTTTTAAGGCATCCTGCTGATTTCATGACTTGAAAATCTTTCAATCTAAATCATTCTGAATTTTCCAAAGAGCCCTACAATATTCGATTGGGTCTAGAAACTGATGGATTCAATCCATTTGGGAATATGAGTGCCAGTTATAGCATTTGGCCTGTTGTTTTAGTTCCGTACAACTTACCTCTATGGATGTGGATATTTTTATGATATCCTTAATTATTCCTAGTACAAAAGATCCCGAAAATGACATAGATATATACATGACACCTCTTATTGATGAATTGAAGGAGTTGTGGAAGACGGGGTTGAGACATGATTCATCAAAAAAAGAGAATTTCAAAATGTTTACCGTAATACTTGGAACATATATAAGTGACTTTCTAGCATATGCCAAAAGGGGAACTAGCATGCCTTTGTTGTAACAAGTATACTGTTTCCTCCTGGTTAAGGCATGAAAAGAAGTTTTGCTATATGGACCATCGACCCTTTTTTGCCATTTGATCATAAATGGTGAGAAGATAAAAAAATCATTTGATGGGAAAAGGAAACACGACTAGATCCTAAGGCTTGATCAGGTAAGGAAGTTTTAGAGCAATTGAATCAGGTTTTATCAGGTGAGGAAGTTTTAGAACCGTTGAATCAATTTAAGCAAGTAATATTTGGGAAAGGACATAAAAAGAGAAGGAAATAATGTGTTTTTTGAATTGGAGGAAGCATAGTATATTTTTCGATTTTCCATATTGGGATACCGTATTAATTTGTCATAACTTGGATATCATGCATATATGAAAAAATTTGTGTTATAATGTAATTAGCACATTAATGAATAGTGATGGAAAGAGCAAAAATAACTTGAATGCCCGTACGGACTTTATGGAGATGGACATAAGAAAAAAGCTATATCCGATACCTGTTAAAGTGAGTGACACTGGCATTGTGTACAAGTACAAGATTTCGACAGCATGTTACACTATGTCAAAGGTTGAAAAGCAAAGATTTTGTAATTTTTTAACAAATTTGAAGCTTCCTGATAAATTTTCTTCCAATATTTCTAAATGTGTCAGCATGAGTAATGACAAACTTTAAAATATTAGGACTCGTGATTATCATTGTCTTTTGCATCGCCACCTCTCATTAGGTATTCGTGGATTGTTAAAAAATGATGTGTTTACTGCTTTGATTGAATTTAGTGCTTTTTTTCGAGAATTATGCTCGAAATCATTAAAAATGAAGGATTTGGAAAAACGTGAGCGCTCTATGGCCATTACATTATGTAAATTAGAAAAAATATTTTCTTCTAGTTTTTTTGACATAATGGTTTATTTGGCCATTCACCTAGCTAGTGAGGCAAAGATTGTGGGTTCTGTGCAATATCGATGGATGTATAAAAATTATTTTTTTAAAAAAAAAAATTGTTTGTATTATATCCAATTAAATTTTTTAATAAATAAAAATATCTTTAACAAGGATTTTCGAAGGTTAAAATCATACGTTCGTAACAAAACTCGTCCAATGATCAATAGCTGAAGGGATAATACCTCAAGAATGCCTCACATTTTGTTCTAGATACTTGAAAGGAGATGAGACACGAATAAATCGGGTTGGAAGAAAATCGGATTGGAAGAAATTATTAGGGTGAATCAATATATGATAGATCAATATATGATAGATCAATTTTATCCGCTTTTAGCCAAAATGGCTCCGTGAATATAAAATAGAGCTCATGGACACAAGTGATCTTACACAGCACACATGTATGTTCTTAAAAATTGTCGGGAAGTAATACCATTTATTAGGTATTTTATATTTTCTTGTAACATAAATTTACATGAATTTATTTTTTTTAGTATTATTCTTTTTTTTTTTTTTGTTAGAATAGAATAAAACAAAATAATCACACTAAGATTCGATTGTGATTAACTTATCTAAAAATAATAGAACTTACAGTTATGCACTACAGAAATTTCAGAAATTGTTATAAAAGGAAGTAGAATAAAATTGATTCGGAAGCGTGCCAGATATTGCCCTAAGACAAATTTTCGTCTTTCGTACGGATTAATCGGAGACACCGCCCTAAGGTATGACCGAAACTCTCCTTCCTACGAGCACGATCGTGGAAGGAGTAGACGGAGACTCTTTCAACCCGATAAAAAAAATAAAAAACAAAATAAAATGTAAATAAAATTTTCTCTCAATGTATTTCTCTACCATGTTCACTTTTTAAAAAAAAAATCAGTAGAAACAGTAAAAAAAAAAAAAGGAAAGAGATACACTATAGAGGCAAAGGAATTAATTACTATGTTGGTTTTCTTCCAACGTACACATAATTAATGATAGCAACGTACATATTGCTAATTAAAGCATCAAATAAAGTATGCGCATACAAACGTTGGATCCATACGGATCAAAAAAATAAAATAAATTAATTAATTAATAAATAATAATAAATAAGAATCAATAAGAATTAATAAATGAGAATAAAATTAATTAATAAATTAAAAATAATAATAAAATTTAAAAAAATTATTGAGGGTTTTGAATTTTATTCCAATACTTTTTTACTTACATAAGTTCAAATTTTGAATAGGAAACATAGAGAATTGATTCAAAATTATGATAATAAAAATGTTGATAAGAGGCACGAAGAGTTAATTAATGATTGGTTTGAAAGTACAATATCGACAATGTACAATTACAAAGATAATAGAGTCTCGATGGAACTTCTATAGTTGGCGCGAGGAACAGATAAACGAATATTTTGTTACTCTGAATATTTAATTAATAGTTTCAGGTTTCATACAAAACAGCGCGAAAAAATATTGAAGAGTCAAAATAGTGGAGTATGGTTACAGGAAGATGATGGCTACTGTAGTAGAGACTATTTTGGGCAACATTTAAATATAATCGAACTATCAAGGATCAAATAAAGTAGTTCTTTTCAAATGCCATTGGTGGAATGTATGCATAACTAGTTGAGGCTATAAAGAAGATTGTTAAATCGAAACGGCGAAAAATAGATCCAAAAAAAATAATATAAGAAAAGAAAAGAAAGTGCACACCAAGTTTTACGTGGTTCGGCCACCGGCCTACATCCACGGGCGAAGACGGAGCAAAGACTTTTATTAAAGTCAAAAGAAGAATACAAAGATTATATCTCTCAAGAAAACCGAAACTCCAAATAAAACCGAAATATCAAAATTTGCGTTCACCCTAACGATTCCTAAGAATCCAATCGTATGGACACCCTCACCTTAGAGCTTCAATTTCTTAATTAATTGCCGGCTTCATTAGCAACATATGGCTCCTCCAATACGGCCTCTCTCCTCTTGGATTGCTAAATTAATTAGAGCATAGCCTCTAATTAAAATTCCGGCTTCATTAATATGGCCGTATGTACCAACACCAACAACACGTATCTTCCTTGATTGACCTAAATTAATTAGTGCTTCGGCTAATTAAAAGTTGCGGCTTCATTAAAGTGGCCGGGTATGCTATATATAATATATGCCTCCAAACTAGAATCTAATTAGGATTTGTAGTCTAATTAAACTCCTAATTAAATTCTAGTTTTACCCAACAATCTAAATCTTATATTATCCTAATTAGATTAGGATTTAACTTCAGTTTAGATAAATACAAATCTAAACCAAATTATAACAATCTCCACCTTGGTTTGATTTGTAGTCTTTAGCCGCTGTGTTGAGGTTGTCACAAAACTCCACCTTGACTTGAATTTCACCTTAATGCTCCTTAATGCTCCGTGCTCCGTCTTCTCCAAATGCCCCATAGGGCCTCAAATGCTGCTAACCGCCACCAAGTCCAAACAATGTTTGAACTTGGCAATTGTAAGAGACTTAGTAAGCATGTCCGCCGGATTGTCCTCGGTACCAATTTTCTTAATAGTCACTGTGCGTTTTCCGATCACATCCCGAACAAAGTGAAACTTTACATCGATGTGCTTCGTCCTATCATGAAACATTTGATCTTTAGACAAATGAATAGCACTCTGACTATCTGAATAAACAATCGTCGGCTCCCAACAAGAAGTAAGCTCTCCATATAAGCCTCTTAACCACATAGCTTCCTTCACACCCTCTGTCATAGCAATATATTCCGCCTCGGTCGTGGACAAGGCGACAATGGGTTGTAATGAAGCTTTCCAACTAACTGCACATCCTCCAATAGAGAAAATATACCCTGAAAGTGATCTCCTTCTATCCAAATCACCTGCGAAATCCGAATCAACATATCCAACCACACCATCCTTACACCTCCCAAACTCCAAACAAGTGCTAGTGGTACCTCGTAAGTATCTCAGAATCCACTTAACAGCTTGCCAATGAGCCTTACCAGGATTGGTCATATATCTGCTAACCATGCTCACTGCGTAAGAGATGTCCGGTCGTGTGCAAACCATGGCGTACATGATGCTCCCGACAGCGCTAGAATATGGAACATGTGACATGTACTCCCTATCATCATCGGACTGTGGTGATAACTCGGCAGAAAGTTTGAAATGCGCCGCAAAAGGAGTGCTCACTGGTTTCGCGTCTGCCATACCGAAACGCTTTAGAATTTTCTCTATATATTTTTCTTGTGATAAATGCAGAAGTCCTGAATTCTTGTCTCTCTTAATTTCCATACCAAGAATTTTCTTAGCAGCACCCAGATCTTTCATCTCAAACTCACCCTTTAATGAAGTCTTCAACTTATTAATCTCAACTATGTCGTCGGAAGCAATCAACATATCATCGACATAGAGCAACAAATATATGAAAGATCCCTGATCAAGCTTCCTAAAATATACGCAACTGTCACGCTTGCTTCTTGAATATCCGTGACCTGTCATAAAGGAGTCAAACCGCTTGTACCATTGTCGAGGAGACTGCTTCAAGCCATAAAGCGATTTTCTTAACAGGCAAACATGGTCCTCCTTCCCTTCAATAATGAATCCCTCTGGCTGTTTCATATAAATTTGCTCCTCAAGTTCTCCATGGAGAAAAGCTGTCTTAACATCAAGCTGCTCAAGATACAAATCATGCATGGCTACTAATGATAGAAGAACACGAATAGAAGTATGCTTCACAACGGGTGAGAAAATATCATTAAAATCAACACCTTCTACCTGACTGTAGCCCTTAGCAACTAAACGAGCTTTATACCTTGTATCTTCCACGCCAGGGATTCCTTCCTTTTTCTTGAAGACCCACTTGCAGCCAACAATTTTCTTGCCTGTAGGCGGTTTTACTAACTCCCATGTGCGATTCTTGTGGAGCGATTTTATTTCTTCATTCATCGCCAACAACCACTCCGCAGAACTGGCACTAGAAATAGCTTGATTATATGTGGAAGGTTCTCCTTCTTCTTCTGTATCTTGTGCCACTGAAAGAGCATAGGCAACCATATCTTCATAACCATATCTCTGCGGTGGTTTTATCTGTCTCCTCGCTCTACTTGTAGCAATGCTCTGCCTCTCAACTTGTGTGGTTTCAGTAACTGAGGTGTCTGGCGACTGAACTTCCTTTGACTGAGAAGAATTTTGTGACTGAACTATACCATCGGTCTCTACCTCCACCTGCTTGCTAGCACTCGGGGTCTCATCAGAAGAATTTCGGTTAGGATATAGCATAATAGACTCATCAAATGTGACATCCCTACTAATAATTAATTTAGACGATTCAGGACACCACAATCTATATCCCTTAACCCCCGTCGCATAACCAATAAAGATGCACTTTTTAGCCCTAGGTTCTAACTTGCCTTCATTTACATGAAAATAAGCAGGACAACCAAATATGCGCAAATTAGAATAATCAGAAGGGCTACCAGACCATACCTCCTCCGGAGTTTTGCAATCAAGTGCCGAATGTGGAGAACGATTTACCAGATAGCATGCCGTAGAGATCGCCTCTGCCCAGAAACTCTTCGCTAAGCCAGCATTAGAGAGCATGCAACGTGCTCTCTCTAAAAGAGTTCTATTCATCCGTTCGGCCACCCCATTTTGCTGTGGAGTATGCCTAACGGTCTTGTGTCGAACGATCCCTTCATTCTTGCAGAATTTTTCAAACTCGGATGAACAGAATTCCAAACCATTATCAGTCCTTAATCTTTTGATTTTCTTTTCAGTTTGCTTCTCGATCATAACCTTCCACTACTTAAAATAACTGAACACCTCGTCCTTACTTTTCAGAAAGAATACCCACACCTTACGAGAATAGTCATCAATAAAAGTCAACATATATTTAGCACCACCATGAGTAGGAGTACGAGATGGTCCCCAAAGATCAGAATGAATATAATCTAGAGTACCTTTTGTTCGATGAACTGCGGCCTTAAAGCTGACTCTCTTTTGTTTGCCAAGAACACAATGCTCGCAGAAATCCAACTTTTCTAAACTCTGATTACCAAGTAAACCTCTCTCGTTCAACTTTATCATACCATACTCGCTCATATGGCCCAGTCGCATATGCCATAATTTGGTGCTATCTGAATCTGACATAGAGGAAGAAATCACCGCTGCTGAACCTGTCACAGTGGAACCCTGTAGAACATATAACATGTCGGTCAACTTGGCCTTCATCACTATAAGATTCCCTTTAGCGACCTTCATTAGTCCATCAGCCGAAGAATACTTAAAACCTTTAGCATCAAGTGTACCTAATGAAATCAGATTTTTTCTCATATCCGGAACATGCCGAACCTCAGATATAGTCCTCACTACTCCATCGTACATCCGTACCTGAACAGTGCCAATACCAATAACTGTACACTTAGAGTGATTTCCCATCAATACATCTCCACCATCAATAGGCTTGTACGTCGAGAACCAATCTCTATGTGAACAGATATGGAAGGAACATGCGGAGTCCATAAGCCACTCATCCTGCCTGCGTGTCTTATCCGTAACTGTGAAGACAATATCGCCGCCATCTGATTCTCCTGCTGCAACACTTACTTCTGGTTTAGCATTGGAGTTTTTCTGATCTTGATTCTTATCACCGTTATTCTTCCGCTGCTCTTTATTT
The DNA here is from genome assembly GCA_029204045.2 of Tillandsia leiboldiana. Taxonomy (NCBI): domain Eukaryota; kingdom Viridiplantae; phylum Streptophyta; class Magnoliopsida; order Poales; family Bromeliaceae; genus Tillandsia; species Tillandsia leiboldiana. The sequence goes on along the minus strand of CM055067.1, from coordinate 45,241,731 downwards.
TTCAACTTGAAATAATCAGCTTTTATGTGACCCTTCTTCTTGCAATAGCCGCAAATCAGATTCATGTGTTTTGACTTTGATCTCGATGTACCTCTATTACCGGAACCCCTTTCCCGAGACCTCCCTCTAGCAACTAAACCTTCTCCTGAAACTCCACCTGTCTCATTACTTACCTGCATATCAATCCTTTCTTTTGATAGTAGAGAGGATTTGACATCATCGAGACATAGAGTATCCCGACCAAACAAGAAAGTCTCACGAAAATTCTTATAAGAGGGCGGTAAAGAACATAATAATAAAAGGGCTTCATCATCCTCCTCGATTTTGACATCTATCGAGCGGAGATCCATAATAATAGAATTAAATTCATCTAAATGCGATTTAATAGAGGTACCTTCCGCCATGCGCAACATGAAGAGACGTTGCTTCAAGTATAACTTGTTGGTGAGAGACTTCGTCATGTAGAGAGATTCCAATTTAATCCAAAGCCCTGCAGTGGTCTTTTCATCCAAGACCTCTCGCAATACCTCATCGGATAAACATAATTGTATTGCCGTAAGAGCTTTATCATCGATCTCCTCCTTCTGCTCCGCCGTTAACGAATCGGCCATCTTTTCTTTTCCCAACAGTGCCTTTTGCAATCCTTGTTGCGTTAGTATAGCACGCATCTTGACTTGCCATAATGCAAAACTGTTGGTCCTGTCAAATTTCTGGATCTCGAACTTCGTCGTCATAATTCTTAATCCTCAAGGGAATAGAAGGCTCTGATACCAGTTTGTTAAATCGAAACGGCGAAAAATAGATCCAAGAAAAATAATATAAGAAAAGAAAAGAAAGAGCACACCAAGTTTTACGTGGTTCGGCCACCGGCCTACATCCACGGGCGAAGACAGAGCAAAGACTTTTATTAAAGTCAAAAGAAGAATACAAAGATTATATCTCTCAAGAAAACCGTAACTCCAAATAAAACCGAAATATCAAAATTTGCGTCCACCCTAACGATTCCTAAGAATCCAATCGTATGGACACCCTCACCTTAGAGCTTCAATTTCTTAATTAATTGCCGGCTTCATTAGCAACATATGGCTCCTCCAATACGGCCTCTCTCCTCTTGGATTGCTAAATTAATTAGAGCATAGCCTCTAATTAAAATTCCGGCTTCATTAATATGGTCGTATGTACCAACACCAACAACACGTATCTTCCTTGATTGACCTAAATTAATTAGTGCTTCGGCTAATTAAAAGTTGCGGCTTCATTAAAGTAGCCGGGTATGCTATATATAATATATGCCTCCAAACTAGAATCTAATTAGGATTTGTAGTCTAATTAAACTCCTAATTAAATTCTAGTTTTACCCAACAATCTAAATCTTATATTATCCTAATTAGATTAGGATTTAACTTCAGTTTAGATAAATACAAATCTAAACCAAATTATAACAAAGATAGTGATGGTTTTTTTATAGTGAATACTAACCGCTTGGTTTTTTTGAAGTGAATACTAATCACCAATTACCTACCAATGCAAACCGATCCTTATGTGTTAGCATCGCAAGCGCAACAAGCTTACTACGTAAAAGATATTAATATTTCAAAATGACATTTTGTAATTAAAACAAAACCGTGTGATTTGTATGATATTCCAACGGTTGGATACTAGCAAAGTTGACATTCAAAGTTCTCCAATAATGAAGGAGATCATCAAAAAACCTAGGATAATTAGGAATTCTTGTGGATACATGAACATTAAGGATGAAGATGATGGGTTTGAGTAAGATGATGGGTTTGAGTTGATACGAACTGATGCGAAAGGGATTACTATAGATGCTGACGAGTTGAACATTGATTTGCTTAATATCAATGATAGTTTAGATGAATAGACTAATATAAGTTACTTTTAAATATTATTTTTTAGTCCAACAAAGTGGGTCTAATAGTAGTTACATTTTAGTTAAAAACTTTTGTTAAGTTGAGCTTATGAACTTTATAACAAACATTCTCTAAATTTATATATCTATGGAATATTACTTTTTCATTACTTTTCTATTACTTTTCTATTATCTTTGGTTGAATTATCATTAACAGTGTTTGCTTTAACTCTTTTCTGTTACAATTGGAATACTATTAGCTGAGCTTGAACTTCTATAGGAGGATCTTTTTTACATGAAAAGTTAGTATTATAATAAAAAATATTTTTTAACATTTAATTATTGTAAATTATATAGGATAAGTATGGTTAATTTTGTCCATAAAAATAAATTTTCACATCAAGAAAACTAAGGGCATGCATTTTCTATTATTTTTAGACTATGTGTTAAATATTTGTTAATTTAAAATAATAAAAGTTTAGTTGAATAATATAAATTTTTTTAAGGTCCAAATATATAAAATTCTCTATAAATATATGTTTTTTTTTTTTTTTTTGATGACTTTTAAATATTTATATTTTTAAGGGTTAAAATTTCAGAAATATTTTAATAAGAGAGTTACAATGTTAAGGGAGTTTGTGAAATGATCAAATTACTCTTATTTATTTTATAAAAAAAAAATAATATTTTAATATATTTTAATTATTTTTAAGGATGTTTTCAATATAAATTATTAGAAATAGACAAAATAGCTACAAAATTCTATCAGAGGGGGACTAAGTGCATAAATTTAAAATTTTAAGAAGGTAAAATATAAATTTTTAAAAGTTAGAAAAAAAATAATAATAATAGATATTTATAGAATTTTTTTTTATATTTTAGTTTTTTTATATTTATTTAAGTGGTTATCTACCAAGTAGTAAATATTTGAGAGCTTCAAGCACATTTTAGTCTAATTTTTAATGTATTTATTGCGTTGTTTTAAGTATAATAATCCGAATTAAACGGCCCGTATATAACTTTTTTTTAAAAAAAATTCAAAATAGAATGTAAATTTTTAAGATAATTTTAATAATTTACGAATAATTTGGCAGACACGAATTATTCAGCTAGAAATTTGGGCATATTTTTGGGATAGTTCTAATAATTCATGAATATTTTGGCGGATGCAAATTATTCGGCCAAAAATTCGGACAAAATTTTTTAATAAAATTTTTGTATTTCCTACTCTTCGTTCGCTCGTCCAATAAAAAAAGAATTTTGCTAATTTTTTTTTTTTCACTCACTATCTACTTTATTTTGTAACTCTTTAATTTTATATTTTTAAGAATTTAACTATTTATATTAATAGTATAAATCTAGAAAAAATATTTAATTTAATAATCAAATTTTTTATTGGTGAATGTATAATTTCTGTATAAATCGCGTATCTTAATAATTGGTGAAGACATCTTTTAAGCCATATTTTTTTAATAAATTTGTTTTGATTTATATAAATTTATTAAGTCTCGGGATGAAAAGCCAAATCATTTTTTTTTTATATAAATCAGAGTTCAAAATTTAAAATTTTTTGGTTTAAACGATATGAATAAATCCGTCACGTGCATAAGTTTTTCAATCTAAACGGAGAGAGTCTCTCCTCTTGATCCTCTTCGACCGTGGAAGGAGTTAGAATAGTTCTTGAATTGATGATCCGGTGGAAAATAGGGCAGCATAATTTTTTTGAAGCGGTTCAACACAACAACCAACCTGTACAAGCAGTTTGCCATTGTGAACATACATAAGATTTAATAGACTTGATGAGCACTATGAAGGAAATAAACCTTTAATTTCAACCACTACCAAAATTTAATATTTTCTCTGGTCAACATAGAGTTATATTCAAACTTCATTCTACTATAATGGGCTTTCCAAAAAAGTTTACTATCAAGTATTTATGCTGCAGCCCCCTTTCCATGGTCACACACTTTTCCCAACAATGGTTATGTCACGCATCGGCATAGTCGGGCCTCAATTGTAACAACTACTAACTCTACCTGTTGCATCTTTTCAAGTAAAGGTGTTCGAGTCATGATCATCAATGCCAATTTTTTCACAAATTTTTGGATCAAATTACCTGCTACTACATTAGCCTTGTCGAATTGTCGAATGATAAAGAATAGTCGTATCGTAATCCTTCAACAACTCCAACTACTACCAGCATTGCCTCAAGCTCAATTCCTTCTAGGTCTCTTTTGATCAGCGTACATCCGCCAATTCCAAGTTACGTAATTTTTGTGATATTTCTTTTGCATAGGTGGTGACCCTCTTGTGTAGAATCAATACACACCCAAGTTTGTTTCGCGAGGTATTGCTATACACATGACAAATCCATCTCCCAAAATAGGTAAAGCAAGAATCGATGACACCAATGTCAACAGTCTTCAGCTTCTTGAAACTCCTCTTGAGCTCATCGGTACGACGGCAGTATGGCGTGCGAATGCATGTGTTGGGTGAAAGCAATAACTTCACCAAATTTCTTAGCTACAGGGTCTTGAAATTACATAGATGTAGGGATGAATCAAGTGCAGCAATAATTTGTCCACCACCACATCTCATAGCAGCAAAGGTACTGAAATTTTAAAAAGGTCAGGCATCAAAGTGTAACTCAAAAAGAATCCCAACTCATTAACCAGCCCAATCAGCTCAACCACACAAAACTGAAATATGTAAGGCTATCTCTAATCCACAAAATTATGCTTACTTCAGTTCAACCTGTTTATCCAAATGCAGCTCAGCAAAACTGCAACCATGTCGGATCGAATAAAAGGAAGTTCCATCCCAACTACCTATTGCAAAGATCAGCTGAATCTGAGGTCGGAGTCACTCGACGCCGAGTTTTAGAATACAAAACTGAAGCCCTGCTCATATTCACACCAATAATAAACACCAAAATTACAATACCCAGAGTCCGGATGCAACAAGAAGTACCTTCTGCTTATAGCTCTTAGTTTTTGGGTTCTAGAAGCTAATCCCTGCTTCCCAGGAGAGGGAGCTACAAACTTTTTGTTCGACGTGGGAAGTAGGGAGACACAAACTTTTAGTTTGCCACGGGAGGGTATGGATTGCAGAAGCATTTATTCCGCTGTCAAACACAGCAACACCGAGGATATCTACCGTCCCACCAAGGGTTCTATTCCTTGACAGCAGCATTCTGCTAGAGAAGGCCCAAACTCCAAGGCCGTCTTCTGTGGAAACTGATATTCATCTGTCAGGTGGATCTGGGCAAAAAGAAGAAACCCTCACAAAACAATTTTTTCTCAAGACCAAAATGCTACAATATAGCTAATGTTTCCACTCTCGCTAAATTTGACTTACGGTTTGAATTACACTTACATCAATCCAAATGGCCTGCCCTCGGCTGCTGCATCTGATGAATAATAATTGTTTCAGAAACTGAACAGTCACAAACTTTCCAGAACTGATGGAACAACCAACCGACTTACATCAGAAGTAAGAAAACAACATTTCGAAGCAGAACATCATTAATTATTACCAACTAATTATTGATCTCCGATGAATAAGCATAACCACCTGTTAATGTAAATGAGCTAAATAATATATATTCAAGCACCAATGAATGGCAAATTCTTAAATAGAAATGTTACAAGAATGATATTGAATGGCCTATATCCCTAAAGTGGGGATAAGAAGTTGACGCCAATTGAGTCGAAATCAACGGCGAAAACCAAAGCCCTCGATGACTCATTTTTAAAGAAACTTCATGCCCTAATCTTCCTATCCCCATAACTCTTCAGAGCACACCCACAAAAGACAAGAATCTCGATCTTGTTATGTTAACGACTACCACCCATTCCAATGCAAAATGAAATGCATCATACCACTTGTAAATAGCATGCGAAACCTCGAATTGTAGTGAAGTTAATGAGCTCTCACTTTTGGTTCCGTCCCTCTTACTATATCAGCAAAATTTCTTTTAAGTTATATTTGGAATTTAATCATCTTTGAGAAAAGGGCTTGAATTGCATAATTGAATTCCCTTTTATTTTCTCCACGGGAAGCATCAGAGAAAGCTGTGTTTAGCATATTTTCATGAACATTTGTTAGAGGGACTGCAAAAAATAAAACAAAATAAAATATCAAAAAATAACAGACATCATATTCAAGACTAAGGATATATTGATATTTAAAGGATAAAAGCAATTACCTTTCCGTAACTTTACATAAAGAGCAGTTAACCTGTCTTCTCTCAGTCAGCATGCTTGCGCGATTTTATAATTTTGTGGATGAAGAGTTTTTCACGACGATATCTGATTAAATATCCACAAAAGTTAATTGCTAAGTTTGTCAAGAAGATGAACTAAAGCTCAATAATTCTACCAAATAGAACAATGAAATGAATTAACAGCGAACAAAGCACTAACTGGAGATATTGCCAAAAAGGGTTAATGAAAAAATTTGCGATAATTTCATATGCGCCCCTTTTCTAATCCTTAATTACATAGAAGCACTTCTAAAACTGTCGATCAAAAATGCTCCTCTGATTTAAAAATTATAAAAAATACGCACATTGGTGACAAATCTTCTCTAAATTTACCAAAATTCTCACTTTGCCCTTTATCTATCATCAATGCCTTTTTGATCAAGCCAAAGATTTTTACCTTTAAAATATTATAAATGCAATTGAATGCCATACTAAATTAAACCTAATTAATTGGAAAAAAATTAAACTTCACAAATAGTAAATAAAAAATCATACTAACTTAAACAAACTAAACTTCAGAATTTATTCACAAAAGGTATAATATATTTTGCTTTTAATTGACCATTTTTCTAAGAATAAAATGAGAACCAAACAATATTGAATAAAAAAATAAAATAATATAAATTACAGTAGACAAAAAGACATTCATAAACTAAATCATAGATATAAACTAAATTAAAATGGTGAAATTACACGGTGTCATTTTTCGATGAGAAATAGCTTCATCAACCCCACATAAAACCACACTATTATCTATAATTAAGTAATAACTAGGGGCAAATCAGTCCAATAGTCTTTGTCAACCTGAAGAAGGGTATTTTTGATATAATTCATGAATATATAATGGCAAAAATAATATTGACAATTTTAGAGGAGCAACTATGAAATCTTGTAACTTTTGAGGGGCGCATTTGAAATTGTCCCAAAAGTTTTTCTTAATAGTTTGACCTCAATCTCAATTACATCATCTAAGTTTCAATTTTAACCATTTAGTCCTTCAAGTTAGTCCCACATCATTTCATCATTTCACCATGTTAGAATCATTGTAAGAGTTTGTTGTCATGGCAACTTTTTGAATGTTTCAATCTTAACGATGATGTTGATGTCATGTGGTCTTCTTTTAGACAGTAGGCTAAAAGGATAAACTAGTTCGCAGAAGAAACTTTAGAGACTAAATTGTTAGATTCGAAACTCGGAGGAGGTATTTGAAATCAAGGTCAAATTTCTTAAGGACTAAAATTTATTGTTCATAGGGGCGGACTAACAATGTAACATATTCCCAACAAATTAAAACAAAAGAAAAGAAGGGCATTAGTACATACATCACAGAAGCAGAGAAGCAGAAGCATATGATGCCGACAGTCAAGTGGATAGGAACTGTTTGCCAAAAACTTTCCTTATTTAGAAATATTCTCTCAGATACGAGCGCTGTAGCACCAGAAACGAGCAAAACCACCCACCCAGATGGTAAGCAATCGTAAAAAGAAAACGACGTCGAGCCCTGAAAGTCAAAGTTTGTTTTGCTAAGCTTATTTCAGGAGAAAAAGAAATCCGATCTTTTTTTTTGGATTTTTCAGCGGTTGTTTTGGCAACTTAAAGACAAAATATCTTTTTATGGACTACAACGACCTAGCTGATATCTTCATATTTCATCACAAGGAGAGTGAGGAATATGTCTTCAGTAACATATAGGAGGTTTAGGTTCAGAATTGCAAAAGCAAAAGAGTGGATCAAAGTCACGAAACAAAAGGCGCATTGTCCTTGCAAAAAATCCCTACTAGTAAAAATGAAATACTGAGTATAGACGATATAAATAACATTGAATTGAATCGTACTAGTCAAATGGAAATGTTGCTTAAAATAAATGACATAAGCTATAACACAAAAACTACCTGGAAATAGTGTTTGATGAATACTGCTGAGTATACAATTCTTAGTAGCATATCTGCAATAATGGTCAAGGAACAACCTTGTTCTTACACTATGAACAGCAAAAGAAGAACAAAAACAAAGCTTCGTAGTTACATACACATAGGAATCGTAATCATTTTTAAGAATGATTATAGGGCTAAAAGCATGACGAGCCAACAAAGGCATTTGTTTGGTCACCATGCATTTTGGCAAATTAAAAATCTGAATCTTTCCCTGTAGAGGCTGAAATGAGCTTCGTTAAGCCCTAAGAGCATAAGTTCCCACTAAAGCCTCTGTATTTGCTACAGTGAAAATTGCTACGCAATTTTCATGTAAAAGCTGTTACGGCTTTTCAAATTAGCTCTACCCAGAAAACTAGCAAGGTCACCAAGCCAGAGAAAAGTATATTTCAAGCTAAAATATGTATATTTGAGACGAATGTAGTGAATCACCAAGAGTTATCAACAAATTTTTTTATCAGAAAAAAGTGATTTCTGGAGAAAAGGATACTAATTGAATTAGCAGCAATTAACCCAACAGCTCCAGCAGATTTAATTAGGAGGACATTTAGCACTATATAAATCCCAGAGAATATAAGCAACGAATCATTTGAACGCTTGAGTTGAGCCTCATTTGCTACAGCATGAAGAAAAGCTTCAGATGTTCCTAGTAGACATGAACAAATACATAGTTAGCCTAACTAAAACGGGGTTTAGATTGATACGAGAGGAAAAATAAAAAATAATCATACATATTACTACGAGAATATTTTGTTTGATCAACTCATAATGTGTAGCGTTTTCAGATTTCAGTACCTAAAGTTTTGAATTACAACAGTTATAACAGGAAGTTTGTCACATAATAGAAGAACAGTATACTAGGGAGTGATTGAGTCAGGTATGTAGATCTGTGGAATGTCAAAGGAAAACAATCTGTGACAATACTTGTGAAAATATTGATGAGAAGTGACAGCCAGATTTCATAGGTATAACTATAAGCTTTTTAAGTACATTTGCATGAAGTAAATTGATGAGTTTGAGGGTACTATTTTGGGCATTTTTAGCCCTCCAAATATTTATTTGAGAAAGTGTTTGGCTCCACTACTTCCAATCACATTGAATTCCTAGACCCTAATCTTCTAAAAAGCAAATTACAACAATAAAATGCCTTCTAAACAGCAAAAGAGCTCCCACAAAGGGTGATGCTCACGTGTTTAAGCACTTCTATTGTCAAAGGACATAATTTTCAATTCAATGAATGATAAGACAACAATATAAGTTCGTCCATAAAACATAAAGTACTGCTTGTTTGTTACAATTAAAAAATAGGATAGCCATTCAACCACAATCACAACTAGTATAATCGAGATCAGAAACAGTAAAATGAAAACACAACAAAGCTTAGAAATATGCCTTAAAAATAAAATCAGATATTTCCACCACAGATGCAATAGCAAAAATTACACCATTGGTCACCGACAACTGAACTTTTCACAAAATTTCTTTTAGGCCATTGAACTTCAATTTGTTGCAATCAAATTACTGAACCTCGATTTTCATTTCAATCAGATCAATTTTCTCTAATACAGTGATGACGCGGCAGCAAATTCAGCTGTTGCATCATCTCTAGACTGCTATGATTCAAAACTGACATGTCATCATTAATAAGTGATGCAGCAACTGAGAGCAGCCACCTCATCTCTTCTAGATGATGTGGCAGTTCAATTGGCTGCCACATCCCAATAAATTAAAAGGAGTCGGACATAGAGTGACAATATTGAGACAGAAACTAAAGAGTTACCAAAGTGAAAATTTTGTGATATGATCGGTGATCAATGGCATTATTTACCCACTACAAGAACATAGAAACTTTGCAAGTACATTGACTACTGTAACTAAATGCACTAGAAGTTACTCACCATTCATGGCTAAACTGATGACATAAAAGCAGTAAAAGCGCAGGGCAACCGAAACTTCTCCGTCACTCCATTTACTCCCATAAAGCAGCCTTATCAGCGTATATGAGTAGCTTGGACCAAATGATATTACCACTAGCCCTACGGAATTAGAGGAGTTGGAAAATTAGAAAAACTAAAAAGTTAAAAAGAAAACAATAGTCAAACTTCACTATTAATTATTCCTCAATGAAATCCTCTAATGACATATAATGATCACAGTATAACTACAATACGGGATGTTTCAAAATAGAGGTATACAGGATGTTTCAAAATAGAGGTGAATGTGCATTTCATACAACAAAGTCCAATGGCTTTGATCGGCTAGCTGAAGTTTTTGCAAAGTGTTGTTTGAGTAGAGCTACCTGAAAAGGCACAAATACCTTTTTCATTAAACCGTCCCCAACATCTTCCCACAACAACTGAAGCAAAAGATCCGAGTTGGAGGTTTTATTTTTGAGGCACTGAAGCTCATTTCATCCATCATAGTAAATGTTCTGGGCATCTTCTTTGCCCTACACCTGGTTTCTCCTCGTTGAACTAGGAGAAGCTACTCTAAAAGCTAGTCCAACAAGCACTAACTATAATAATGCAAACTTGTTCCAATGGAAGTTTACTAAAATCCTGCAAGGTCCAGGTGAAATATACGACTTGAGTCGTGTAAACCCACTTTTCACTAACTTTCCAGATGCAACTTTTGTTAAGATTAGGCACTAACAATAGCTTCTCTATAATCTGCCAGTCTATTTTTCCTCCGGTTCTGGCAACCATGCAAGTTGATTAAGCTTTCTATAGCCAAGAGTGACTGGTGAAAAAAGTGAAAAGTGAATATTCTTCCGCCTTTGCTTAGATTGATGATCTTAATTACTAGCTTTCAGATCCTATATTTCTTGATATTGTATGATCACAGAACTCTTTCAACATGTCCGAACTGCTTAATACAAGCTCTAGATTTGACCCCAAATAAATGAGATTATGGTATCATCTGACCTGAATAATTTGATTTCGCTCACTGGCCTACCCAAGTCAACCAATTTACAAACCAGCCTGCCCAGTCTATGTTAGATGGAAGCTCCATTTACATTCTAACAAACCAATAAACCTCTGTATAAAGCAAATCACCAGTACTATTTGTATCTAAATGGAACACCAGGAATTTTGAATGCTGTGATTTAACAATACTAATAGAAACAAGAATAAAAAAAAAATGAAAAAAAAGGTTTTCAGGTTAATAGCACCTCGCTAAGCAGTTATTGCTGACATCAAATAATAATCAACAAATATAACTATCAACATGAGTGGTAGAAAGAATTTGAATAGCTTAACCTTCATGGATGCTTAAAAAGGGTTCCAGTATAAAGCAAAAGCTTCAAATAGCATTTACCTCACCTATCAACAGAATGAGCTTCAAAGCATCTACTAGGGAACTCCTCAATCTCATAATCTTCTGAGGTGATTGTCCTGCCAAAATGTCATGGTCAATGCTATAATTCCAGCAAAGTATGATGAGAAAAGAATTGAAGTTGATTACAATTCTAGTCCATGAATTTCAACCTTGAATTGGATTTTCATCCTCATTAATTTCAATTGTAACAATCTGGTCTCTGAAGTTTGTTTTGCATAGCAATTAGTCCTTTATTAATACTCTGAAAAAGCTGCCACATTCACATTGTCATTACACTTTGCTTAGTTAAAATTGAAACTTCAAGGGAAAAATTCAGATCAAATTTCAGGACTAGTTACAAATCAAAACTTCAAGGATGAAATTGAAATCAAAGTCAAACTTCAGGACTAAATAATTAAAAATTAAACTCAAAGGATGAAATTGAAGCTTGAGCAAGCTTCAGGGTCTGTGCAATTTACTGTTCAATTTACTAAAGGCGAATAAGGAAGCGAACCTGATGCTAATTTTGCAAAAGTGGCATAAGAACTTTCTTCGAAAGGAAGAAATATTAATCGTACGACTAGGCTGCCTGAAAAGAAGAAGAAGAAGAAAAACACGTTAAAATCCATCAATTTCCACTAAAATGAGTTCATTTGCACTTAAGTTCTTCAGACATTTTTTTTACATGCCTAATTTGTCAACGAGGCCATACACTGCCTGGTTATAGGGAGTATCCAACCATACAAGGACCATCTTTTCCCCTTCTTGGAGGATCAGCTTTCGAACCGATTGGCCCGTAAATAACATGCACATGTGCCAAAGTTGCTTATCATAGTCCATCAAGCTGTGCAACCTGAAACAGCAGACTTTTTTTTATTCAGTAGCATCGATATGTGCCCCTTCTTATCCTCATTATTTAGAGACAAACCCCAACAAAGTATTCTATTTATGCACATATAATCTGGGGAAACTGAGTGTTCATATATGCCCTCTGAAAAGTTATTTTTATACATATACCTTTGTAGGTAGAATATACCCTTCCTAGAAAACCTTTTTCCAATATTAAAACCAACTTCGCGCCACGAATTGGATGGCTTCCCTACTTAAGATACATAGTTACTGGTATTTTGATAAGAAAATCTGCTTTCAAGGAGCATAGTTGAAAATTCAGACATTATAGAGGTGCATATACTAACAAGATTATTTTCAAGGAAAACATATTTAAAAATCCGTTTCAATAACAGGTCCCAATTTTTCCTGCAAAGGCTGCATAGTGTTATAAGTAGCGAAGGGTTTGTACTTCACAAAGAATGCAGTATATTGAAAATGTGACATTCCACAGATGATATTAATATTTGATGATAAATATCTTAAAATTAAAATTGGTCAAAATCCAATCCAATAGATGTGAACTATATTATCTAAGAGTCTATATATAAAAATTAATATATTTTAGCAATCTATTATACAAGCATTAAATGGACGTTTGGATTGAGGAATCACTAGATCCAATGTAACTCAAGTGCAGTGGTGTTTGAGTTTTCTAAAGTGTAGCTGTTTTTTTGTTGTTTGTTTTGATGTAACTCATACAGTCTAAAAGTTAAATGCAATCACTTCTTCTATTTGTTTTGGTGTAACTTGATGCTAGTGTAATTAGGTTTTTTAGTTCCATTGTTTGTTTTGATGTAAGTAAGAGGATCCTATTACCTTCTAAATATAATAGTAAACTTATCCCTACAAAATCCAACATATTAAATAATTAAATTCTCCATTATTATTTAAAGATAATCCTAACCCATTGTAAGGAAGGTAATTCTAACACATTGTAAAGGAAGTAAAGTTTAGGTTTTAATATTTAATAAATTTTTTAGAGAAGGTTGAGTGTGGTGGAACTTGAGTTCAGTACTCTAGAGAGGGAAGTCAAGAGTAGGTGAAGTGGAGATCTAATGTAACTTGAGTTACATTATTTTTTTGACTTACAACAAAACAAACATCGGAGGTGATGGAACTTGAGTTCCATTCCTCCACTTACTCCAAACTAAACGGCCCCTTTAGTTCTAAAAATCAACACTTGGAAAAAAAAATCATTGTTCATTTATAAGAAATCAGTATTTAAAATTCATAACTTATATATATAAACTTTTTTAAATATCATAGCTTTTAAAACCTATTACAATAGTTACATATCAATAAAGATTATAAATTCTCAGTTCTTCCGAACCCCCGTGGAGGCTTACCAGGCGTCCCGAGCCGACGTGGCGTGCGTTCCTTGCTTCGTGCGTCTGCTTTGGAGTTTCTCTCTTCTTATTTACTTTATTGATTTTCTCTCTTCCACTACCTTCTACTACCTTCTATTCTATTCATATGGTTGCACATGGAGTTGTCTGCAGAGTTTCCTCTCTCCCTCTCACTCTCTCTCTCTCCTCTCTTATCCCACGCCGGTTTCCCCGCACTCCTCCACATGGGGTCGCCCTGTACCGCACTCCCTCTTCCTCTCCCTCTTTCCCCTTTTGTGATTCTTGGATTTGAGGGTGCCCGCGACCCCTGCTCGTGTGGGTTGCTGTGCTCCGACGGTATGATGACGGTGGCCTCTCCCTCTTGCTCCCCCCCTACGGTTCGAGCGCCCTGTTCTTGAGCGGAGCCAGCATCGGGCCTTGGGTGCCTACGGCGTCGTACACCGAACCACGTGGGTTCCCGTACCTGTTGGCCTGCGCGGCCTCCCTCAGCTGCGGCTCGGGCATCCTTGCCTCCACCAGAACCGGCAGCGTTGTGTGCCAGCCTCTGGCTCCGTACGCCGGGCCTTCTCGCCATGCCCTTTCCCCCTGCTTCCCCCCGCAACCCCTATGGTTCGGGTTCGCTGTTATTCAGCGCACTGTTTCTTAGCCTCTGTGATCCGTCGCCTCCGTACACCGAGCCGCCTACCTGCTACCTCCCCCCCCCCCCCCCCCTCCTCCCCCCCTATGGTTCGGCCCTCCTGTTCTTCAGCGGAGCAGTCCTTAGGTGCTGTCAGCCTGTGCCTCCATACGTCCAGATGACTACCTGGTGCCTTCGTCATGAACCTGGTCTGCGATGCTAACCCTCTCCATCTTCCCTCTACCTCTGTGTTCTCCTCCTCTCTCAAGGTTTGTCTATAAATATGACGTAATGTGTGCAGATGGAGTACGTCCCTCCCCTCTCTCTTTGCTCAATTTATTTACTTCTTTACTGCTTCTTCACATAATAGATCTATTTAGTTTTTTACTGCTCTCTTTCCCTACCACTGAGATTAATTCCTAAATATATCTCTAGGTGGGAAATATTTGGAAAAAGCAAAAAAAAAAAAATTATGAACTTTCTAACTTTTTTTGAAGAAAACAAGAAAATATTGGGCTATCTGTGAAAAGCCATTGGACTTATTAGTAGTTACTGGTGGGTTGTGGTCCTTCCCCGTACTCTCCGATTGCTTTTGCGGCACGTACTGTAGGTAAGGCACGTACTGTAGGTAAGAGGAGAGCATGTTACCTTCCTGCCTTTTAGAAAATAATTTTGGGCTTTGTGTAAAAAGCCATTCAACTCATTATATGTTGACGGTGGGTTGTCGGCTTTTACGTACATCTTGGGTTGATTCCGCGCCACGTGTCGTGCGCTCGAGAAATTTGTGTTATCTCCTGCGCCACGTGTTGTGCGTTTGAGAAATGTGGGTTATCTTCTGTATACTGGTAATGCAGTCGATCACATTCGTTTCATGATTTCCTCTTCTCTCTCTAAAAAGTTTTTATACAGATAAGAAATAAACCCCTCTCGCTCTGAGAACTTTTTATGTATAGAAGGGAAAAAAAAAAAACTGTCATTCCAGTTTATTAAATTAATTACCTGCTCTATGTGCTATACGTGTCAAAAAAAAAAAAGTTTTAATTTTTTACTTCTCTTCTCTTACAGTGTTTACCTGCATTCCGGTAATTTCAATGCCGATTGTGCAGCTGTCCTATAGTAAAATGCTTGACGAGATAGTTGACCTGCTGGGTGTTGAACTTGCTCAATGTGAAGTGACTGCTGCAGCTGAGGGTTGGTTTATAGCGTACATAGATGTTGCTATCCCGCGCGACGGTGTAATTATTAATGTTGTTCGGTGTTGGGGCATTCCGTGTCTTCAAATAGAAGCTGCAAAGGAAGACGCGGCACGCGCCGCTATAGTTAAAATGAAATGCGAGTATGATTTGCAAATTAGAGACACGAACTACGAAGATTTCGTTCTGTACAGAAATTTGTACGACCATTTGAGTGCGCAACAAACTGACCTTCTGAAACGGTTTAATGATCTGCAGCGGGAATACAATCTGTTGAAAGATTGTTATGTTGCGGGTCTTACTGAAAAAAATGGCTTGATAGCTGAACAGGCCAGTATGCGCCGCACAATCGACGAATACCGTTCGATTATCGACCATTTACATGCGGGTCATCCTGGTCCTGTGCGCCATCCGGCTGAATCTGGATCTTCTTCTTAATTGAAGATGATATTCCCTTTCCTTACCGTTTCTTCAGCGTTCCTTCCGAACAAGCTTAACTATAGAAAGTTAGCGTCGGCAAGTGAACGCTAACTTTCTATAGTTAAGCTCGTTCGGAAGGAACGCTGAAGAAACGGTAAGGAAAGGGAATATCATCTTCAATTAAGAAGAAGATCCAGATTCAGCCGGATGGCGCACAGGACCAGGATGACCCGCATGTAAATGGTCGATAATCGAACGGTATTCGTCGATTGTGCGGCGCATACTGGCCTGTTCAGCTATCAAGCCATTTTTTTCAGTAAGATCCGCAACATAACAATCTTTCAACAGATTGTATTCCCGCTGCAGATCATTAAACCGTTTCAGAAGGTCAGTTTGTTGCGCACTCAAATGGTCGTACAAATTTCTGTACAAAACGAAATCTTCGTAGTTCGTGTCTCTAATTTGCAAATCATACTCGCATTTCATTTTAACTATAGCGGCGCGTGCCGCGTCTTCCTTTGCAGCTTCTATTTGAAGACACGGAATGCCCCAACACCGAACAACATTAATAATTACACCGTCGCGCGGGATAGCAACATCTATGTACGCTATAAACCAATCCTCAGCTGCAGCAGTCACTTCACATTGAGCAAGTTCAACACCCAGCAGGTCAACTATCTCGTCAAGCATTTTACTATAGGACAGCTGCACAATCGGCATTGAAATTACCGGAATGCAGGTAAACACTGTAAGAGAAGAGAAGTAAAAAAATTAAAACTTTTTTTTTTGACACGTATAGCACATAGAGCAGATAATTAATTTAACAAACTGGAATGACAGTTTTTTTTTTTCCTTCTATACATAAAAAGTTCTCAAAGCGAGAGGGGTTTATTTCTTATCTGAATAAAAACTTTTTAGAGAGAGAAGAGGAAATCATGAAACGAATGTGATCAACTGCATTACCAGTATACAGAAGATAACCCACATTTCTCAAACGCACAACACGTGGCGCAGGAGAAAACACAAATTTCTCGAGCGCACGACACGTGGCGCGGAATCAACCCAAGATGTACGTAAAAGCCGACAACCCACCGTCAACATATAATGAGTTGGATGGCTTTTTACACAAAGCCCAAAATTATTTTTTAAAAGACAGGAAGGTAACATGCTCTCCTCTTACCTACAGTACGTGCCGCAAAAGCAATCGGAGAGTACGGGGAAGGACCACAACCCACCAGTAACTACTAATAAATCCAATGGCTTTTCACAGATGGCCCAATATTTTCTTGTTTTCTTCAAAAAAAAGTTAGAAAGTTCATAATTTTTTTTTTTTTGCTTTTTCCAAATATTTCCCACCTAGAGATATATTTAGGAATTAATCTCAGTGGTAGGGAAAGAGAGCAGTAAAAAACTAAATAGATCTATTATGTAAAGAAGCAGTAAAGAAGTAAATAAATTGAGCAAAGAGAGAGGGGAGGGACGTACTCCATCTGCACACATTACGTCCTATTTATAGACAAACCTTGAGAGATGAGGAGAACACAGAGGTAGAGGGAAGATGGAGAGGGTTAGCATCACAGACCAGGTTCATGACGAAGGCACCAGGTAGGCATCTGGACGTATGGAGGCACAGGCTGACAGCACCTAAGGACTGCAACTTAGTTTGCATGGTGCTTCTCAACCTACTGCTGGTAACAGAATACAAGGATACAAGGACGAGGAGGACAAAAAGAGGATGATGATGGAATTGAAGAATTAATCAAAAAACCAGCTGCTGCAACTACTGGTGCTTCCAACTGCTGATGCTGCTTCTTCTCCCAGCTACTGTTGATCCTGATGCTGTTGAGCTGTTCCTGGTTGAGGAATACAAAAGAAATATATTGCCCAACCTACATTTCATCCTAAAAAATTTCGTTTAATCCTAAAATATTAGTTCCCAAATGTAAGGTAGATTACATTGTGAGAAAGTACTTTGCGGAAGCATTACTTTGTGTAAGGGATTATTTTGTGTTAATGATTATTTTGGTGCTTTAAGTGTTTATTTGTAAATTCGTAAGTTTATAAGCTTCCAGATGTAGAGTCACTGTTACTGTAGTTCCCAAATATAAAGGAGATTTGATTGTGAATAATTACTTTGTTGAAGTATTACTTTGTCTGAGGAATTATTTTGTGTGTATGATTATTTTTATACCTTAACTATTTATTTGTAAGTTTAGTTCCTTATTACGATGGTCCTTTCTGCTTAGTTTACTTATGTTCCTGTGTTGGTGCACTGCAAGGTTATTTTGTAGGTTAAGTAATATTTATCGAAAAATATGAAATAAAAAATAATATTTATTGAAGAAGTTATACCCGCGGCGCAGCGCGGGTACTTCACTAGTTAGAAGAATGGTTCATTGTGGACTAAGTCTAAACAATACTCTCTCTAAAGCAGCACCAATAGGAAAAATTATTTACCCGGTCCAAGTCCATTGTGGACCATTTTCAAAACTCTGTCCTAGAGACCTTATGTAAAAAAAATTTCTGTTGAATGTTATTATGTTATCTGTAACACTTCAAAGCTATATGCCAAAAATTACAATATTGGAAAATCTATCTTCACATTTATTAAATATTAGATGAGTGGTCTATACTAGACCAGGTTCTGACAAAAATTTCTTTAAGGAAAAAGGAAAATGTGTTAGCACAAATTATTTACCAAGACAGATCCACTTTGAATCATTTTCCAAAACTCGATCATTAAGATGTTACTTGAAATTTTGTACTTTTGGATGTAATCTTTAAGTTAAAAAGCTACATGCTAAAAGTCATAATACAGAAACATCTATTTCTTTACATTTATTAATATTAGAACAGTGGTCCATAGTAGACTAGGTCTAGGCTATGATATCTCGGAGTGAAAAGAGGAGTGTTGGGCGTAGGGAGTGAGAGAGAGAGAGGGTGGTTGGATGTTAAATTGCTAAATTACCCTAACTATGTTTGATAATATAGAAGAAAATAATAGGGCAATTCAGTCTTTAAGCGCCCTTGTGGTGCACATGTCGAGACAGTGAAAAAATGCATGGACTTTAGTGTATACTATAGATGAGGAAAAATATGTTGATACAAAGAACATGCATGCAATTTAAGATGACAAACCTGAAGGGAAACATATTTGAGAACTTGATGGCATGAAACAGTAAAAAATAAGCCCAATACCCCATGAATAAGCAGGCGCCGTATGCAACCTGGGATAAAGCAAATATAATCTCCTTTTCCTGAAAATATTTGATTTTCTTTTGTTATGAGCAAGTTATAAAAACACATGAACAATAAATGAATTAAATCTTTAATAGGTAATATGTAAACAAATATAGTAAATTAAAGATAATAGGCAGGCAGACTGAATTGGCACTCTCAAAACAACGTTTACAAGAAAACCTATATTCCAACTTCAACTGATAAGAACATAGTCATGAAAATTAAGTTGTGAACTTGCAATGGCATGAACAGGTTCATATGACAAACAATTAATTGGAGGATAACGTAGTACCATTTCGATTTTTCTAACAATGAAGATGTAGGTTGTCACGCAACGCAAAATAGTAGCAGCAGTTTCAGTTACCAGCCGCAATTTTAGGAGAAGCAAATTCTGAGAAAGAATATATAAAGGCTCCGCCATTAACTCCAAAATACAAGCAAATCCTGCCATTTTGAATAATATTATTCAGAATTGACTAACAACAGAAAATAAACAGCGAAAAGTAGATATTATACTACCAATTAAAATGACTAGGGGAATTCACAAAATTGAGCATGCAACTATTTATTTCAATCATTATTATAACCTGATCTTAACTTACTGTAACATAAATAGTGGTGAGGGACATATCTCATCTAAATCACTCGCATCAACCCCTCAGGAAAGCAACAGTTATTACACTTAATAAGGACCAGGAATTTATTCCCGCATCAATAAACAGTCAGTTGGAAAAGCAAATAATGTTAATTTAGCAAAACCTTAAGAACAAACTTTCCTAATCAAACCTAATCAAAGAGTAATTGAACTGAGCCAAATTTCTAGTTAAAGTTAGAACAATATAATAGTGGACACCCTGACAACCCGGCCATCATTAGAGTTCTTTAAAGTAAAATGTCAAATGGAACAATGCTATACATGCAAATGACAAATTACCATGAATTAATATAGCTTGAGAATATGGGTTGGAAAAGCTTAGTTTCTGAAACCAGAATACAAAGAAGCAGCCAGCAAAAGTTAAAAATACACCAATAGGAACAGTCATCCAAGATATCTTCAACAATTTTGCAGCATTTTCACCTATCGGTCCATCACTGTAATTACAGAAGCATTATCTTTCAGCAAATGCCTGAATACAATTAAGGAACGAAGGACTAGGCGGCACAATTTAAAAAGAGTGGCAACTTTTTCAAGAATGTAATCAAGCCACTACAAAGTGAAAGATTAAGTAAAGAATACCATCGGAGATCAGCGCGCATACATGCTCGGCGAAAACCCTCCCGACTTAAAAATAATATGCAGGTAACAAAGAGATGAAATTGTACTGCATATAGCTGCCAAGCAAAAAGAATAAAGTACAGAAAGTTAGAAGAGCAAAAAAAATGAGGTTCCAGTAACAAGTCATACAGCTGACTGAATAAAGGGAATGGAAAAATTAAAAATTAGGCAGAAATGGAATATTTTGTAGGGTTGGATGTAGAACATGTTATCTAACGACAGATTACACGCGATATGAATTTTCTTTTGAGATTGCAACCTCGGAAGCTTGCTTTTAAGCACAAGATCCGGCAATCGTAATTTTTCATAATAATACATTCCACCTAGAGATAACAATGACAAAGTAGTTACCCACCGAAAAAGTTACATGAAAATACATAGTATTTTTGATAGTGAAATGAAACTCTAACATCTCTTTGTACTTCATCGTAACTCTTAAACCACTATGCTCTTCATAATAAGTGATAACCACACAAAACTCCTAGTTCTTCTCCTCAAAATAAAATGTTGTTATACTCGTATCCTTCAATGTTGACAACTTATAACAACTCACTACCACTAAGAGCTAAACTCCTTCGTTGGTACTACGTAGCAAACTTAAACAGTTCAAATCGAAATATCTAATCAAGTAGGACATCAAAATCGAAAGCGAACTCACGAAATTTGCAATTTTAATCAAATTTTACTCCTTTTCTACTCATTAACTTAGGAGATTGAATCTTAATCGCCTCCCACACAGACGAGATCAAACGGAAACAGAAAAAAAAAATTATATATATATATATATATATATATATATATATATATATATATATATATATATATATATATATATATATATATATAGGGTTAAAATTGAGGGGAGGAAAAGAAGGGTTTACCGCATAATCGGCCTCAGTGAGGTGCCTCACGATCCAGGAATTAAACAAGAAGGGGATCCCACGCGCTAGAAACTGCGTTGCTACAATTCACAAAACCCAATCGAGAAAGTGGGGAAGTGAGCGATAGAAGAAGAGGAAAAGGACTGGAAATTGGGAGGAGGAGGAGGAGGAGAAGTGGAGAAGAAGAGAAGAGGAACGGACCCATTAGGTACTTGAAGGTGCGAGCCATGTCATCGGCGGCGGCGGCGGAGGAGGCGGCAGCGGCGGAAGAGGCAGCGCCGCCGCCTCCTTCTCCGGCGGGTCGAGATCGCACGGCGCCGTCCCCCATCGGAGATCGACGATGCGAGAGGGAGAAGAACAAATTGCTTCGGCTTTTCTCTAGAAACTTGAAAAATAGAAATTATATTTATAATTTATTAAGTATGTTTATTTTTATAAATCAAATTATATTTGTAAAATATAATTTAGAAATTTAAATAATTATTTTAATGAAATAATGTAAATTTGAATTGAATACTACTATAATTACAAATATATTTTTTGTTTTATTAATTTTCAAAACTCTAATTTGATTCAAATTTAAATTCAAGTTTTATCATTTGATTCAAATTTGAACTCAAGTTTTAATTGTACAATCAATTATAAATTATTTGTGGTAATGCAATCAATTTCTAATTTAAATTTTTTAAAAATATTATATTTCAAATCAAAATTTTACCTTTATATTGAATAATGAATAATGATATAAAGGGTATATTAGTTCATTTTTATAATGATATTCTTAATTTTATAATAACAAATTAAAAAAAAAAAACTTTCTTAGCTTTCATTAAAAATAAATTTAATTGAAGACTATAAATTTGAATTCATAACAAATTTTTTTGAATAATAAATAATGATTAAAGAGTATATTAGTCAATTTTTACAATGATATTTTAAATTTTATAATAACAAATTTATAAAAAAAAACTTTAGTTTATTCGATGAAACTTAAATCTGAATTTAAAAATAATTTAAATTTAAGTACATAATTTGAATATAAAATTATATTTTATAATATAAATTTGAATCCGAATTTAAATAGCAAAACAAAAAACAAATTATAAATTCACATTTTTAATTTAACCTAAATAAATCTGAATTCAAAAATAATTTAATATAAAGTGATTTAAAATTTTTTTACATTTTTTATTTTTAAATCTAAAATCTATCGAGTTTTCTAAACTATACTCTTAATCTTAATTTTATAAAATAGCAAAATTTAATTAGCTTAATGAGAATTATCAAATACAAATGTTATTTAATTTTTTAATGATAAATTTATAAAAAATATATATATCTTTCATAAATTTACTAAATATAAATAAAAATATTATAAAAAATAAAGGAATGAAAATAGTAAATAAAGAAACCGTAATGAGAAATCTTAACGGGTACCGACTAACGAGGAGCGACTGCGGCGCGTGTAGAAGGGGCGAAGCCGAAGAGGCAAAGCGAAAATAGAAGGATGCGTTCGCGTGTAGAAGGGGCGAAGCCGAAGAGGCAAAGCGAAAACAGAAGGATGCGTTCGCGTGTAGAAGGGGCGAAGCCGAAGAGGCAAAGCGAAAACAGAAGGATGCGTTCGGAGAAGGGATGGTGCGGAGCAGAAGTTGCGCACTTGGAGAAACGACAGTTCCGTACATATATCACGCGTTTCTCAAAATATATTTTATATTCCTAAATAAATTTATAACTAATAAACTAATTTAGACTTTGAATTCAAAATTTAAGCTCAAAGTCGACTTTGAATTAGATATTTGAAATAAAATCATATTTAATAAAATAAAATACAAATTTAAATTTTATTTAAAAATTTCAAATCCTAATCAATTTAATGAATTAATAGTAAATGATTTTTTTAATATTTTTTATAACAAAATATATTTATAATTAATTAAAAATTTTAAAAACTAATTTCAAACTTAAACTCAACTTTGAATTCAAATTAAAATATAAATTCAAAATCAAATTAAAATATTAACTTATATAATTAATAAAAATAAATATATTTATTGAGAGAGTATGTGGAAGGTCATAAAAATTTAATTTTTATTTGTATTTAAATTAATATTAAAAATTATATTTATGAAGAGGGTATGTGAAAAGTTTTAGAGATATTTATTAATGGGTAAATATAATTTACTAAAATATTTTAATTAATAGTAAATGATTTTTTATTATTTTTATAACAAAATATATTTATAATTAAATAAAAATTTTAAATTTTAATTCCAAACTTAAACTCAACTATAAATTCAAATTAAAATATAAATTCAAAATCAAATTAAAATATTAACTTATATAATTAATTAAAATAAATATATATTTATTAAGAGAGTATGCGAATTATCATAAAATTTTTTAAAAAAATTATTGATCGGTTAGATTGCTAGTTGCACTTTTATATTTTTTTGGGCCGACTTTGGTCCAATACCAACTTAGCTCATTTACATTCACTGGTCAATCCGATCCATCTCATTTCAAAGGATATTTGGTTCCTCGAGAAAATAAATCCACAAAATAGTTTTTCTAGCTAGATAGTATTTTCTATCCATTTGATTTCTAACAAAAGTAAATTTTCTAAATAAATTATTTCAAGTTCTATGCATAAGTAATTTTTTATTTTTATTATTTTTTAAGGGAAAAAGCTATTTGTGCACTCCCAAAGGAGTATACATCTTATACCTCTTTTGGGGCATATGTATAGCATTACTATTTTAAAGTGAAACCAAACACCCTTAAAAGGGGATATCCCGTTTGGATTGGGGATAAAGGGGGATATCCCCCCTTTATCCCCAAACAATATTGGGATATCCCCGTTTGGGGATATCCTCCCAAACGGGGATATTCCCGGGTAAACCCACCCGGTTTATCCCCCAAGCCCCCCAGGTTTAAACCCCCTCTAATCATTACTTCTTACTCCTCTCCCTCACTCTCTCTCTCTCTCTCTCTCCTTCCCAAGGCAGTGCCTTGGGAAGGGGCTTTTCCCTTTTTTTTTTTTTCTTTTTTTTTTCATTTTTTTTTTTATATGCTTCAGGATTATTTTTTTTTTAAATAAAAATTTTTAAATTATAAAAAATATTTATATTTTATATTTTAAATTTTATAAATTTTAATTTTTTTTAATTTTATATTTTAATACATCTTAAAATTTTATTTTATTTTTAAAAATTATTAATTTTAAAATTTATATAATATTTTTATATTTTTTTAAAAAATTATATACATTTATAAATTAAAATTTTTACTCCTACTTGACATTTTAAAATTAACATTTTTTTTTACTCCTACTTAAAATTTTTAAGAAAATTAAAATTAATAAAGATTAAAATTTGAATAAATTTTAAAATTTTAATTTTAAAAAAATTATTAAAAAAAAAGAATATTTTAATTTTTTATCATGAGTATGTATAAATCATTTATAAAATAATATTATTAAATTTTATTTAATAATATTATAATTTTTAATATAACTAAAATTATATTAAATTTTTAATCGTTAAATATTATAATTTTTAATCGTTAAAAATTATTTTTAAGACAAATTAAAATAAAATAGAATTTTATATAGTATATAATTAATTAAATATAATATATAAGATTTGTTATAATTAAATAATTCTAATACATTACCCCATTATCACATTTATAATATACATAAAAGTAAAGGTCACATCGTCATTAAACATAAAATTCAACTTTATACCTCTTATTCTTCATTCCCAATCCAAACACATATTTTCTTATACCAGGTTTAAACCAGGTTTAAGCCTCATTCACATCCAAACACAATTTAGGTTTAAACCAGGTTTATCCCTTACTTTATACCTATACCTGGTATAACTCATTCCGGTATAAGCCACATCCAAACGGTACCTTAAGGGCTACAAGGAGTACGGAAGATTATCGACAACAATCGGTTGGTTGGTTGGAATGCATACTTATGGATATCACTCATTCCTTTAATTAGGTTACGAAGGAGTCTGTTGATGACAGAGGAGGTTGCTGGTGCTGGTGGCATCTCATTAGATGGGCTTCTGCATGGTGAAAAGGGATTATTTTTGAGGTGTTGACTTTGGAAGTAGAGCTTGGTCCAGTATCTGGATGTCAAAGAATAAGTGTTTTACTGGGTTGCAGCTGGAATTTTGGGTATATTTGGATGCTGTTGGAATAGATGGCAAATAATTTTCATGATGACTTAATTCAAAATATACTTGGATTAATTGCTGTTGGATTAGATGTCAAATGGATGCTGTTGACTTCATTGTATCATGAGATTTTGGGGATGTCTGTTTACGAGATCCTGGCAGGCGCCCTTTCGTTTCTCTTCATGGAATAGCTGCTGTGGTTGTGAACCAACAGGATAGTTCTACCCTTTGCCTACTTTTGTTTGGGTTAATTGATTGTAGATTTTGGTTTTGGTATAAATTTCTTGTCTACTGCTGTTTCCCTTTTACCAGCACTGTATTTGCGGCTTGCCCCCATTTTTGTTGTCAGTTTGGGTGATAGGCCTACATCTTTGCACTTCTTGTTGTACTGGGGCGTTTTTTTTGTTATTGTCTATGTCCTGTACCTCTCAAATAGGGTATACCCCTGTTTAATAAAAAAAAACACCCTTAAGGGTTCATTGGGGATCTCGGGTTCATTGGGGATCGCGTGAAGATTGAGTGTTACATGTTATGAAAAAATACAATGAGAAAATATTCTGTTTATTTTCGTACATAATATTGCATTTCACATATCACAATGAGTTGGTTATAATATGTTTTCTGTGGTTCCACTAGAGAGCATAGACACATATCCTATATACTTTTTTTCCTAGCTCATAGTGTTAGATGGATCTTAATACCAAACAGGCCCTAAGTAATGTGAAACCAAACCCAAGATCGGTCTTTAGGCTCACATCTTTCTAGGATTGGTAATCCAACTCGCTGTTCCAAGCTAACTCGATGTTCACGAGCCAGCTCGAGCTCGATCACTTATTTAATAAACGAATCAAAGACGAGCTAAATTTTACAATTTGAAATCTTAACGAGCAAAACATGAGCTGACATTGGCTCTTTCGTGTTCAGCTCTCACTTAGGATGTGCAGTTGGGATTATAGTAGTCTCTTAGAATTTTTATTATTCAACCAACCACCTACTAAACCCTAGGGGATCACTATCATTCTAATCCCACTAAGACGGCCTTCACGCATTGGCGCTCACTCCCTTGCTTCTTGCGTTGTGCTTAGGGAGTGGAGCGAACAAAGCGATGTGAAAAGAATACAGGATAAAACACATGCAAAAAAAAAGGACAACACGGAGATGTAAACTGTACCAAGATAATAATGCCAGCCAATATGGATATGTAAGCCATGTCGAGATAAGTAAACAGTTGTAGAACAACGCAGGGCTAAAAGATTAAGGGAACAAATAATGGTGAGTGGTTGCCCGTAGATAGACCATCCAAACATACCACCGCGGGAGAGTAGAAGGAGTTTTTGGTAGTTACCTAGAAACGTGACACAAGAAAAAAATAAAATTAATGTGCACCACGATGGAAAAACGAAAAAAAAAAAAAAAAAAAAGAAAGAAGAAGAAGAAGAAGAAGAAGAAGAAGAAGAAGAAGAAGAAGAAGAAAGAAGTGGAAAGCTTTACGAAAAAAATATAAATAAAAGCATAAAACATAAGTGTAAGAAAAAGAAGAGTAAAGTTAAAAAATAACACAAAAGAGAATGTTATAAAAAGTAGGGTATTCAAATGGATATATATAGAAAAAACTGATATTAATATGCTATAAAAAGTGGTATAAAAAGTAGGGTATTCAAAGGGAAATATATAGAAAAAATTGATATTAACATGCTATAAAAAGTAGGGTATCATACATAAAAATTTATATTAACATGTTATATGGAAAGCACGCAACCCTAATTAGAAACAACGCACAAATTTGATAGATTCATAATTGTAAGCAGGAATGGAAAGTATGCAACCCCAATTAGAAATAAAGTACAAATTCAGTATATAATGCATAAAAAAACATGTAAATAATACTAAAGGAGGGTACAAAGCTCTAAGTTAAAAGATAGAATGGAAAGTATGATGCCCTAATCACAAATTGAATGTAATTTTGGAAGACAAAAAAATGGTAAGTGCTTTCAAACAACCAAATATGAAAGAATCCTCACAATAAACTGTTAAAAAGAAGAAGTAAAGAAACAAAAGCTACCAAACAAATAAGTAAGAAAAAGCATAAGACATAGGCTAAATAGTAAAAGAAGGAAATATCAAAATAGAGGCATACTTTGTGAGTAGCAAACAAAGATATATATGCACCTATGGATGTGCACAGTAAAAATAGCACAACAGTAATAGAAGCAGTTATAGCATGTTAATTAGTACAAAGGAATGTATACTTTTTTTTGAGTCCAAATCAATACAGGACTGTACTGTTTCACAGTTAGGCTATTTATAATACAATAACCTACAAAATATCTGAGGCAAAATTTACTGATATCTACCTATATCTATAAAACATATGTAGCAAATCTCTGAGTAATAATTACAAAGACAAAGATAGTATCTATCTATATTTATAAAATATATGTAGCAAATTTTTGAGTAATAATTACACCTGACGGAGAGGAGGAGAAGCGGTGAGAAAAAAAATTCACAAATTGTTCATCCAAATCTCTGAGCAATAATTACAAAGATAGCAAGTGGCCCCACCCCCCATTCAAACGGGTTAGGAACCCGAACGGAGAAGAGGAGAGGCGGTGAGAACAGGGGAGAGAGAGAGAGAGTTTAATGTCATCTGTAAAACACAACGGAGAGGAAGATAGGCGGTGAGAACAGGGGAGAGAGAGAGGGTTTATGGTCACCTATAAAACACCCAATCGCCACCATCGGATCCGCGACCAGGGCCAATAGCAACCATCAGATCAACCAACAATGTAAGGGAGGAAAGAGAGAGAGACCGGTGTGTACATGATATATATATATATATATATATATATATATATATATATATATATATATATATATATATATATATATATATATATATATATATATATATATATATATATATATATATATATATATATATATATATATATATATATATATATATATAAGGCAGCGCCTACATAAGAGGTAGGGGCACCTACCCCCAGGCAAAGAGAGAGAGGGAGAGAGAGAAGGGCATAGAGTTGTGGAGAGAGAGAGTGAGCGAAGCACGCACTCGGGAGAGAGAGAGAGAGAGAGAGAGAGAGAGAGAGAGAGAGAGAAAAAGAGAGAGAGAGGGGCAGAGAAAGAGAGTTCGCAGAAGGAGAAAAAAGAGAAAGAGAGAGGGGTAGGGGTGTAAAACGGGTCGGGCGGCCCGGCACGGTTTCGGGCCGTGCTGTAGCCCGGCACGGCTACTGTAGCTTCGTGCCGAGCCCGGCCCGGTCTGGCTCGTCGGGCCGTACTGGGCCGCCTCTTCGGGCCCGACAGCATGGCCCGGCCGGGCCATGCTGTCAGGCCGAATAGCAAGCACTGGCCCGACACGGCACGGCTCGTATGGGCCGTGCCAGCCGGGCCAGCACGGCCCACGTAAAATATGGCCCGGTCTGTAGACTGTAATGTAATAAAGGCTTAATATAGCCTATAGCTATAGGCCTGGCTTTTGCTAGGCCTACATATATCTTTCCCAAGGCCCTTGGGAAAGAGCTCACCTTTGGGAAAGATTGGGTTGAGCTCTTTCCCAAGGGTGGCAGACCCTTGGGCCTTGAGCCTTTTGCTTGAAAAATAGATAAAAGTAAAATTTTAAACCCAACAACGGCTTTTTTAAATTATAAAAAAATTAATTTTTTTGATTTAAATTACTAAAATACCCTTACTAACATTCAAATTTTTGACTGTTAGAGAGGATATTTTGGTCAAAAAAATAAAATATTTTTATATTTTAAAAAAATTTATTTATTTTTATATCTATAAAATACTTATACAAATATTCAAATTTATCACAACAAATAATTTTTCATTCATTCTCTTCTACACACACAATACACTAATTCTTTCTTTTTTCAAACTTTCCATATAAATTTTTCTTTCTCTCAAATTTACTTTACAAATTTTTTAATTTTTTTCAATAATTTATTTTTACAAAATCTCTTTACAATCTCACCATACAAAATCTTAATTTCAAAATAATATTTACTTTTTTACGGTTTAATATTCTATTTTTTTTTTTCAAATTGTTTTTATTTAATTATTTTTTAGTTTTTTGTGTTTATTTAAATCTTAAAATTTATCACAACAACTATATTTTCATTTATTCTCTTCTACATACACAATACACTCATTGTTTCATCTTTCAAAAATTATAGTTTAAAAATAAGTTGTCTTGTATTTTTTAAAAATATATTTTTTTAGAAAAAAAAAAGACAAGAAAAAAATTGGGAAAAAAATTGGGTTGGCACGAAGCCCGGCCCGGCCCATGCTGGGCAGGCCAGGAGGCTGGGCCGGGCCTCTTTCTTTGAAAAAATGGCCCGGCACGGATTTAAATCCTGGCCGGGCCGGACCGGCCTCTGGCCCATTTTCGGCACGGCTTATGTGGGCCGTGCCGGCCCGGCACGGCCCGTTTTACACCCCTAGAGAGGGGGGAGAAAAAGAGAGAAAGGGAGAGAGAGAGGTGGGGAGGAGACATAAAAGGCTCTATTCCCAAATTTTGACACGTGTATAGAAAAAGGTACCAATTAATATAACTAGTAAAGTACCCGCGCTTCGCTGCGGATATTTTTTATAATTATTCTTAATAATATAAAAAAAATTAATATTTGTTTGTAATCTTCATAATAAAATATTTCTGCAGAATTAAAAATTTTATTTTTTTATTCTATTTTTAAATTTAATTCCATGAATTTTAAATTTAAATTAACATTTAAAATTCAAGTACAAATTATATTAAACTTATATTTAATTTTATATTTTTACTCTAATTTTAAATTTAATTTCACATATTTTTAATTTAAATTAACATTTAAA
Organism: Tillandsia leiboldiana; assembly: GCA_029204045.2. Taxonomy (NCBI): domain Eukaryota; kingdom Viridiplantae; phylum Streptophyta; class Magnoliopsida; order Poales; family Bromeliaceae; genus Tillandsia; species Tillandsia leiboldiana. Next base: position 45,211,438 of record CM055067.1, on the reverse strand, counting down.
ATTTAATTACAAAACATAATTGAATGAAAGTTGTATTATTTAAAATTATTTGAGTTGCATCACAAAAATAAAAACTATACCGTTTCAGACTAAGCTCACTCTGTGAGCGAATTAAAGTTGCACTATTTGAAATAAAAATTATACTGTTCAAAATTATTTGAGATTAAATTTTACCGTATAAAATAGAAGTTGCACTTTTTTAGATTAAATTATACAATTTAGAATACGTCTTGACGGTGAGATGGTAACTATAATAAAAAAAAAAAAACCAAATTATTAGTAGAAGATATAATAACATAATATTTTAAAAAAATATACTATTTAAACATATATTACACAATATATTTATGCATCAGATAAAATTACTAATTTAATTTTTTTTATTCTGGAGGCATCACTTTTTCGGTTTCTCTTCTATTTTCAAAAACCACATTCCCAAAAGTGAAAAATAACCAAAAACCCTAATCTTCCATATTTTCTTTCTATACTCAAAAACCCTAATCTTCCAAATTTTTTTTTCTATAATGCAATAAATTTTGTTCTTTAAAAAAACAACATATTAAAATTAATTTTTATCACAAAATATTAAGTTGAGGGACTACTTTCTTATTAAAAATAATAAATTATTTAAAAGAAAATGTAAGGATCTTATATAGAAATTAGAATTGATTTTTTTTTTTGGTAACATTGTGCACAATTGAGATGGAAAAATAAAAAAACCAAATTATTAGTAGAAGATATAATACTATAATATTTAAATAAATTATGCTATCTAAATAAATATCTAACTTAATTTTTTTATTTCTGAGACATCATTTTTTCTGTTTCTTTTCTATCTTCTTTAAACTACACTTTCAAAAATAAAAAAATATCCAAAAAAATCATTTTTTTTTTCTATAATTCAATAAATTTTGTTTTTTTTTAAAAAAATAATATATTAAAAAAAAATTTTAAGCCTTTGAGGTAAAGAGAGAAGAGGAATAGGATGAAGGAGTGGAAGTGACGGTGATGTCGCCTCCATAGATGGAAGCTCACAATTCCACAAAGAATACTGATAGAAGAGAAAATGTTGTTTCATTATTTTTTTTTTAATTTTTGGAAATAAATGCTTTGGGGAAGATAAGAAAGCATAATAAAAAAATTTATTTAAAATAAAAAAGAAAGGTTCATGCTTCCCGAATTTCCGCAGGTATCCGGTTAATTACATCGTCCTTGTTACATTTCGGCCACTTCCGATTAAACTGTTTGTGATCAAAATATCATACTCCAAGTATATATATATATATATATATATATATATATATATATATATATATATATATATATATATATATATATATATATATATAATATTTACATTTTTTTTTTATTTTTTTTTTATAATGATAATGACGACGAGAAAAAAAAAAAATTTAATGATTTTACTAAGTCATTTTTATATATTTATGTATATATATGAGTCCCCGAAGTCCATAATATCCAGCGCAGTTGTCATATTGTCCATAATATCCAGCGCAATCGTCATATTGTCCCGACGATTAAGCGTCCTCTGTTAAGCGCAATTTTTTTCCATTAAGCTTATGTTCACTTACTTTGAAAGGAATATTATATTTTACCTAACAATAATTTTATCAACTTAATTTTTTTAAAAAAATAAATAATGTGTCATATATATATATATATATAATTGAATTTTTTTTTTATTTAAAATAATATTGATAATAATTCTATTAGTAAATGGATACCATAGGTACATATTAATTTAAGCATGATTCCATTTCTTTTTTTTTTTTCTTTTTTCTTTTTTTTGTGTGTCCTGATTACTTGCTCACGAAGCAGGGAAGGAGGCGATCCGCTTCGGCGACGGCGACGGTGAGGGCTTTGGCAGGTTGGGAGACGAAGGAAGCGAACAACGACGGAGATGACGACGATGCGAGTGGTGGACAGGGCAGCTTCGGCGGCAACGCGAGGGGCAGCTTCGGCGGCAACGCGAGGGGCAGCTTCGGCGGCGCGGCACAACTCTATGACGGCAACTGGGCGACGGGGCGGAGCAACGCGACGGCGATGGCGACGGGGAGGCGCGGCGACGGCTTGTGGCTACTTCTCCTACTCTTCTACTTATGCTAAGAGTGAACGGAGTTTTTTTTTTTTTTTTTTTTTTTTTTTTTTTTTTTTTTTTTTTCTGTTTGTCTTCACAGAGCTAAGAGTGAAGAGTAAAAGTAATAATAATATATATTATAGGCTACATCACATAAACATAATAAAGTGAGACTCCACTTTTTTTAATTTTTTTCTTTGGTTTCTGCTCACGAAGCATAGGAAGGAGGCGATCGGCTTCGGCTGCGATTTGAGCGGCGGGGAAGCGGAGAACGACGGGGATGGTGATGGCTTCAGCGGCCTTGGCTACGATGCTAGTGATGGCCAAGGCGGCTTCATCGATGGGGGGGGGTGCGGCGATGGCGACAGGGCGGCGCGGCGCTGTGATGGCGACTGGGCGACACGATGACGTGGGGCGCGGCGCGGCGACAGCTTGTGGCTTGCGAGGCGAAGGCGGCGACGCGAGTGGCGGGGATAGCAGCTTGTGGCTTGCCGATCCAACTCCCCCAAGTCCCCTTCTTTTTCCTATGCTAATAGTGAATGGAGTTTTTGTTTTTTTTCGTCTGCACAGAGCTCCCTCTCCCCCTCTCTTGTCTGAGTGCCATTTTATAGGCTAGCCAAATCACGTGAGATTTTGCAAAATCTGTAAACAAATCTATCGGAATGATTTAGAAAGATACGAATCTTCACAAATCTATCGGAATAATTTAGAAAGAGAGAGAAAGAGGGGCCGGTTCGGCGAGGGAGGCGCTGGGAGATAAGAGCTGCGGGGGTAGGCTTGGGAAGAGAGAGAAAGAGGGAGGCGGTTCGGCGCTAGGCTCGGAGGAAACGAACCGCGAGAAAATGCCACATCAGCGAAATGCGTGAGAGAACGCCACGTATGCACGGAGGAACCGTCAAATTAATATTTGTATAGATGTATGTATGTATGTAGAGTTAGGCTGGAATACTATTAATAGTACCAAGTCATTGGTGCTATTAAGTTTTTAACCGTTAAATTAAAATATGTGTGGTTGAGATGATAGTGGACCCCTTGGGTTTAATGGGTGATTGGGAAAATAGTAAAATCTAACGGGTGAAAATAATTAAAGGAGTTGATCTAAAAATAGAAAACTTGATAGCACCAAATGCTTAGTACTATCGATAGTATAGTAGCCGGACTCATGTATGTATAGAAGATATCTATGGAGAGTTGTATGAAATTATTATTATTATTTTTTTATTTGAAAAAGGCTTTCGCAGGTATTCAATAAAGGAAAATGCTAGATGTACACCCCCGAATGGGGTGTACATCTTACACCCACCCCATCCTGGGGTGGGTGAATTCCACTTATCACATCGATGTGACGAGTGGATGAATACCCACCCCAAGATGGGGTGGGTGTAGGATGTACACCCCATTTGGGGTGTACACCTAGCACTTCTCTTCAATAAATAATGATCTTTTACAAATTAGAAAAGATACGAGGGACTAGTGTGCAAAACACCCTGCAAAAACCCTAGCAAATCCCCCGTGAATCGCCAAACGAACGATCCCGATCACCAAACGCAAATCCAACGGCTCCGATCAATTATTGCTCATCACCGCTTCCACTTATAAACCCCGTCTCCTTCCTCCCAGATCGGTTTCGCCGCCACACCCCCGAGATCTCCTTCGCAGCAATGGGTGAGCTCTCCGTCGCCATTTTCCGCAAACATCTCTCGATCTCAAACATATTGTAGCCTCTTCTTCGTTTCCTCGTTAGATCGATCTCGCAAACGCATTTTTGATCGATTTTTTGGGTTTTTTTTTTTGGTGTTAAAGGGGCGTACAAGTACGTGTCGGAGCTATGGAGGAAGAAGCAATCCGATGTGATGCGGTTTCTGCAGCGCGTGAGGTGTTGGGAGTATCGGCAACACCCCTCGATCGTCCGCGTCACGAGGCCGACGCGCCCCGACAAGGCTCGCCGACTCGGCTACAAGGCCAAGCAGGTGTAGATTTCTTGGGCTTTTTGATAGATCGCTTTGGATGTTGTTAAATTGATGCTGTTTTATGTCACGATTTTGATCACCGTAGATTGAGGATTTCGAAAAAAAATGCAGTTAATTGAGATTAATTATGTTGGATTTGTTGCGCGTTTCTATTTTCAGCATGTTAAAATGATGTTGTTTGTTTATTTCATGATTTTGATCGCTATTACAAAGATCTTAGTTGATTCTGATTAAATTGTGAATTTAGTCGTGTATATTATATGATTAAAGTACTATATAGATGATGAATCTGCGCCAAGCTTTTATAGTTGCAGCAATTGTAAAATCAAAAACATTGCATAGGTCTTCCTTAGGTCGGCCGATGTTATTGACGATTTTGTGGTATGCAGATTGTTATTTGAGGTTTCATGATGACCCAGTTGATTGTGGTTGATTTGCTATTTTTGTTGTCTCTAATGCTATTAAATTACTAGGTTGATGTATGAAACTATATGAATCTTATGTAGTCATAACACTGTTAGTGTCTAGGGTATTTGGTAGACCGCTGCTGTTTTCCACTTGTTATTGTTCAATTCTCTTTTTTGATTACTGCAGCTAGGGTTAATTCTCAATTGGTGGATTTGGTGTTTGCATGTTGTAGATGATGGTAGTTTGTTGTAATTAATTGGTTAAATATACTAAGGCCCCCACAATTATAGGCCATTTTTAAATAGGCAAATCAACTTTTCTATTGTTTTTTACAGCCTGTAATTTTTTTCTGTTATTTTAGTTTGTTAAATTAAGGATTTTGTTTATTTGGTAGCTATATGAACTATTAGTTATTAGTTATCGCAGTTTTGTCTGCTAAAAGTGATTAGAACCATTAAATTTGATAGGACTATTGTTGGATTTAGTAAAATCTCTAACCTATTCGACTAGAATCACTCTAATCGAAAACGAAAAAAAAAATCAAAGGTAGAGCTGTTGATTGGGAAAAAAAAGGCTCATTTCAAAATGACCTATAATCAAGGATTTAAGTGTCGTAGCACGGGGTCGTGCCGAAAATTTGCTGGCACGGTACGGCACAATGTGTGACAGGCTGGGCCGATGCGTGCCGGTCAAAAAAAATACATGTATGCCGACACATAATGATATGAAATATTTACTTTCTTTAGCAACAAAATATTCTAATTGTTTATTATGAATCTTTATCAAATATTTTTAACTTTATTAAAAAAATTACTTACTAATTAAAAGAAAAAAGAGTTTTGAGTTGAGCCATCGTGCCGATATTTTGTTAGCACGATACGGCACGGTAGATACGGTCCGTGCCGATGGGTACTTAAATCCTTGCCTATAATTGAGGGTGTCTCTATACATTTTTTTCATAATTGATTCGTTGATTTCATCTTGTTTTCTTAGTTGATATTTATTTTAAATGGATAAACAGATCTGTATTTATCAAGCTTCTATAGTCACGAGTTATGTTACTACGATCAGTGTTCTAGGATTTAATATTGGAGATTGTTCATTCCTTTTTTTTTCATTCACCAATCCCATTTCACAGTGAGAGCCTGTTTGTCGGAGGATCGATGCAAAAGATTATAGCAAACACAATCCTTATGTCATCTGTTGCCACTTACCCCTCTTAAATTACTAATATAAAAATGAACTCCCTTAATCTGATTACAAAGCATGATCAGATTGACCTGATTGTGTGTGATACTGTAATGCCGTTTGTAATTTTCTATGTAGGCATTCTGCATTGAATTTTCGATGATTTTTCGTAATTTGGTCTTTTGGTGGTTTGTAAAGTAACAGCCTCCCAACTTATGAACCCTAGCTTTGCTTGTAGTTATAATAGCTGGTCAATAGGTGTTGCATATTTTTAATAGGCTAGAAATAATCCTTGCAAGCGTGCTTTATTTGTGTTTTTTAGTCAGGAAAGCTATATATTATTATGATAGTTCACGTTTGCTTTTTGATGTCTCAGCTTTTGTTGGAAATACTTTTGAGAGGTTTATGCGCTTTTGGTATTGTGATTGATTAGTTCTCTGCTTACCTGAGGCTTCCTTTTCTTTTTAATTAGCTGTCTTCATATACTTTGTTGCTTTGTCCATATTATCCTGTGAAGGCTCAGAAATCTCTCTCTATAATGCATTAAAACTTTATAATTTTAGAGAAGTTCCGTCCAGTTTTACTCTACCTGTTTTGTGAAGCTTCATTGCAACTCTGTTTCCCGAGCGATTCATCGCTTGCATTTTTGTTTTTACCATTGTGACTTGTAGCATCTAGTAATGGTGTTTAAATTCTGGGTGTACTGGTTGTCCTGCCTGAATGGCGCATCTTTAGGCCCTTAAATGATATTATTCTTTGATGTGCAGGGTTATGTGGTTTATCGTGTTCGCGTTAGGCGTGGAGGGAGGAAGAGGCCTGTCCCCAAGGGTATTGTTTACGGCAAGCCAAAGAACCAGGGTATCACCCAGCTCAAGTTCCAGAGGAACAAGAGGTCAGTTGCCGAGGAAAGAGCCGGTCGTAAATTGGGCGGCCTTAAGGTTCTCAACTCATACTGGATTAATGAGGTTTGTGCACTTTTCTCTAACCTCTACAGTGATTATTATTCTTATGTAGCTACTTCATGAATTTACCAAAAATGACATTGTCGCTGTTGAATGTTAATGGCAGGAAAATAAAAGTTTCATACTGTCATTTACTCAGTTATGTAGGCGATCATCCTAGTGATATTTTGTTGCTTTTTTCAAAGTACCTCTTTGGCCTACCTTCTGGTAGAGCTTCTCCACTTTGAGAAGCAACATCAGGGCATTTGATTAGGTTTTTGCTGTTATGGGAAGTTAAAATAAGCTTTGTGGGCCACAAAAAGCAGGAGATCAAATGTGAAGCTTCTGCTTTGCTCCATTGATAAGCTATTGAAAGGATTTTGATGGGAAAGCTTTCGGGGCCTCGTGTGTTTTGCTGGATTTTTCACATAAGTGCTGTTTGAGTAGGCTTTTTCAAAGCAGCAGTAGTGACTTCTTTCTGCTAAAATATACTTAGTGCCGCTATACTGCAGAAGTAGAAACTCTAATTTAGAGCTGTTTTTTGCAACCGGAAAGCTCATTTTAACTCTCCCCGCCGCATTAAAAGCTTTACACTTTTGGTTTTCCAAAAGATTCCGCACGCCGATGCTATTTTGCTGGCAATATTGTTTTCTTCAAATAGCTGTACTCGTTTCCCCTCTCTTTTGCGTTGCCTATTTCTTTCCGCTCACGAAATCCAAACTCTCTTACTATTATGTTACTTTCAGGACTCAACGTACAAGTACTACGAGGTGATCCTGGTGGATGCGGCACACAACACCATCAGGAATGACCCGCGGATCAACTGGATCTGCAAGGGCGTGCACAAGCACCGGGAGCTCCGCGGTCTCACTTCGGCCGGCAAGAAGTACCGCGGCCTGCGCGGCAAAGGTCACCTCCACCACAAGGCCCGCCCCTCCCGCCGTGCCACCTGGAAGCGCAACCAGACCCTCTCTCTCCGCCGATACCGCTAAAAAACTTGAAGTGCTTCTGCTTAGCACGCAAGATATTTTCACTATGAAATTTTGGCTTTATTGGGACTTCAATTTAATAGCTTTGTTCGAACCAGTTCCTTTTCTACTCATGAAGAATGCTTGGCATTTTCGGTTCTATCAATCATGTGGTGTATCACGCCTGCGATAGAGTTTGCTAGATTTTTATTGATTTGTTGACAGATTTTTATTGATTTGTTGACGTCAAAATTATGATAATCTTGTTTAGCTTCTTGAGTTCATTAGTGTTCGCCACTGTATGCTTATTTCAACTGCAGATTTGATTGGCATTTAGGTTGGCTTTTGAGATCGAAACTGTCTGGAAACTCTGTTGAGCCTATGATTGACCGGATAAAGGGACAGCAGCTAGCCAAGATGAGCTTTTCTAGTCCCTCATACTCAAACTAGCTGTTTTTTTTTTTTTTTTTTTTCATTTTTTAAAGCTTCTGCTTCTTTTCACAGTAGATTTTTATGAATGACCTGTGCAGCACCGAATCAAGTTTTTTTTTTTTTTTTTTTTTGTGCTTTGTGTCACGCCCCGGAAGTTCTAAATGAGCGAAAAAAATGTGTATATATTTTTTTGGAATTAACCTCGTATATATACAAAGGAGATTCTATCTGATGAAACCAAAGAGAGAGATCACAAGTAACCACAACCACAATTACTACAACAAGATTGAAAAAATAAATCCACAGGTTGTCAAACGGTGTTCACACGACACCCGGTTTTAAAAACGTTTTCGCAAATCTCTTTTAGGCGGCAACTTAACTTGAAAGGATAATCCGCGAGGGGTTCCCACTATGTCACCTTTGTGGGGTACACGGGTCAACGTACCATCTTTTCGGAAAAATACATCCTGTGCGGTGGCCAGACCGCTAGTGTGCGTGTAAGCAATCAAGAGTATAGATGCCGAAACCGGCGTGTAATAAAGCACCGCGACATTCGTCGCCACAGTTAGAATAAAAGAGCGGGATTCTCAGGCAATGGGGATAAACAGTTTACAAAAAGGTACATCTACTTTATTTTCATAAGTCACAACGGGAACAACCATACACCGAAATACAACAAAGTACCCACCTCGAAATGTGCTGACCGGAACACCAGGGGCCGAAACACGTTCACAATCGGCACCCGGACCTAAGAAAGTCCCCAAAAGAACAATAGGTCAGACTGAATTGCATTTTGTAAAGAAACGGAGTCCAAAACCCAAGAGTACGACGAAAACCCAGCAACGGCGGCGGTAACGACGCGCGACGGACGACGCGGCCGCAGTCCCTTCCCCCGCGGCGCCGCATGCCGTGCGACCGCGCGGGCACCAGCCCCGCGCGGCGCCGCATGCGGCTCGGCCGCGCGGTCAGACTCCCGGCGCGCCGCTCGTGGGCGGCGCCCCGCGCAGCACTGGCCGCGCGGCGCGGCGCGCGCGCCTGCGGCGGCTTCCTGCATGGCACCTGCCTGTGCGGGCGTTGCCGCTTGCGGGCGGCGCGGCACTAGGCCGCGCGGCGCGCGCCGCCTGCGGGTGGCGTCCAGCGCGGCACCTGCCAACGCGGGTGCTGCCGCCTGCGGGCGGCGGCCCGCGCGGCACCGGCCCGCGCGGCACCGGCCCGCGCGGGTGCCGCCGCTTGCGGGCGGTGCCCCACGCGGCACTAGGCCGCGCGACGCGCGCCGCCTGCGGGCGGCGCCCCGCGCGGCATCTGCCCGCGCGGGTGCCGCCGCTTGCGGGCGGCGCCCCGCGCGGCACCTGCCTGCACGGGTGCTGCCGCCTGCGAGCGGCACCCCGCGCGGCGCGGCGGCGGTGGCGGCTAAACGAAAATGACGAAAACGCCAACGAAAACCGAAAAAGAGCTTCACTTACCGCGATCTCGTCGGAGAAGATGATCTGCTCACACTTCCGGCTCCGGCACGTTGATCGGAGGCGATCGGACTCCTCTGCTTTCTTCTTCTCTCTTTTTTTTTTTTTTCCTCCGGCTAGGATTTTCTAATTTCTTTCGGGAAAAACAGATTTCTCTCTTAGTACGTACAATAAATCCCACATCCGGGTATTTATTATTTAAAATTAATTATCTATTCCCACGAGATAATTCTATATCCCCTCGAAAAGCGTGCCAGACTTTTAGCACGGATTCCGATGCACACTACGGTCACCGCGACCTTCAAAACCCTATTCCGGGGGATCCGTAAGTCGGATTTCAGATCCGGTTGCACCGCCGTTCATCGTTTTTCTAGCTCTATCACAGAAAAAATACCCGCATCGCACGATGGACAACTTGAGAATACTCGATAATTCAATTTTTCTTAACATATAATTTATTAGCAAGAGGGTAAAACGATACACCAAAAGATATTACACCTTGAGATCTGTGAATCATGTGGCGTGTGTTGATGAAGTTATTTGTTTGCTTCTCTGGTTTTTCTGATTTGTTGCTTGCAAAGATATCTATACAAATATATATTTGGTGGTTCCTCCGGCGTGACGTGTCGCAATTCCGTGCATCCTGCTGAGGTGTCGCAATGCTGTGCATTGGGTGACGTGGTTCCTTACGCTAAATTTCGCTGACGTGGCCTTTTTTTATTGGTCCTATTATGCGTTTTTCTAATCTGTCCTGGGTGACTCCTCGGTTTCCCCCTAATAAATTTCGCTGACGTGGCATTTTTTTTATTGGTCCTCTTATGCGTTTTCCTAATCTGTCCTGGGTGACTCCTCGGTTTCCCCCTAATTCTGAACCGGTGTGTTGACCGCCTATGATTCCTCGGTTCCTGCTCCCCGTGCCTGACCTACTTCTGAACCGGTGCTCGCTGTTGCGCTACTCCTCGGTTCCCCCCCCCTTCCCTTCCTCCCTCCCTCCCTCCCTCTGTTCCTGACCTAACTCCGAACCGGTGCTGCTTCCCCCGCTGACGCCTCGGTTTCTCCGCCCCCCCTCCCCTCCCCTCGCTCTCTCTTTCTCTCTCTCTCTCTCTCTCTCTCTCTCTCTCTCTCTCGCTCTCTCTCTCTCCCTGGGAACCGATGGCTGCTAGGGTTTCCTCTCTCGGCGACCCACCGATTGCCTCACCTTTTCTCTTGAGGATTCCACTGCGTTTGCCGTCCGGTTGCTTCATCGCTCAACCGTTCTCTTCCGGATTGTGCTCCCTGCTGCGCTACTCCTCGGTTCCCCCCCTCGCGTTCTTTCTCCTCGGTTTGCTCCGAACCTCCTCCCCGTGGGTCTCTATCTCTGTCTCTTCCTGAGAAGCGATGGCTTCTAGGCTTTCGTCTCTCGATGAGTCTTGGATTCGCTCATCCGTTCTCTTGCGGATTCGGCTGCCGTCCGATTGCTTTGCTGTTGCCTGTGCCGGTCGGTTGAAAGGTTAAACCCGTGGGTCTCTCTCTCTGTCTCTTCCTGAGAAGTGATGCCTTCTAGCCTTTCCTCTCTCGGTGAGTCTTGGATTCGCTTATCCGTTCTCTTGCGGATTCGGCTGCCGTTCGATTGCCTTGCTGTTGCCTGTGCCGGTCGGTTGAAAGGTTAAATTTCAAATTCAAATCTGAGTTTGAGTTTGAACGGTTCTACTTTTTATTTTAAATCTGTTCTTAATTCTAAATATGTTTTGTGCTTCTGTGTTTGGTTGGTCGTACGATTGTGTTTGCTGTCTGGTTGGCTCATCCGTTCTGTTGGTGGTGATTCGAATGCTTTCACCGTGGATCTGTTGGGAATGTGGCGGTTGGGTTGTGTTCCACGTGCTGGTTGCCCGTTTGCCTGTTGGTACCCTCTCCGTCTCTCTCTTTTGTTCGTCCTACGGCGAAAATTTTAACTTTAAACTTTTCACTAATTATATAAATGTTGTCTGTTTTTCTCTGATTTGCCGTCTGATTGTCTTCGCCGTCTCAGACGGTTCTTATTTGGTGATTCGATCGCCTGGTGATTCGAATGCCTTCGCCGTGGATCTGTTGGGGTTGTGTTTCACGTGCTGGTTGCCTGTTTGCCTGCTGGTATCCTCTCTGTCTCTCTTTTTTTCGTCCTTCGGCGAGAATTGTAACTTTAAATTGTTCACTAATTGTAAAAATGTTTTGTCTGTTTTTCTCTCATTTGCCGTCTGATTGTCTTCGTCGTCTCGGATCAATCGGAGGCTGGGGTTGGTTCTATGTGGCTGCTGCAATTATGTTGCCAATGAATGCGGCCGTCGAGTTGTGTTTCGCGCGCAAGTTGCCTGTCGGCCTGTTGGGATTCTCTGTCTTTCTCCTTCCCCCTCCGACGATTCTTTTTTGTTCCTCTATCTTATCTTTGAAATTTTTTAATTATTATTTATTTAGTTTTATTTGGTACAGTAATTTTAATTTTAGGATTCCTCAATCTTATCTTTCGAATTTTTTATTTATTATTTATTTACTTTTATTTGGTACAGTAATTTTAATTTTAGGATATTAATAGTTGAGAAGTTTAATTTTAAATTAAAATTTTAGTTTACACTTAAAATTGTTAATAGTTCAGAAGTTTAATTTTTTAGATTTAAATACGACTTTATACTTAAAATTTTCCATTTATTATAAATATTATTTATTAAAAAATCTTGAAATTTGTGCTTTATTTTATTATCTATACAAAATCTGTGCTTTATTTTATTAAGTAAAGTCTTTTATTTTATTATTAAACAATTTATATTTGTGCCCATCTTCTTTCTTCATGTTCTGATTGCTTTCACTATGTTATTTTCTATAATCCGATTTTCGGGCCTGTTGAGGCCTCTCTCAGTGGTGTTTACCTGTTGACCTGTTGGGATCCTCTGGCCGTCAGGTTGTATTTCCTGTTGGGATCCTCTCACTATGGCTTCGGGATCAATCTGGGTTCTTCTTTCTCTCTCTGTCTTATCTTTGAGATTACCGTAGATTATACATATATTTTTTCCTCGAAAGGAACCACCAAATATATATTTGTATAGATTTGTGCATTTTTGTTTCCTTTCATTTGTTATCTAACTGTTCTTCTTTCTATTTGAAAAGTGAAATTTTAAAGTGAAATTTGAGTTTTGGACAGTTTTGTTAGATTAATAAAAGATAAGATTTTGGAGATATAACATTTAAATATATATAATTTGATTTCAGTAATGTCCCTTTTCTATAAAATATGATCAGTACAGATATTAAAATAAAAATATAAAAATATGAGATCTATAATTTTATTTAAATATGTGGTTTGTATTATTTTATATTAGATTTCCTACCAAAATTTTCATATATTTTAGTACAGATTTTACCATAAAAATATAAAAATATGATATATAATTTTAGTTAAATATATAATTTGTATTATTTTATATCACACAATTTTTACCAATATAAATAAAAGATATTTTAGTACAGATTTTAAAATAAAAAATTAAAAAGTCCTCAGAGATGCAGCTTCACAAAGAAGTCCTCAGAGAACTCTCAGCCCTAAGAGGATCCTCCCAAGCATCTCCTTCCCCACAACCCGAGAGCAAGGCCTTTATTGTGCTTCCTTCTCCGGCGATGGGGGCGGCGGCCGGTGCGGCTAGGTCCGTGGGGTGCGGCAGAGAGCGTGGAAGGAGGTTGAGGCTGCGGCTGAGGAAGGCTTTAGGGTTAGGTTTCTGCAGGAACCCTAGCTCGAAGGTTGCTATATAGGGTTATCATGCCAACTTTGCATTTTAGCCCCTCAAGGCTAGTCATTTCGAACCCAGCCCCCCCCCCCACAGCAGCACTAACTTACAACTAGGTCCCTCTCCAAGCTGAGGCCCGTAATTCAAGGCAATTTCATTAGGGTTTCATGTGCAAAAATCACATTTTTCATCCTATTTCGCGTTTTTCGAGACAATCGGACTGTCAAACTGAAAATCTGACACCGCCACAACGTCCGGCTCGACGAAACCTATCAGGTAGCGATTTTGGTTCGCTAAAATTTCGCTCCACAATTTTTAAATTCCATCTTATACTGTAATTTATACCATTCGGCATGCTTTACGATGCTTTAGGCTCGTCAAATGCAAATTTCGTCAGTGCCATTGCGTTCAGAACAACGAAACCGTTCAAAATGACTACCTGGATCACTATGTTCAGATTCCGGACAGTAATTTGGTCAGCATTACATTCGTTGGAGTCCCGAAAATTAAGATTACTGTTCATATACAGTAATTCACTTAAGTGCACTGTGCACTGAGCACTGTTACATTGGTCGCGGCTATTTCGCCCGCTTCTTCATCGATTTCTGGAAGATCCGACCGTCAGATCGACAAGTGCTGAATATCAATCTCGCTCAGTTCGACGAGACGATCACAACGGTCAACTCGGATTTCCAAGATCACGTCCGGGTTGGAAAATAGCCTTTTTGTCTTGTGCATAGTGCGACTTGCACCCTAGCGATTGACCATATAGGTCAACAAAGGCCTTTTAATTTCAAAACCAGCTCAAAATTCACTTTTAATCTATTTAGTAAAATAAAATATTTCGAGTTTCTACAAGTTAAATATATGATTTATATTATTTTATATCAGTTAATCTTTAGCAATATAAATAAAAGATACTCATAAGATTCCCAATCTTTAGCAATATATATATAAATAAAAGATATTTTAGTACAGATTTTAAAATAAAAAAAATTAATATATATAATTTGAGTTAATATAAGATAAGATTTTGAGATATAACATTTAAATATATATAATTTGATTTCAGTGATGTCCTTTTTCTATAAAATATGATCAGTACAGATATTAAAATAAAAATATAAAAATATGAGATCTATAATTTTTATGATCAGTACAGATATTAAAATAAAAATATAAAAATATGAGATCTATAATTTTATTTAAATATGTGATTTGTATTATTTTATATCAGATTTTCTACCAAAATTTTCATATATTTTAGTATAGATTTTCACATAAAAATATAAAAATATGATATATAATTTTAGTTAAATATATAATTTGTATTATTTTATATCACACAATGTTTATCGATAATATAAATAAAAGATATTTTAGTACAGATTTTAAAATAAAAAATTAAAAATATTATATATAATTATAGTTAAATATATGATTTATATTATTTTATATGAGTTAATCTTTAGCAATATAAATAAAAGATACTCACAAGATTCCCAATCTTTAGCAATATATATATATAAATAAAAGATATTTTAGTACAGATTTTAAAATAAAAAAAATTAATATATATAATTTTAGTTAAATATATATATAATTTGTATTATTTTATATTACTCAATCTTTAGCATTATAAATAAAAGATCCTGTAAGTTTAGATTTTATAAGTTTAGATTGAGTGATTTATATTATTTGATATCACTCAATCTTTACCATATATAAATAAAAGATATTGACAAGATTTTGAAAGTTCATAAAAATATAATATTATATTATAGAATTTTAACTTTTCTTTGAATTTGCAGCAAAATTTTTTCCTTTTTTATTTTATCAAATATTTTATGAAAATTATTGTAACCAGAAAATTACAGTAATTAAATAGTTATTGTAAAAAGGGCATCAGTATTTAATTTAAGCAAGTAAACATTTTAATTAAAAAATAATAATAAGCTTTAGGGCAGATTTGTTACCATGAGTATCTTCTTTTACTCTTCCCAAAATTTATCATGATTTTCCAAAGGTTTGAAGGAATAAAAATATTATATATAACTCTTCCCAAGATTATCATATGATTTGTAATATTTTATATCACTCAATCTTTAGCAGTATAAATAAAAGATACTGACAAGATTTTGTAAGTTTTGATTTCCAAATAAAAATATAATATTATACAAAGTTTATAAAAATATAATATTATATTATAGAATTTTAACTTTTCTTTGAATTTGCAACAAAATTTTTTACTTTTTTGTTTTATCAAATATTTTATGAAAATTATTGTAACCAGGAAAAAAAAAGAAGGAAACAATACAGTAATTAAATAGTTGTTGCAAAAAGGGCATCAGTATTTAATTTAAGCAAGTAAATATTTTAATTAAAAAATAATAATATGCTTTAGGGCAGATTTTCTATCATGAGTATCTTCTTTTACTCTTCCCAAGATTTATCATGATTTTGCAAAGATTTGAAAAAATAAAAATATCATATATAATTTTAGTTAAATATGTGTATTTACATATAATATATAAATATATGATTTGGTTTGATTGATGTTGATTATGGTAGATTTGGTATTATGTGTAGGTTTTTATATATTAAGGATCCACACGGATCTAAATAGGTACTATCAAACAACTAGAGGGGGGGTGAATAGGTGTAATACTTATAAAACCAATCTCAGTGCAAAATAAAAACCAATGCGGAAATAAAAAACAGCACACCGAGATATACGTGGAAACTCCAATCCAGGAGAAAAACCACGGGACCAACACGCAATAACAATCCACTAAGAATAAAAGAATAACAAGGTGATTACCGACTCCACGGACTCAAACCCCTCATTCAACTTCTTCGGATCTTGCGCTCACCGATTGGACGTCCACGCAATAACAATCCACTAAGAAAAGAAGAATAACAAGGTGATTACCGTCTCCACGCATTCAACCCCTCCTTCAACTTCTTCGGACCTTGCGCTCCACCGATTGCACGTCCACTGCACACGTTCGAATCCACGAACGCCACTCGAATCCACGAGCACACGTTTCGAATCCACGAAACGCCTTCAACACATCGAATCCACGATGCTACGTCGAATCCACGACGCAAACTTAGCCGATAGAAATATTGGTTTCGATGGTGATCCTTTGCTTAGATTATCATTGAAGAACCGTAGAAGGAATCTCTAAGCAAAGACTAGATCAATTCGACAAAAGATAGATCTTGGAAAAACCGTCGAATTGACCTAAAAGAGGCTATAAAGAAGAACGATAAAAACCTAGCCTCTAGGGTTGCTCTCAAGTGTTTTATAAAATAATCGGTAGTTCTTGAGAAACCCTAAGTGTCTATTTATAGTTTAGAAACCTTTGGAAAGAGATAAGAATCAAAAACTTACCTTATCTGAAATTTTCACGACGGCGATCCGGATCGGATTTACTGTGATCCGGATCGTCGTAACGAGTCAGGCAATTCCAGAAAAACAGGGTTCGGGATCCGGATTGAAGTGCCCGATCCGGATCGTTCATGTATTCCAGCAAAATCCCATGTTCGGGATCCGGATCGGAATTGGCCTTTGATCCGGATCGGATTTGCCAATGAACAAGCACCCTTCGGGATCCGGATTGGACTGTCTGATCCGGATCCTGAACATGTCCCATGTCCAGTTTTTGATTTTTATGCAATAGAAAATTCATCCAAGTGTTTCTACACTATAAGAAAGTATTCGGATCACCAAAATTATTTAGTTAAACATACCTGATCCTTTTGAATACTTTCTTCTTGAGATTGATGTAACTGATCCACAATTCTTCATCTTCAATCTTCAAGACTCAAAACACTGAGTGTCAACTTGAGCTCTTCTCTGAGTCTTCGATTGCTGATTGACAATTTGATCACTTCAAGACTCCGACTCAATTTACTGACTTGACTCACGAAATATGCCAACACCAAAAAAGCTGTAACATTATGAGTACTCTCTTTTCCTTTTCCTAAGATTTATCATGATTTTCTAAAGATTTGAATGAATAAAAATATTATATATAATTTTAGTTAAATAAATGTATTTAAATATAATATATAAATATATGGTTTGATTTGATTGATGTTGATTATGGTAGATTTGCTATGATGAGTACCTCTTTTCCTCTTCCCAAGATTAATAAAAGATGCTGACAAGATTTTGTAAGTTTTGATTTCCAAATAAAAATATAAAATTATATTATATATTTATATTTATTACATATAATATTAGTTATTCAAAAGATTTTGCACAAATTCCCACAATTTAAAATGAATATTTAAATATAATATATAAATATATGATTTCATTTGATTGATCTCGATTATGGTAGATTTTCTATCACGAGTACCCTGTTTTCCTCTTCCCAACATTATCACGATTCTCCAAAGATTTTGAGTAGATTTTCACATTTTTGTTAGATTAGGGTAGATTTGCTATCATAACTACCCTCTTTTCTTCTTTCCAAGATTTTCTTCAACCTTCATTCCTTAGTTAAGATTTAGCAATAAATATGTTATATATATATATATATATATATATATATTAATATTAACATATAATATAAGAGAAGATTTTGTAAAATAAATCTTTAAATATAATATTTAAATATATATTTTGATTTCATTGATAACGTTTTCTACAAATTATAATCAGTACATATTTTAAAATAAGAATATAAAAATATTATGTATAATTTTAGAAAAAAAAAATCTATACAAATATATATTTGGTGGTTCTATATATAAGATTAATTAAATATGAACAGATTTTTACAAGATTTTATTTAATCTTTCTTAATTAACATTTATCAATAAAAATATTAGATATATGCAATATATAATAATATAAGATAAGATTTGTATTAATTTATATGAGATTTACTGCTAAAATTAATATAGTCAAATTTTAGTACAGATTTTAAAATAGAAATATCAAAATATTATATATAATTTTAGTTAAATATATAATTTGTATTATGTTATATCACTATCTTTTTCTGTGCCTAACACTATCTTTTTTGAGCCTGACATTTCTAGATTTTGTCCAAGATTCATTGATTTTCCCAAATTAGGACAGATTTGCTATCATTGGTATTTCCAAAATTTCTATAAATATTATATTTGAATATCTAATTTGTTTCTAGATTTTGTCCTTAAGATTTGTCAATTTTCCCCAATCATGAGAGATTTGCTATTATAGCTTCTCTGTTTCCAAAATATCTATAAATATAATATTTGAATATTTAATTTGATTTCATCGATTTCCACAAATGATATCATAAATGTTTTCTTTTTCTGTGCCTGACATTTATTTTCAAGATATCTATAAATATAATATTTCAATATTTAATTTGATTTCATCGATTTCCACAAATGATATCATAAATGCTCTTTTTTTCTGTGCCTGACATTTCTAGATTTTGATCCTAAGATTTATTAATTTTTCCAAAAAAAAAAGTGATTTTGAATATGACAATTGTAGATTTTGTCCCTATACTTGATCCATTTCGCCAGATTTTGTCAGATTTACTATCATACCTGTCAGATTTGCTATTATACGTACTCTCTCATTCTCTTCCTAAGATTTCTATAAATAGGAATTCTTTCATTGCATTATACCATAGTACTACAATATAAAATCAAATATTTAAAGTAAGAAAGGTAAGTAAATGTGAAGAATATCATTCTCATTCCATAAATAAGATAGCTAGAATTTTTTCCGTTATTGTTTTAGTGTTTGGTAGGTGTTCTGTTGGTCCTGTCCTGTTGCATTAGTGTGTTCCACTCTGGTTTTACTCACTATTTAGTTACAAGGTATGTTGGTATTCAATATCTCTGTTATGATGTTCTTCTCTTTTCCATTTTAGTTCTTCGCATGGGAGTATTTTGGCTTGCCGATGAGTTTTCTTTTTACTATTCATGTTTCCTTCGTTAGCCGATGTGTTTTCAGTGTACCGTAATTGTTTTCGGATTGTTGTTTCTCGCAGGTTTCTTGCATTTTCTTTTAATTTTACTCTCGATTTTTTATTATGATGTTGGGCAGTAATGGCGTCGGGCTGTTGCTTCTCGCAGGTTTTTTGCATTTCCTTTTATTTTAACTCTCGATTTTTTATTATGACGTTGGACAGTAATAGTGGTGCTTTAGATGGTCCATTGACCAGTGACCGTCCCTTGTAGTATTGTTGGTGGTTTGGATGGCTGTTGATAGGCAACCAACCACCGCAGAATTGTTGGTGGTTTTGGACATCCTGTTGATGTGCAACCAACTACTAGCGCCTGATATGTTGCATTGGATCCTGATTACTCGCTGGTTACTATACTTCTCCTGTTTTTATGTTTTCAAATTATTTTCGTGCTTTTTTCAAGAAAGTATACAAATATGAGTGGTCCTTTTTAGTGGTTGTTGCTTCCTTCTTTTATGCTACCTTCCTCTTTTTGTCCTCCCCTTTTTGTCCTCCCCTGCTGCACTATTTTGCAATCCACACTATGACAAGCATAGGGCTTTCCTACACTGGATTGCTACGTGAGGTATGTGAGCATTCGCACGGGGATGTGCCACACCGTGTCGTGTCGGCTGACACGGACGGAAAATTATTGGCTTATGTAGATCTCCATGTTAAGCGAGATGAATCAATAGTTGAAATCATTAACTGTTGGAGTGGTCCAATTTCCACGCCTGCTGCTGCTGAAGAAGAGAATGAGAGAGTACATTAATTCCAAGATTTCACAACAGCCGCCAAAAACCCTTGGGATTCAAATTCACAGCATACAACCCCCCATCCGAGAAGAGAGCCGAATCCAAGAACAAGAGCAAAATAGGACCTAAACTACATAGAATGAAAAAGGCATAGCATTATCAACGATTCAAGCAAAGAACCCACCTTCAGAAAATAATCAAGAAACCTTCCGCGAATTCCCGACATCGCGAGATCAACCCCACTTGCCCCAAAACCCCTCAAACTAAACGAATTCCAAACCCTGAGCTCCCGACCAAGAAAAAGAGCCGAAACCCACAAAAATAACCCCAAGAAACGCCACGAAACCCCCCAAAACGGCGTCGTTCCGAGCGCCATTCGCATCAAACTCGAAGATAGCACAATTATAGAAGAAACCAGACGATACCTGAGAGCTCAAACGCCGCGAATGCGCTAGGGTTCACGGCGGCCGCTGGCGAGAGGAGCGGGAGAGAGAGAGACAGAGAGAACGAAGAGGATAACGTGAGGAACCGGATAGGAGTAAGCAAGAGGGAGAGGGTTCAAGGAGGGGAATTGGGAGGCGGGGGGAGGAGATTTCTAGGGTTTTGAATGGTGGAGGGAGGAGAGAGGAGGGTTTGCGCCGTTCGGTATTTTCTTTTCTCTCGCTTCTTGATTTGGGGGCGGGAGGGGGCGTGGTGGGAACTCGAGAGGACGGGGGGAGAGAGAGAAGAGAGAGAGAGAGAGAGAGAGAGAAAGAGAGAGAGAGGAGGAGACGGAACGGGTTAGCCGCTTTCCGGGTCCAAATATTTGATAGGATTAAATTAGTGTACAAACAATACTATTCGGGATACTTTGGATGGGCGCCACATGACCAGCCGGGTCAAAAAATTTATGAACATAGCCCGAGTTTGGTTCAAAAATAAATTAAAACAGTATATTTTAAATATATATATAAATTTATAAATAAATACAAAATTTAAATTTTATATTTAAATAAAAATTAATTTATTTTTAAAATAAGATAATAGTGTTTTGATAGTTAGAATGAAAATATAAGAATAAAAGTAACTATAATTTTAACAAAATAATATTTTATTTAATTAATTGACATAAAAATAATAATTTAACTTCCTTAACTAATTATTTTTAGATAATTTTAAATATTAATTGATAAAATAATTAACAATAATAAATATATTATTAATGTTAATAAATTAATAAATTAATTATCTAATAGTTAGATAATTAATTAATAAAATAATTAAATTATTTGAAATATTAGATTAATTAAAATTATATTTATTTTAATTAAACTTATTCTCTAGTATAAACAAGTTTGTTTCAGAAAAAATATAGGAATAATAATTTTAGTCTTATACCATCTTGTTGTAGAGAAATATGAATTATTGTTTCGATTCATAACCAAACGCGTTTGTTGGATAACAAGATTGGTTTAATTTTTTAATCAAACACTACCATAATATCTAAACTCTTAGGCTGCGTTTGGTTCGGGGATAAGAAAAATTTAGTTATACCGGGGATAGGTATAAGTTATGGTATTAGCAGGAACTAGTGTAAATTTCTGTTTGGTTGGATTTAAAGTTATACCGGGTATAAAGAAAATTGTGTTTGGTAAATTAAAGAGGAATAAGAAGAATAAAGAGGACTAAAATTTTAATTTATGATTAAAATTTTACTGATATGATTTTAAATATTTAATTTAAAATATTTATTAAAAAATTATTAAAATTTATATTTTACTTATATATAAAAAAATTATTAAAAAAATCTATCATATAATTTATTAAAATTATATGATAAATTTATTAAAAATTAAAGTTAAAAATTTTAAAAGCTATAAAATTTAAAATTTAAAATTTTAAAATTTAGAAATGTTAAAAATTTTAATTTTAATTGTCTTAAATAATTAGTTAATTATCTAAATACTTAAATAATTAGTTAATAAAATAATTAAATTAATTAAAATATTGAATTAATTAAAGAGTTAAAATAATAATTAAAATTATATTAATTTAATTAAGCTTATTCTCAAATGGGAACAAGTCTTGTTCCAGAAAAAGGCTGGAATAGTAATTCTAGTCTTATACCAGCTTATTCTAGAAAGACGAGAACAACTGTTCCTATCCCTACTTAATTGCGTTTGGATATAACTAGAGGGATAAGCCCTTATCCCCTCCTAGTTCTCGTTACCAAACAACGTCTTAATAATATTATTTGAAAATACTCCGGATGAGCACCGCGATGAGGATGCGTTTATCTTACCCTCTCTTTCTCTTTTTATTTCTCTAACAAATTAGGGCGTACAATAAGAAAGAGAAAGGAAAAATAAGGGAGAGGCTACAAAAATTTTCCCCAGTGCAGTAGAACAGAGAACACATGCTACATCATTATCTTGAGGATATGATTCAGGCTCAGTCACCAATTATACAGTTAGAATAGTATTTATTTATGCCCTTCTCAAGTTAATTTTTGAATGGATGAAAATTATATTATATGTACAACAAAATTATTTTATTTGTCTATGTAACGATCCAGTCCACTAGCAATAATAATTTGTTGGATCTAAACAACAGTTCAAAATATTTAAGTCCAGTTATTATTACAAGTGTTCATGTTTTATATAAACCACATCCGATGTGGAATTATTGGGGGCGTCACAGACTCCTCCGTTTAGGTCTGACGTCCTCGTCAGCTCAAACACACACAACAATCTAAGATCACCCGGCGATATGAGACTCGTCTCGCTAGTCCTGTCATTTAGACCCAGGCTCAGCCGAGACTCGCCACACACTTCCGGTTGGTTATTGGCTCTGATATCAAATGTAACGATCCAGCCCACTAGCAATAATAACTCGTTGGGCCCAAACCACAGCCCAAAATGTTTAAACTCGGTTATTATTATTAGTGTTCATGTCTCATATAAACCACATCACTATTGGGGATTAAACAACTTCAAAATCTAGAGGAGATGATATAAACTTGGATTCGAATAATGGTGTACATTTTATTTATGCCAATCTAAAAATGCGATATGAAAATAAGATAAAAATTTGGTGTGGACCAACGATTTTCAATATCCGACCATTTAATCTGTCCGTTCATCAGTTTTGAACGACTTCAAAGATTTGAGGTTATAGTTTGGCTAAGACTTGGAATGAAAATACAATAATAATTTTTTGATTATAGTTTTCGGTATGACACCATTTTATCCGGACATTTATTATTTAGATTTAAAATCTTGAATGTAATAATTTTATGCTCCAAATTAAGGATCTGCATCAAATATTTTAATGTAAAAATAGATCAAATCTTATGCGTAAGATCCAAGCATCTTATAAATAAAAAAAAAAGGAAAATGCTATGTGTACACCCCTTTCGGGGTGTACATCATACACCCCACCCATCTAAGGGTGGGAGTGTGATGATGGGTCACTTGATGTGACCCGTAAAAAGTATCGTCACCATTAAAATGGTGGAGGTGTATGATGTACACCCCTTCGGGGTGTACAGGTAGCATTGCTCAAAAAAAAAAGGGCAAAAATTGGTAGGATATTCTCCATCAGCTTCTAAATTTATATAGATTTAATTTTGTTATTATATATTGTTAGGAGATATCATGTAGCTGGATACTACACTTGCCATAAATTATTATGATTGATTTACCGAACTTCATTCTCAATTTTAGTTAGTCTCAATCAACTGTCTATCTTAGTTGGTCACTATCAAATTCTTATAAATGCTAAAAAAAAAATAGTAAATCCTAATTTCAATTCAAAAGATATATTAGTTCATCTACTTAATGATCAAAATCCCAGTTATTTAATCAACATAAATTGCCCTGCTCATACATCATAGATGACTTAATTCAGTGATCTTGCAATTGACCAGTCAACTCAAAGACTAATTAACACAATCATTAAACTCACAATACTGAAGAAGAACCCATAATCACTTATTAAATCCAAGTATTCACCAAAATTGAAATTAGTCAACATTATAACAACTCTCCCTCATGAAATAGTGAATGTTGAGTTGCCCTCACCCAACTCATGTAGAAGGTGATAAATCAAAATTTTCCACCATTTTACGCTTCATTTGCGTGAAAATTTAATGAAAAAATTAACAGTAGGAGAATGAAGAAGTTAGATTAAAACAAAAATAATCACAGAGACTAATTAAGACATGTTGTAAAGTACATAGTTTTTTTTTTCTTTTTTTTTTTTCTTGTGCTTTAATTTAGCCTTTATTTTTCACTTTTCTATCTGGTACATCGAGTGTACAAATTGATTTTACTGAGCCGACTTATTCGATTATAATTTGAGCACTGTTTTATTGAAAATGATTTTTCGCTTGCTTTTCTATGATCTGTTGCAAATTGGTTTATTGCGCATCTGATAGAACCGTCAGCGAAAGTGAACCGCGAATGCAAATCCGGTGGTATAGCTTGAGAATGAACCTCGCTATGATTCCTCTAAAAATAACAGTAGTTCTCTCTTGTTATTTCCTTGAAATCAGCTCAATATTATCAACCCCAAATTTAAAGCACAAACATCATAAAGAAATTTTGGTAGCTGCCGGAAACTTTTCGATAAGAAATCTGACCGCTGCAGCAGTGAGTTAACGATGTGTTTGTTTTCGATTAGTTTGATCGCATAACTCGTCGGTTGGCGGATTTCGTGACGGTCTTTATTTAGAGAGATTGCTAAATTGCAGAGTTCAGCGAGACCCATGTGACTTTAAAATTGAGTGGCGAGTCTTGGCTGCAGTTTTTGATTACCAAACTTGTTGATGTTAGGCCACATTCCAGTTTGGTAAATCTCCAGTCCTCTACTACCCGGTAGGGGTGATAATTCAGCTCGCTATTCGCGAGCCAGCTCGTGTTCGGCTCGAAATGAGCTCGAGATCGAATCGCTCGTTTACTTAATTAAATTAATATAATTTTAATTATTATTTTAACTCTTTAATTAATTCAATATTTTAATTAATTTAATTATTTTATTAACTAATTATTTAAGTATTTAGATAATTAACTAATTATTTAAGACAATTAAAATTAAAATTTTTAACATTTATAAATTTTTAAATTTTAAATTTTAAATTTTATAGCTTTTAAAATTTTTAACTTTAATTTTTAATAAATTTATCATATAATTTTAATAAATTATATGATAAATTTTTTTAATAATTTTTTTTTATATATAAGTAAAATATAAATTTTAATAATTTTTTTAATAAATATTTTAAATTAAATATTTAAAATCATATTAGTAAAATTTTAATCATAAATTAAAATTTTAGTCCGGTATAACTCTTAAACCCAACCAAACAGAAATTTACACTAGTTCCTGCTAATACCATAACTTATACCTATCCCCGGTATAACTAAATTTTTTTTATTACCGAACCAAACGCAGCCATAGAGATTAGAGATTAGGGGTTGGGCCGCGCTCTCCCAAGTCCCAAGTGACTTGACTTGTTTTCATAAGATTATATCAACTTCAAACAAATTGGGAATTATACCGTATCGAAGAAATAGAATAGATTAAATTTTTTTAATTTCTATAGGGTATTATTATATAAGCTAAATAGTTTAAATTTTTTGAATATTTATATAATATAAAAGTTAAATGGTTTAAATCTTATGAAATTCTTATATAATATATAAACTACAAATTTGATGCATGAATTTTGTCAATAGATTTTCACGCTGTTAACATAGCAGTCATAAAAACTAATTATCTCACTAGAAATGGTCACTTCCAGAGTGATTATTGAATCTTTCCTTCCTTACAGAAGGGTTAGTTTCAGGTTATACCGTGTAAAAATATATTTCTTATACATACTACCCAGATTACTCTGATGCCACAGGATAAAAGAACATAAATTTTATTCATAGTTTTGAAGTACAGCATAACTGGAATGAAGGATAATATGCGGGACAAGAGAATTTTAGTCATCAGCAAGAACAGTAAAGTCTCTAAGGTTTCTTTCATTTAAAGATACCTAAAGGCTGAGAGGTTTAATCATATTTCTCCTTCTTCATTGGGGGCGGGAGGTTTAAAAAGAATCTGTCACAATCTGAGGTGATCAGCTCCATCCAACCTTTCAATTATGGAGACATTTATTGATCACGATTTTCCCATTTTCCTCATCATTGAATCAACTTGGTGCCGTAGTATCTTAAGTTGGTGCTGAAAGTTACTAGCTAGCATAGTGGAAGTCTGGAAGGGAGGGCTCATTCAACTTGACATTGAAGGGATATTGGGAGCTTGGAGAATTGAAGTCGTACCCCACCTTCCTTTTCAGTTGTTTCTTTGCTCACTTCCAAGTTCATACGTCAGATTCCATCGATTTCATGCCTGTTTTTAGCATAGCAAACAACTTAAAATCATACAGCATATGCTCTTCTCGATGCACTTTTTACCATGGCTAATCCAAATGCAGTGGTCATCAAACTCGTTATTCGAGCAAAACTACCAGTAGTCTCCACATGAACAAAATCCATCCTTAAAATAGTGGAATCGAACGGGGTGGGGTCCCTAATTACAATAAGCTTTTCCTCAGCTTTGGAAATGAGCTTTGCAAAAGTGTGGCAATCCCCGCAGATCCTTAAATTCTTCATTATCCTAATGGGTTTTCCCTCGGTGGAGTTCAACATCCCAAATGCAACTGCAAGCTTCTCACTATGATACCGCAATGACTCCTCTTTTTGCTCTCTTCCTAGATCTTGCAATACAAACTCTATATCTGGTACATAACCCATATTACTTATCCGACTAATCAGTCGATTCAACTCTTTAACTATTCTATCTGATTGTGGGCGTGATAAGTCCCCTACAATGAACACATGGATGTCTTTACCTAGCTCGATCCAACTCCTTCCCGGCTCTTTTGCTACCCCTTTATCTCTCATGGCTTTTCTCACCAATTCAACATCTCCCCATCGGCGAGAATTTGCATAAATATTTGATAATAGTATATAAGTCCCTTCGTCTTCAGGTTCTAATTTATGGATCACCTTTGCTACATATGTTGCTAGATTCACATTTCTATGAACTCTACAAGCTCCGAGGACTGTTCTCCATATTACCAGATCGGGCTCGAACTTCATTTCTTGAATAAAATTAACAGCTTCTTTGAGCTTTCCTGCTCTACAAAGGAGATCGACCATGCAACCATAATGCTCTCTTCCAGGCTCCACACCAAAGAGCTTCTCCACCACCCGTCTTCTTGATATGTACTGTAAGTGTGGGAGCTTAGAGGATGCACGCGGCTTGTTTGATAGAATGTTAGAACGGGACGTGATCTCGTGGAGTACAATGATTTCAGGATTGGCTCAAAACGGGAGAAGCATTGAAGCATTAAAACTCTTTGAATCGATGAAATTGTTGGGCGTGAAACCGAATTATATCACAATACTGGGAATTCTATTTGCTTGTAGCCATGCAGGTCTCCCTTTTTATTTTCCCAAAATTTATCATGATTTTCTAAACATGTGAAGGAATAAAAATATTATATATAATTTTAGTTAAATATATGTATTTAAATATAATATATAAATATATGATTTGATTTAATTGATGTTGATTATGGTAGATTTGCTATCATGAGTATCTCTTTTCCTCTTCCCAAGATTAATAAAAGATACTGACAAAATTTTATAAGTTTTGATTTCCAAATAAAAATATAAAATTATATTATATATTTATATTTATTACATATAATATTAGTTATTCAAAAGATTTTGCACAAATTCCCACAATTTAAAATAAATATTTAAATATAATATATAAATATATAATTTTATTTGATTGATCTCGATTATGGTAGATTTTCTATCATGAGTACCCTCTTTTCCTCTTTCCAACATTATCATGATTCTCTAAAGATTTTGAGTAGATTTTCACATTTTTGTTAGATTAGGGTAGATTTGCTATCATAAGATTTTGAGTAGATTTTCACATTTTTGTTAGATTAGGGTAGATTTGCTATCATAAATTCCTTAGTTAAAATTTAGCAATAAATATGTTATATATATATATATTAATATTAACATATAATATAAGAGAAGATTTTGTAAAATAAATCTTTAAATATAATATTTAAATATATATTTTGATTTCATTGATAACGTTTTCTACAAATTATAATCAGTACATATTTTAAAATAAAAATATAAAAATATTATGTATAATTTTAGAAAAAAAAAATCTATACAAATATATATTTGGTGGTTCTATATATAAGATTGATTAAATATGTACAGATTTTAAAATAGAAATATCAAAATATTATATATAATTTTAGTTAAATATATAATTTGTATTATGTTATATCACTATCTTTTCCTGTGCCTAACACTTTCTTTTTTGAGCCTGACATTTCTAGATTTTGTCCAAGATTCATTGATTTTTCAAAATTAGGACAGATTTGCTATCATTGGTATTTCCAAGATTTCTATAAATATTATATTTGAATATCTAATTTGTTTCTAGATTTTTTTTTTTGATTAAACATGGTTAAACCCTATTTGAGAAAGTTACAAAAGTAACCCGGATGGCCCCCCGCACGGAGTGGGGTTGGAGCCCGAAAAGCAAAATAAGAACAAAGTAGCTACACATACAGGCCCGAAGCAACAAAACCGGCATTACGACAACAATATTCACGGTCAAAACATCTCGCTGCCCGCCGCAAAGCATAGCAATTTCGACCCATTGTAATAGCAGCAACCAATGAATACGCAGAGAAAATGAAGTCCATGTGCAATACTCTAGAGGTCAACATGCATAAAATTTAGCATTGAACACAGCCTTGTAAAGTTAACTCAGAACCCATCTTCAATTGTTTAAGCCTTCCTATAACCCTCATTCCTCCAAACCTTATCTATAAATAGTGGTCTCTTTCTGTCAATCCTAGATCCATCAAATGAGCCTCAAACGTTCCCTTAGAAATTAGAATGCGGAGTAGCGAAAAGTAGACTTAGCAGTAGATGGCATTAGTTAACTCTGTAAAGATGATCATTTTCCAACAAATAAAGGCAGGTCTAACAAAGATAGCGTAAGTCATACCAGAGGGAAGCTTGCATTTCACACAAAAGCTGTGGAAAACTGTGGAAACTGCTGCTGCTGCAGCTGCTAGATAGTGCCGTCGGTTTACACTATAGCAGTCTAGCACCAACTCCTCCACCGGCTTCTCAGAGCATCAGATTAAGTGAGATGGGTCCTCAGATGAAAGCAGAATCAAAAACACCGAAAATTAGCACCTCAGTCTAGATGTAAACTGTTAAAATAAACCAAGAGTCTCGAATCGGAACCTTGCCCTCAACAATGAAGAGTCGCAACCACACATAGAGATACACATCTGCTGCAGAGTTGGGTCCCAACATCAGTGAAATTCCAGTAGCCGATCCAGATACATCATTCGTAATAACCCGTTCACAATACGAAAACTCCTAAAACATCAACCAATGGGAATAGGGGCGAAGACAAAATCTGATGGAGCCAAGACAAAAGTCAAAAGTAGGATAAAGTTAATCCCCGGTGAGCAAACAGTCGGTCGGTGAGGAAGGGATCGGTATCCTTAGAAGCTCAATAGTCACACGAAAGAAAGCTTGCCATCAACGACAAAGTGTAAACTGCTAGAAAACTGCTGAAAACCGTAGTCTACCACCTCCAAAGTAGATCTAAACTGCTAGCAAACTGCTGTTGCTGCCGCTTGGAAGCATGCCATCGTCGACAAAAAGTCTAAACCACACCCTGAGAGACAAATTTCCAATTTCCAGCAAGACCCAGTTGGTACAATCATCCATTTTTTGTTAACCCAAGTTGCCCAAGCTTTTCTTCATATCAAAATGCAAAAAGTAGTCCCAAGTGAGATGTAGAGACTGATGAACCAGAAGTTAAAAGAAATTCCTTCACCGCAACTTTCCTGCATGAACCAGATGATAGAAGCAGTTCCTCCAAAACAAGAGAGAAAAACTGGATCAGATACGAGATGGAAGCAAAGCCATGGAAGATTTGCTTGGTTAAAGGCAAAAACACTCAATCCATCCTAAAAAAACTAAGGTGCAGCCTAATTCGCCCCGTAACGGTGCTGAAAACCGTCGAGAAGAAGAAGCACCAAAGGCAAAGTCGATTAACAATGAAGTTACTCCCTCACGCCCTGATAAAAGGAAAACAGTCAAAACAAGGAAAAACAACGATAGTGCGAGGTCTCCCCGACTGATGGAATAACTGCCCCGAAGATCACCCTAGAGCCAATGACCAAAGGTAGATGCTGTTCTTAATTCTAATCTCACAGGAAGCACTCTGGGAAAATCTATTAGAAAAGATGCGCCTGTTGCGTTCGAGCCAAATTTCCCAACAAGTAGCGGCGAATAATTGATCGAAATGCTCTTTAGCTTGACCCGTCAAAGTCAACCTCGCTCCTTCCCATCTACTCGCGAAATCCCCCGAGTAAAAAAGTATCCTGTTACGAGTGTTAGGCCGGAGCTGAAGTACCCCCTCCCAAAGCGACCTCGCAAAATTGCAATAGAAGAAAAGGTGATCCAGATTTTCGTCGCTTGCCCCGCAGCCAATGCAGATTGAAGGTCCTTGCCAACCTCTTCTATAAAGCAACTCCGCCGTGAGCAACCTATATCTAGCTGCTATCCACAGAAAAATTTTTAACTTAAGCGGGATCCGAATACCCCACAGATTTCTGATCTTGCTGTCATTCACCCCGTCGTAAGCCATGAAATTGTAAGCATTCTTGGCCGAGAACGTCCCGTTAATGCTCCATTTCCAGAAGACCTTGTCTTCAGAGTTCGAGAGAACGAAGCTAGTGGTCGCAGCCTTTAGAAGAGGAAGTTCCCGCGTAGCCTCCGGACAGAGGTTGTTATCAAACCCCAAGTTAGACTGGGAGCCAAAGCGGTGGATCCAATTAGATACCGAGAGGTGCTTAAGGGCAGCCACAGCAAATAAATTAGGGAAACGGTTTCTTAGTAATAGGTCCCCACTCCAACGCGCATTCCAAAAGCTCGTCGGCTTGCCGTTTTCGATTGTGAAAGAGGTGGAAGAAGTGAAGATAGGAGCGGTAGAAAGCATACCCTTCCAAATAGGGCAGCAACCCGCCGGTAACGCCTCTGCAGAAAGGGGAGGCCTAAGGGCGTAATGTTTCAGGGACAGCAATCGCACCCAGGGGAGCGCCTTAGAATGATGGAAAGTCCATAATCCTTTCAAGAGGAGAGCCGAATTGGAGTTGCGGAGGTCACGGATGCCCAGACCCCCGCTAATGATTGGTCGACATAAATGCTCCCATCTAACCCAACAGTGAAAGCCGCTGTTTAGATATTTTCCCTTCCAGAAGAAATTCTGGCGAATCTTGTCAATCGATTTAACTACCCAGCCAGGGAGTCTGAAAGCAGCACAAAAGAAGGACGGAATGGATGAAAGTACCGAATTCAGAAGCACCAGACGCCCCCCCTAGAGAGCAAAAGCCCCTTCCACCCCGCCAGACGCTTGTCCAATTTCTCGATGATAGGAATAAAATCGGGTTTGCACAGTGCCTTAGGTGATAATGGTAAGCCCAAGTACTTGATGGGGAATCCTTGAGTAGAGCACCCGAAAAAGGATGCGAGCACCTCGGTGTTAGAGCTCGGCAAATTAATCGAAGAAATAAAGCTCTTGCCAAAATTGATTTTAAGACCAGAAGTCTCCGTAAAGGCATCCAAAATGAGTTTGATGACCCCCGCCGATCTGACAGAACCGTCGAAAAAGATAAGGAGATCGTCGGCGAATTGGAGTGTGTGAACCCTTAGATCCCCGATGCCCACCGAAGGGAGATGGTTGGAGATAGCCGCCGCCTGGAGCATTCTGAATAACACATCGATGCAAAGAAGAAAGAGGAGAGGCGATAAAGGATCGCCCTGACGCAGTCCGCGTTTGCAAGGGAAGGAGTGGCCCGGGTTGTCGTTAAGCAAGACCGCAGTGCTGGAAGAAGATAGGAGGTCCATTATCCATCCTGTCCACTTGGAGCCGAATCCCCTGGCTAAAAGCAGATCCTGCAGAAACCTCCAGTCGACTTGGTCGAAAGCTCTCTCGAAGTCGATTTTAAGAATCACAGCTTGTTGGTGTGTTGAGTGGAGATGATGAGTTAGAATGTGGGCACAATAGAAGTTATCGAGGAGTGATCTTCCTTTAATGAAAGCCGTATGGAACGGATTGATTAGCTTCTCCAAGAGGCGCTGAAGTCTATTAGCCAAAACTTTAGCGATAATCTTGACTAGGCTGTTCTCTAGACAGATAGGCCGAAAATCGCAAGCGAAAAGAGCTTCGCTTTTCTTTGGAATGAGGCAAATCCAGCTGGCGTTGATCTCGCGGAGGTCGAGGCCACCGTTGTGGAAGGTGGAGAAGAGTTCCAAAATGCCCGCTTTGATAACGGGCCAAAAGCGGTGAAAGAACAGCATAGGGAAGCCGTCGGGTCCAGGGGCTTTGTCCGGAGCGCAAGAGAAGATCGCACATCTAACCTCATCCTCCTCGAAACGGGCCTGGAGACTCAGAAAATCCACCTCCGAATCGATAGGGGGATACAGCGAGTCGAGGTTGAGTGTAGACCGCCTAGCAGCGGCCACTCCAAGTTGTCTCACGAAAAAGGAGAGCAGGAGAGCAGCGATGTCGTCATGGGTGAACCGAGTGGTAGCCTCGTCGGCGAGCTGAGAGATGAAGTTTTTGTTCCGCCGACCGCTAGCTTTAAGATGGAAGAATTTGGTATTAGCGTCCCCTACCCTTAGCCATTGCACCCTCGATCTCTGCCTCCACCTAATTTCCTCCTGTAGGCAGAGTTCTTCATATCTCATTTTGAGCTGGGGTCTAAGGCCGCACTCGAAAGCGTTAAGAGGCCTAGCTTCTTCAGCAAGGTCTAACCACTCGAGCCACCCAAGGCAAAGATCTACTTGGAGAGAACAAGAATTCTTGAGCCCCGCACTCCAGGAGCGAAGTGCCAACTGGACGCTCTTGAACTTCGACGCGATTCTGCTAACGGTGTCAGCCCCGCTAAGGCTATCGTTCCACGCCTTAGAAATCACCTCAGGTACCGCCGAGTAACGAAGCCAGTACGCCTCGAACCTAAACACATTAGGGGAAGGCACGAAAGAGAACGCCGTTAACAGTAAAGGAGTGTGATCAGACCTTGGCCGAGGTAAGGCACGAAGAGTAGAGCGCGGGAATGAGAGAAGCCAGTCTTTAGACACGAGAACACGATCAAGACGTTCCAGAGTAGGGAGGCGTCTGCCGTTAGACCACGTGAAAGACTTGTTCAGAATGGGAAGGTCGATGAGGCCGATATCAGACACCACATTCCTGAAGTTGAGGATGTCGTTCAAATTCGAGGGAGGACCGTTCTTATCCCGAAGAGACAGGAGAACATTAAAGTCCCCTAGGAGCGACCATAATCCCGCCGATTGAGAGCCAACAGAACGGAGTTCCTGGAAGAAAGCCGGTTTTAGAGCCGCCGCAGTGGGTCCATAGAAGTTGGAGACGGTGAAAACCAGTCCGTCCACCCTTCTTCTCAAGACGAGGTTAACCGAAAAGGCACCGACCCAATCATGTACACAGTCGAAGAGGGTGGGGTTCCAAGCGGTCAGCAGGCCGCCCCTCGTCCCGACAGCATTGAGGGTGCGAAAGTCCCGGAGATGGAAACCACAGAAAGTAAGGAATTTGGAAACGGAAGTGGAAGAAAGCTTGGTCTCTTGTAGACAAACCACACAGCAATTAGCCTTCTTAATAAAGGACTTGACCGCGGCGCATTTGGATGGATCATTGAGGCCGCGAATGTTCCACGACATGATTTTATAAATCCTGTTTCTGGCCATGAAAATGAGGGAAACACCGACAACAGTAGGGAGGAGTGGAGGACAAAAGCCCTCAGGCCACAGGGCCGTCCCCCTCCAAACCACCGCCACCCAAAACAGCACCCGACCCTGAGGTGGAGGGAGTGTCCGAAGAGATAATACCACAGGCTTTCTTGATCAGTTGGACTTCCGCCAACGAAAGAGGGAAGTGAAGATCCGGTCTGTTGGAGGGTGCAGGCCCGATACTCGGGGGGCCGGGCGGCGCAGACGATGACGGGAGAGATGACGAACTGCCACCCGCAGTAGCCGGGGGGGCGGGGGGAGGAGCCGAAATAGGAGCGGATGCATCCGAGACCGGGCGCTCGAGCGTCGAAGAGAAGCGCGCCAATTTAAGCTTCTTGCGCAAGTGGTCTTGGGCCCTTAGAAGGGAAGACTTTTTAGCTCCACGATGTTTGTTCGCCAGCCGGTGTCTACGCCTTTGATGCAAGAGCTTTCCGGTTGCAAGAAGGTCCATGCAAGGTGTGGAGAGCAAACCCTTGCCGCTGTCGACGGCTTTTCCAGGAGTGTATTCCCACGAAATGCCTGAAACGGTGGTGGGAGGATTCCCCAGATCCGCCACTTCCGGCTGGAGAGCAACGCAAGACTGAGAACGACCGACTTCCCCTGAGGGGGATCCAAGCGCCAGGGTCGTGGCCGGGAGAGGGGAGGCCGAGGACGGACCAGCCGCAGCCTGAAGGCGAGGGAAATTGGACTCCGAGACCACCAGAGAGCAGGCCCTAGGTCATCCAAGTCCCGAACCGCCCACCCCATAATTAGTATAGATCCGCTGATCGTCGAGCGGAGGCCGGTCCGAATCAGTTGCAGGAATGGCAGAGAATCCCGAACGCGTGATAAAGTCATCTTGAGCCTCCGCCATGTCAAGTCCCAGATGGTGGTCCAAGGTTTCTCCTAGAAGGATAGGACTCGATTTCTCCCACGAGTCGATGAGGATGGGAATGCGAAACCGTCTATCCTCCACCATTAGATTGAGAGTCTCAGGAATAGAACCAACGTCGGAACAGCGGATGCAAATCCTAAAGCTGGAGACGTCCTTCAGATCGGTGCATCGGTTGTCGCATTCCCACAGTTCCCCGAAACCGCTCACAGCGGCCTTCACATCAACCGCATTCCAACAGAGAATGGGCCAATTGCACAGCCGGATCCAAGCCTTATGGAAAAGGCGACCCCTGGCTACCTCGCTCGTTTCCTCCCAATTAGTAAAAGAGAAAGAAGTACCTTCGAACCGAAGGGGACTGCGGCCGATTGCGGATTCCCTGGTCACCCAACTCGGGAAGAACACAGCCGACGAAGAAGCCCGAAATGACGCCACCAGGTAGTCGGTTGGGCATCCCCCGAACCGGCTAGCCAGCCCTCTTGAGAGCACCGAAGGATCCGGACTGGAAGGAGAGCCGACGACCGTCACTCTCGCGACGCGGCCCGACAAGGAAGTCTGCCCCGAGGGGGTGGGCGCGGCCGGGAGAAAGGCGGAGATCCCACGAGGGCGGCTAACCGGGATGAGCGGCTCCATAGGACCAGAAGCAGGGGGGGCTCTGCACCTGGAGGCGGGGTGACCGACGCCCATATAGAGGAGGCACCGGCGGGGCTTCCTGCAGCGCGCCGCCCGGTGCCCCTTTTCGAAGCACCTAAAGCACCATCCGCGGAGCGAGGGGTTGAGGAGGAAGCGTGGCGGGGAGACGGGCAGGGCGGAAAGGCGGGTAGTCCCCGAAACCCTAGGGGGCAGAGGAGAAGAGGGTGGACTCGAAGGGGGCGATAAGACCGCGTCCTTGAAGGTGAAGTGTGGGCGAACACCAGCTCTATGCCGGAGCGGAGGGAGGGGGGAGGGGGGGGGGGGGGGGGGGGGGGGGGGGGAGAGCGGCTGCTCCGAGGGCGGAAGCACCGCAGAGGGAAGGCCGAGGAGCGCCCGGATCGGCGGCAGCAGAAGCAGTGCCGATCGAAACTGAGGGGGCAGAGACGGTGCAGATCGGAGCTGGGGGCACGGGGTTTAAGAAAAGCAGAGCGGGTGGCGCAGGGTTGGGACAGCGAGAGACTGAGGACGCTTGTGCGGGTCAGGGAAGGAGCGGCCTGAAGCGGGAGCGGGGCGGGATCGGGGGTGGTTGGGTAGGGCTGGGAAGGGGCGATCGGGGGTGGTTTTGTCCTTAAGATTTGTTGATTTTTCCCAATCATGAGAGATTCCAAGATATCTATAAATATAATATTTGAATATTTAATTTGATTTCATCGATTTCCACAAATGATATCATAAATGTTCTCTTTTTCTGTGCCTGACATTTATTTTTAAGATATATATAAATATAATATTTCAATATTTAATTTGATTTCATCGATTTCCACAAATGATATCATAAATACTCTCTTTTTGAGATTTCTAGATTTTGATCCTAAGATTTATTAATTTTTTCAAAAAAAAATGTGATTTTGAATATGACAATTGTAGATTTTGTCCCTGTACTTGATCCATTTCGCCAGATTTTGTTAGATTTGCTATCATACCTGTCAGATTTGCTATTATACGTACTCTCTCATTCTCTTCCTAAGATTTCTATAAATGTCACGCCCCGAGTTTCAAAACAGTGGTAGAATTTTTTTTTTTTTAATTAATCTGAGTTCAAACTTTAACTCAGAACGTGAGCAGACCGCCACATGCATAGGAAATCTTCTGTCCACACGGACAGAGTCTCCCCTATACATGCTCGGCTAGGCAAGTGCAGTGATACAATCAGAGAGCAACATAATCAACAGCTAAATCTAAAAATATAAAGCTCTACAACTAATACATCCACAACTACTCATGACATAATCCACAAAACTCCAACTCAAAAATACAGAGACAACTACGATCATGATACTGTAACTGAAAATACTAGCACTGGGCCACCGCGGCCAATAGCAGGGGACAACTCTAGCGCAACAGCTCACTGGATCGTCCCAATCTCCCAGCACCCGACTGACCTGAAAAATGATCACCCAGGGGGTGTGAGATACATCGACAGTGTATCCCAGTGGGCACGACGGGCCGAGAAATAGCAAGTCGTACCTACCGGATACAATAATAAGCGGATAGCAAAAGCAAGAAATACTGAAGCTGAAAGGTAAGATGCAGATATAAAATCTAAGCATGCTGAAATGGAAACAGGGGTGCTCATATATCAAGCTAATCATGCTATAACTGATAATCTGATAGGCAGGAAATGATCGTGCGATAACTGATAAATCTGACAAGCAGGAAATGATCATGCTATAACTGATAAATCTGACAAGCAGGTAATGATCATACTATAACTGATAAATCTGACAAGCAGGAAATGATCATACTATAACTGAGCTGTAAACTGGAAGTGCTGAATAACAATAAGTACCCAATCAATGCCATTATTGGTCACTGGGACCTCAGGCTAAATACCACCTGTACACCAATCTGCTGTCATAACCCTCTGGGCTCACGGGTCGCCACTGCTGACCACTTTACCGGTAAAGTACACCACTGCGGGGGATCAGACCGCTAGTGTACGTGAAAGAACAGCTGGCTCTGTGGCGATCATAATGCTGATGCTCAAGCTCATGGTCTAAAGACCACACACATGGCAATAAGCCGAGAAATCCCTATCGGGATGCTGAAGGTTGTACAATCACGGATGCTGTATAAACGAATCAGAACAACAGGAGCTGAATATCTGAGCTGTAACTGAAACTGAATAGCAGAACTGTACTTCTATTCTATCATGCATCATAGAACAGGAAATGCTGATACAACTAGGCTGATAACCAAACAAACATGGTATATGTCAAGCTGTATATATATATATATACTAATACTGAACCTGAAATCATATCAGAGACTGAGCTGAATATCTGAGCTGTCTAGCAGAAGCTGAACTCCTATTCTAACATGCAGTAGAAGAATAGGAAATGCTGATATAAAGTGAACTGATAATCACTCTAGCTAATGTCCAATCAGGCATGGCATATGTCCAGATGTATATCACTATACATACTAAGAGCTGAGAATGAAAGCATATAGAGAGCTCAACTGTAAGATCAAGGCAAACATAGCTGTAATGACTGAATGCTGGAATGAAAGCAATTAGAAAGGCTCAAGCATAGATTCAGGGCTACACCAAAAATAGGGGTCCGACCTACCACAGCACCCCATAGGGCCAATCTGATAAAGCCCGGACCGAAGATAAACCCACCTCAATGTAGATGATCACGGTGGCTGCTGGATGGCTCGCAAGCTGGCGGCTGGCTGCTGGGACCTGAATCATATGCACAGGTCAGAAAATAGACTCTCACACATACCCAACCCACTGACACACTGTGTGCAGACAAGCTAAACGGGGAACTTCACTGAAGTCCCGGGATTTTCCGAAATTTTCGGAAATTCGCCGATAGATCCACTATGACCCAATCTGTGCTGAACAATAACCAAAACTCGTGAAACTTCACGTGCTGCCCAAGAATGTCTAACTTATGACATTTAGGCTCTAACACCAGACTCTGGGTAATCCTGTGCACCGGCAGTGTCATAACCACTGAAACTCTTCCGGGAAGCCCATTTTGGCTCTGGAAGTTGCAAACGAGAAACTAAACTCACCGGGCTCTTTAGAACAGCACCGGGAACAGCCACGGATACCTTGTCACGCCCCGGGTGTAAACCAGAACCCGGGCTCGCCAACAGATCCGCCGTGCACACAGAATTTTCTATGTACACGAAGCGCTGGTAACCTGCTCAGATATAAGAAATGTACAATAAAGAGCATAATACAGAGTTGAAATAGAAGAACCACATAGTATCTCAGACTGAAATAATAATAAAGCTGTAATAAATACAATAATCTCTCAGCTCACCAAAATAGTACAACCTGCTGGCCAAAGCCAGACCCAAAATAAGAAAAAAATACATCAGTCTGAGTAAAGGGTACAACATCTGACTAACAACAACTCAGTCTCATAGGAGATCTATCTACTCAGCGATCCCCTTACCTCGATCAGCTGCCGATGGCCTAGCAGCTCCTGCAGACGACTCTGCAACACAAAGGAGAAGAGACAGGAAACAACAATGGGGGTGAGAACTACTAGATAAACCAGTAGCCTCCCCTAGTGGGTAAAACCTCGAATGCTGACGCACCCACTAGGACTACTAGAGGCAAAAGGAAAGGACAGTGGTAAGCTATAAAAGCTGCTGATAAAGAGGAAACTACCACTACTATGCCTCTAAATGCCATGCCGAAGGAAATGACTGTAAGTATGCATCAGTATCTACCCTGCCTGCCTGGATAAACCCAATCTAGTCACCAGTAAAAACTGATACTGCCTGCTGTGCCTGCCGTATCGGGTATGCCAGCCCACGCATAACACCGATGTAAAAGGAGTCTCAAGGACTCAAAGCCTGCCTGTCGCACACTCCGGAGTGGCACTCGAGGGGAGCGACCCACACGAGTAAAGTATCTCAGTAATAAGTATCATAAGTGCCATAAAACAGCAGGACTGGATCACGACTCTGATCAAAGTGGGAAAACCCATCCACTAAAGAAAACTCCGATCTGATGCAATAGTACTCAATAAGTGGGAAAATCCATCCACTAGCAAAAAGCTCGATCCCCAATCTGATGCAAAGATCGACATCCGGTCAACCGCCTAATGTCCGCGGTTGCCGCAATACCCCATAAGTCCGAAGCCTGATAAAGTAATCAACATCTGGCCAACCGCCTGATGTCCGCGGATACCACAATGCCCCACAACCCATAATCGAGTCTAACCTGTCCCAGACTCGATGGCCTCAACTACACTACCCCAAAACCCTACTCAAACTTGAGCAACATGCATCTGAATGCAAAGGAGAATAATAAAACATGGTTTCTCCTAAGTCAAGTCCCAATAATAGTGTAGCAATAAATAGTGGCCCATCTAGATGTCCATACAAGCATGCAATTGTCCTCTTTTAAAACTGAAGAAAAGTGTTTGATATTTATTTAGAAAAGGATGGCTTAAATGTCCCAACATAGTAAGTCATTTTGCATGCGAGATTATGATATAGCCTTTGTCCCAACAACAGTGTCCCAATTTAATATAAATAAGCCGTCATATAATTTGTGGGGTTTACTCATGCAATTCACAATTAAAATACCGATTACCAGTTTAAAATAGGGGATCTCTAATACTCCTAGTGAGATAGTCAGAAGTGAGGTAAGCAACAACCACCCACCTCGAAAAGCGTGATCCACACCCAGAAAGGTCTCCTTACTGTCCACAGTCTTCTATACCCGCAACTCGTCAAGAACAGTGCACAACTGTACAGAATAACACACCCAGAGTAAACACAAATCCCAAAAATACAGCCTTTGCTATTTTTCCAAACAGCACAAAAAGAAGGGATTTTCACCTCTGTACAGTGCTCTGAAAAATCCAGAAAAATTATGATTTCGTTCCTCGCGACGAGTAGATCGAAATCGACTACTTAAACGCCTTAATCCGATGCTCCTAGCTCCAGATATAATTCGGAGAAGTTACTGCTGTCCAGAAAGTACCACAGCAAAAAGGGGGGTCAGAGGTGCCTCGGGAACCATGCCAAAAGTGCGAAAAGGAGCGAAGTGATCAACACAAAAAACGAAGCCTTACCTCTTAGGAACATGCTGTCGTAGAAATCGTCCAAAAATTCCTCCTGGTTTCCTCACAGCAATTTTCCGACTGAACTGTGACGGAAACGGGCCGAAAAAGGGAAACGTCGAAGCGCGCCGTGTCGCAGATAACTCACTGTCGGCAACTCCAAAAATTCTGAAACTTCTAGGGGAGATGGAGGACAGAGAGAGGAACAACTTTCATTAAGATCTTAACCTCACTTTCTCTCTCTAAAATTCGGAATTTGCAAAGAGAGAGGGAGGGGTATTTATAATGGGCCAAAATCCTATTCGGGCTCCACACCGAATCCCAGGACAGAACAGGAAACACCAAATTCGGCCAATCAGACTGCGCCACGCCTCCCAGAACATGAAACAGCCGTACGGGCCAATAGAAATGTGCCACGTGTCAGCCGCCGCCCACGTTTTCCACGCGCCCGGCGCACGTGGGCGGCTCTGCGCCCGCCAATGAACAGTGGTCACGTGTCCACGTGGTGCACGCACCCGGTCTACGCGCCGGGTCTTCCGGAATGTGTCGGCCAATCAGAACGTGACACGTGTCACAGACAAGCCGCCATTCTTTACTCCGTCTGGCCAATCAGGGGCTGCCACGTGGCCTTGCCCACCTTCCGTGCACCCGGTGCACGCCTTGCCCGTGGACCCCGCCGCCTGCGTGCCTGCCCGCGCTTGCCCTCGCCTGCCCGCGCTGCCCGCGGCCCTGCTCCGCCCCCTGCGCCGCCTTGCTCCGCCGTGCGCCGCCGCCTGCCGCCTGCCGCCTGCCGCCGGTTGCCGGAACAGTAATTCCGGCTGCCGGAGTTACTGTTCCGGCGTGAACAGTAATTTTCGCCGAAAATTAAGTGAATACACCATTTTGATCGTTTTCGCACGCTGAGTCCAAATCCGCCGTCCGATTCCTCAAATTCTCATCCGAAATTTTGCCGAAAGTCCCCGGAAAGGCCCACTTGACCCGATTTTCGTGCCGGATCCATTTCTGAGGTCCAATTTCGACACTACAAGCTCCATTACACTGTATAAGCTTCCTAAAGTTGCTGTTAACACTGTAACAGTCCTTACGGAAGTCCGGATCATCACATCCTCCCCCACTAAAAAGAGTTTCGTCCTCGAAATGAAAATCATACCTCAGTCATGAGCCTCAAACAGGTAGGGATAGGTGTCCATCATCTCTGACTCGAGCTCCCACGTAGCCTCGCGCTCGTCATGATTGCTCCAAAGGATCTTTACATAGGGAATTGTCCGGCTGCGCAATTCTCTCACCTCTCGATCCAGAATCCGCAGTGGGCGCTCCTCATACCTCAAATCCTCACTAATCTCGAGTGGTGTGAAGTCGATGATGTGCGTTGTGTCGAAGACGTACTTCCTCAGAGTAGAAACATGGAATACATCGTGGACACCGGCAAGTCTCGGAGGAAGTGCAAGTCGGTAGGCGACTGGCCCGATACGCTCCAATACCTCAAAGGGTCCAATATATCGGGGCTAAGTTTCCCGCGGATGCCGAACCTCCTTATTCCTTTGGACGGCGAGACTTTCAGGAATACATGATCTCCAACCTGGAACTCTAAGTCTCGTCGCCGAGCATCGGCATAGCTCCTCTGTCGGCTCTGGGCGGTCTGAAGATGCTGTCGAATCACTCGGACCTTCTCCTCTGCCTCTAATAATACATCTGGTCCTAAGGTCCGCCTCTCGCCTACGTCACTCCAATATAGCGGTGATCGACACTTGCGTCCATACAACGCCTCAAACGGAGCCATCTGAATGCTCGCTTGAAAGCTATTGTTGTACGCGAACTCAGCCAAAGATAAGTGTCGAATCCACCCTCCGCCGAAATCCAAGACGCAAGCCCTCAGCATATCCTCCAGGATCTGTATAGTCCGCTCTGACTGCCCATCAGTCTGCGGATGAAAAGC
This sequence comes from Tillandsia leiboldiana, assembly GCA_029204045.2. Taxonomy (NCBI): domain Eukaryota; kingdom Viridiplantae; phylum Streptophyta; class Magnoliopsida; order Poales; family Bromeliaceae; genus Tillandsia; species Tillandsia leiboldiana. The sequence goes on along the minus strand of CM055067.1, from coordinate 45,169,078 downwards.
TGTACTGAACCTGAGCTGAGTCCCCAAGGCTGTCTGCAAGCTCCTCCAGAAACGCGAAACAAACCTCGGGTCTCTATCTGATACTATGGAGGCTGGTACTCCATGTAATCTCACTATCTCATCAAGATATAACTGGGCTAGTCGCTCGAGTGGCCAAGTAGTCTGCATAGGCAAAAAGTGCGCTGACTTGGTAAGTCGATCTACAACTACCCAGATAGCATCTGCTCCTCCCTGTGCCCTCGGCAATCCGACCACAAAATCCATCGTAATGTGGTCCCACTTCCACTCGGGGATTGGGAGGCTCTGTAACTTGCCAGCTGGCACTCGATGCTCAGCTTTCACTTGCTGACGAGTTAAACACTGGGCCACAAATCTCCCAATATCTCTCTTCATGCCTTTCCACCAGAAGTGTGCCTTGAGGTCCTTATACATTTTAGTCCCACCAGGATGTAGGGTATAAGGTGTATAATGGGCCTCTCGCAATATCTGCTCTCTAATCTCCGCATCCACTGGTACACATACTCGGTCCCTGTACCTTAGTATTCCCGAAACATCCACCGTAAAGTCCCCTGACTGATCGCTCGGGATCTGATCTCTAATCCTGGTCAAGTGGGGGTCCTCACTCTGTTTCTCTTTGATCCTGTCCAGCAGAGTGGGCTGCATGACTAAAGACGTCAGTCTAGCAGAGACCCCAGGGGACACAACCTCTATCTCTAGTCTCCTCATCTCTTCTAACAGTGGTGTCTGGTCTGTGATCAACATGGACAAACTCTGCACCGCTCTCCTGCTCAATACATCAGCGACCACATTAGCCTTGCCTGGGTGGTAGAGAATATCCACATCATAATCCTTTAGGAGCTCCAACCATCTCCGCTGCCTCAAATTCAGCTCCTTCTGCGTGAACAGGTACTTTAGGCTCTTGTGGTCGGTATAGATCTCACAGTGCTCCCCATACAGGTAATGGCGCCACAGCTTCAGTGCAAACACCACGGCAGCAAGCTCCAAGTCATGGGTAGGGTAATTCTTCTCATAATCCTTGAGCTGTCTTGATGCATAAGCAATTACCCTCCCCTCCTGCATCAACACACAACCAAGTCCACTGTGTGATGCATCGCTGTAGATCACATATCCTTTCCCCATAACAGGGAGGGAAAGGATAGGAGCGGTCATCAGTCTACTCTTCAGCTCCTCAAAGCTCCTCTGACAGTCCTCACTCCAGATAAACTTCACTCCTTTACGCGTCAAGCGAGTGAGGGGTGTGGAAAGCTTCGCAAAGCCTTCCACAAACCGACGATAATACCCAGCTAAGCCCATAAAACTACGTACCTCAGAAACGGTAGTCGGTCGGGGCCAATCCCGGACCGCCTTAATCTTCGCCGGGTCCACTGCCACTCCTGCGGCGGAGATCACATGGCCCAAGAAAGCAACCTCCCGAAGCCAAAATTCGCACTTAGATAACTTGGCATACAACTTCTTCTCTCTCAGAAGTTGCAGCACGATTCTCAAGTGCTCCTCATGCTCAGCATCACTTCGGGAGTAAACCAGAATATCATCAATGAATACTACCACGAATCGATCCAAGTACGGTCGGAAGATTCGGTTCATTAAATCCATGAATGCGGCAGGGGTATTAGTTAGTCCAAAAGGCATAACTGTAAACTCATAATGCCCATACCGAGATCTGAATGCCGTTTTCGGAATATCCTCGGCCTTTACCTTCAACTGGTGGTAACCGGACTGCAGATCTATCTTAGAGAAGACACAAGACCCTTGCAGTTGATCAAAGAGATCGTCGATGCGCGGCAAAGGGTACTTGTTCTTGATGGTCACTGTCACGCCCTGGGGGTTTGCTTTAGCGGAAACGATTCATAAAAGTCGAATATTTGACGTGTAAAATTTTTTTTTTTTTTTTTTTTTTTTAAAAGAGAACCCCTCTTCCCCGGCACGTGCCCAGACCCGCCACACATACAGGATCACTCTGCAAACGGATAGAGTCTCCCCTGTACGTGCACGGCGTAGCGTTCAGTACATGTTCCAACATACACAACCAATCAATCACAACAATTATTCACAAGCAACCAGCATTCTAAACTAGTAAACGAAAAACATGTGGCCGATCAATTTGGAAAGGATAAATCCACAGTTTTGAGAGAGCGCCTACCCGGCGCTTACGTTTTGAAAGCTAGTTTCGAAATCAGCATAAATCCACAAGGTTAGAAAACGGTGCCCACCCGACACCAGGTTTTGAAATCCCTTTCGCAATCCATAAATCCACAGGGTTTTGAAAGCAGTGCCCACACGACACGTAGATTTTAAAAACGGTTTTCGCAATCTTTTCTTTGGCTTCTGCCCTTTTTGATTTTCAAATGGCCAATAGAAATAAAAGGAAAAGTAACGCACAAGGGGCGCTAAATGCAACCCGTACCGACATCCACGCCGACCCCACGAGGGTATCACGAACCTCTCACATAACTACAATGCAATGAAAAGCGAGAATGAAAGAAGAAATACAGTCCAGGGTCCCCAGCGACCCAGCTGCTCCTGTCCCGTCCTCACCACTGCCTACCTCTCCCCCCGTCTGAACCCTGTCACGAAGTGGGGTGTCAGTGACGCAAAAATAGTAGTGCAGGAGAATATAATAAAACAAACCGTGAAGACAACCGGAGCAACCGCCCTCCCAAGGAGGAAAGGCAACCTGTACACCTGCATCCTGTAATACCCGGACACGTCGGACAACTAAACCGACGGCCCATACCGTACCTGCAGAAACCCGACCACGCAGGACAACTAAACCGACGGGTCGCACCGCTCGCACCTCGGCGCCTCAACCCCACCACTAATAAGGGGCCCCACTACGTCACCTCGTGGGTATACACGGGTCATAGACCACTTTTCCGGAAAAGCGCACCCTTTGCGGTGGCCAAACCGCGGGTGCGCGTGTGACAGCCTCGAGCCAAGTAACCATAACCATCATCATGTCAGCATCATAATATATATAACAAAAGTAAAACGGCAACATGTATACTCAAAAGTAAAACCGTAACATATGCGATCGAAAGTAACCCGCTATCATGTATAATCAAAGTAAAGGCAATAATACGTGCACTCGAAGGTAGCCCGCCAACATGTAATTATCAAAAGGAAAACGACTGTCGGAAGACCGACGCTAAACACTATGACGAAACCCATTAACATGCATAAGCTATCACCCATCAATATTTAACCCCAGTATACTTAGAATTGACCCCGTCCAACATGATAGAGTTAGATGCTAGGACAAAGAAAATAACACCCACCTGAATGAAGGCCGATCCCGAACTCCCGCTAGACTACCGGGAGGCTGGTGCTGAACTGCTGGGCCCTGAACAGAGACTGTAGTCAGAACTAGACTCACACATACCCATCCCGACGACACGACAGCAACGTGAAGCTTAAACGGGAGAATATCGCCGATTTAGCGATCGAAATCCGATTCCCGGTCAACGAGAACCATTGGAACCCTAAAGAAAAGTTTAGGAAACATTTATACATTGTTCTAAACAGTATGCAGTGCCAAAATTGCATTTAGACCCCTAGGGTTTCTAGAATTCACATTTTTAGCGTCATTTGAGCGCTGTTTTCGCTCGTTCTTTCAACTGGAAATTAATTTTGACGAACCGTCACTTCCAGCAGGTGACATTTATCTTGCTGAACACCGTGCTCACTCATTTGCAGCAGCACGGGACCCGAGAAAAACTTCGGGCCATAAAATACCTTACTAACATAGCCTTAATGAATTTTTGTTTCTCCGAGTCTTCAAAACCTAAATCTAACGCGAGCATCACGTCCAGTGACCCCAAAACAGCCAGGAATACACTGTCGCGGCTTCTCTAATAGCCCGGAACTTAGTTTTGTTTCAACATTACTTTAAAAGGTTGATTACACTACAACTTTTAATCCGATCGTCAAACAGACGAACTTTGTATATGAAAGTGTCTTTAAACAGTGCAAGGACACTGGGGCTCACCTCCTTTGCAGCCCAGACCTGCTGGTTCCACCAGAACCAGATCCTTGCAAACATACAAGTTTTCATTGCTCCAAATTTTAATCCACACAGAACCATCTTGGTCTGAAGCGAGCATCAAGCTCAGGGAATTATTTTGAACAACTTTCATATTCAATGTAAACCCTTATTCCAACTAAATCTTCTTTGAAGCATTTTATCAAACACCTTGTGGGCATTATATATATACCAATAACTAAGTTGTTCCCGAGCTTGATCCTCTGCAAGTGAGAATTTCTGGGGTTTCTAAGATGGAAGGGAACCTTGCTAGAGTTGGTTAGTGAGTACCTGGGTGGTCGGCCGGCGACCCAAGACGACGGCGATGGTCGGAGAAGAGGCTCGGCCACGACATGGGTGCAATCTCCGAGAGAAGAAACCCCACGTTCAACCTCCCATGCAAGTGCATGGGGAGTTTCTTACGGACCAAGGGACCCTACCCAGGTTGCTTTCCCACTTGACGGAGCTCCGGCGATCGCCGGAGATCAAGTTCTTCAGAATTTGTGTTTTCCGGCCACCTCTAATGGTGGAATCCGGCCGACTTGCTCCGGGCCGGAGCAAGTTGGACCGAAAAGATCCACTCGGTGCCAGAAGTTTTCTGGTGGGTTTGGCCGGCAGCGGGAGGTAGTGGCGGCGCCGGACGGAGGAAGTTCGGCGAAGTGCAACAAGGCCCGGTTCTAGGGCATCACCGATCGGGCCCGATCCTCGATGGATGATGATCAGACTCTGTGGGGATGTTGCAGTCGTCCAGAGGAGTAGATTCAACGGTGCTGATCTGCTCCTTGACGGTCCGATGACGACGGCGCCCACGGTCGGCTAGGAAAAGCAATAATCCGGCGGGGTTGGCTCCCGCCGGCGATCGGGACGGCGGCCGCAGCTGGGCCTGTACCCGGAGGGTGGCCTCGATGTCAGGAGCACCTTGGTGTCATCAAAAAGCCGTAAAGACGAAGAAAGCTCCGAGATCTTACCTTGCCGGAAAATGGAGAAGGAGAAGGTGCTTTCCGGCGGCGGCGCGCGGCAGCGAGGGACCTCGGGTTCACCTTGGCTCCGCTTCTGCTACGCCGAGGGTCTCTCCAGAGAAGTTTGGGACCATCCAAAGCTCCTGCATGGATCCCCCTTTCTCCAACCCGAGAGGAGGAGATATCTTGATCCCTTCTTCTCCGGCGACCGGCGAGGCGGCGGCCGGTGCGGGGTAGGTCCGGGAAGCGCGGCCGAGGAGAGGGAGTTGTTGAGAGTGCGGCTTGGGCTGAGGCTTTAGGGTTTCTTGGAGAACCCTAGCTCGGGTGTACATGCATATATATAGCATTATGCAAGTTTGCATTTTAGCCCTTCAAGCAATACTATTTGCTGTTGGGTCCTCCATAGTAGTTTCCCTTTGCACAAAGGTCCTTCTCCAAAAACAGGCACGCAAATCGAGGTAGGTTTTATAGGGATTTATGTGTAAAAAGCCACTTTTTCCCGTATTTCACGCTTTTCAAGGCGATCCGGTCGCCGAAATGGAAAATGGACCGCGCCATGACGTCCGGCTCGACGAGACCTATCAGGTAGCGATCTCTGATTTTCGCGAAACCGCCCGGATAAAATCTCGGTCCATAATAACTGTGTCAAAATACAGTTTTCGCACTTTTCGAGATTCCAGAGTCGTCAAACAGAATTTTCGACTGCGCCATTGCGTTCAGAATATCGAAACCGTTCGAAATGACTACCTGGATCACTATATTCGGATTCCGAACAGTGAAATAGTCAATGTTGTATTCGTCGGGGTCTCGAAAACCAGGGTTACTGTTCATCTACAGTAACTCACTTAAGTGCACTTGGCGCAGAGGACACTGTTACATTGGTCGCGAGATTCGTCCACTTCTTAGTTGAATTCTGGAAGATCCGATCGTCAGATCGAAAAGTGCTGAATATGAATCTCGCTCAGTTCGACGAGACGATCGCAACGGTCAACTCGGATTTCCAAGATCATGTCCGGATTGGAAAGTAGTTTTTTGTCTCGTAAAACGTGCAACTCGCACACTGGCAATTGACTAAATAAATCAACATAGGTCTTTTGAAATCAAAACCAGGTCAAAAATTCACTTTTTGACTATTTATTAAAATAAAATATTTCGAGTTTTTACATCACTTACAACTTAAAAGAAGTTTCGTCCCCGAAACTTACAACTTAAAAAGAGTTTCATTCCCGAAGCTTACATCCTGAAGTCATACTCTATGAAAATGCTCAAAAAGTTTATTCGAGGGCTACAAGTCAGTCGCAAGGTATCGACAACTCTAAGGCTACTAATTTAGACCCAATCTGATACTCCCCATTACAGGGCAGAGTATTTCCTCAGTTCTTTCGACAGTCCGTTGCCTGCAACCAACGTGCTTACCAAAAGAATAGCGAAATACCGTAGAACTGTCGCCAACAACTAGTTGGGGACGCAACTCCTATCAGAAGGTATATCACATACCTCCCAACCCAATCCCAGTGCTAAAAACAGAACCTTTATCAAGGATTACTACCACCTCGTGGTCACAAACATCACCATGACTAACACATAGGCGAGTCCACGTCGATCCACAAAATCTGTGCAAAAGGTGGGGTCGATTTGCATCCGTCCCAAAACAGGGTTACCATCGGGCCCATAGGCCATTGAATTATGACACGGGGACAGTGAAGGGTCAACAACTTGTTCAACCTCTAAGCAAACTGTGAGGCCAGTGCAATAATAGCAGTCATCTACGGCTGTGCCATCAGCTGGACGATTACGACAAGAACAGTGATTTAACCTTTAACCACTGTAACTGATCCGAGCACTCTGGCTCCATTGAAACATCAAGCCCACAGCCGAAACCATGACCGCGGCTAACCCTGCACTAACAACGATCCCAAAAACCAGAGTGCGTACGACTAATAACCGAAACAAAGAGACTCAACTGTGTGAAACACACCTGAGCTCCAAACCACTATGCCAATACCCTACGCTCTCTCGTGAACACAAGTCATCCTAGGGTTCGTTCCTAACCAAATACCCAGGTATCGGATCGGAAAGGCGGAAATTTGTGCATCAGAAACTGTGCAATTCACGCACCGGTATGCAAATCGCTAAGGTTAGATCTGCTTTCTCGCCCGCGAGCACACTAGAATTTCTCGAGTGCTACATCACTCACACCTTAAAAGAAGTTTCATCCCCGAAACTTAAATACGCCAGGAATTCAATACATGGGAAAAGTGGCCAAACATGTCCGACTTGCGCTCCCCATTGGCCTTGCGCCCCTCGTGATCTGTACTGCTTCACAATCACAAACTCGCAACCCAAAACCTCAATACTATGCCTTGGTCATGGGGAGCTGGCGACAAAACCCAAGAAGCACGGTCCTACTTCCGTCTTGGCACCCAAGGGGGTGCGACACTCTGATTAACCTCTACCGCTCGGTCCCAATCCATCGCCCTTCCAAGCACCATACACTGAGCCGAGCCGCATACCCCCAGGCCAACGATCACATTCCCAACTAGGAGTATTTAAGCTCTAGGTCCGCTCAACAAAAGGAAGAATCAAGCCCAAACGAACAAGATTTGCTAGTCCCAGTGGTCTCTTTTCTCAACACCAGGGGGAATCCCAAGACCCCCACAACAACACTACTACACGAGCCCAAACAACACGACTACACAAACGCGACAACCGAGCTAAACCGAGAAACAAAACTTAACCCGTACTCACACACCCCACAAGTCAGTTCTAGACTCCGCTAGTATAGCACTTAACCAATTATCGAGAAAACGGGACATATACTTTCCCCCCCCCCCCGCTCCCCCGATCACTCGCGTTCTACGCTTCTATGCCTTATTCAATTCATTCATTCGTAGCTAAGTGTGGTATCTCCGTGGATGTCGGACACTGACTCTGCGTCCCCGGCCGATGATCTAGTACGGGCCATGTCTGTCACACATCACAAGAGTCAACTTTAGACTACCCTACTAACAACAACCATAAAGTGAGAGAAAGGACTCAACATTTCCCCCCCCCCCCCCCCCCTCGGTCACTCACGTTCTACAGTCCTATGCCCTACCCATTTCATTCACGTGTAGGCAAGTGAGGTGTTCCCGCGGATGTCGGCACTAACTGTTGTGATTGAAAGAACGCTCTGATACCATTTAATCTGTCACGCCCCGGGGGTTTGCTTTAGCGGAAACGATTCATAAAAGTCGAATATTTGACGTGTAAATTTTTTTTTTTTTTTTTTTTTTTTAAAAGAGAACCCCTCTTCCCCGGCACGTGCCCAGACCCGCCACACATACAGGATCACTCTGCAAACGGACAGAGTCTCCCCTGTACGTGCACGGCGTAGCGTTCAGTACATGTTCCAACATACACAACCAATCAATCACAACAATTATTCACAAGCAACCAGCATTCTAAACTAGTAAACGAAAAACATGTGGCCGATCAATTTGGAAAGGATAAATCCACAGTTTTGAGAGAGCGCCTACCCGGCGCTTACGTTTTGAAAGCTAGTTTCGAAATCAGCATAAATCCACAAGGTTAGAAAATGGTGCCCACCCGACACCAGGTTTTGAAATCCCTTTCGCAATCCATAAATCCACAGGGTTTTGAAAGCAGTGCCCACACGACACGTAGATTTTAAAAAACGGTTTTCGCAATCTTTTCTTTGGCTTCTGCCCTTTTTGATTTTCAAATGGCCAATAGAAATAAAAGGAAAAGTAACGCACAAGGGGCGCTAAATGCAACCCGTACCGACATCCACGCCGACCCCACGAGGGTATCGCGAACCTCTCACATAACTACAATGCAATGAAAAGCGAGAATGAAAGAAGAAATACAGTCCAGGGTCCCCAGCGACCCAGCTGCTCCTGTCCCGTCCTCACCACCGCCTACCTCTCCCCCCGTCTGAACCCTGTCACGAAGTGGGGTGTCAGTGACGCAAAAATAGTAGTGCAGGAGAATATAATAAAACAAACCGTGAAGACAACCGGAGCAACCGCCCTCCCAAGGAGGAAAGGCAACCTGTACACCTGCATCCTGTAATACCCGGACACGTCGGACAACTAAACCGACGGCCCATACCGTACCTGCAGAAACCCGACCACGCCGGACAACTAAACCGACGGGTCGCACCGCTCGCACCTCGGCGCCTCAACCCCACCACTAATAAGGGGCCCCACTACGTCACCTCGTGGGTATACACGGGTCATAGACCACTTTTCCGGAAAAGCGCACCCTTTGCGGTGGCCAAACCGCGGGTGCGCGTGTGACAGCCTCGAGCCAAGTAACCATAACCATCATCATGTCAGCATCATAATATATATAACAAAAGTAAAACGGCAACATGTATACTCAAAAGTAAAACCGTAACATATGCGATCGAAAGTAACCCGCTATCATGTATAATCAAAGTAAAGGCAATAATACGTGCACTCGAAGGTAGCCCGCCAACATGTAATTATCAAAAGGAAAACGACTGTCAGAAGACCGACGCTAAACACTATGACGAAACCCATTAACATGCATAAGCTATCACCCATCAATATTTAACCCCAGTATACTTAGAATTGACCCCGTCCAACATGATAGAGTTAGATGCTAGGACAAAGAAAATAACACCCACCTGAATGAAGGCCGATCCCGAACTCCCGCTAGACTACCGGGAGGCTGGTGCTGAACTGCTGGGCCCTGAACAGAGACTGTAGTCAGAACTAGACTCACACATACCCATCCCGACGACACGACAGCAACGTGAAGCTTAAACGGGAGAATATCGCCGATTTAGCGATCGAAATCCGATTCCCGGTCAACGAGAACCGTTGGAACCCTAAAGAAAAGTTTAGGAAACATTTATACATTGTTCTAAACAGTATGCAGTGCCAAAATTGCATTTAGACCCCTAGGGTTTCTAGAATTCACATTTTTAGCGTCATTTGAGCGCTGTTTTCGCTCGTTCTTTCAACTGGAAATTAATTTTGACGAACCGTCACTTCCAGCAGGTGACATTTATCTTGCTGAACACCGTGCTCACTCATTTGCAGCAGCACGGGACCCGAGAAAAACTTCGGGCCATAAAATACCTTACTAACATAGCCTTAATGAATTTTTGTTTCTCCGAGTCTTCAAAACCTAAATCTAACGCGAGCATCACGTCCAGTGACCCCAAAACAGCCAGGAATACACTGTCGCGGCTTCTCTAATAGCCCGGAACTTAGTTTTGTTTCAACATTACTTTAAAAGGTTGATTACACTACAACTTTTAATCCGATCGTCAAACAGACGAACTTTGTATATGAAAGTGTCTTTAAACAGTGCAAGGACACTGGGGCTCACCTCCTTTGCAGCCCAGACCTGCTGGTTCCGCCAGAACCAGATCCTTGCAAACATACAAGTTTTCATTGCTCCAAATTTTAATCCACACAGAACCATCTTGGTCTGAAGCGAGCATCAAGCTCAGGGAATTATTTTGAACAACTTTCATATTCAATGTAAACCCTTATTCCAACTAAATCTTCTTTGAAGCATTTTATCAAACACCTTGTGGGCATTATATATATACCAATAACTAAGTTGTTCCCGAGCTTGATCCTCTGCAAGTGAGAATTTCTGGGGTTTCTAAGATGGAAGGGAACCTTGCTAGAGTTGGTTAGTGAGTACCTGGGTGGTCGGCCGGCGACCCAAGACGACGGCGATGGTCGGAGAAGAGGCTCGGCCACGACATGGGTGCAATCTCCGAGAGAAGAAACCCCACGTTCAACCTCCCATGCAAGTGCATGGGGAGTTTCTTACGGACCAAGGGACCCTACCCAGGTTGCTTTCCCACTTGACGGAGCTCCGGCGATCGCCGGAGATCAAGTTCTTCAGAATTTGTGTTTTCCGGCCACCTCTAATGGTGGAATCCGGCCGACTTGCTCCGGGCCGGAGCAAGTTGGACCAAAAAGATCCACTCGGTGCCAGAAGTTTTCTGGTGGGTTTGGCCGGCAGCGGGAGGTAGTGGCGGCGCCGGACGGAGGAAGTTCGGCGAAGTGCAACAAGGCCCGGTTCTAGGGCATCACCGATCGGGCCCGATCCTCGATGGATGATGATCAGACTCTGTGGGGATGTTGTAGTCGTCCAGAGGAGTAGATTCAACGGTGCTGATCTGCTCCTTGACGGTCCGATGACGACGGCGCCCACGGTCGGCTAGGAAAAGCAATAATCCGGCGGGGTTGGCTCCCGCCGGCGATCGGGACGGCGGCCGCAGCTGGGCCTGTACCCGGAGGGTGGCCTCGATGTCAGGAGCACCTTGGTGTCATCAAAAAGCCGTAAAGACGAAGAAAGCTCCGAGATCTTACCTTGCCGGAAAATGGAGAAGGAGAAGGTGCTTTCCGGCGGCGGCGCGCGGCAGCGAGGGACCTCGGGTTCACCTTGGCTCCGCTTCTGCTACGCCGAGGGTCTCTCCAGAGAAGTTTGGGACCATCCAAAGCTCCTGCATGGATCCCCCTTTCTCCAACCCGAGAGGAGGAGATATCTTGATCCCTTCTTCTCCGGTGACCGGCGAGGCGGCGGCCGGTGCGGGGTAGGTCCGGGAAGCGCGGCCGAGGAGAGGGAGTTGTTGAGAGTGCGGCTTGGGCTGAGGCTTTAGGGTTTCTTGGAGAACCCTAGCTCGGGTGTACATGCATATATATAGCATTATGCAAGTTTGCATTTTAGCCCTTCAAGCAATACTATTTGCTGTTGGGTCCTCCATAGTAGTTTCCCTTTGCACAAAGGTCCTTCTCCAAAAACAGGCACGCAAATCGAGGTAGGTTTTATAGGGATTTATGTGTAAAAAGCCACTTTTTCCCGTATTTCACGCTTTTCAAGGCGATCCGGTCGCCGAAATGGAAAATGGACCGCGCCATGACGTCCGGCTCGACGAGACCTATCAGGTAGCGATCTCTGATTTTCGCGAAACCGCCCGGATAAAATCTCGGTCCATAATAACTGTGTCAAAATACAGTTTTCACGCTTTTCGAGATTCCAGAGTCGTCAAACAGAATTTTCAACTGCGCCATTGCGTTCAGAATATCGAAACCGTTCGAAATGACTACCTGGATCACTATATTCGGATTCCGAACAGTGAAATAGTCAATGTTGTATTCGTCGGGGTCTCGAAAACCAGGGTTACTGTTCATCTACAGTAACTCACTTAAGTGCACTGTGCGCAGAGGACACTGTTACATTGGTCGCGAGATTCGTCCACTTCTTAGTTGAATTCTGGAAGATCCGATCGTCAGATCGAAAAGTGCTGAATATGAATCTCGCTCAGTTCGACGAGACGATCGCAACGGTCAACTCGGATTTCCAAGATCATGTCCGGATTGGAAAGTAGCCTTTTTGTCTCGTAAAACGTGCAACTCGCACACTGGCAATTGACTAAATAAATCAACATAGGTCTTTTGAAATCAAAACCAGGTCAAAAATTCACTTTTTGACTATTTATTAAAATAAAATATTTCGAGTTTTTACATCACTTACAACTTAAAAGAAGTTTCGTCCCCGAAACTTACAACTTAAAAAGAGTTTCATTCCCGAAGCTTACATCCTGAAGTCATACTCTATGAAAATGCTCAAAAAGTTTATTCGAGGGCTACAAGTCAGTCACAAGGTATCGACAACTCTAAGGCTACTAATTTAGACCCAATCTGATACTCCCCATTACAGGGCAGAGTATTTCCTCAGTTCTTTCGACAGTCCGTTGCCTGCAGCCAACGTGCTTACCAAAAGAATAGCGAAATACCGTAGAACTGTCGCCAACAACTAGTTGGGGACGCAACTCCTATCAGAAGGTATATCACATACCTCCCAACCCAATCCCAGTGCTAAAAACAGAACCTTTATCAAGGATTACTACCACCTCGTGGTCACAAACATCACCATGACTAACACATAGGCGAGTCCACGTCGATCCACAAAATCTGTGCAAAAGGTGGGGTCGATTTGCATCCGTCCCAAAACAGGGTTACCATCGGGCCCATAGGCCATTGAATTATGACACGGGGACAGTGAAGGGTCAACAACTTGTTCAACCTCTAAGCAAACTGTGAGGCCAGTGCAATAATAGCAGTCATCTACTGCTGTGCCATCAGCTGGACGATTACGACAAGAACAGTGATTTAACCTTTAACCACTGTAACTGATCCGAGCACTCTGGCTCCATTGAAACATCAAGCCCACAGCCGAAACCATGACCGCGGCTAACCCTGCACTAACAACGATCCCAAAAACCAGAGTGCGTACGACTAATAACCGAAACAACGAGACTCAACTGTGTGAAACACACCTGAGCTCCAAACCACTATGCCAATACCCTACGCTCTCTCGTGAACACAAGTCATCCTAGGGTTCGTTCCTAACCAAATACCCAGGTATCGGATCGGAAAGGCGGAAATTTGTGCATAAGAAACTGTGCAATTCACGCACCGGTATGCAAATCGCTAAGGTTAGATCTGCTTTCTCGCCCGCGAGCACACTAGAATTTCTCGAGTGCTACATCACTCACACCTTAAAAGAAGTTTCATCCCCGAAACTTAAATACGCCAGGAATTCAATACATGGGAAAAGTGGCCAAACATGTCCGACTTGCGCTCCCCATTGGCCTTGCGCCCCTCGTGATCTGTACTGCTTCACAATCACAAACTCGCAACCCAAAACCTCAATACTATGCCTTGGTCATGGGGAGCTGGCGACAAAACCCAAGAAGCACGGTCCTACTTCCGTCTTGGCACCCAAGGGGGTGCGACACTCTGATTAACCTCTACCGCTCGGTCCCAATCCATCGCCCTTCCAAGCACCATACACTGAGCCGAGCCGCATACCCCCAGGCCAACGATCACATTCCCAACTAGGAGTATTTAAGCTCTAGGTCCGCTCAACAAAAGGAAGAATCAAGCCCAAACGAACAAGATTTGCTAGTCCCAGTGGTCTCTTTTCTCAACCCCAGGGGGAATCCCAAGACCCCCACAACAACACTACTACACGAGCCCAAACAACACGACTACACAAACGCGACAACCGAGCTAAACCGAGAAACAAAACTTAACCCGTACTCACACACCCCACAAGTCAGTTCTAGACTCCGCTAGTATAGCACTTAACCAACTATCGAGAAAACGGGACATATACTTTTCCCCCCCGCTCCCCCGATCACTCGCGTTCTACGCTTCTATGCCTTATTCAATTCATTCATTCGTAGCTAAGTGTGGTATCTCCGTGGATGTCGGACACTGACTCTGCGTCCCCGGCCGATGATCTAGTACGGGCCATGTCTGTCACACATCACAAGAGTCAACTTTAGACTACCCTACTAACAACAACCATAAAGTGAGAGAAAGGACTCAACATTCCCCCCCCCCCCCCCCCCCCTCGGTCACTCACGTTCTACAGTCCTATGCCCTACCCATTTCATTCACGTGTAGGCAAGTGAGGTGTTCCCGCGGATGTCGGCACTAACTGTTGTGATTGAAAGAACGCTCTGATACCATTTAATCTGTCACGCCCCGGGGGTTTGCTTTAGCGGAAACGATTCATAAAAGTCGAATATTTGACGTGTAAATTTTTTTTTTTTTTTTTTTTTTTTTAAAAGAGAACCCCTCTTCCCCGGCACGTGCCCAGACCCGCCACACATACAGGATCACTCTGCAAACGGGCAGAGTCTCCCCTGTACGTGCACGGCGTAGCGTTCAGTACATGTTCCAACATACACAACCAATCAATCACAACAATTATTCACAAGCAACCAGCATTCTAACTAGTAAACGAAAACATGTGGCCGATCAATTTGGAAAGGATAAATCCACAGTTTTGAGAGAGCGCCTACCCGGCGCTTACGTTTTGAAAGCTAGTTTCGAAATCAGCATAAATCCACAAGGTTAGAAAACGGTGCCCACCCGACACCAGGTTTTGAAATCCCTTTCGCAATCCATAAATCCACGGGGTTTTGAAAGCAGTGCCCACACGACACGTAGATTTTAAAAACGGTTTTCGCAATCTTTTCTTTGGCTTCTACCCTTTTTGATTTTCAAATGGCCAATAGAAATAAAAGGAAAAGTAACGCACAAGGGGCGCTAAATGCAAACCCGTACCGACATCCACGCCGACCCCACGAGGGTATCGCGAACCTCTCACATAACTACAATGCAATGAAAAGCGAGAATGAAAGAAGAAATACAGTCCAGGGTCCCCAGTGACCCAGCTGCTCCTGTCCCGTCCTCACCACCGCCTACCTCTCCCCCCGTCTGAACCCTGTCACGAAGTGGGGTGTCAGTGACGCAAAAAATAGTAGTGCAGGAGATATAATAAAACAAACCGTGAAGACAACCGGAGCAACCGCACTCCCAAGGAGGAAAGGCAACCTGTACACCTGCCTCCTGTATACCCGGACACGTCGGACAACTAAACCGACGGCCCATACCGTACCTGCAGAAACCCGACCACGCCGGACAACTAACCGACGGGTCGCACCGCTCGCACCTCGGCGCCTCAACCCCACCACTAATAAGGGGCCCCACTACGTCACCTCGTGGGTATACAGGTCATAGACCACTTTTCCGGAAAAGCGCACCCTTGCGGTGGCCAAACCGCGGGTGCGCGTGTGACGCCTCGAGCCAAGTAACCATAACCATCATCATGTCAGCATCATAATATTATATAACAAAAGTAAAACGGCAACATGTATACTCAAAAGTAAAACCGTAACATATGCGATCGAAAGTAACCCGACTATCATGAATAATCAAAGTAAGGCAATAATACGTGCACTCGAAGGTAGCCCGCCAACATGTATTATCAAAAGGGAAAACGACTGTCGGAAGACCGACGCTAAACACTATGACGGAAACCATTAACATGCATAAGCTATCACCCATCAATATTAACCCCAGTAACTTAGAATTGACCCCGTCCAACATGATAGAGTTAGATGCTAGGACAAAGAAAATGAAACACCCACTGAATGAAGGCGGATCCCGAACTCCG
>CM055067.1:45118127-45152952 GCA_029204045.2 Tillandsia leiboldiana | reverse complement strand
GCCCCGCCCCGGGGTCGAAACTGCGACCCGGCTCGCCAACAGATCCGCCACCTATGCCAAACCCGCATAGGCGAAGCGTCCTACCTGCAAGAGAAGTACTACAGCTAAACAGATATCAGAGCTAAAAATAAAAATCTGCTGTATAACTAAATCAATCATGTACAACTGGAAATAATACAACAATGTCCGTCTCCCAAAATGATAATCATACAATATCCTCATATACAAACTCAGAACTCAACGGGAGGTATCTCCAATAAATACAACAAGTACAGGCTCTCAATACAACAATCCTCACTACAACAGTCTCTCAAAGAAGGAAAAATAAAATAACTAATCTACTGAAGCTCTCCTCTGAAGGGGTACCGCTACACTCCAACGAGGGTAGGGAACTAGCTCGCGACTCCTCGCTCGGTCAGAAGGATCAGCAACAGGAACAACAGGAACCAGAGTAGAAGTTCCTGTGGGAAAGACACCACGACGGGTGTGAGAACTACGTCCCAAGTAGTTCTCAGTGGGTGCCGCCAACAAGCCCGACGGTCTGCCCACTAAGTCCACTAGAGGCATAAAGTAACAAAAGCAGTGCTGTAAGGAAAGCTGGAAAAGTAAACTCTACAGCTACTATGCCTCTACCTAGATGCTCAAGGAGTGGAACAGAAAGAACATGATGCCACAACTAACTCTCATCTCTGATCACCCAATCTGAACTGACTGCCTCATCAGGTCCAGTCAAGCCTGCGCCAACCTACTGCCGTTACGTCCGGAGGAGCGGACTTACGTAGGACGTCCATGACTGCCAACATGCGCCAACCTCTGCCGTTACGTCCCGGAGGAGCGGACTTACGTAGGACGTCCATGACTGCCACACCAGCACAGCCAGAGGGACAAATGCAACGACAAGTCGCGATAGAAAAGCTCAATCTCACGCCGGTACACAACCCGGTCTCGCCTACTCCGGAGTGGCTCGAGGGGAGCGACCCGCTCGAGTCAAAGTAACCCATCTCAAGTATCTCTGTAAAGTATCTCTGTCAAGCCAAATGCGGCTCATGCAGGCTATGATCCACGATCAAACAGATCGGTAACTCCAAGCTCAAACACAACTCAGTCGAAAAAGAACCTCGACTCAACAGGCTAAGTCGGAGAACCCTCAACGACTCAATCTGATAAAGCACGACCATGGCTGAGTCGGGAAACTTCCACGACTCGATCTGCCAGAACCCCAAGATCCTCAAAGCTAAGTGGGAGAACCATCTCCACCACTAAATCAGAGACAACCTCTAGATCACACTCTACCAACTCATAGCACAAAGTCGCATCCACTGCGAACAACTGCCTCTACAGGCCAACATCGCATCCACTGACCGAGGAAGGGTCCGGGAACCCCGAAAGACTAGAACCTACAATCCAAATCAAACAAGAACAGGCTTTAGGCATAGCCTCTCGTTGTTCTCGTCCCAAGAAGAAGGCAGACCTTAGAACCCAGACCACTCGAATCATCTCGGGTGGTTAATTATAGGAAAAAGGTGACATTTCTTACTGAAGCCATCTGATCTGTAAGAAATCCATATTTAATGATTTTTAGTTCTTTTTGGAAAACAGTTGAAACCAAGTTTTACATCTAAGCCTCGAAGAGCTAATGCCTTCGTCCAATCAAACAGGACAGACTCAGGCGACCCTACGATGCTTGGAAGAAATATTTGGTTGACAAAAATCATATGTGTGTCCAAAAAGGTTCTGGGTTTAAGGTCCTGCTAACACTGATCTACCGCTGCCACTAACACAGCGGCGACAGATAAAACAAGAAAAATAAAACATCTCGGGACCGCCGTCTACCCAAACAGCTCCCGCTACAGAAGAACAACCAACTACATCTACCAGACGCCACTCTGCTCCCAAGCACGAGTGTAACATGCATCCCACACTAAAAGATAACACTGACCACTCGGCCCACTACCCGGGCGAGGAAGAACACTATGTCCAGGAAAGTAGAAGTGTGGATGTCTAAAGCAGAAATAACCCTAGCCCAAGTGAGGGTTTTCTACTAGTCTGGTTACACATGCAACATATGACGGGGTGCTAGGTCAAGTTCCAATAACTATAATTTACAGGTGGTAGAAAGCAAGGAGATGACAATACCATCAGATAATACAAGGAATAGCAATTCCTACATTCTAACATGCTGCACAAGCATTTCACTATCATGCATAGTCCTACTATAGCAGATTTAAAGCACAGTCCGTCAATTTTGGAGACAAGGCCACCCACCTGAAAATGCTAACTGTCCGGAGTCGCACAGCTGAGAAAGTCCAGAAACAGATATCTCTACACACCCACCAATCCAACAATACAGGAACAGTGATCAATACCTCCTGGGTACAAAAACACACCCAAAGTTACACTTAATTCCATAAAATCCAAGCATCACAAATCTGCTGGGAACAGTCCCCTTAATGCGAAATTTTCACCTGTAAAACGAACTCCAAAAATTCCAATAAAAATATCACAGCGAGCGTCTCGTCGAGACCTTCGAAACGGGTACCTGCACGCCCAAATCCGAGCCCCGTAGGCCAAGTTACAAATTCCACAGTACAGGTGCGCAAATACTCACAACCACACAACTGTAAACTCAAACACAGATAAAAGGGGAATAGTATACCTTCGGGCAAGCCTCAGAAAAATCCCGGAAAAATACAATGATAATCCTGCGATGAGTAGATCCAAAAAGTGTATAGGACTCGTCTCAATCCGACACTCGGGTGCGGAGATAAAATTCCGGCAAGGGGACGCTGTCCAAAACTCCACCAGAAACAGCGGCTTAGAAATGCCTCGAAAACCGTGTCATAAACTCTGAATCCCAGCAAGATGATCAACCCGAAAGTCGAAGACGTACCTCTCGTGATTCCAACGCCGCAGAAATCGTCCAAAAATACTGACGGAGTAGCTCTGTAGACCTCCCAGATCAAACTGCGACGATAACGGGCCTCCGATGAAAAATCGCCACACTGCGCTCCGATGCCGAAGTCGTCGACGCCGCGGCTTCCAAAAAATCCGGGCCTCTGCCAGAAGATGCACAACACCAAGATCTACAACTTTCCTAAAGGGGCCATGGGCAGGGGAGCTCGGGAAAGGGGGCAAAACTCCCTCACAAGACGGCTATTTAAAGCCCAGCCCGAAAATCCGAACTTTGGAATTTGGCCCAAAGTTTCGGGCGCCGGTACTTCCGGGCTGCTACAGTAGCGGGCCGGCCGTTACTGTTCACGCCCGGAAGAACCCAGGCCGCCACGTGTACACCCAAACAGCAAACAGCTGTTGGGCCAACAGCCAAGCGCCACGTGGCCGAACCCAGCGACGACACGTGGCGTCACCACGGGAGCCTCGGGTCAACGCGCCCACGCCGCGCCCACGTGCGCCACGCGTGCCTGTCGGGCACGCGGCCCGAGGTACCAGCTCCCCGCACCGTGGACCGCGCGCACAACGCCGCACAAACCCCGAACTGCCACGTGTCCACCCCCGGGTCCACCGTGCACCCCGCCATCCCGTGGACCGCGCCCACAGCGCCCGCCAACGGGAGGCGCCACGTGGCCAGCGCCGGGTGCACGCCTCCGCGGTGGACCGCGCACCTCCGCCGCCGCCAGCGCCGCGCGCTCCGCCGCCCGCCGCCGCCGCCGGCGCCCTCCGGCGGCCGGAACAGTACCAATCACCTCGAAATCCGTGCCGGGTCATCCGGGCTCCGAAAAATACAAGTAAATAGTCCATCTTGACCGTTTTCGCGCGCTGAATCCAAATCCGAAGTCCGATTTGCCAAATTCCTCTTCTAAAATTTGCCGAAAATTCCCGGAGAAGTGTCTTTACTCAAATTCGCGCTGAGTCCAATTTTAATAACCATTTCGCGCGAAAACCACATCAAAACATCCGACGGGGTCCTCCGATCACTCACGTGATCCATTATACACACCGAAGTCCATCACTTGAGTCCAAATTGGTGCAGAAACACCGCCGGACATGCCACATAGGCCTCCAGAAGCTGCTAATCGCACTGTAGAGCCCTGCGGAGATCTGGGTCACCACATCCTCCCCCACTAAACGAAAGTTTCGTCCACGAAACTAGCTCAACCCAAAAGGTGCCACAAAAACAAGGGTAGGTACCTACCACTGCCGTCTCCAGCTCTCAAGTCACCTGTCACTCCCCGTGATACTCCACAACAACAACAACAACCGGTACGGCATGGCCCAAATTGGCATAATTCTCTCATCTCACGAGCCAGAATTTGCAACGGCATCCATCGTACCACAAGTACTCGCAGATCTCAAAGGAAACGAGTCCACTCACGGGCGAGGAATCCACAAGCCTAACACTCCTGAGCTGAGACGTGGAAGGACCATCAAGAACGCCAACAACAGGCTGGGGGGAAAGGGAGAACAACCAATGCAGCACGCACCAAAACCGCTCCCTGGTGCCAGCTCAACCAGGCGATTCCGAGACATAACCCATACGGGTCATCCAAGGAAAAGAAGCCCTAATCGGCTAGGGTCCTCGCTCAATCACTCTCGGATCCTGACCAATCGCATGGACTGCTTCACCACAGTTTACCGTCAAAAGGGACCCTCAGGGACACAACCTAGAGCCCTGTTCCGCAACGGTCCCACCCAGCGCCAGCAATGGAATCATCAAACTCAACCCCAAATAGCTCTCCGGTTCCAGGTATCCGCCACCACAGTGGCCCTAGCGGGGTGATACAAAATGCTCAAGAATAACCCAAAGGTAACTCCACAGCCACAATGGGAGGCATCACTGACACAAGGTCCATCCCCCATCTCTGGCAATGCTGCAATCGGCGCTAGTACCAGTCTCATCATCCAATCGCCATGCTCTCCTGGCACTGCCAAAACCAAAAAAAAAAAAACTCCTCACCTCAACAATAAATGTTGATCTCAGCCAATCTCAAATAGCATCCACATTGGCCGGAATTCCACCGCCGCTCCTACGGCCTAACACAATGTGACACAAGAAGGTAAGCTTCTAAAGCTAAAACTTGTATCTCAATAGCCTGGCATACAGCTTCATCCACACAGCATGGTAACACATCCCCCAGTGCTCCTCATGCTCCAAGCTGCTCTGGGAGTAGATCATACTATCCCTGGAGGATCTAGTTACCAAAGCAATCAAGTACAGCTGGAGCACAATTCCTCAAACCAAAAGAGTGGCAGGGCGCTAATCAATCCAATTGGCCTCACTAAACATAATGCCCCTACCGTGTCCTGAACACCATCTTGGCGAAATACTCAGCCGTATGATTCCAAAATCTGTACCTGCATCAATCGTACAACTGCCGGAGTATAATTCCATCAAAAGGTCCAGAATAATACTTGGACCTGTCTACACTCGACCCATAAAAGGGCCCTCACAGTCGTGTATCAACGATGTGGCATCACCACCGTATATCAACGGCGTGGCACTAGGTCAAACAGACCCCTCGATCCATCAGATCCTGCAACTGCGCCATCAGCTCTCACAGCTCTACTGGCAATATCCAATGAGGTGCTGTCGAGGGTGGCGCGGTTCCCCGAACCACGCCAAACTCAATCTCTATCTCCCTAACCGGCGGCATTATCAACAGCTCAGGTGAAATCACACCCGGAATCTCGTGGCAACAGAGATATCTTTGGGTCCCGGTGCCGCCGTAAGCACCTCTCACACTGTCGCTATAACCAGTGTGCTCTGACGACCTCAACAACCAAATCTCCTCTCGTCTGCCTCGCAGAAGGTCAAAGTCCTCTCCTTTCGCAGTCTAACATCCTGTGGCACTGTGCCACCAAAACCCAAGCACTAGGTCGAAACGCCGAACTGCCATAATTCCCAATAAGTCTACCCGTAAACTCGCGGCCTCAACTGCATAGGACATAATTCACAAGCCTCCCCCACATACACAACACTAACAGGAACATATACCTCAAGTGCATGTGGTAAACAAATATGCCTCTAGTCCATGCAGGAATGCAACATGCTCCTACTCCGACTGCTGTGATGAAATCACACCCGCGACAACTCGATCCACTACCGTGGCGCCCTCCAACCGGGCGGCACAGATTCATCCGCTCAAAGCAACGTGGTTGTCGCCCAATCTGCCTGAAAATCAGGACTATCCACAAGGGAGCACGACCTCTGTCTCTGCTCACATTGAGGAGAGTATAAAGTCCTCCGCAGATAACAAATCCACGCTACCGCTGCGCTACTCTGATATAGATGCGGATGCTGCCATCGGGGTCCACCGATCTCTGGCATCTCGAAAATTCGCCATCCAGGTACGGAGATGA
The DNA here is from genome assembly GCA_029204045.2 of Tillandsia leiboldiana. Classification (NCBI taxonomy): domain Eukaryota; kingdom Viridiplantae; phylum Streptophyta; class Magnoliopsida; order Poales; family Bromeliaceae; genus Tillandsia; species Tillandsia leiboldiana. The sequence continues at coordinate 45,146,637 of CM055067.1, read as the reverse complement.
GAAATGCCTCTGCCGGTCAGTCTGTCCTCCATCACCCGACGCCAAGCGCCGATATCCAGAACTCGCCTCTGGCGGCCGATCCCTATCCAAAGAAACTGCAGCGTCAAGCTCCACACACAATGCCTACCCATCGAAGCGTCAATAATTCAAAACGGAGGGACCAACTAAACTGAAAGGTATCCTGGCGCAAACCATTCCCCGTCAAACATATCCTATGCGCCTCGTCCCTCGAAACCTGGAGCGTGCAGTTCGACAACTGTATAAACTCCCTAGCACATGAAGGCTCACAGATAGTCTCTCCATCACCACCAACCCCAATTTTGCCTACAAGGGCTCCAACTCAAACCTGTGAATCGGGATGGTTCAGACTGCCGGGACTGGCTCCATCGACCAATGACGTCCCGAAGCTCAGCTACTATCCACTATCCACCCTGCCTCGGTGCCTCGGCACTACTCGTCGGCACGGAGGGGCTGCTCGCTCAGTCGGTGCCACAAGTGCAACTGAAGGTACCACTGCATAGGAAGAAAGTACTGGAGGACACTCAAGCGATACTGCCACTGGCTATGCTCTCTGCTCCAACAAGCGCATCAAACGTTCCATGGCCCTCCTCCTGGCATCGGACAGCCTCCGACATCTGTGCCATCTGGATCCATAACTCTTGGGTCTCGCTCTGCTCTGATAGCTCTGTCTCCCGCTGCTCGGGTTACTCATCAGATGCGGGATGTGCCATCTTCGCTACACGACGTCTCAGGGGCATCGTAGTCCACTGCACAATAACAAACATCAGGACACAACAACCATACGACCCAATCCAGCGAAAGTCTAAGGCATGTTACCAATTCCACAACATTATGTTGTCTGCAGCCAACATAATCGCTTAGGAGCATAAACATGCCAATCACTCATCCCGTCTCTTGGGAGAGGTACAAAACTCGATCAGGACTCTCGCTAAAAGTCACGACTCTCACGTAGTCATCCTAATGTCCAACCACAAGCCTAGGGTTTCTAAGTCCTCAATGACCTACAACCTAGGCTCTGATACCACTCTAATCTGTCACGCCCCGGGGTCGAAACTGCGACCCGGCTCGCCAACAGATCCGCCACCTATGCCAAACCCGCATAGGCGAAGCGTCCTACCTGCAAGAGAAGTACTACAGCTAAACAGATATCAGAGCTAAAAATAAAAATCTGTTGTATAACTAAATCAATCACTGTACAACTGGAAATAATACAACAATGTCCGTCTCCCAAAATGATAATCATACAATATCCTCATATACAAACTCAGAACTCAACCGGGAGGTATCTCCAATAAATACAACAGTGTACAGGCTCACAATACAACAATCCTCACTACAACAGTCTCTCAAAGAAGGAAAATAAAATAACTAATCTACTGAAGCTCTCCTCTGAAGGGGTACCGCTACACTCCAACGACGGGTAGGGAACTAGCTCGCGACTCCCTCGCTCGGTCAGAAGGATCAGCAACAGGAACAACAGGAACCAGAGTAGAAGTTCCTGTGGGAAAAGACACCACGACGGGTGTGAGAACTACGTCCCAAGTAGTTCTCAGTGGGTGCCGCCAACAAGCCCGACGGTCTGCCCACTAAGTCCACTAGAGGCATAAAGTAACAAAAGCAGTGCTGTAAGGAAAGCTGGAAAAGTAAACTCTACAGCTACTATGCCTCTACCTAGATGCTCAAGGAGTGGAACAGAAAGAACATGATGCCACAACTAACTCTCATCTCTGATCACCCAATCTGAACTGACTGCCTCATCAGGTCCAGTCAAGCCTGCGCCAACCTACTGCCGTTACGTCCCGGAGGAGCGGACTTACGTAGGACGTCCATGACTGCCAACATGCGCCAACCTACTGCCGTTACGTCCCGGAGGAGCGGACTTACGTAGGACGTCCATGACTGCCAACACCAGCACAGCCAGAGGGACAAATGCAACGATAAGTCGCGATAGAAAAGCTCAATCTCACGCCGGTACACAACCCGGTCTCGCCTACTCCGGAGTGGCCCTCGAGGGGAGCGACCCGCTCGAGTCAAAGTAACCCATCTCAAGTATCTCTGTAAAGTATCTCTGTCAAGCCAAATGCGGCTCATGCAGGCTATGATCCACGATCAAACAGATCGGTAACTCCAAGCTCAAACACAACTCAGTCGGAAAAAGAACCTCGACTCAAACAGCTAAGTCGGAGAACCCTCAACGACTCAATCTGATAAAGCACGACCATGGCTGAGTCGGGAAACTTCCACGACTCGATCTGCCAGAACCCCAAGATCCTCAAAGCTAAGTGGGAGAACCATCTCCACCACTAAATCAGAGAAACAACCTCTAGATCACACTCTACCAACTCATAGCACAAAGTCGCATCCACTGCGAACAACTGCCTCTACAGGCCAACATCGCATCCACTGACCCGAGGAAGGGTCCGGGAACCCCGAAAGACTAGAACCTACAATCCAAATCAAACAAGAACAGGCTTTAGGCATAGCCTCTCGTTGTTCTCGTCCCAAGAAGAAGGCAGACCTTAGAACCCAGACCACTCGAATCATCTCGGGTGGTTAATTATAGGAAAAAGGTGACATTTCTTACTGAAGCCATCTGATCTGTAAGAAATCTATATTTAATGATTTTTAGTTCTTTTTAGGAAAACAGTTGAAACCAAGTTTTACATCTAAGCCTCGAAGAGCTAATGCCTTCGTCCAATCAAACAGGAACAGACTCAGGCGACCCTACGATGCTTGGAAGAAAATATTTGGTTGACAAAAATCATATGTGTGTCCAAAAAGGTTCTGGGTTTAAGGTCCTGCTAACACTGATCTACCGCTGCCACTAACACAGCGGCGACAGATAAAACAAGAAAAATGAAACATCTCGGGACCGCCGTCTACCCAAACAGCTCCCGCTACAGAAGAACAACCAACTACATCTACCAGACGCCACTCTGCTCCCAAGCACGAGTGTAACATGCATCCCACACTAAAAGATAACACCTGACCACTCGGCCCACTACCCGGGCGAGGAAGAACACTATGTCCAGGAAAGTAGAAGTGTGGATGTCTAAAGCAGAAATAACCCTAGCCCAAGTGAGGGTTTTCTACTAGTCTGGTTACACATGCAACATATGACGGGGTGCTAGGTCAAGTTCCAATAACTATAATTTACAGGTGGTAGAAAGCAAGGAGATGACAATACCATCAGATAATACAAGGAATAGCAATTCCTACATTCTAACATGCTGCACAAGCATTTCACTATCATGCATAGTCCTACTATAGCAGATTTAAAGCACAGTCCGTCAATTTTGGAGACAAGGCCGCCCACCTGGAAATGCTAACTGTCCGGAGTCGCACAGCTGAGAAAGTCCAGAAACAGATATCTCTACACACCCACCAATCCAACAATACAGGAACAGTGAATAATACCTCCTGGGTACAAAAACACGACCCAAAGTTACACTTAATTCCATAAAATCCAAGCATCACAAATCTGCAGGGAACAGTCCCCTTAATGCGAAATTTTCACCTGTAAAACGAACTCCAAAAATTCCAATAAAAATATCACAGCGAGCGTCTCGTCGAGACCTTCGAAACGGGTACCTGCACGCCCAAATCCGAGCCCCGTAGGCCAAGTTACAAATTCCACAGTACAGGTGCGCAAATACTCACAACCACACAACTGTAAACTCAAACACAGATAAAAGGGGAATAGTATACCTTCGGGCAAGCCTCAGAAAAATCCCGGAAAAATACAATGATAATCCTTGCGACGAGTAGATCCAAAAAGTGTATAGGCTCGTCTCAATCTGACACTCGGGTGCGGAGATAAAATTCCGGCAAGGGGACGCTGTCCAAAAACTCCACCAGAAAACAGCGGCTTAGAAATGCCTCGAAAACCGTGTCATAAACTCTGAATCCAGCAAGATGATCAACACGAAAGTCGAAGACGTACCTCTCGTGATTCCAACGCCGCAGAAATCGTCCAAAAATACTGACGGAGTAGCTCTGTAGACCTCCCAGATCAAACTGCGACGATAACGGGCCTCCGATGAAAAATCGCCACACTGCGCTCCGATGCCGAAGTCGTCGACGCCGCGGCTTCCAAAAAATCCGGGCCTCTGCCAGAAGATGCACAACACCAAGATCTACAACTTTCCTAAAGGGGCCATGGGCAGGGGAGCTCGGGAAAGGGGGCAAAACTCCCTCACAAGACGGCTATTTAAAGCCCAGCCCGAAAATCCGAACTTTGGAATTTTGGCCCAAAGTTTCGGGCGCCCGGTACTTCCGGGCTGCTACAGTAGCGGGCCCGGCCCGTTACTGTTCACGCCCGGAAGAACCCCAGGCCGCCACGTGTACACCCAAACAGCAAACAGCTGTTTGGGCCAACAGCCAAGCGCCACGTGGCCGAACCCAGCGATGACACGTGGCGTCCACACCGGGAGCCTCGGGTCAACGCGCCCACGCCGCGCCCCACGTGCGCCCACGCGTGCCAGTCGGGCACGCGGCCCGAGGTACCAGCTCCCCGCACCGTGGACCGGGCGCACAACGCCGCACCAACCCCGAACTGCCACGTGTCCACCCCCGGGTCCACCGTGCACCCGCGCCATCCCGTGGACCGCGCCCACAGCGCCCGCCAACCGGGAGGCGCCACGTGGCCAGCGCCCGGGTGCACGCCTCCGCGGTGGACCGCGCACCTCCGCCGCCGCCAGCCGCCGCGCTCCGCCGCCCGCCGCCGCCGCCGGCGCCCCTCCGGCGGCCGGAACAGTACCAATCACCTCGAAATCCGTGCCGGGTCATCCGGGCTCCGAAAAATACAAGTAAATAGTCCATCTTGACCGTTTTCGCGCGCTGAATCCAAATCCGAAGTCCGATTTGCCAAATTCCTCTTCTAAAATTTGCCAAAAATTCCCGAAGAAGTGTTCTTTACCCAAATTTCGCACTGAGTCCAATTTTAATAACCATTTCGCGCGAAACCACATCAAAACATCCGACGGGGTCCTCCGATCACTCACGTGATCCATTATACACCCGAAGTCCATCACTTGAGTCCAAATTGGTGCAGAAACACCGCCGACATGCCACATAGGCCTCCAGAAGCTGTTAATCGCACTGTAGAAGCCCTGCGGAGATCTGGGTCACCACATTCTGGCCCAAGTTGCTCCGGCCCGGAGCCACCCGGCCGGATTCCGCCATTAACGGCCAGGGAGCTTCGCCGAGCTCCGCCGCCGCGCGTCGCCGTCGCCTCCAGACCCCGGCCAACGGTGCAGGTAGGTCTAATTCACCTTTTTAAGGTTGATGGTGGTGTTGCATGGCACTTTTAACGTTGAGTTTATCAACCTCTGTAGTTGCACCCGAGTTATCGTTTTTGGGTTGGTCTCCGGCCGCCGCCGCCTCCGGCCGCCGGGGCTCGACCCAACATGGACTAGTCCTCATCTGGGACCCCTAACTAATTGCTGCTCACCTTGGATTGCTGACAGAGTAAGGTTTGCTTTGGAGTTTCACCAAACCGAGCTTAAGGCATCTTGCGGGTTGCTCCGGCCGACTGTTCCGGCCACTCCCCGGTGCACCTGAGGTGAGCCCTCAACTCTACTTACCTTGCTGTACATGATGCTCCAGCTAGATCCTTAAATGATCAAGTAGGTATTAAGTTTGAACATAGTTGTGTTTGAGCCCAAGAATGTTTATGGACCAACTTTGTAATTGGGCCTGGTCTTGGCCCAATCTTGTGAGCACGGCCTCCGTCTTGTCGAAACAAACACGCTGAAATTTACAGAACGTCGTTTGGATTCCCGGATTGCTAGAACGAGCCGAAACAGTGTTTTAACTTAGTGTTTTTATGCAATTAAAGATATATTAAGGGCCTAATTGCAATTTGGACACACAGGCTGTCTTAAGACAGTACTTTCACGCCTACTGGGCATCTTGTTAGAACTCCGTAGGTTCTCGGTGATCGGGAATCGGGTTTGTTCGGTAATCGACGATGTTGTCCCGTATAAACACTCCGTTACTGTTGCGTCGTCGGGATGGGTATGTGTGAGTCTATTACTGATTATAGCTTCTGATTCAGGGCCCAGTTGTTCAGTACCAGCCTCCCAGAGCAGAGCGGGAGTTCGAGGATCTGCCTACTTTCAGGTGGGTTATCTTCGGTCCGGGCTTTAGCTCTTCGGCCCTCTGGTTGCTTTAGTCCAGTCGGACACCTGTTTTTGTTTAGTCCCGATGATTTGATCTATATGCCATATGATCTTCCTGATAGACTTTGATCTCCTTAGACATATCATGTATACCTGCTCGTCAGCTTTTATATCTTGATACATAGATTTGCATGATCTGATTATGCTCATTGATTCCTGTCGATTGTTATGCTTGCTTCCATATTTCAGATATGCATGATAGACCCTGTTTGATATACAGACATATGCATCCCTATCGGAATTTTGATCAGCTATACATATTTCTTGTATTCCAGACTGCATGACACGAGATATGATTGATATACAGACATATGCATCCCTGTCGGGATTTTGCTCAGATATACCTACTTTCGTATTCTAGACTGCATGATATGAGATATTCAGACACCTGTTTCCCTGTTGGGATCCTCGGCTTGTTGCCGACTACCCGGTCGTTGGACCGCGAGCTTGAGCATAGCATGATTGATCGCCACGCACCGCTGTACGTCACGTACACTGACGGTTTGGCCACCGTCACAGTGTTCTTTACCGGTAAAGTGGTCTAGAGGAAGGACCCGTGAGCCCCAGATAGCACTTATGGGTGCGGGGTTATGTCAGTTTGATAGGTGCAAGATAGTGGTATGAGCCTGAGGTCCTCGTGACCAATAATGGCATTGATTGGGTACTTGATATTCTTGTGATTGATGCATAGATTCTATATTTCCATGTTCTAGCATACTTTTCAGTACCTACTCCTGCTTTGTTATATTTGATTGATTCTGGTATTTTCCGTACCTGTATATGCACAGTAGTATGATCATGATAGATTCGCTTATTATCTCTTGTGGATTTCGTTTACAGGATTTTCAGATTTGTCAGTGATAGTTTGATTAGCATCATTTGTAGTACTCATTATGTACAGTCACTTGTTTATGCTTCATGCCAGTTTGTTTCACATACCAGCTTTTGTTTGATACCTGCCTATACAGTTATTCAGCATTCTTATTTCAGTACCTGTTATTACTTGATTATCCAGATTCAGCTTTACCCCTTGATCTATTACTATCCGCAGATTATTGTATCCAGTAGGTACGATTAGCTATTTCTCGGCTCGTCGTGCCCACTGGGATACACTCCGGTGTATCTCACACCCCCTGGGTGACTGTTTTTCAGGTCCGTTGGGTGGTGTCACGCCCCGAGTTTTAAAAATCCGGTAAATTTTTTTTTTGTTAAATAAATCAGAGTTTGCAAACTGGGCGCAACAGACCGCCACACGTATAGAAGACTCTCTATCCCAAGGACAAAGACTCCCCTATACATGCACGGCTAAAAAATCATCATCAGAGATTAACAGATATATCAGTAACTAATCTAATCTACTCAGCAGGAATAATCAAAATTAAGTTATTACATCATCAGTTTTAAATGTCTAAATCAAGATAAACTGGAATGAAATGCGGAAAGTAAATGTCTGCAGAAGTCATCGATATATAATGCTCATGGGGACAGCTCTATCGTAATCGGCTCACTGGATCGTCCCGACATCTCACCACCCGACGGACCTACAACAGTCACCCGAGGGTGTGAGATACACCGGAGTGTATCCCAGTGGGCACGACGAGCCGAGGATCAGCTAATCGTACCTACTGGGTACTAAAATCTGCGGATAGTAAAGATCTGTAGGAAAAGCTGGAAACATAGATGTCTACTAATAATCAAAAATAAAACTGCAGGTAAGTATGCTGAACAATCAGGGTATCTCAGAGATAACTATCATGAAAACTGTAGAGCATGCAGGCCGGAAATCAAAGTCAACTACAAGGATCATGTATAAAGAACTACGAATGATACAAGCATGTCTACAGATAATAGTGCTGGAACAATTGAGCAACTGTACGAGTAAAAGTAATGCGTCAAAGGTAGAAAACCAAATATCCAATCATGTGCCAATATTGGTCTCAGAGAACCTCAGGCAATGCCACTGTTCGGCACCTTTTCGGCTGACATAACCTTGTCGAGGGCTCACGGGTCTATCATCAGACCACTTTACCGGTAAAGAACAATCTCCACGGGGAGCTACCCCGGCCATGTTCGTGAAGTACAGCAGTGCATGGCAAATCATAATGATCAATCTCACGGTCTAGTGACCGGGTAGTCGGCAACATGCCGAGATCCCAACAGGGAATCATCTGTCTATATCTATCCATCGGAATCAATCAATCATGCATATCGAGTAGTGTCTATCAATCAGGATCAATCAATCATGCATATCGAGTGGTATCTATCAATCAGGATCAATCAATCATGCATATCAAGTGGTATCTATCAATCAGAATCAATCAATCATGCATATCAATAATATCTCGAATAACATCTCAATGACAGGAATCAACAGGTGTCATCTAATCATGCAAATCTATATATATCAATCAATCAGGATCAGTCAGGAATAATCAGGGATCATGTAGATAATAATCGGCTAACCGTGAACAAACAATCACATGTATAAGTCTAATCGAGTCGATGTCAAACAGGAGAATCATGACGTGTCAAACGAGATTAACATATATCGAGATAAGTCCTATAGATATAATCATCAGGGCAAATCAAAAACAGGTGTCCGACTGGACTAAAGCAACCAGAGGGCCGAATAGATCAAGCCCGGACCGAAACTAACCCACCTGGATGAAGGCAGACTCTCGAACTCCCGCACAGCTACTGGGAGGCTGGTGCTGAACAACTGGGCCCTGTATCAGAAGATATCATCAGTAATAGACTCACACAACCCTTTCCCGACAACGCTACACTAACGGAAAGTTTAAACGGGTCGAATCGGTCGATTTATCGATCAATATCTGATTCCTGGTCAACGAGGACCATCGGAACCCTAACAAAATGGCCAGGTGGTGCGTAAACACTGTCTAAGGGCAGCCAGGGTGTAATATTCGCAAGTTGGTCCATAAGATATTAAAAATTGCATAAAGACTTAATATTATCGACTGTTTCGGCTCGTTCTTAAAATCCGGGAGTCCAACTACGACGCCGTAAGTTTCAGCGCGTCCGTTACGTCGAGACGGTTCCCGTGCTCACAAGGTTGGGCTGGCACGGGGCCCAAATTAAAAGTTGGCCCATGATGCATTAGGGTCCAATTTACAACTTTGATAAAACTTAATATATACATGGTTTCAAAGTGATTTAACTTGAGCATGGAGTTCAGTAGTAACAGAGGGGTGGTGTGCTCACCTTGCGCGCGTCGGAGGCCGGCCGGAGAGTCGCCGGAGCAAGGTGGTGCTCTCCCCAAGGCTCGGGTTTAGGTCTTTTCGAAAAAATCTTGCTGCCAAGCCCCAACAAAGGTGAGCACCAGGTAGAAGAGTGTCCTAGGAGGTCTCGGGTGCAATCCGGGTCGGCCGGCGGCGGCCGGCGGCGGCCGGAGGAGAACCGAAACCTGCAATTCGGGTGCAAGGTTTAAAACCAAGCTACAGGGAAGGTTCTGGGTCAAAACAAAATCGTGGGGAGCTTCATCAGGGTCTGTAGGTCCTACCTGGATGGTCGTCGGAGTCCCGGAGCGCCGGAGCTGGCCGGAGGTGAAGATTGAACCGAGCTCGGGTGCAACCTTCAAGGTCAAAAACCTGGCGTTAAGAGCCACATGCAACACCATGGGGGGACTCTAGGGGATCATGGGAGCCTACCTGCACCGGTTGCCGGGGTCTGGAGGCGCCGGCGACGCGCGGCGGCGAAGCTCGGGGAAGCTTCGGAGGAGCTCCAATGGCGGATTCCGGCGAGGTCCCTCCGGGCCGGTGCGAGGTGGACCAAAAGGTCTGTCCCAACTCCGCGATGCTCGGTGCAGTGGTGGCCGGCGACGGGAGGCCGCGGCGGCGCCGGACGGCGACGGTCGGCAAAAGTGGATAAAAACGGGTTTCTAGGGCACTCGTGCGCGGCTTCGATCTTGATCTGATCGCGATGGGACTTGGTGGGGAGGCTGCAGTCGACGAGAGGAGGAATATCAACGGTGCTGATCTTTGGTTGGATGGCCGGATCACGGCGGCGCGTGCGGTCAGCCCGAAAACGATAATTCCGGCGGGGTTTGGCTCCCGCCGGCGATCAGGACGTCGGCCGCGGCACGGACTGCAATAGGAGGGTCGTCTCGGTTTCAGGAGCACGATGATGTGGTCTAAGGGCCAAAATAAAACGAAGGACCCCGAGGCTTACCTTGGCCGGAAAGATGGAAGGAAAGGCTCGCGCCTGCGGCGGCGCTCGGCGGCGGCAGGGCACGGGATCACTTCGGCTCGAATGCAGCTTCACGAGGGACCTCTCCAGACAAGGTCTTGGTCGACAGAAACCTTCCTGAGAGCCTCCCTCACCCTGCACCCGAGATGAAGAAGTTTCTTGATCTCCTTCTCCGGCGATTGCAAGGCGGCGGCCGGTGCGGGGGAGGTTCCTGGGGACGCGGCCGAGGAGAAAGGGTTTGTTGAAGTGCGGCTAGGGCAAGGCTACGAGGGTTTAGGGTTCAAAGAAACCCTAACCCTAATGCACTATATATATACACACATGCACACTTGCAACCTAGTCCCCCTAGCTTCAGCATTTGCTGTCCAGTCCCTTGGAGTATACTTTTCTCACACCCTAGTCCTTCCCCAAAGGATGGCACGCTTTCCGAGGCAAGTTGTATAGGATTTATTGCGCAAAAACTGCATTTTTCACCGTATTTTCGCTTTTCGAGAAGGTCCGGGCGTCAGATCGAAAAACGGACTTCGCCAGGACGTCCGGCTCGACGAAACCTATCAGGTAGCGATTTTCGTTTTTTTTCAAAAACAGCCCGGATAAATTTCGGGTCCATAATAACTGTGTCAAAATACAATTTTCACGCTTTTCGAGACTCCAGGGTCGTCAAACGGAAATTCCGTCAGCGCCATTGCGTCCAGAATGACGAAACCGTTCGAAACAACTACCTGAAGTGCTATGATCGGGTTCCAGACAGCGAATCGGCTCAACATTGGCGCGAGAAGGGTTCGAAAATGAGGTTTACTGTTCACTTGTACCCGCGACTTAAGTCGCGGGTCCTGCCGGCTTCAACGCCGATTTCAGGGAGATCCGACCGTCAGATCTGAACAAGTTCAATATGGTTTTCACTCAGTTTGACGAGACGGTCGCACTCGTGGTCTCGGATCTTCGAGATCAGGCTCGGATTGAAAGGTGATATTTCTGGCCCACTAATTGTGCAAATTACACTGCAGAAAAGGGGCGCTGTCGCTATCTGAGCCATTTATGATCCAAATTCAACTTGACTTTTATCGATTTCATTTATTTAATTATTTACAAAAATTCGAATTCTTACAGGTGGTGAGATATCGGGACGTTTTGGTGAGCCGATCACGATAGAGCTGTCCCCCTGATGATCTACCAGAGTTGTTGTGATCCTGATCTGATCCGTAGACAGTATTTTGGTTTATTGTGATATCTTAGCACTTATGTCTATTTCATATTTAGTCGATCAGTACTCTCGTTGAGTTACTTTCTTTGAGGATTGGTATGTTTTAGTATATCTTTAAACTGATTGGATATTAGCATATAGTCTAATTAGTTGTACTTAATCTCTGATTGTATGATATTGTACTTGCCTAGCCGTGCATGTATAGGGGAGACTCTGTCTGCTTGGATAGAGGATTTCCTATATGTGTGGCGGTCTGTTACGCCCGGTTTTGCGAACTCTGATTTTAAACAAAAAAAAAAAAAATTAGACTGGATTTTTAAACTCGGGGCGTGACAATATCTCTGTTATGATATTCTTCTCTTTTCCATTTTAGTTCTTCGCATTGGAGTATTTTGGCTTGCCGATGAGTTTTCTTTTTACTATTCATGTTTCCTTCGTTAGCCGATGTGTTTTCAGTGTACCGTAATTGTTTTCGAATTGTTGTTTCTCGCAGGTTTATTGCATTTCCTATTTATAGAGAGGCGGCAACAGCGTATGACTTCAACTATTGATTCATCTCGCTTAACATGGAGATCTACATAAGCCAATAATTTTCCGTTCATGTCAGTCGACACGACACAGTGTGGCGCATCCACGTGCGAACGCTCACATACCTCACATAGCAATCCAGTATAGGAAAGCTCTATGCTTGTCATAGTGTGGACTGCAAAAGAGTGCAGCAGGGGAGGACAAAAGGAGGAAGGTAATTGGCTTAGGACGAACATAGGGAACTCACTAAGGAATAATTAAAAGAATGAAGCAACAACCACTAAAAAGGACCACTCATATTTGTATACTTTCTCGAAAAAAGCACGAAAATAATTTGAAAACATAAAAACAGGAGAAGTGTAGTAACCAGCGAGTAACCAGGATCCAAGGCAACATATCAGGCGTTAGTAGTTGGTTGCACATCAACAGGACGTCCAAAACCACCGACAATCCTGCGGTGGTTGGTTGCCTATCAACAGCCATCCAAACCACCAACAATACTACAGGGGACGGTCACTGGTCAATGGACCATCTAAAGCACCACTATTACTGTCCAACGTCATAATAAAAAAACGAGAGTGAAAATAAAAGGAAATGCAAAAAACCATCGAGAAGCAACAGCCCGACGCCATTACTGCCCAACATCATAATAAAAAACCAAGAGTAAAATTAAAAGGAAATGCAAGAAACCTGCGAGAAACAAGAATCCGAAAACAATTACGGTACACTGAAAACACATCGGCTAACGAAGGAAACATGAATAGTAAAAAGAAAACTCATCGGCAAGCCAAAATACTCCAATGCGAAGAACTAAAATGGAAAAGAGAAGAACATCATAACAGAGATATTGAATACCAACATACCTTGTAACTAAATAGTGAGTAAAACCAGAGTGGAACACATTAATGCAACAGGACAAGAGCAACAGAACACCTACCAAACACTAAAACAATAACGGAAAAAATTCTAACTATCTTATTTATGGAATGAGAATGATATTCTTCATATTTACTTACCTTTCTTACTTTAAATATTTGATTTCATATTGTAGTACTATGGTATAATGCAATGAAAGAATTCCTATTTATTGTAGTACTCTAGAAAATTTAAATTTGAATTTGAAGAATTCAAATGTCAATGTGAATGAGAAAATGCAAAGGTAAACCTATGTGGTTGTATACCGGTGTGCAAATTGCACAGTTTACGGAGCACTATTTCTGCCTTTCAGATCCGAGTCTGATCTCGAAAATTTGAAATCGCCAGTGCGACCGTCTCGTCGGATCGATTGAAAATGATATAAACTGATTTTCGATCCGACGGTCGGATTGTCCAAAAATCAGCGAAGTTACGGGTGGGACCCGCGACTTAAGTGAATAGTACCAATGATTAGTAGCCCTTGATTTAATTTCCTTGCCGGCCAACGTCGGCCGATCGACCGTCTGGAGTCTGAATATGACGATCCATGTAGTCGATTTGAATGGCACCGTCGTTCTGAGCGCTGCAGCGCTGACGAAATTTGCATTTGACGAGCCTAAAGCATCGTAAAGTGTGACGAACTGTATAATTTACAGTATAAGATGGATTTTAAAATTTATGAAGCTCAATTTTTAGTGAACCAAAATCGCTACCTAATAGGTTTCGTCGAGCCGGACGTCGTGGTGGTGTCTGTTTTTCAGTTTGACAACCCGGTTGTCTCGAAAGGCGTGAAATATGTGAAAATTTGTAATATTTTGCGAAGAAGCTCAATATTTTATGTGTCAAATTGCACCAAACTTGTAGAGGAGGGTCTTTGTCGCAAATGTGTTCTACAGTGAGGGACCTAGCTTTAAATAATGCGTGTTTAGGGGTCTCTTGGCATATTATGCAATATACATATATAGCAACATAGGGTTGCTTCTTTGCAACCCTAGCCGTAACCCTAGTAACCGCAGCCTCAACCACGCCCTCTCCTCTCCCTCTGCTACCTCTCCCGAACATCTGCGCCGCCGGCCGCCTCCCCTGGTCGCCGGAAAAGCAAAGGGAGCATTCTTGATCTCGGGCTTGTGGGGATAGGAAGAGCACCTGAGCCTTGGACCTGCGCCCAGACATCTCTGTGGCCATCTCGTACATCCTGAGGACAAGCCGGGGTGGCCCTGTGCACTGTCGTGGCCGCGCGCCGCCGGAGCCACCATCTCCTTTATCCTCGGATCCGATCAAGGTAGGCTCTCCCTCCTCCTTGTTTTTCTTGCAAACTAGACCCCTGAGCACCTTCCTCACCTCTTGGTGAACCTCCCAGCCGAGCCCCGACCCTCGGGGTGCTCCCGGTCGCTGGCGGGGAAGTTGCACCCGCCGGAAGGCATGAATGCTCCGCCGCGGCCGTTTGCCACACCCGATGGCTTAAACTCCGAACCAAAATGGTGGGAATTTTTTGTAGGGCCTGTGGAACCTCCCCATGAAGTTTTATTGCGTTTGGATTAGTGTGCACTTTGCAGTTCGAAACCCTAGTTTTGGGTTATCTCGGGTTCGCCCGAGGTTGCTCCGCCGCCGCTGTTTGCTGCCGGCCACCTGCCCAGATAGCTCCACCAGGTCGAGACTGACCCATAGATGCCCTTGCATGAGACCCATGCTGCTCGGTTGAGGCTTCACCATTATGGGTGCTTGCTCCGGCCGAACTTGCTCCGCCGCCGCCGCCGCCTCTCGCCGCCGGCCATGAGTCCAGCGAGCTTCGTGGAGTCAAGTAGCACCTACAGGTGCTTGTGCATGAGACCCAGAGCCTTTGTATAGAGATCCACCATTAATGCCTTCTAGCTGGTGTATTAAGCTTTGTTGCCCACCTTGTGTTCGGGGAAATGCCCGAGAGAGCCCAAATTGGTTCAGCCTAGTTTTTGATCATCTAGCAAGTGAGCATTCGACTCCTTTCAACCTCCTGAGCTTGATGCTCACTCTACTTCAGCAATTGACTGGGTAGATGGAGAGATCTTGCTAATTGAGCTCTAAAAGCTTAGGTTTCAAGCCGTTTTCTTCCGGCGATGCCTCCGGTTTCCCCGCGGCACCTAGTTGGTGAGCCTCTGAACATTTGGGAGTCCCTGATCATGATTCTTGCATTTAAAATGCATTTGGTCGAGTGTATGTGTAAAATTTAGCAATTTGAGCCTTTAAATATAGAAATTATTGACCCGAAGTTGTCCTCGGGCACTGCATTGCTCCCAAATGGTGAGCACGGCATTAAGTGCGTCGAGGCCCACCTACTGGTGGCCTCGGTTCAGTTTAAAAGCATTCCGGAATTAAATGCAAGTGAAAAAGGCAAGAAATTGCATTCTTTTATGCAATTTGGTAAAATCCTGGGGGGCTAAATGCAATTGTAACCATACTAGCTGCTTTGTGCCGTGTACTCATGATCTCTAAAACTTTTGTTGGAGGTCCGATGCTTTTCGTTGAGCGGGAATTGGATCCCGAACCGTAAATCGGCAAAATCGTCGATTTAACGACAATTCGGCATTAATCACGCAGTTCGAGAAATTTCAGTGATTAATTTGTGATGCCAGGTGTGTGATGATCCGGACTTCCGTAAGGACTGTTACAGTGTTAACAGCAACTTTAGGAAGCTTATACAGTGTAATGGAGCTTGTAGTGTCAAAATTGGACCTCAGAAATGGACCCCGCACGAAAATCGGGTCAAGTGGGCCTTTCCGGGGACTTTCGGCAAAATTTTGGATGAGAATTTGAGGAATCGGACGGCGGATTTGGACTCAGCGCGCGAAAACGATCAAAATGGTGTATTCACTTAATTTTCGGCGAAAATTACTGTTCACGCCGGAACAGTAACTCCGGCCGCCGGAATTATTGTTCCGGCAACCGGCGGCAGGCGGCGGCGCACGGCGGAGCAAGGCGGCGCAGGGGTCGGAGCAGGGCCGCGGGCAGCGCGGGCAGGCGAGGGCAAGCGCGGGCAGGCACGCAGGCGGCGGGGTCCACGGGAAAGGCGTGCACCGGGTGCACGGAAGGTGGGCAAGGCCACGTGGCAGCCCCTGATTGGCCAGACGGAGTAAAGAATGGCGGCTTGTCTGTGACACGTGTCACGTTCTGATTGGCCGACACATTCCGGAAGACCCGGCGCGTAGACCGGGTGCGTGCACCACGTGGACACGTGGCCACTGTTCATTGGCGGGCGCAGAGCCGCCCACGTGCGCCGGGCGCGTGGAAAACGTGGGCGGCAGCTGACACGTGGCACATTTCTATTGGCCCGTACGGCTGTTTCGTGTTCTGGGAGGCGGGCGCAGTCTGATTGGCCGAATTTGGTGTTTCCTGTTCTGTCCTGGGATTCGGTGTGGAGCCCGAATAGGATTTTGGCCCATTATAAATACCCCTCCCTCTCTCTTTGCAAATTCCGAATTTTAGAGAGAGAAAGTGAGGTTAAGGTCTTAATGAAAGTTGTTCCTCTCTCTGTCCTCCATCTCCCCTAGAAGTTTCAGAATTTTTGGAGTTGCCGACAGTGAGTTATCTGCGACACGGCGCGCTTCGACGTTTCCCTTTTTCGGCCCGTTTCCGTCACAGTTCAGTCAGAAAATTGCTGTGAGGAAACCAGGAGGAATTTTTGGACGATTTCTATGACAGCATGTTCCTAAGAGGTAAGGCTTCGTTTTTCGTGTTGATCACTTCGCTCCTTTTCGCACTTTTGGCATGGTTCCCGAGGCACCTCTGACCCCCCTTTTTGCTGTGGTACTTTCTGGACAGCAGTAACTTCTCCGAATTATATCTGGAGCTAGGAGCATCGGATTAAGGCGTTTAAGTAGTCGATTTCGATCTACTCGTCGCGAGGAACGCAACCGTAATTTTTCTGGATTTTTCAGAGCACTGTACAGAGGTGAAAATCCCTTCTTTTTGTGCTGTTTGGAAAAACAGCAAAGGCTGTATTTTTGGGATTTGTGTTTACTCTGGGTGTGTTATTCTGTACAGTTGTGCACTGTTCTTGACGAGTTGCGGGTATAGAGGACTGTGGACAGTAAGGAGACCTTTCTGGGTGTGGATCATGCTTTTCGAGGTGGGTGGTTGTTGCTTACCTCACTTCTGACTATCTCACTAGGAGTATTAGAGATCCCCTATTTTAAACTGGTAATCGGTATTTTAATTGTGAATTGCATGAGTAAACCCCACAAATTATATGACGGCTTATTTATATTAAATTGGGACACTGTTGTTGGGACAAAGGCTATATCATAATCTCGCATGCAAAATGACTTACTATGTTGGGACATTTAAGCCATCCTTTTCTAAATAAATATCAAACACTTTTCTTCAGTTTTAAAAGAGGACAATTGCATGCTTGTATGGACATCTAGATGGGCCACTATTTATTGCTACACTATTATTGGGACTTGACTTAGGAGAAACCATGTTTTATTATTCTCCTTTGCATTCAGATGCATGTTGCTCAAGTTTGAGCAGGGTTTTGGGGTAGTGTAGTTGAGGCCATCGAGTCTGGGACAGGTTAGACTCGATTATGGGTTGTGGGGCATTGTGGTATCCGCGGACATCAGGCGGTTGGCCAGATGTTGATTACTTTATCAGGCTTCGGACTTATGGGGTATTGCGGCAACCGCGGACATTAGGCGGTTGACCGGATGTCGATCTTTGCATCAGATTGGGGATCGAGCTTTTTGCTAGTGGATGGATTTTCCCACTTATTGAGTACTATTGCATCAGATCGGGGTTTTCTTTAGTGGATGGGTTTTCCCACTTTGATCAGAGTCGTGATCCAGTCCTGCTGTTTTATGGCACTTATGATACTTATTACTAAGATACTTTACTCGTGTGGGTCGCTCCCCTCGAGTGCCACTCCGGAGTGTGCGACAGGCAGGCTTTGAGTCCTTGAGACTCCTTTTACATCGGTGTTATGCGTGGGCTGGCATACCCGATACGGCAGGCACAGCAGGCAGTATCAGTTTTTACTGGTGACTAGATTGGGTTTATCCAGGCAGGCAGGGTAGATACTGATGCATACTTACAGTCATTTCCTTCGGCATGGCATTTAGAGGCATAGTAGTGGTAGTTTCCTCTTTATCAGCAGCTTTTATAGCTTACCACTGTCCTTTCCTTTTGCCTCTAGTAGTCCTAGTGGGTGCGTCAGCATTCGAGGTTTTACCCACTAGGGGAGGCTACTGGTTTATCTAGTAGTTCTCACCCCCATTGTTGTTTCCTGTCTCTTCTCCTTTGTGTTGCAGAGTCGTCTGCAGGAGCTGCTAGGCCATCGGCAGCTGATCGAGGTAAGGGGATCGCTGAGTAGATAGATCTCCTGTGAGACTGAGTTGTTGTTAGTCAGATGTTGTACCCTTTACTCAGACTGATGTATTTTTTTCTTATTTTGGGTCTGGCTTTGGCCAGCAGGTTGTACTATTTTGGTGAGCTGAGAGATTATTGTATTTATTACAGCTTTATTATTATTTCAATCTGAGATACTATGTGGTTCTTCTATTTCAGCTCTGTATTATGCTCTTTATTGTACATTTCTTATATCTGAGCAGGTTACCAGCGCTTCGTGTACATAGAAAATTCTGTGTGCACGGCGGATCTGTTGGCGAGCCCGGGTTCTGGTTTACACCCGGGGCATGACAGATTAAGTTGGTATCAGAGCTTAGGGATAGGTCAGTTGGGACTTAGGAAACCCTAGGCTTTTGGCAGACCCTAGGAAGATAGGGCGCGAGAGACGAGACGTTTTGCGAAAGTCGTTGATTTATTGTTTGACACTTCCAGTGAGTGAAGAGGGATCGGCATACCCAATTTCTGGTGAACAGTTATGTTGGCTGCAGACAACATAAAGTCACAGAAATAGGGGGATGTCTTTGACTTTCGCTAGATTGGGTCGTGCGGGATTGTGTTATTGATTCGAGGTTTCTTGTGGCAGGATGCCTCCGCGACGCAGGATGTTGACGCGTTCTCAGCCTTCTTCCCCTGAGCCCGAGCAGGAGGAGTCCGGGCAAGGCCAGCAGAGTGAGGTGCAGGAGCTACAGGCTCAGATGGCTCAGATGTCGGAGGCTGTTCGGCGTCAGGAGGAGGCCATGGGTCGGCTGACGCAGATGTTAGAGCAGAGGGCGCAACCTGTTGTAGCACCCCCGGAGAGTTCTCCCGTGCCATCATCCCCTGCTGTGGCTCCCCCAGTTGTACCGGTGACCCCAGCATCCCCTATTGCTCGGGGTACTGGTAGACAGCCGTCTGGGTTGACGGGACCTCTGACCTCGGCAGAGCAGCGGGAGATGGTCGATTTGTTGATGAGGTTTCGCCAGTTTGACCCACCCCATTTCTCGGGGCAGAGTGCAGAGCCGTGGGAGGCAGAGTCGTGGATCACGGCGATGGAGCGACGTTTTGAGACATTGTTCATCAAGGAGCGATACCAGGTGTTATTGGCGACGAACTTTCTGGAGCGCAACGCCGAGGCTTGGTGGCAGCGTGTTCGACCGGCTGGTCCGCCTGGGGCTCAGCTCCTGACCTGGGCGGAGTTCCGCAGTCTTCTTCTTGGGGCTTTCTTCCCGGAAAGTGTCCGGCAGAGGTTGGAGGAGCAGTTGAGAAACCTTTGCCAGGGAGATCGGCCCGTGCACGAGTATATTGCGAATTTCAATCAGTTGCTGGCGTGTGTACCGAACGTGGCCAGAGATGAGGCGCACCGGATTTACATGTTCGAGCGAGGGTTGCGCCGGGACCTTTTTCAACTGGTTCGCTCGCGTAGGCTGCAGACCTTGGAGGCCTCGATGGAGCAAGCGCTCTATGTGGAATACGGGGAGGTAGTAATGGAGGAGGTAGCTCCAGCTCCTGTAGTAATCCCGGGGGAGAAGCGCCCAGCACCGGATGATGAAGGACGGGCTCATTCTTGGAGGCCGCCACGACCGCCACGGCCTCAGTTTTCCGGCCGTGGGCGTTCTGAGCGGCGAGGGCCTGGTGGATCCCAGAGGCCACCGCAGCAGCAGCAGCAGCAACACCATCAGCAGCAGAGGCCGCAGTCGAGGCAGCATAGGTCTCAGCAGCAGTCTCAGAGACAGCAGCAGCAGTCGAGGCGGACCCAGCCTTCGGAGAGGTGTGTCTTCTGTGGGGGTCAGCATCCGGCAGACACGTGTGAGATGAGATTTGGCCGCTGTTATCGATGTGGACAGCCTGGTCATGTTCGAGCAACGTGCCCAGTTGCGACACCAGCAGCACCTTCTTCAGCATCTGTCCCTTTTTCATCCCAGCAGCGATCGACGGCTCAGCGGCCATATGCCCCAGTGAGCAGGCCATCTTCTTCCCATCCCACTGACTATCGGCCTCCAGTTCAGAGTGGGCGAGTGTATGCTGCGCAGGTAGAGGATTCTTCGGCAGCAGATCATGTGGTGGCAGGTATCACCTTACTTTCTGGCATTAGGACTCGTACTTTATTTGATACTGGAGCATCGCATTCTTTTATTAGTAGATCATTTGCATCATTACATGGGTTAGAGGTAGGACTTTTACCACGTGCACGAGAGGTTCAGATTCCCGATCACACTTTGCACGTGGAGGAGTGTTGTTGGTCCTGCCCGATGCAGATCGAGTCCTGGATTATGCCAGCAGACCTATTGGTCTTGAGACAGCTGAGGGACTTTGATGTGGTTCTAGGGATGGACTGGCTGGCTCGATATTTCGCGACTATTGATTGTGCCGCGAGGACTGTCACTTTTAGAGAGCCAGGCCAGGAGATGTTGGTATACCGGGGATGTCAGAGTGCTTTCTTTGCCTCTATGGTTTCGACTTCCCGAGCGAGGCAGATGATCCATCGAGGATGTGTAGCCTTTTTGGCTAGTGTTGTTGAGGGGCCTACGGCGGCACCGGGACTCGGGGATACCCCTATTGCCCGCGAGTTCCCGGATGTTTTTCCACCTGAGCTAACCAGCATGCCGCCAGATAGGGAGATTGAGTTTGTGATTGACGTAGTTCCAGGAACTGCACCAATCTCTAAGGCTCCTTACCGGATGGCACCGGCTGAGCTGCGAGAGCTTAAGGCACAACTCCAGGATTTGATGGATAAGGGCTTTATTAGGCCGAGTGTGTCGCCTTGGGGAGCGCCGGTGCTATTCGTGAAGAAGAAGGATGGGTCACTTCGATTATGTGTGGACTATAGGGAATTGAATAAAGTGACTGTAAAAACTCGGAATATTTTATTTTAATAAATAGTCAAAAAGTGAATTTTTGACCTGGTTTTGATTTCAAAAGACCTATGTTGATTTATTTAGTCAATTGCCAGTGTGCGAGTTGCACGTTTTACGAGACAAAAAGGCTACTTTCCAATCCGGACATGATCTTGGAAATCCGAGTTGACCGTTGCGATCGTCTCGTCGAACTGAGCGAGATTCATATTCAGCACTTTTCGATCTGACGATCGGATCTTCCAGAATTCAACTAAGAAGTGGACGAATCTCGCGACCAATGTAACAGTGTCCTCTGCGCACAGTGCACTTAAGTGAGTTACTGTAGATGAACAGTAACCCTGGTTTTCGAGACCCCGACGAATACAACATTGACTATTTCACTGTTCGGAATCCGAATATAGTGATCCAGGTAGTCATTTCGAACGGTTTCGATATTCTGAACGCAATGGCGCAGTCGAAAATTCTGTTTGACGACTCTGGAATCTCAAAAAGCGCAAAAACTGTATTTTGACACAGTTATTATGGACCGAGATTTTATCCGGGCGGTTTCGCGAAAATCAGAGATCGTTACCTGATAGGTCTCGTCGAGCCGGACGTCATGGCGCGGTCCATTTTCCATTTCGGCGACCGGATCGCCTTGAAAAGGGTGAAATACGGGAAAAAGTGGCTTTTTACACATAAATCCCTATAAAACCTACCTCGATTTGTGTGCCTGTTTTTGGAGAAGGACCTTTGTGCAAAGGGAAACTACTATGGAGGACCCAACAGCAAATAGTATTGCTTGAAGGGCTAAAATGCAAACTTGCATAATGCTATATATATGCATGTACACCCGAGCTAGGGTTCTCCAAGAAACCCTAAAGCCTCAGCCCAAGCCGCACTCTCAACAACTCCCTCTCCTCGGTCGCGCTTCCCGGACCTACCCCGCACCGGCCGCCGCCTCGCCGGTCGCCGGAGAAGAAGGGATCAAGATATCTCCTCCTCTCGGGTTGGAGAAAGGGGGATCCATGCAGGAGCTTTGGATGGTCCCAAACTTCTCTGGAGAGACCCTCGGCGTAGCAGAAGCGGAGCCAAGGTGAACCCGAGGTCCCTCGCTGCCGCGCGCCGCCGCCGGAAAGCACCTTCTCCTTCTCCATTTTCCGGCAAGGTAAGATCTCGGAGCTTTCTTCGTCTTTACGGCTTTTTGATGACACCAAGGTGCTCCTGACATCGAGGCCACCCTCCGGGTACAGGCCCAGCTGCGGCCGCCGTCCCGATCGCCGGCGGGAGCCAACCCCGCCGGATTATTGCTTTTCCTAGCCGACCGTGGGCGCCGTCGTCATCGGACCGTCAAGGAGCAGATCAGCACCGTTGAATCTACTCCTCTGGACGACTGCAACATCCCCACAGAGTCTGATCATCATCCATCGAGGATCGGGCCCGATCGGTGATGCCCTAGAACCGGGCCTTGTTGCACTTCGCCGAACTTCCTCCGTCCGGCGCCGCCACTACCTCCCGCTGCCGGCCAAACCCACCAGAAAACTTCTGGCACCGAGTGGATCTTTTTGGTCCAACTTGCTCCGGCCCGGAGCAAGTCGGCCGGATTCCACCATTAGAGGTGGCCGGAAAACACAAATTCTGAAGAACTTGATCTCCGGCGATCGCCGGAGCTCCGTCAAGTGGGAAAGCAACCTGGGTAGGGTCCCTTGGTCCGTAAGAAACTCCCCATGCACTTGCATGGGAGGTTGAACGTGGGGTTTCTTCTCTCGGAGATTGCACCCATGTCGTGGCCGAGCCTCTTCTCCGACCATCGCCGTCGTCTTGGGTCGCCGGCCGACCACCCAGGTACTCACTAACCAACTCTAGCAAGGTTCCCTTCCATCTTAGAAACCCCAAAAATTCTCACTTGCAGAGGATCAAGCTCGGGAACAACTTAGTTATTGGTATATATATAATGCCCACAAGGTGTTTGATAAAATGCTTCAAAGAAGATTTAGTTGGAATAAGGGTTTACATTGAATATGAAAGTTGTTCAAAATAATTCCCTGAGCTTGATGCTCGCTTCAGACCAAGATGGTTCTGTGTGGATTAAAATTTGGAGCAATAAAAACTTGTATGTTTGCAAGGATCTGGTTCTGGTGGAACCAGCAGGTCTGGGCTGCAAAGGAGGTGAGCCCCAGTGTCCTTGCACTGTTTAAAGACACTTTCATATACAAAGTTCGTCTGTTTGACGATCGGATTAAAAGTTGTAGTGTAATCAACCTTTTAAAGTAATGTTGAAACAAAACTAAGTTCCGGGCTATTAGAGAAGCCGCGACAGTGTATTCCTGGCTGTTTTGGGGTCACTGGACGTGATGCTCGCGTTAGATTTAGGTTTTGAAGACTCGGAGAAACAAAAATTCATTAAGGCTATGTTAGTAAGGTATTTTATGGCCCGAAGTTTTTCTCGGGTCCCGTGCTGCTGCAAATGAGTGAGCACGGTGTTCAGCAAGATAAATGTCACCTGCTGGAAGTGACGGTTCGTCAAAATTAATTTCCAGTTGAAAGAACGAGCGAAAACAGCGCTCAAATGACGCTAAAAATGTGAATTCTAGAAACCCTAGGGGTCTAAATGCAATTTTGGCACTGCATACTGTTTAGAACAATGTATAAATGTTTCCTAAACTTTTCTTTAGGGTTCCAACGGTTCTCGTTGACCGGGAATCGGATTTCGATCGCTAAATCGGCGATATTCTCCCGTTTAAGCTTCACGTTGCTGTCGTGTCGTCGGGATGGGTATGTGTGAGTCTAGTTCTGACTACAGTCTCTGTTCAGGGCCCAGCAGTTCAGCACCAGCCTCCCGGTAGTCTAGCGGGAGTTCGGGATCGGCCTTCATTCAGGTGGGTGTTATTTTCTTTGTCCTAGCATCTAACTCTATCATGTTGGACGGGGTCAATTCTAAGTATACTGGGGTTAAATATTGATGGGTGATAGCTTATGCATGTTAATGGGTTTCGTCATAGTGTTTAGCGTCGGTCTTCCGACAGTCGTTTTCCTTTTGATAATTACATGTTGGCGGGCTACCTTCGAGTGCACGTATTATTGCCTTTACTTTGATTATACATGATAGCGGGTTACTTTCGATCGCATATGTTACGGTTTTACTTTTGAGTATACATGTTGCCGTTTTACTTTTGTTATATATATTATGATGCTGACATGATGATGGTTATGGTTACTTGGCTCGAGGCTGTCACACGCGCACCCGCGGTTTGGCCACCGCAAAGGGTGCGCTTTTCCGAAAAAGTGGTCTATGACCCGTGTATACCCACGAGGTGACGTAGTGGGGCCCCTTATTAGTGGTGGGGTTGAGGCGCCGAGGTGCGAGCGGTGCGACCCGTCGGTTTAGTTGTCCGGCGTGGTCGGGTTTCTGCAGGTACGGTATGGGCCGTCGGTTTAGTTGTCCGACGTGTCCGGGTATTACAGGATGCAGGTGTACAGGTTGCCTTTCCTCCTTGGGAGGGCGGTTGCTCCGGTTGTCTTCACGGTTTGTTTTATTATATTCTCCTGCACTACTATTTTTGCGTCACTGACACCCCACTTCGTGACAGGGTTCAGACGGGGGGAGAGGTAGGCGGTGGTGAGGACGGGACAGGAGCAGCTGGGTCGCTGGGGACCCTGGACTGTATTTCTTCTTTCATTCTCGCTTTTCATTGCATTGTAGTTATGTGAGAGGTTCGCGATACCCTCGTGGGGTCGGCGTGGATGTCGGTACGGGTTGCATTTAGCGCCCCTTGTGCGTTACTTTTCCTTTTATTTCTATTGGCCATTTGAAAATCAAAAAGGGTAGAAGCCAAAGAAAAGATTGCGAAAACCGTTTTTAAAATCTACGTGTCGTGTGGGCACTGCTTTCAAAACCCTGTGGATTTATGGATTGCGAAAGGGATTTCAAACCTGGTGTCGGGTGGGCACCGTTTTCTAACCTTGTGGATTTATGCTGATTTCGAAACTAGCTTTCAAAACGTAAGCGCCGGGTAGGCGCTCTCTCAAAACTGTGGATTTATCCTTTCCAAATTGATCGGCCACATGTTTTTCGTTTACTAGTTTAGAATGCTGGTTGCTTGTGAATAATTGTTGTGATTGATTGGTTGTGTATGTTGGAACATGTACTGAACGCTACGCCGTGCACGTACAGGGGAGACTCTGCCCGTTTGCAGAGTGATCCTGTATGTGTGGCGGGTCTGGGCACGTGCCGGGGAAGAGGGGTTCTCTTTTAAAAAAAAAAAAAAAAAAAAAAAAATTTACACGTCAAATATTCGACTTTTATGAATCGTTTCCGCTAAAGCAAACCCCCGGGGCGTGACAGATTAAATGGTATCAGAGCGTTCTTTCAATCACAACAGTTAGTGCCGACATCCGCGGGAACACCTCACTTGCCTACACGTGAATGAAATGGGTAGGGCATAGGACTGTAGAACGTGAGTGACCGAGGGGGGGGGGGGGGGGGGGGGGGAAATGTTGAGTCCTTTCTCTCACTTTATGGTTGTTGTTAGTAGGGTAGTCTAAAGTTGACTCTTGTGATGTGTGACAGACATGGCCCGTACTAGATCATCGGCCGGGGACGCAGAGTCAGTGTCCGACATCCACGGAGATACCACACTTAGCTACGAATGAATGAATTGAATAAGGCATAGAAGCGTAGAACGCGAGTGATCGGGGGAGCGGGGGGGGAAAAGTATATGTCCCGTTTTCTCGATAGTTGGTTAAGTGCTATACTAGCGGAGTCTAGAACTGACTTGTGGGGTGTGTGAGTACGGGTTAAGTTTTGTTTCTCGGTTTAGCTCGGTTGTCGCGTTTGTGTAGTCGTGTTGTTTGGGCTCGTGTAGTAGTGTTGTTGTGGGGGTCTTGGGATTCCCCCTGGGGTTGAGAAAAGAGACCACTGGGACTAGCAAATCTTGTTCGTTTGGGCTTGATTCTTCCTTTTGTTGAGCGGACCTAGAGCTTAAATACTCCTAGTTGGGAATGTGATCGTTGGCCTGGGGGTATGCGGCTCGGCTCAGTGTATGGTGCTTGGAAGGGCGATGGATTGGGACCGAGCGGTAGAGGTTAATCAGAGTGTCGCACCCCCTTGGGTGCCAAGACGGAAGTAGGACCGTGCTTCTTGGGTTTTGTCGCCAGCTCCCCATGACCAAGGCATAGTATTGAGGTTTTGGGTTGCGAGTTTGTGATTGTGAAGCAGTACAGATCACGAGGGGCGCAAGGCCAATGGGGAGCGCAAGTCGGACATGTTTGGCCACTTTTCCCATGTATTGAATTCCTGGCGTATTTAGTTTCGGGGATGAAACTTCTTTTAAGGTGTGAGTGATGTAGCACTCGAGAAATTCTAGTGTGCTCGCGGGCGAGAAAGCAGATCTAACCTTAGCGATTTGCATACCGGTGCGTGAATTGCACAGTTTCTTATGCACAAATTTCCGCCTTTCCGATCCGATACCTGGGTATTTGGTTAGGAACGAACCCTAGGATGACTTGTGTTCACGAGAGAGCGTAGGGTATTGGCATAGTGGTTTGGAGCTCAGGTGTGTTTCACACAGTTGAGTCTCGTTGTTTCGGTTATTAGTCGTACGCACTCTGGTTTTTGGGATCGTTGTTAGTGCAGGGTTAGCCGCGGTCATGGTTTCGGCTGTGGGCTTGATGTTTCAATGGAGCCAGAGTGCTCGGATCAGTTACAGTGGTTAAAGGTTAAATCACTGTTCTTGTCGTAATCGTCCAGCTGATGGCACAGCAGTAGATGACTGCTATTATTGCACTGGCCTTACAGTTTGCTTAGAGGTTGAACAAGTTGTTGACCCTTCACTGTCCCCGTGTCATAATTCAATGGCCTATGGGCCCGATGGTAACCCTGTTTTGGGACGGATGCAAATCGACCCCACCTTTTGCACAGATTTTGTGGATCGACGTGGACTCGCCTATGTGTTAGTCATGGTGATGTTTGTGACCACGAGGTGGTAGTAATCCTTGATAAAGGTTCTGTTTTTAGCACTGGGATTGGGTTGGGAGGTATGTGATATACCTTCTGATAGGAGTTGCGTCCCCAACTAGTTGTTGGCGACAGTTCTACGGTATTTCGCTATTCTTTTGGTAAGCACGTTGGCTGCAGGCAACGGACTGTCGAAAGAACTGAGGAAATACTCTGCCCTGTAATGGGGAGTATCAGATTGGGTCTAAATTAGTAGCCTTAGAGTTGTCGATACCTTGCGACTGACTTGTAGCCCTCGAATAAACTTTTTGAGCATTTTCATAGAGTATGACTTCAGGATGTAAGCTTCGGGAATGAAACTCTTTTTAAGTTGTAAGTTTCGGGGACGAAACTTCTTTTAAGTTGTAAGTGATGTAAAAACTCGAAATATTTTATTTTAATAAATAGTCAAAAAGTGAATTTTTGACCTGGTTTGATTTCAAAAGACCTATGTTGATTTATTTAGTCAATTGCCAGTGTGCGAGTTGCACGTTTTACGAGACAAAAAGGCTACTTTCCAATCCGGACATGATCTTGGAAATCCGAGTTGACCGTTGCGATCGTCTCGTTGAACTGAGCGAGATTCATATTCAGCACTTTCGATCTGACGATCGGATCTTCCAGAATTCAACTAAGAAGTGGACGAATCTCGCGACCAATGTAACAGTGTCCTCTGCGCACAGTGCACTTAAGTGAGTTACTGTAGATGAACAGTAACCCTGGTTTTCGAGACCCCGACGAATACAACATTGACTATTTCACTGTTCGGAATCCGAATATAGTGATCCAGGTAGTCATTTCGAACGGTTTCTGATATTCTGAAACGCAATGGCGCAGTCGAAATTCTGTTTGACGACTCTGGAATCTCAAAAAGCGCGAAAACTGTATTTTGACACAGATTTATTAGTGGGACCGAGATTTTATCCGGGCGGTTTCGCGAAAATCAGAGATCGCTACCTGATAGGTCTCGTCGAGCCGGACGTCATGGCGCGGTCCATTTTCCATTTCGGCGACGGATCGCCTTGAAAAGCGTGAAATACGGGAAAAAGTGGCTTTTTACACATAAATCCCTATAAAACCTACCTCGATTTGCGTGCCTGTTTTTGGAGAAGGACCTTTGTGCAAAGGGAAACTACTATGGAGGACCCAACAGCAAATAGGATTGCTTGAAGGGGCTAAAATGCAAACTTGCATAATGCTATATATATGCATGTACACCCGAGCTAGGGTTCTCCAAGAAACCCTAAAGC
The DNA here is from genome assembly GCA_029204045.2 of Tillandsia leiboldiana. NCBI lineage: Eukaryota > Viridiplantae > Streptophyta > Magnoliopsida > Poales > Bromeliaceae > Tillandsia > Tillandsia leiboldiana. The sequence continues at coordinate 45,118,144 of CM055067.1, read as the reverse complement.
CTCAGCAAAATCTTACA
>CM055067.1:45095431-45118027 GCA_029204045.2 Tillandsia leiboldiana | reverse complement strand
CAGATCATGCAAATTCTATGTATCAAGATATAAAAGCTGACGAGCAAGGTTACATGTATGTCTAAGGAGATCAAGTCTATCAGGAAGATCATATGGGCATAGAATGATCAAATCATCGGGACTAAACAAAAACAGGTGTCCGACGGGACTATAGCAACCAGAGGGCGAAGAGACTAACGCCGGACAGAAGATAACCCACCATGAAAGTAGGCAGATCTCGAACTCACGCTCTGCTCTGGAGGCTGGTTACGAACAATGGGCCTGAAATCAGAAGCTATAATCAGTAATAGACTCACACATACCCAGTCCCGACGACGCACAGTGAACGGAGTGTTTATACGGGACAAACATCGTCGATTACCGAACAAACCCGGCATTCACGATCACCGAGAATACGAGTTCTAACAAGATTGCCCAGTAGGCGGAAAGTCTGTCTTAAGACAGCCTGTGTGTCCAAATTGCATTAGGCCTTACTATATCTTTAATTGAATAAAAACACTAAGTTAAAAACTGTTTCGGCTCGTTCTAGCCATAATCCGGGAATACAAAACGGAGTTCTGTTAAATTTCAGCGTGTTTGTTTCGACAAAGAGGAGGCCGTGATCACAGATTGGGCCAAGACCAGGACCAATTACAAAGTGGTCCATAAACATTCTGGGGCTCAAACACACACTATGTTCAAACATTAATAAAAATCTATTGAGCATTTAAGGATTCTAGCTGGAGCATCATGTACAGCAAGGTAAGTAAGCGTTGAGGGCCTCACCTAGTGCACGGGGAGTTGGCCGGACAGTCTCGGGCGGAGCAAACCCGCAAATGCCTTAAACATCGGTTTGGTTGAAACTCCAAAGCAAAACCTTACTTGTCGCTAATCAAGGTGAAGCAGCAATTAGTTGGGGGTCCCCCAAGAAATGAGGACTTGGTCCATGTTGGGTCGAGCCCCGGCGGCCGGAGGCGGCGGCGGCGGAGACCAACCCAAACGATAAATCGGGTGCAACTACAGAGGTTGATAAACTCAACTGTAAAAGTGCATGCCAACACCCACCATCAACCTTAAAAAGGTGAATTAGACCTGCAGGCACCGTTGGCCGGGGTCTGGGGCGACGGCGAACCGAGGCGGCGGAGCTCGCGAAGCTCCCTGGCGTTAATGGAGGAATCCGGCCGGGTGTGGGCTCCGGGCCGGAGCAACTTGGGCCAGAAGTGGTGACCCAGATCTCCGCAGGGCTTCTACAGTGCGATTAGCAGCTTCTGGAGGCCTATGTGGCATGTCGGCGTGTTTCTGCACCAATTTGGACTCAAGTGATGGACTTCGGGTGTATAATGGATCACGTGAGTGATCGGAGGACCCGTCGGATGTTTTGATGTGGTTTCGCGCGAAATGGTTATTAAAATTGGACTCAGCGCGAAATTTGAGTAAAGAACACTTCTCCGGGAATTTTCGGCAAATTTTAGAAGAGGAATTTGGCAAATCGGACTTCGGATTTGGATTCAGCGCGCGAAAACGGTCAAGATGGACTATTTACTTGTTTTCGGAGCCCGGATGACCCGGCACGGATTTCGAGGTGATTGGTACTGTTCCGGCCGCCGGAGGGGCGCCGGCGGCGGCGGCGGGCGGCGGAGCGCGGCGGCTGGCGGCGGCGGAGGCGCGCGGTCCACGCGGAGGCGTGCACCCGGGCTGGCCACGTGGCGCCTCCCGGTTGGCGGGCGCTGTGGGCGCGGTCCACGGGATGGCGCGGGTGCACGGTGGACCGGGGGTGGACACGTGGCAGTCGGGTTGGTGCGGCGTTGTGCGCGCGGTCCACGGTGCGGGGAGCTGGGTACCTCGGGCCGCGTGCCCGACAGGCACGCGTGGGCGCACGTGGGGCGCGGCGTGGGCGCGTTGACCCGAGGCTCGCGGTGGGACGCCACGTGTCACGCTGGGTTCGGCCACGTGGCGCTTGCGCTGTGGCCCAAACAGCTGTTTGCTGTTTGGGTGTACACGTGGCGGGCCTGGGTTCTTCGGGCGTGAACAGTAACGGGCCGGGCCCGCTACTGTAGCAGCCCGGAAGTACGGGCGCCCGAAACTTTGGGCCAAAAGTCCAAAGTTCGGATTTTCGGGCTGGGCTTTAATAGCGTCTTGTGGGGAGTTTTGCCCCCTTTCCCGAGCTCCCCTGCCCATGGCCCCTTTAGCAAAGTTGGAGATCTTCATCTTGCGCATCTTCTGGCAGAGGCCCGGATTTTTTGGAAGCCGCGGCGTCGACGACTTCGGCATCGGAGCGCAGTGTGGCGATTTTTCATCGGAGGCCCGTTATCGTCGCAGTTTGATCTGAGAGGTCTACAGAGCTACTCCGTCAGTATTTTTGGACGATTTCTGCGGCGTTGGAATCACGAGAGGTACGTCTTCGACTTTCGTGTTGATCATCTTGCTGGATTCAGAGTTTATGACACGGTTTTCGAGGCATTTCTAAGCCGCTGTTTTCTGGTGGAGTTTTTGGACAGCGGCCCCTTGCCGGAATTTTATCTCCGCACCCGAGTGTCGGATCGAGACGAGCCTATACACTTTTTGGATCTACTCGTCGCAAGGATTATCATTGTATTTTTCCGGGATTTTCTGAGGCTTGCCCGAAGGTATACTATTCCCCTTTTATCTGTGTTTGAGTTTACAGTTGTGTGGTTGTGAGTGTTTGCGCACCTGTACTGTGGAATTTGTAACTGGCCTACGGGGCTCGGATTTGGGCGTGCAGGTACCCGTTTCGAAGGTCTCGACGAGACGCTCGCTGTGATATTTTTATTGGAATTTTTGGAGTTCGTTTTACAGGTGAAAATTTCGCATTAAGGGGACTGTTCCCAGCAGATTTGTGATGCTTGGATTTTATGGAATTAAGTGTAACTTTGGGGTGTGTTTTGTACCCAGGAGGTATTGATCACTGTTCCTGTATTGTTGGATTGGTGGGTGTGTAGAGATATCTGTTTCTGGACTTTCTCAGCTGTGCGACTCCGGACAGTTAGCATTTTCAGGTGGGTGGCCTTGTCTCCAAGATTGACGGACTGTGCTTTAAATGCTATAGTAGGACTATGCATGATAGTGAAATGCTTGTGCAGCATGTTAGAATGTAGGAATTGCTATTCCTTGTATTATCTGATGGTATTGTCATCTCCTTGCTTTCTACCATCTGTAAATTATAGTTATTGGAACTTGACCTAGCACCCCGTCATATGTTGCATGTGTAACCAGACTAGTAGAAAACCCTCACTTGGGCTAGGGTTATTTCTGCTTTAGACATCCACACTTCTACTTTCCTGGACATAGTGTTCTTCCTCGCCCGGGTAGTGGGCCGAGTGGTCAGGTGTTATCTTTTAGTGGGATGCATGTTACACTCGTGCTTGGGAGCAGAGTGGCGTCTGGTAGATGTAGTTGGTTGTTCATCTGTAGCGGGAGCTGTTTGGGTAGACGGCGGTCCCGAGATGTTTTATTTTTCTTGTTTTATCTGTCGCCGCTGTGTTAGTGGCAGCGGTAGATCAGTGTTAGCAGGACCTTAAACCCAGAACCTTTTTGGACACACATATGATTTTTGTCAACCAAATATTTTCTTCCAAGCATCGTAGGGTCGCCTGAGTCTGTTCCTGTTTGATTGGACGAAGGCATTAGCTCTTCGAGGCTTAGATATAAAACTTGGTTTCAACTGTTTTCTAAAAAGAACTAAAAATCATTAAATATGGATTTCTTACAGATCAGATGGCTTCAGTAAGAAATGTCACCTTTTCCTATAATAACCACCCGAGATGATTCGAGTGGTCTGGGTTCTAAGGTCTGCCTTCTTCTTGGGACGAGAACAACGAGAGGCTATGCCTAAAGCCTGTTCTTGTTTGATTTGGATTGTAGGTTCTAGTCTTTCGGGGTTCCGGACCCTTCTCGGGTCAGTGGGCGATGTTGGCCTGTAGAGGCAGTTGTTCGCAGTGGATGCGACTTTGTGCTATGAGTTGGTAGAGTGTGATCTAGAGGTTGTTCTCTGATTTAGTGGTGGAGATGGTTCTCCCACTTAGCTTGAGGATCTTGGGGTTCTGGCAGATCGAGTCGTGGAGGTTTCCCGACTCAGCCATGGTCGTGCTTTATCAGATTGAGTCGTTGAGGGTTCTCCGACTTAGCTGTTTAGTCGAGGTTCTTTTTCCGACTGAGTTGTGTTTGAGCTTGGAGTTACCGATCTGTTGATCGTGGATCATAGCCTGCATGAGCCACATTTGAGCTTGACAGAGATACTTTACAGAGATACTTGAGATGGGTACTTTTACTCGAGCGGGTCGCTCCCCTCGAGGGCCACTCCGGAGTAGGCGAGACCGGGTTGTGTACCGGCGTGAGATTGAGCTTTTCTATCGCGACTTGTCGTTGCATTGTCCCTCTGGCTGTGCTGGTGTTGCAGTCATGGACGTCCTACGTAAGTCCGCTCTCCGGACGTAACGGCAGTAGGTTGGCGCATGTTGGCAGTCATGGACGTCCTACGTAAGTCCGCTCCTCCGGACGTAACGGCAGTAGGTTGGCGCAGGCTTGACTGGACCTGATGAGGCAGTCAGTTCAGATTGGGTGATCAGAGATGAGAGTTAGTTGTGGCATCATGTTCTTTCTGTTCCACTCCTTGAGCATCTAGGTAGAGGCATAGTAGCTGTAGAGTTTACTTTTCCAGCTTTCCTTACAGCACTGCTTTTGTTACTTTATGCCTCTAGTGGACTTAGTGGGCAGACCGTCGGGCTTGTTGGCGGCACCCACTGAGAACTACTTGGGACGTAGTTCACAACCCGTCGTGGTGTCTTTTCCCACAGGAACTTCTACTCTGGTTCCTGTTGTTCCTGTTGCTGATCCTTCTGACCGAGCGAGGGAGTCGCGAGCTAGTTCCCTACCCGTCGTTGGAGTGTAGCGGTACCCCTTCAGAGGAGAGCTTCAGTAGATTAGTTATTTTATTTTCCTTCTTTGAGAGACTGTTGTAGTGAGGATTGTTGTATTGAGAGCCTGTACACTGATGTATTTATTGGAGATACCTCCCGGTTGAGTTCTGAGTTTGTATATGAGGATATTGTATGATTATCATTTTGGGAGACGGACATTGTTGTATTATTCCAGTTGTACAGTGATTGATTTAGTTATACAGCAGATTTTTATTTTAGCTCTGATATCTGTTTAGCTGTAGTACTTCTCTTGCAGGTAGGACGCTTCGCCTATGCGGGTTTGGCATAGGTGGCGGATCTGTTGGCGAGCCGGTCGCAGTTTCGACCCGGGGCGTGACAGATTAGAGTGGTATCAGAGCCTAGGTTGTAGGTCATTGAGGACTTAGAAACCTAGGCTTGTGGTTGGACATTAGGATGACTACGTGAGAGTCGTGACTTTTAGCGAGAGTCCTGATCGAGTTTTGTACCTCTCCCAAGAGACGGGATGAGTGATTGGCATGTTTATGCTCCTAAGCGATTATGTTGGCTGCAGACAACATAATGCTGTGGAATTGATAACATGTCTTAGACTTTCGCTGGATTGGGTCGTATGGGTGTTGTGTCCTGATGTTTGTTATTGTGCAGTGGTCTACGATGCCCCTGAGACGTCGTGTAGCGAAGATGGCGCATTCCGCATCTGATTAGTAACCCGAGCAGCGGGAGGCAGAGCTATCAGAGCAGAGCGAGACCCAAGAGTTATGGATCCAGATGGCACAGATGTCGGAGGCTGTCCGATGCCAGGAGGAGGCCATGGAACGTTTGATGCGCTTGTTGGAGCCGGAGCATAGCCAGTGTCAGTTATCCTTGAGTGTCCGCCATTACTTTCTTCCTATGCATTGGTACCGTTCAGTTGCCTGGTGTCCCCGCTGAGCGAGCAGCCCCTCCGTGCCGACGAGTATGCGCGAGTCCACCGGGGGCAGGGTGGATGTGCGTATAGTAGCTGGAGCTTCGGAACGTCATTGGCGATGGAGCCATCCGCAATTCGAACCATCCGTCGATCACAGGTTTAGTTGAGCCCTTGTAAGGGCAAATTGGGTTGGTGGTGATGGAGAGACTATCTGTGATCCTTCCAGTGCTGGGAGTTTTACAGTTGCCGAACTGCACGCTCCAGGGTTTCGCGGGACGAGGGCGCATAGGAATAGGTTTGACGGGGAATGGTTTGCGCCAGACGACCTTTCAGTTTAGTTGGTCCCTCCGTTTGAATTATTGACGCTCGATGGGTAGGCATTGTGTGTGGAGCTTGACGCTGCAGTTTCTTTGGATAGGGATCGGCCGCCAGAGGCGAGTTCTGGATATCGCGCTTGGCGTCCGGGTGATGGAGGACAGACTGACCGGCAGAGGCATTCTCATCTCCGTACCTGGATGGCGAATTTTCGAGATGCCAGAGATCGGGTGGACCCCGATGGCAGCATCCGCAATCTATATCAGAGTAGCGCAGCGGTAGCGTGGATTTGTTATCTGCGGAGGACTTTATACGTCTCCTCAATGTGAGCAGAGACAGAGGGTCGTGCTCCCTTGTGGATAGTCCTGATTTTCAGGCAGATTGGGCGACAACCACTTGCTTTGAGCGGATGAATCTGTGCCGACCCGGTTGGAGGGCGCCACGGTAGTGGATCGAGTTGTCGCGGGTGTGATTTCATCACAGCAGTCGGAGTAGGAGCATGTTGCATTCCTGCATGACTAGAGGCATATTTGTTACCACATGCACTTGAGTATATGTTCCTGTTAGTGTTGTTAGGTGGGGAGGCTTGTGATTATGTCCTATGCAGTTGAGGCCGCGAGTTATACGGGTAGACTTATTGGTAATATGGCAGTTCGGCGTTTCGACCTAGTGCTTGGGTTTTGTGGTTGGCACAGTGCCACAGGATGTAGACTGCGAAAGGAGAGGACTTTGACCTTCTGCGAGCAGACGAGAGGAGATTTGGTTGTTGAGGTCGTCAGAGCACACTGGTTATAGCGACAGTGTGAGAGGTGCTTACGGCGGCACCGGGACCCAAAGATATCTCTGTGGCCACGAGATTCCGGTGTGATTTCACCTGAGCTGTTGATAATGCCGCCGGTTAGGGAGATAGAGATTGAGTTTGGCGTGGTTCGGTGGCACCGCGCCCACCCTCGACAGCACCTCATTGGATATTGCCAGTAGAGCTGTGAGAGCTGATGGCGCAGTTGGCAGGATCTGATGGATCGAGGGTCTGTTTGACCTAGTGCCACGCCGTTGATATACGGTGGTGATGCCACATCGTTGATACACGACTGTGAGGGCCCTTTTATGGGTTCGAGTGTAGACAGGTCCAAGTATTATTCTGGACCCTTTTGATGGAATTATACTCCGGCAGTTGTACGATTGATGCAGGTACAGATTTTGGAATCATACGGCTGAGTATTTCGCCAAGATGGTGTTCAGGACACGGTAGGGGCATTATGTTTAGTGAGGCCATTGGATTGATTAGCGCCCTGCCACTCTTTTGGTTTGAGGAATTGTGCTCCAGCTGTACTTGATTGCTTTGGTAACTAGATCCTCCAGGGATAGTATGATCTACTCCCAGAGCAGCTTGGAGCATGAGGAGCACTGGGGGATGTGTTACCATGCTGTGTGGATGAAGCTGTATGCCAGGCTATTGAGATACAAGTTTTAGCTTTAGAAGCTTACCTTCTTGTGTCACATTGTGTTAGCCGTAGGAGCGGCGGTGGAATTCCGGCCAATGTGGATGCTATTTGAGATTGGCTGAGATCAACATTTATTGTTGAGGTGAGGAGTTTTTTTTTTTTTGGTTTGGCAGTGCCAGGAGAGCATGGCGATTGGATGATGAGACTGGTACTAGCGCCGATTGCAGCATTGCCAGAGATGGGGGATGGACCTTGTGTCAGTGATGCCTCCCATTGTGGCTGTGGAGTTACCTTTGGGTTATTCTTGAGCATTTTGTATCACCCCGCTAGGGCCACTGTGGTGGCGGATACCTGGAACCGGAGAGCTATTTGGGGTTGAGTTTGATGATTCCATTGCTGGCGCTGGGTGGGACCGTTGCGGAACAGGGCTCGAGGTTGTGTCCCTGAGGGTCCCTTTTGACGGTAAACTGTGGTGAAGCAGTCCATGCGATTGGTCAGGATCCGAGAGTGATTGAGCGAGGACCCTAGCCGATTAGGGCTTCTTTTCCTTGGATGACCGTATGGGTATGTCTCGGATCGCCTGGTTGAGCTGGCACCAGGGAGCGGTTTTGGTGCGTGCTGCATTGGTTGTTCTCCCTTTCCCCCCAGCCTTTTGTTGGCGTTCTTGATGGTCCTTCCACGTCTCAGCTCAGGAGTGTTAGGCTTGTGGATTCCTCGCCCGTGATGGACTCGTTTCCTTTGAGATCTGCGAGTACTTGTGGTACGATGGATGCCGTTGCAAATTCTGGCTCGTGAGATGAGAGAATTATGCAATTTGGGCCATGCCGTACCGGTTGTTGTTGTTGTTGTGGAGTAATCACGGGGAGTGACAGGTGACTTGAGAGCTGGAGACGGCAGTGTTATGTACCTACCCTTGTTTTTGTGGCACCTTTTGGGTTGAGCTAGTTTCGTGGACGAAACTTTCTTTTAGTGGGGGAGGATGTGGTGACCCAGATCTCCGCAGGGCTTCTACAGTGCGATTAGCAGCTTCTGGAGGCCTATGTGGCATGTCGGCGGTGTTTCTGCACCAATTTGGACTCAAGTGATGGACTTCGGGTGTATAATGGATCACGTGAGTGATCGGAGGACCCCGTCGGATGTTTTGATGTGGTTTCGCGCGAAATGGTTATTAAAATTGGACTCAGCGCGAAATTTGGGTAAAGAACACTTCTCCGGGAATTTTCGGCAAATTTTAGAAGAGGAATTTGGCAAATCGGACTTCGGATTTGGATTCAGCGCGCGGAAACGGTCAAGATGGACTATTTACTTGTATTTTTCGGAGCCCGGATGACCCGGCACGGATTTCGAGGTGATTGGTACTGTTCCGGCCGCCGGAGGGGCGCCGGCGGCGGCGGCGGGCGGCGGAGCGCGGCGGCTGGCGGCGGCGGAGGTGCGCGGTCCACCGCGGAGGCGTGCACCCGGGCGCTGGCCACGTGGCGCCTCCCGGTTGGCGGGCGCTGTGGGCGCGGTCCACGGGATGGCGCGGGTGCACGGTGGACCCGGGGGTGGACACGTGGCAGTTCGGGGTTGGTGCGGCGTTGTGCGCGCGGTCCACGGTGCGGGGAGCTGGTACCTCGGGCCGCGTGCCCGACAGGCACGCGTGGGCGCACGTGGGGCGCGGCGTGGGCGCGTTGACCCGAGGCTCCCGGTGTGGACGCCACGTGTCGTCGCTGGGTTCGGCCACGTGGCGCTTGGCTGTTGGCCCAAACAGCTGTTTGCTGTTTGGGTGTACACGTGGCGGCCTGGGGTTCTTCCGGGCGTGAACAGTAACGGGCCGGGCCCGCTACTGTAGCAGCCGGGAAGTACCGGGCGCCCGAAACTTTGGGCCAAAATTCCAAAGTTCGGATTTTCGGGCTGGGCTTTAAATAGCCATCTTGTGAGGGAGTTTTGCCCCCTTTCCCGAGCTCCCCTGCCCATGGCCCCTTTAGGAAAGTTGTAGATCTTGGTGTTGTGCATCTTCTGGCAGAGGCCCGGATTTTTTGGAAGCCGCGGCGTCGACGACTTCGGCATCGGAGCGCAGTGTGGCGATTTTTCATCGGAGGCCCGTTATCGTCGCAGTTTGATCTGGGAGGTCTACAGAGCTACTCCGTCAGTATTTTTGGACGATTTCTGCGGCGTTGGAATCACGAGAGGTACGTCTTCGACTTTCGTGTTGATCATCTTGCTGGATTCAGAGTTTATGACACGGTTTTCGAGGCATTTCTAAGCCGCTGTTTTCTGGTGGAGTTTTTGGACAGCGTCCCCTTGCCGGAATTTTATCTCCGCACCCGAGTGTCGGATTGAGACGAGCCTATACACTTTTTGGATCTACTCATCGCAAGGATTATCATTGTATTTTTCCGGGATTTTTCTGAGGCTTGCCCGAAGGTATACTATTCCCCTTTTATCTGTGTTTGAGTTTACAGTTGTGTGGTTGTGAGTATTTGCGCATCTGTACTGTGGAATTTGTAACTTGGCCTACGGGGCTCGGATTTGGGCGTGCAGGTACCCGTTTCGAAGGTCTCGACGAGACGCTCGCTGTGATATTTTTATTGGAATTTTTGGAGTTCGTTTTACAGGTGAAAATTTCGCATTAAGGGGACTGTTCCCTGCAGATTTGTGATGCTTGGATTTTATGGAATTAAGTGTAACTTTGGGTCGTGTTTTTGTACCCAGGAGGTATTGTTCACTGTTCCTGTATTGTTGGATTGGTGGGTGTGTAGAGATATCTGTTTCTGGACTTTCTCAGCTGTGCGACTCCGGACAGTTAGCATTTCCAGGTGGGTGGCCTTGTCTCCAAAATTGACGGACTGTGCTTTAAATCTGCTATAGTAGGACTATGCATGATAGTGAAATGCTTGTGCAGCATGTTAGAATGTAGGAATTGCTATTCCTTGTATTATCTGATGGTATTGTCATCTCCTTGCTTTCTACCACCTGTAAATTATAGTTATTGGAACTTGACCTAGCACCCCGTCATATGTTGCATGTGTAACCAGACTAGTAGAAAACCCTCACTTGGGCTAGGGTTATTTCTGCTTTAGACATCCACACTTCTACTTTCCTGGACATAGTGTTCTTCCTCGCCCGGGTAGTGGGCCGAGTGGTCAGGTGTTATCTTTTAGTGTGGGATGCATGTTACACTCGTGCTTGGGAGCAGAGTGGCGTCTGGTAGATGTAGTTGGTTGTTCTTCTGTAGCGGGAGCTGTTTGGGTAGACGGCGGTCCCGAGATGTTTCATTTTTCTTGTTTTATCTGTCGCCGCTGTGTTAGTGGCAGCGGTAGATCAGTGTTAGCAGGACCTTAAACCCAGAACCTTTTTGGACACACATATGATTTTTGTCAACCAAATATGTTCTTCCAAGCATCGTAGGGTCGCCTGAGTCTGTTCCTGTTTGATTGGACGAAGGCATTAGCTCTTCTAGGCTTAGATGTAAAACTTGGTTTCAACTGTTTTCCTAAAAAGAACTAAAAATCATTAAATATGGATTTCTTACAGATCAGATGGCTTCAGTAAGAAATGTCACCTTTTTCCTATAATTAACCACCCGAGATGATTCGAGTGGTCTGGGTTCTAAGGTCTGCCTTCTTCTTGGGACGAGAAAAACGAGAGGCTATGCCTAAAGCCTGTTCTTGTTTGATTTGGATTGTAGGTTCTAGTCTTTCGGGGTTCCCGGACCCTTCCTCGGGTCAGTGGATGCGATGTTGGCCTGTAGAGGCAGTTGTTCGCAGTGGATGCGACTTTGTGCTATGAGTTGGTAGAGTGTGATCTAGAGGTTATTTCTCTGATTTAGTGGTGGAGATGGTTCTCCCACTTAGCTTTGAGGATCTTGGGGTTCTGGCAGATCGAGTCGTGGAAGTTTCCCGACTCAGCCATGGTCGTGCTTTATCAGATTGAGTCGTTGAGGGTTCTCCGACTTAGCTGTTTGAGTCGAGGTTCTTTTTCCGACTGAGTTGTGTTTGAGCTTGGAGTTACCGATCTGTTTGATCGTGGATCATAGCCTGCATGAGCCGCATTTGGCTTGACAGAGATACTTTACAGAGATACTTGAGATGGGTTACTTTGACTCGAGCGGGTCGCTCCCCTCGAGGGCCACTCCGGAGTAGGCGAGACCGGGTTGTGTACCGGCGTGAGATTGAGCTTTTCTATCGCGACTTGTCGTTGCATTTGTCCCTCTGGCTGTGCTGGTGTTGGCAGTCATGGACGTCCTACGTAAGTCCGCTCCTCCGGGACGTAACGGCAGTAGGTTGGCGCATGTTGGCAGTCATGGACGTCCTACGTAAGTCCGCTCCTCCGGGACGTAACGGCAGTAGGTTGGCGCAGGCTTGACTGGACCTGATGAGGCAGTCAGTTCAGATTGGGTGATCAGAGATGAGAGTTAGTTGTGGCATCATGTTCTTTCTGTTCCACTCCTTGAGCATCTAGGTAGAGGCATAGTAGCTGTAGAGTTTACTTTTCCAGCTTTCCTTACAGCACTGCTTTTGTTACTTTATGCCTCTAGTGGACTTAGTGGGCAGACCGTCGGGCTTGTTGGCGGCACCCACTGAGAACTACTTGGGACGTAGTTCTCACACCCGTCGTGGTGTCTTTTCCCACAGGAACTTCTACTCTGGTTCCTGTTGTTACTGTTGCTGATCCTTCTGACCGAGCGAGGGAGTCGCGAGCTAGTTCCCTACCCGTCGTTGGAGTGTAGCGGTACCCCTTCAGAGGAGAGCTTCAGTAGATTAGTTATTTTATTTTCCTTCTTTGAGAGACTGTTGTAGTGAGGATTGTTGTATTGTGAGCCTGTACATTGTTGTATTTATTGGAGATACCTCCCGGTTGAGTTCTGAGTTTGTATATGAGGATATTGTATGATTATCATTTTGGGAGACGGACATTGTTGTATTATTTCCAGTTGTACAGTGATTGATTTAGTTATACAACAGATTTTTATTTTTAGCTCTGATATCTGTTTAGCTGTAGTACTTCTCTTGCAGGTAGGACGCTTCGCCTATGCGGGTTTGGCATAGGTGGCGGATCTGTTGGCGAGCCGGGTCGCAGTTTCGACCCCGGGGCGTGACACAGAAGCTCTGTCCCAACGCCACGGAGCTTGGTGCAGTGGTGGCCGGCGTCGGGATGCAATGGCGGCGCCGGACGGCCGTTATCGGCCGAGGTTAAAAAAGCTCGGTTTCTAGGGCACGGTCGTGCGGTCTCGATCCTGATCCGATCGTCGTCCAACTTCAGGGGAAGCTTTCAGTCGCCTAGAGGAGCAAGATCAACGGTTCTGATCTTGTGCACAACGGCCGGATGTCGGCGGAGCACCCGATCGACCCAAGATGGCAATCCCGGCGGCTATGGCTCCCGCCGGTTAACCGGAATACCGGGGACCTCGGGGCTGCAGGAGGGTGATCCTCCGGAGGTCAGGAGGTGACTGCAAGGGTTTGCGGACGAGTTTAAAACAAACTTTTACATAAACTTACCTCGTCGGGATATTGGAGGAAGAAGGGGTTGGCCGCGGCGGCGCGCGGCGGCGGCCGGGGACGGATCCACTCGGGCTTGGATGCGGCTTCACAGAAGAGTCCTCAGACCAGGTCTAGGTCGCCTAGGACCCTCCCGAGTACCCTCCTCTTCAACCACCCGAGACCAGGGTGGTTCTTGATCTCCCTACTCCGGCGACGGGGAGGCGGCGGCCGGTGCGGGCTACCTCCTACGGGTGCGGCTGAGGGAGAGGAGTCGGTTGGGGGGCTGCGGCTGGAGGGGGAACTACAGGGTTTAGGGTTTGGGAAACCCTAACCCTAGCTACATGTATTTATACACATATAAGCAAAATTGCTATTTGGCCCCTCAAGCTTTGATATTCCCAGTCCGGTCCCTCACAGTATCTTTAGTTTCACACTTAGGTCCCTAACTAGGGGGGTGGCACGCAATTCGAGGCGAGGAGAATAGGGTTTTATGTGCAAATATCACATTTTTCGCCTTATTTCACACTTTTCGAGACGTTCCGGTCGTCGAAATGAAAAATGGACTTCACCATGACGTCCGGCTCGACGAGACCTATAAGGTAGCGATTTCTGATTTTCGAGAAACTGCCCGGATAAAACCGCGGTCCATAAAATACTGTCCCGGAATACAGTTATCGCGCCTTTCGAGACCCTAGGGGCGTCAAACGGAAATTCCGTCAGCGCCATTGCGTTCAGAACGATGAAACCGATCAAATCGACTACCTGGATCACTATATTCGAATTCTGGACAGTGAATTGGTCAACATTGCAACCGCCGGAGTCCCGAAATTGGGGTCTACTGTTTATCTACAGTAATCACTAATAGCACTGTGCGCATACACGGTTACATTGGTCGCGGCTATTTCACCCGCTTCTTCACCAATTTCTGGAAGATCCGACCGTCAGATCGGAAAGTGCTGAATATGAATCTCGCTCAGTTCGACGAGACGATCGTAACGGTCATCTCGGATTTCCAAGATTACGTCCGGATTGGAAAATAGCCTTTTTGCCTGCTAAATAGTGCAACTTGCACACTGGCGATTGACCAAATAGGTCAACACAGATCTTTTGGATTTCATCATTTTAATTTAAAATTCATGAGTCTTACATCACTTACAACTTAAAAGAAGTTTCGTCCCTGAAACTTACAACTTAGAAAAAAGTTTTATTCCCGAAGCTTACAACTTAGAGTCACACCCTAGGGAATGCTTATATTAATTTATTCGAGGGCTACAAAATCAGTCGCAAGGTATCGACAACTCTAAGGCTACTAATTTAAACCCAATCTGATACTCCCCATTACAGGGCAGAGTATTTTCTCAGTTCTTTCGACAGTACGTTGTCTGCAGCCAACGTGCTTACCAAAAGAAAAGCGAAATACCATAGATCTGTCGCCAACATCTAGTTGGGGACACAACTCCCATCAGAAGGTATATCACACCTCCCAACACAGTCTCAGTGCTAATGACATAACCTTTATCAGGGATTACTACCACCTCGTGGTTATAAATATCACCGTGACTAACTCATAGGAGAGTCCACGTCGGTCCACAAAATCTGTGCAAAAGGTGCGGCCAATTTGAATCCATCCCAAAACAGGGTTACCATCGGGCCCATAGGCTACTGAATTATGACACGGGGACACTGAAGGATCAACAACTTGTTCAACCTCTAAGCAAACTGTGAGGCCAGTGCAATATTAGCAGTCATCTACTGCTGTGCCATCAGCTGGACGATTACGACAAGAACGGTGGTCAATCCTTCAACCACAAGTACTGTAACTGATCTGAGCCCTCTGGCTCCACTGAAACAATCAAGCCCACGGCCTCAACCATAACCGCGGCTAACCCTGCACTAACAACGATCCCCAAAACCAGAGTGCGTACGACTAATAACCAATACAACGAGACTCAACTGTGTGAAACACACCTGAGCTCCAAACCAATATGCCAATACCCTGCGCTCTCTCGTGAACACAAGTCATCCTAGGGTTCGTTCCTAACCAAACCTAGGCATCGTCTTTCTATTCTCTGATACCATCTAATCTGTCACGCCCCGAGTTTAAAAATCCAGTCTAAATTTTTTTTTTTTTTGTTTAAAATCAGAGTTCGCAAAACCGGGCGTAACAGACCGCCACACATATAGGAAATCCTCTATCCAAGCAGACAGAGTCTCCCCTATACATGCACGGCTAGGCAAGTACAATATCATACAATCAGAGATTAAGTACAACTAATTAGACTATATGATAATATCCAATCAGTTTAAAGATATACTAAAACATACCAATCCTCAAAGAAAGTAACTCAACGAGAGTACTGATCGACTAAATATGAAATAGACATAAGTGCTAAGATATCACAATAAACCAAAATACTGTCTACGGATCAGATCAGGATCACAACAACTCTGGTAGATCATCAGGGGGACAGCTCTATCGTGATCGGCTCACCAAAACGTCCCGATATCTCACCACCCAACGGACCTGAAAAACAGTCACCCAGGGAGTGTGAGATACACCGGAGTGTATCCCAGTGGGCACGATGAGCCGAGAAATAGCTAATCGTACCTACTGGATACAATAATCTGCGGATAGTAATAGATCAAGGGGTAAAGCTAAATCTGGATAATCAAGTAATAACAGGTACTGAAATAAGAATGCTGAATAACTGTATAGGCAGGTATCAAACAAAAGCTGGTATGTGAAACAAACTGGCATGAAGCATAAACAAGTGACTGTACATAATGAGTACTACAAATGATGCTAATCAAACTATCACTGACAAATCTGAAAATCCTGTAAACGAAATCCACAAGAGATAATAAGCGAATCTATCATGATCATACTACTGTGCATATACAGGTATGGAAAATACCAGAATCAATCAAATATAACAGAGCAGGAGTAGGTACTTAAAAATATGCTAGAACATGGAAATATAGAATCTATGCATCAATCACAAGAATATCAAGTACCCAATCAATGCCATTATTGGTCACGAGGACCTCAGGCTCATACCACTATCTTGCACCTATCAAACTGACATAACCCCGCACCCATAAGTGCTATCTGGGGCTCACGGGTCCTTCCTCTAGACCACGTTGCCGGTAAAGAACACTGTGACGGTGACCAAACCGTCAGTGTACGTGACGTATAGCGGTGCGTGGCGATCAATCATGCTATGCTCAAGCTCGCGGTCCAACGACCGGGTAGTCGGCAACAAGCCGAGGATCCCAACAGGGAAACAGGTGTCTGAATATCTCATATCATGCAGTCTAGAATACGAAAGTAGGTATATCTGAGCAAAATCCCGACAGGGATGCATATGTCTGTATATCAATCATATCTCGTGTCATGCAGTCTGGAATACAAGAAATATGTATATCTGGTCAAAATCCCGATAGGGATGCATATGTCTGTATATCAAACAGGGTCTATCATGCATATCTGAAATATGGAAGCAATTATAACAATCGACGGGAATCAATGAGCATAATCAGATCATGCAAATCTATGTATCAAGATATAAAAGCTGACGAGCAGCTATCTTATTTATGGAATGAGAATGATATTCTTCATATTTACTTACCTTTCTTACTTTAAATATTTGATTTCATATTGTAGTACTATGGTATAATGCAATGAAAAAATTCCTATTTATAGAAATCTTAGGAAGAGAATGAGAGAGTACGTATAATAGCAAATCTGACAGGTATGATAGCAAATCTGACAAAATCTGGCGAAATGGATCAAGTACAGGGACAAAATTTACAATTGTCATATTCAAAATCACTTTTTTTTTTGGAAAAATTAATAAATCTTAGGATCAAAATCTAGAAATGTCAGGCACAGAAAAAGAGAGCATTTATGATATCATTTGTGGAAATCGATGAAATCAAATTAAATATTAAAATATTATATTTATAGATATCTTGAAAATAAATGTCAGGCACAGAAAAAGAGAACATTTATGATATCATTTATGAAAATCGATTAAATCAAATTAAATATTCAAATATTATATTTATAGATATCTTGGAATAGAGAAGCTATAATAGCAAATCTCTCATGATTGGGAAAAATCGACAAATCTTAAGGACAAAATCTAGAAACAAATTAGATATTCAAATATAATATTTATAGAAATCTTGGAAATACCAATGATAGCAAATGTGTCCTGATTTGGGAAAATCAATGAATATTGGACAAAATCTAGAAATGTCAGGCTCAAAAAAGAAAGTGTTAGGCACAGGAAAAGATAGTGATATAACATAATACAAATTATATATTTAACTAAAATTATATATAATATTTTGATATTTCTATTTTAAAATCTGTACTAAAATTTGACTATATTAATTTTAGCAGTAAATCTCATATAAATTAATACAAATCTTATCTTATATTATTATATATTGCATATATCTAATATTTTTATTGCTAAATGTTAATTAAGAAAGATTAAATAAAATCTTGTAAAAATATGTTCATATTTAATTAATTTTATATATAGAACCACCAAATATATATTTGTATAGATTTTTTTTTTCTAAAATTATACATAATATTTTTATATTTTTATTTTAAAATATGTACTGATTATAATTTGTAGAAAACGTTATCAATGAAATCAAAATATATATTTAAATATTATATTTAAAAATTTATTTTACAAAATCTTCTCTTATATTATATGTTAATATTAATATATATATAACATATTTATTGCTAAATCTTAACTAAGGAATGAAGGTTGAAGAAAATCTTGGAAAGAAAAAAAGAGGGTAGTTATTATAGCAAATCTACCGTGTTCTAACAAAAATGTGAAAATCTACTCAAAATCTTTGGAGAATCATGATAATGTTGGGAAGAGAAAAAGAGGGTACTTATGATAGAAAATATACCATAATCGAGATCAATCAAATGAAATCATATATTTATATATTATATTTAAATATTCATTTTAAATTGTGGGAATTTGTGCAAAATCTTTTGAATAACTAATATTATATGTAATAAATATAAATATATAATATAATTTTATATTTTTATTTGGAAATCAAAACTTACAAAATCTTGTCAGTATCTTTTATTAATCTTGGGAAGAGGAAAAGAGGTACTCATGATAGCAAATCTACCATAATCAACATCAATCAAACCAAACCATATATTTATATATTATATTTAAATACATATATTTAACTAAAATTATATATAATATTTTTATTTCTTCGAATCTTTAGAAAATCATGATAAATCATGGAAAAAGGAAAAGAGAACTCTCATAATACCAAATCTACCATAATCAACATCAATCAAATCAAATCATATATTTATATATTATATGTAAATACACATATTTAACTAAAATTATATATAATATTTTTATTTCTTCAAATCTTTGCAAAATCATGATAAATCTTGGGAAGAGTAAAAGAAGATACTCATGATAGCAAATCTGCCCCAAAGCTTATTATTATTTTTTAATTAAAATATTTACTTGCTTAAATTAAATACTGATGCCCTTTTTGCAACAACTATTTAATTACTGTATTGTTTCCTTTTCTTTTTTTTTTCCTAGTTACAATAATTTTTATAAAATATTTGATAAAATAAAAAAGTAAAAAAATTTTCTGCAAATTCAAAGAAAAGTTAAAATTCTATAATATAATATTATATTTTTATGAACTTTATATAATATTATATTTTTATTTGGAAATCAAAACTTATAAAATCTTGTCAGTATCTTTTATTTATACTGCTAAAGATTGAGTGATATAAAATATTACAAATTATATGATAATCTTGGGAAGAGTTATATATAATATTTTTATTCCTTTAAATCTTTGAAAAATTATGATAAATCTTGGGAAGAGTAAAAGAAGATACTCATGATAGCAAATCTGCCCTAAAGCTTATTATTATTTTTTAATTAAAATATTTACTTGCTTAAATTAAATACTGATGCCCTTTTTACAACAACTATTTAATTACTGTAATTTTCTGGTTACAATAATTTTCATAAAATATTTGATAAAATAAAAAAGGGAAAAAATTTGCTGCAAATTCAAAGAAAAGTTAAAATTCTATAATATAATATTATATTTTTATGAACTTTCAAAATCTTGTCAGTATATTTTATTTATATATGGTAAAGATTGAGTGATATCAAATAATATAAATCACTCAATCTAAACTTATAAAATCTAAACTTACATAATCTTATTAGGATCTTTTATTTATAATGCTAAAGATTGAGTAATATAAAATAATACAAATTATATATATATATATTTAACTAAAATTATATATATTAAATTTTTTTATTTTAAAATCTGTACTAAAATATCTTTTTTATATATATATATATATATATATATATATATATATATATATATATATATATATATATATATATATATATATATATATATATATATATATATATATATATATATATATATATATTGCTAAAGATTGGGAATCTTGTGAGTATCTTTTATTTATATTGCTAAAGATTAACTGATATAAAATAATATAAATCATATATTTAACTACAATTATATATAATATTTTTAATTTTTTATTTTAAAATCTATACTAAAATATCTTTTATTTATATTATCGGTAAAGATTGTGTGATATAAAATAATACAAATTATATATTTAACTAAAATTATATATCATATTTTTATATTTTTATGTGAAAATCTGTACTAAAATATATAAAAATTTTGGTAGAAAATCTGATATAAAATAATACAAATCACATATTTAAATAAAATTATAGATCTCATATTTTTATATTTTTATTTTAATATCTGTACTGATCATAAAAATTATAGATCTCATATTTTTATATTTTTATTTTAATATCTGTACTGATCATATTTTATAGAAAAAGGACATCACTGAAATCAAATTATATATATTTAAATGTTATATCTCCAAAATCTTATCTTATATTAACTAAAATTATATATATTAATTTTTTTTATTTTAAAATCTGTACTAAAATATCTTTTATTTATATATATATTGCTAAAGATTGGGAATCTTGTGAGTATCTTTTATTTATATTGCTAAAGATTAACTGATGTAAAATAATATAAATCATATATTTAACTACAGTTATATATAATATTTTTAATTTTTTATTTTAAAATCTGTACTAAAATATCTTTTATTTATATTGGTAAAAATTGTGTGATATAAAATAATACAAATTATATATTTAACTAAAATTATATATCATATTTTTATATTTTTATGGTAAAATCTGTATTAAAATATATGAAAATTTTGGTAGGAAATCTGATATAAAATAATACAAACCACATATTTAAATAAAATTATAGATCTCATATTTTTTATATTTTTATTTTAATATCTGTACTGATCATATTATATAGAAAAAAGACATCACTGAAATCAAATTATATATATTTAAATGTTATATCTCCAAAATCTTATCTTATATTAATCTAACAAAACTGTCCAAAACTCAAATTTCACTTTAAAATTTCACTTTTTAAATAGAAAGAAGAACAGTTAGATAACAAAGGAAAGAAAACAGAAAGGCACAAATCTATACAAATATATATTTGGTGGTTCCTTTCGAGGAAAAAATATATGTATAATCTACGGTAATCTCAAAGATAAGACAGAGAGAGAAAGAAGAACCCAGATTGATTCCGAAGCCATAGAGAGAGGATCCCAACAGGAAATACAACCTGACGGCCAGAGGATCCCAACAGGTCAACAGGTAAACACCACTGAGAGAGGCCTCAACAGGCCCGAAAATCGGATTATAGAAAACAACATAGTGAAAGCAATCAGAACATGAAGAGAGTAGATGGGCACAAATATAAATTGTTTAATAATAAAATAAAAGACTTTACTTAATAAAATAAAGCACAGATTTTGTATAGATAATAAAATAAAGCACAAATTTCAAGATTTTTTAATAAATAATATTTATAATAAATGGAAAATTTTAAGTATAAAGTTGTATTTAAATCTAAAAAATTAAACTTCTAAACTATTAACAATTTTAAGTGTAAACTAAAATTTTAATTTAAAATTAAATTTCTCAACTATTAATATCGTAAAATTAAAATTACTGTACCAAATAAAGGTAAATAAATAATAAATAAAAAATTCGAAAGATAAGATTGAGGAATCATAAAATTAAAATTACTGTACCAAATAAAACTAAATAAATAATAAATAAAAAATTCTAAAGATAAGATAGAGGAACAAAAAAGAACCGTCGGAGGGGAAAGGAGAAAGACAGAGAATCCCAACAGGCCGACAGGCAACTTGCGCGCGAAACACAATTCGACGGCCGCATTCATTGGCAACATAATTGCAGCAGCCACATAGAACCAACCCCAGCCTCCGATTGATCCGAGACGACGAAGACAATCAGACGACAAATGAGAGAAAAACAGACAAAATATTTTTACAATTAGTGAAAAATTTAAAGTTACAATTCTCGCCGAAGGACGAAGAAAAGAGAGACAGAGAGGATACCAACAGGCAAACAGGCAACCAGCACGTGAAACACAACCCCAACAGATCCACGGCGAAGGCATTCGAATCACCAGGCGATCGAATCACCAAATAAGAACCGTCCGAGACGGCGAAGACAATCAGACGGCAAATCAGAGAAAAACAGACAACATTTTTATAATTAGTGAAAATTTTAAAGTTAAAATTTTCGCCGAAGGACGAACAAAAGAGAGAGACAGAGAGGGTACCAACAGGGCAAACGGGCACCAGCACGTGGAACACAACCCAACCACCACATTCCCAACAGATCCACGTGAAAGAATTCGAATCACCACCAACAGAACGAATGAGCAAACCAGACAGCAAACACAATCGTACGACCAACCAAACACAGAAGCACAAAACATATTTAGAATTAAGAACAGATTTAAAATAAAAAGTAGAACCGTTCAAACTCAAACTCAGATTTGAATTTGAAATTTAACCTTTCAACCGACCGGCACAGGCAACAGCAAGGCAATCGGACGACAGCCGAATCCGCAGAGAACGGATGAGCGAATCCAAGACTCCCCGAGAGAGGAAAGGCTAGAAGGCATCACTTCTCAGGAAGAGAGAGAGAGAGAGAGAGAGAGAGAGAGAGAGAGAGAGAGAGAGGACCCACGGGTTTAACCTTTCAACCGACCGGCACAGGCAACGGCAAAGCAATCGGACGGCAGCCGAATCCGCAAGAGAACGGATGAGCGAATCTAAGACTCACCGAGAGACGAAAGCCTAGAAGACATCGCTTCTCAGGAAGAGACAGAGAGAGAGACCCACGGGGAGGAGGTTCGGAGTAAAACTGAGGAGAAAAGAACGCGAGGGGGGGGAACCGAGGAGTAGCGCAGCAGGGAGCACAATCCGGAAGAGAACGGTTGAGCGATGAAGCAACCGGACGGCAAACGCAGTGGAATCCCAGAGAAAGGTGAGGCAATCGCTGGTCGCCGGAGAGAGGAAACCCTAGCAGCCATCGGTTCCCAGG
>CM055067.1:45071992-45095331 GCA_029204045.2 Tillandsia leiboldiana | reverse complement strand
CCCCCCAGGCACGTGTAACAAAAGTATCTGCCTGAGTAACCATCGTATAGACCGTATACTGGTACTTGCCGTGTCTGCTGTCGAACTCAAGAACCCGCCTGGTCCCCGGCGCTCACAGGTACCGTGGAAAGCCTACTCGGAGGGGCACTCGGGGGGCGAGCCCACACGAGTACGTCCACTGTAGCGGCATCACTGTATCGAGTATCTCTGGAACCCCTGGCTCATATACATTACTGGATCAAGACTATGATCAAGTGGAACTCTTGTCCACTAAACAAAACCCCGATACTGATGCAATAGTACTCAAAATGAGAACACCATCCACTATACAAATCTGATACCCAATCTGATGCAATAGTCAACATCCGGTCACCGCCCAAAGTCCGCGGTCACCGCAATAACCCACAACCCACATGGGTAAATTAATCAAGATCCGGTCAACCGCCTACTGTCCGCGGTTGCCGCAATAACCCACAATCCACAATTGGTAAATTAATCAAGATCCGGTCAACCGCCTACTGTCCGCTGTTGCCGCAAAATTAACCCACATCCAACATCAAGCACACCCCTGTCTCTGACCCTATAGTCCGGCCCAGCTACACTATCCCAAACCTCTGCTCGAACCCGAGCAACATGACATCAAAAGTTAAATAAAAAGGAGAAAGAAAGCATCATGGTTTCTCCTAAGTCAAATTCCAATATGTAGTGCAGCAGTAAAAGATGGCCTAACTATATGTCATACACATATGTCCATACAAGCATGCATTTGTCCTCAAGAAGAAGAAAGAATAAACCTCATGCACAAAATTATCAATGACCATACCTGTCCATAATTCTCAATCCAAATGGCTCCTCAGAGTAGAACCTGCACCATAACTACATAATCCTATCCCAATGCATAAACCATCCTCATAAAAGGTTATGTGCTAATATGCGCATGTAATTATCATATAGGGTATCGCCTTGCCTTAGATAAGCTTTCACTAATCTCAACATGATATTTTTGATTAATACCATTGATCCTACTGTGAATAATTCACTTGCAGCGTTTCCATAAAAGCCTCATTGTTAAACCGTACCGATCAATCCCAGCTATTGTACATTCACCTGCGCAATGCTAAATCTTAAAATTTTTGAAAAACCGTCCCACCGTTTCCGGGAATAGGCACCCACCTCCTGAAAAGCTGACTGTCCAAAGCCAACAGCTGAAAACACCCAAATAACTCTAATCCCTTGCTCCAATAAGTTCAGCACACCCGTAACACATCCTGGCACATACAAAGTCCACTAATTACACTGGCTCCCAAATATAGCACTTAAAACCACATACAACCTCGAATTCTGAACTGTTAAATTATCACCTGCAGATAGTGCCCAGAAAATTCCAATAAAAATATCACAGCAATCCTTGCGTCGATAGCTTCGAAACGGTACCTTGCACGCCCAATCGGAGTTCGGTAAGTCAAGATAAAATTCGGCAAGGGGGTACAACCATACAAAAATCGGTTATTAAACTGTACACTGTTCACTGGAAAACAGTAATTTTCACCTCTGATGAAATCTCAGAAAAATCCAAAAAAATACGAGCGCGTTCCTTGCGATCTGTAGGAAAAAGTTGTATAAGCTCGTTTCCGGCTGACGCTTGTGCGCAAAGATATGCCACAAACACCTCGATGCTGTCCCACAAAGCCAAACAGAAAAAGGGGCACTGTGTTGCCTCGGGATCCGTGCCAAAAACCGCGCAACGGAAAGGCGCGATCAATACTAAAGATGAAGCCCTACCTCTTAGGAGTCTGTCGGCGCAAGAATCACAGAAAAGGAGATCGGGGTAGCCCAGGGGAGCCAAAACACTGTCGCTGTTGCGCCGAGAAGAACACTAGAAAGCAACATCGCGCCGCCCCGTAAATAGGGAACCTCGGGATCGTGCCCCCAAAATCCCAAAAAACTCTGCAGGAAGATCAAGCCTTAGAGGTGAAAAACTTAGCTTAAGGGAGCTCGGGCAGAGGCGGTGTGGTTTTGGGAGAAAAGCCCCAAAACAGAGGCTCGGGCTGCCTTTAAATAGGCTGAGGAAAACAATTGGGATAATTCCCATTAAGTCCGGATTTTCGGGCGCCCGGAAATTTCCGGGCGCGCAGAGTGCGGCCCGGCCACCACTTTCGGGCGCGCACAGTGCTGGGCCGGTCCACACACCAGTCCAGTCCACTACTCCCCCGGGCCCCCACTGCACCCGGTGCACTGCGCCCGCGATGGCGACGCGGACACGTGGCCCGGCAACCCGGCACCACGCACGTCGCGCCGTGGACCGCGCACGTCGCGGCTGACACGTGCCGTACGGCCACCTGACCCGCCGTACGGCCACCTGCCCCGGTCACCCACTCCACCGGTTGCGTGGACCGGGAGCACAACACCGAACCAATCACCTCACGCCACGTGTCCACACGGTCTACCGTGCACCCGGGCCCAATTTCAGTGGACCGCGCCTGCTGAACCGGCCAACCGGAGAGCGCCACGTGGCCCGCCCCCCGGTGCACGACCTCCGCGGTGGACCGCGCGCCTGCCCGCGCGCATCAGCCGCCCTGCCCACGCCCTCAGCCGCCTGCCCGCGGCCGCCAAACGCCTGCCCGAGGCTGCCGCCGCCGCCCGCCGACGCTGCCCCGCCGCCGCCGGCGATCGTCGGAAATACTGTTCCGGCATGAACAGTACCCGCAAGCTCAAAACAGTAAGTAATTAGCCCATCTTGACCGTTTTCGCGCGCTGATTCCAAATCCGGCGTCCATTTTGCCAAATTCCAATCCTATAATTTGCCGGAGGCTCCCGGAAAGGTATTTTTAATCCGAATTCCGCGCCGAGCCTAAATTTGATATCCACTCCTCGCGTAAACTGTTCTAAACAATCCGATGGGGTCCCCCGATTACCTACGAGATCCATTTTAAGCCCCGAGTCCATCTCTTGTGTCCAAACTGGCGCGCGAACACCGCCGACATGCCACGTAGGCTTCCAGAAGCTGCTGGTCACACTGTAGAAGCCCTGCAAAGATCCGGGTCACCACATCCTCCCCCACTAGAAGAAAGTTTCGTCCTCGAAACTAAGGCAACTCCTAAGGAGTCCCAGAAACCAGGGGTCAATACTCAACACCGCCGTCTCCAGCTCCCAAGTCACCTATCACTCCCCGTGATTACTCCTCAGCAACAACAACAGCAACAACCAGTACGGCATAGCCCGATTGCGCAATTCCCTCACCTCACGAGTCGGAATTCGCAACGGCGTCCCTCGTACTCCAAACTCTCACAGACCCCAAAAGGAACGAGTCAAACACGGGCGAGGGGTCCAAAACATGACACTCCAGAGCTGAGACGCAGAAAAACCTCAAAAACTCCAACAAAAGGCGGGGGGAAAAGGAACAAACAGCCTGAGTAACACGCTCTAAAATCACTCCCAAGAGCCAGCTCAACCAAAGCGACCCGAATCACAACCACACAAACACCTGCACAGAAAAGGGGCCCAAACAAGCAGGGTTCACACTCGGTCGCCCTCAACACTTAACCACCTAAGTGGATTGCTCAGCCGCAGCCTCTCATCAAAAGGGATCCTCAGGGACTCAACTCAAACCCTGCACACAAGGATGGCCCCACACAGTGCCAGCTATGGAACCGTCAAACTCGACTCCCAAATAGCTCTTCTGCTCCAGGCATCCGCCACCACAGTGGCTCTGTCGGGGTGATACTGGATGCTCACAAAATCCAATGGTGGCTCTACAGCCACTACGGGAGGTATCACTATAACTCACAAATCCATCTCCCAC
Organism: Tillandsia leiboldiana; assembly: GCA_029204045.2. Taxonomy (NCBI): domain Eukaryota; kingdom Viridiplantae; phylum Streptophyta; class Magnoliopsida; order Poales; family Bromeliaceae; genus Tillandsia; species Tillandsia leiboldiana. Next base: position 45,091,529 of record CM055067.1, on the reverse strand, counting down.
CACTGACTAGGTTAGAATCGGCGCTGGTACCAATCTCATCACCCGGTCATCAAGCTCTGCTGGCACTATCCGGTCCAAAAAACTCCTCACCCCAACAATGACCGTCGATCTCGGCCAGTCTTAAATAGCATCCACTTTGGCCGAATTTCCACCGCCGCCCCTTCGGCTAGAAGAAGTAATCTAGGAAGATATGCTCTCGAAGCTAAAACTTGCACCACAACGACATGGCAAAAAGCTTCTTCCCCACAGATCTTGTCACACCATAAACAAATGCTGCACAAGCTCTAAACACTCAGGGAGGGGGTAAAACCAAAATATTCCTGGAGGATGCCGCTATCAAACCGTTCAAGGCCAACTGAAACACAGAATTCCTCAATCTAGAGGCAACAGGGCATTAGTCAATCCATTGGCTTCACTGTACTCGTAATGCCCCTACTGTGTCCTGAACACCATCTAGACAATGCCCTCAGCTGAAATTCCAAATTGGCGCAGGCATCAAACAATAACTGCCGGAATATAGCTCCTTCAAAAGGTTCTAAATAATACCTGGACCTGCCTGGACTCCAATCCCAAAGGGCTCTCACCGTCGTGTATCAACGACGTGGCACTAGGTCAAACAGACCCTCTATCCAACAGATCCCTGCATCGGTGCGATCAACTCTCCCAGCTCTTACCGATAATCCAAGTGGTGCTACTGAGGTTGGCGCGGTTTCCAGAACCCACGTCAACCGCAATCAAACTCTCCCTAACAGGCGGCATAATCATCAACTCGAGTGGACTCACACCCGGGATTTCGCAGCAATAGAAATATCCTTTGGTCCCGGCGCCACCATAAGCTCCTCTCACACAGTCGCTAAACCCTGTGTGCTCGAACAATCTCCCCATAACAAGCCTCCTTTGTCTGCCTCGCAAAAGTCACAATCAGCACCCTCTCTGCACTTAACCATCCAGTGGTGCCGTGCCAACCAATCCCAAGCACTGGGTCAAAACATCGAACTGCCACCCATATCAAGAGGTTTGCTGGTATAACTCATGGTCTCAACGACACTGAACAAAACCCACAAGCCTCCTTCACATGCATAACACCGATGGTATTCTGTACCTCTAGTGCACGTGGTAATAACTCTGCCTTTAGTCCATGCCGGAAAGCGAGGTACACTAACTCCGACTGCGGTGATGAAATCACACCTGCAACAACCCGATCCACTGCCGTGGCGCCCTCCAACCAGGCGGCACAAGCTCATCCACACGATGCAAGCGGTTGTCGCTTAGTCCATCAGAAAATATCCCATCAATCACAATGGAGCACGACCTCTGTCTCTGCTCACGCTGAGGCAACAGATACGATCCTCAGCAGACAACAAAACCACGCTACCGTTGCGCTACTCTGATATAGACACTGATACTGCCATCGGGGTCCGCCCGATCCCCAACATCTCAGAAGTCCATCATTGCAACCGTCATAAGACAAAACACCATTAATCCATGCAATTCCCTATACACTTATCCTTTCTAAGCTCACCCCTCAATCCCATATGATACAATCAAAATATGCAAGTTATAAATCACAAAGGGTAGAATTCCCTTGGGTAAGCTTTGCATTAACCATCCACAAGGATATCCACCACCCAGGAAAGCAAAACGAAAATGCCTCTGCCTGCCGATCTGTCCTCCATCACCTAGCGCCAAGCGCCTCCCTCCAGAACTCGCCTCTAGCGGCAGATCCCCATCCAAGGAACTGCAGTGTCCAGCTCCAAACACAATGCCTACTCCGACGAGGCATCCACAGTCCAAAACCCGAACATGAGGGACCGAAAAGAAACTAAAGAGTATCCTGGTGCAATCCACTCCCAATCTCACTTATCCTATGTGCCTCGTCCCTCGAAACCTAGAGCACCAGTTCAACAACTGCATAAACTCTCTAGCACAGGGAGGCTCTCAATTGATCACTCCATCACCCCCAACCATGACTCTGCCTCCAAAGGCTCCAAGCTCAATCTTACGAGTTGGGGTGGTTCATCTGCCAAATCTGGCTCACTAAATCAAACATGCCCTACAGCTCCTCTGCTGTCAACCATCCACCCTACCTCAGTGCCTTGGCACTAAACATTGGCACGGAGGGGGCCACTCGCTCTATTGGCACTACAAAAATCCCTGCCGCTGAGGGTACTACATCCTGGTGGTCTCAGAAGAAAAGTACAGTCGGGCTGCCCACTGCTCTGACAACTGCGTCACCAAACTAGCTGGTCACACTGCCGCTGATATGTCTCTGACAATCCTGTCATCTGGGTTCGGAGTTCTCTGACCTCAATCCGGGTATCCGGCCCAAAACCAACCGCTCAAGCTCAACTGCCATGACAGGATGCACAAAGGTCCCAAACCCAGCGTCGGGGAGACACCGCTCGCCACGACGAAACCACAAATCAGCACACAACAACGCTCGACCCAATCCAGCGAAAGTCTAGAGCATGTCACCCATTCCATAGCGTTATGTTGTCTGCAGCCAACATAACTACTTAGGAGAATAAACATGCCAATCACTCATCCCGTCCCTCGGGAGAGGTGCAAAACTCAATCAGGACTCTCGCTACAAATCACGACTCTCACGAAGTCATCCTAGGGTCCAACCACAAGCCTAGGGTTTCTAAGTCCACCATGACCTACAACCTAGGCTCTGATACCACCTAATCTGTCACGCCCCGGGGTCGAAACTGCGACCCGGGCTCGCCAACAGATCCGCCACCTATGCCAAACCCGCATAGGCGAAGCGTCCTACCTGCAAAAAGAACTACAGCTAACAGATATCAGAGCTAAAAGATAAAACTGCTGTAGAATAAAATCAACCACTGTACAACTGAAGATAAAACAACAAGGTCCATCTCCCAAAAATGATAATCATACATTAACCTCGAGTACAAAACTCATAGCTCAACAGGTAGATATCTCAAATAAAACATCAGTGTACAAGCTCTCAATACATCATATCCTCACTACATCAGTCTCTCAAAAGAGGAAATAAATACCAATCTACCGACTATATTGAAGATCTCCTCCAAAGGGGGTACCGCTACTCTCCAAAGATGGGTCTGGATCTAGCTCGCTACTCCCTCACCACGCACAGCAACCACAGAACGGCAACACCCGCCAAGACTCTGCAAAACAAAGAGGAGAAAGGACAAAAGGGGGAAAACCCCCAACGGGCGTGAGAACTACGCAATAAGGGAGTTCTCAGTGGGTATCGCCACAAGGCCCGACGATCTGCCCACCAAGACTACTAGAGGCAAAAGATAACCGATGCAGTAAAACTGAAAGAAGAAGCTGGAAACACTCTACAGCTACCATGCCTCTATCCAAATGCTCAAATGGGGAAACTCTGATGAAGATATGCAACACTCGCACACGAGGTGCTCAATTGACCCAATCGAGCTGACTGCCACATCGGGTCCAGTCAAACCTGCGCCCACCTACAACCACCTCCCGCTGACGGGCAGGAATTACGTAGGGCGTCCAAACGGACTAACTCGCTATTGAGTAGTGGCTCATGCAGGCTATAGTCATAATCCATGCTCTCTCTCTCAGAACGGATAGACTCAAGATGCTCAACCTCTCACACAATGGTCAAAGAACTCACAACGACCACGGGACCACCGTCAAACCCCGAACGGTTCCCAACAATACAAGCACTGGGCTAAACAAAGCTACTAGACTCCACTCGGTCCCCCAGGCACGAGTGTAACAAAAAGTATCTGCCTGAATAAACCCAATCGATAGACCAGTAATCACTGGTACTGCCTGCTCTGCTGTCGAACTCAAGAACCCTGCCTGGTGCCCGGCGCTCACACCGTGGAAAGCCTACTCCGGAGTGGCACTCGAGGGGAGCGACCCACACGAGTAAAGTATCACTGTATCAAGCATCACTGTATCGAGTATCTCTGTAACCACTGTCTCATAATAGCAGGACTGGATCAAGACTATGATCAAAGTGGGAAACTCCGTCCACTAACAAAACCCCGATCTGATGCAATAGTACTCAAAAAGTGGGAAACACCATCCACTAGAACAAATCTGATACCCAATCTGATGCAATAGTCAACATCCGGTCAACCGCCCAAAGTCCGCGGTCACCGCAATAACCCACAACCCACAATTGGGTAAATTAATCAAGATCCGGTCAACCGCCTACTGTCCGCGGTTGCCGCAATAACCCACAATCCACAATTGGGTAAATTAATCAAGATCCGGTCAACCGCCTACTGTCCGCGGTTGCCGCAATAACCCACAATCCAACATCAAGCACACCCTGTCTCTGACCCTAAGGTCCCAGCTACACTATCCCAAACCTCTGCTCGAACCCGAGCAACATGACTCAAAAGTCTAAATAAAAAGGAGAAAGAAAGCAATCATGGTTTCTCCTAAGTCAAATTCCAATATGTAGTGCAGCAGTAAAAGATGGCCTAACTATATGTCCATACACATATGTCCATACAAGCATGCATTTGTCCTCAAGAAGAATAAAGAAAATAAACCTCATGCCAAAATTATCAATGACCATACCTGTCCATAATTCTCAATCCATAATGGCTCCTCATAGTAGAACCTGCACATAACTACATAATCCTATCCCAATGCATAAACCATCCTCATAAAAGGTTATGTGCTAATATGGCATGATAATTAATCATATAGGGTATCCTTGCCTTAGATAAGCTTTCACTAATCATCAACATGACTATTTGATTAATACCATTGTCATACTGTGAATAATTCACTTGCAATTTCCATAAAATCCTCATTGTTAAACTTACCGATCAATCCCAGCTATTGTACCATTCACCTGCATGCAATGCTAACATATGAAAATTTAGAGAACCGTCCACCGGTTCCGGGAATAAGGCACCCACCTGAAAAGCTGACTGTCCAAAGCCCAACAGCTGAAAACACCAAATAACTCTAATCCCTTGCTCCAATAAGTTCAGCACACCCGTAACACTCCTGGCACAATACAAAGTCCACTAATTACACTAGGCTCCCAAATATAGCACTTAAAACCACATACAACCTCGAATTCTGAACTGTTAAATTATCACCTGCAGATAGTGCCCAGAAAATTCCAATAAAAATATCACAGCAATCCTTGCGTCGATAGCTTCGAAACGGTACCTTGCACCCCCAAATCGGAGTTCGGTAAGTCAAGATAAAAATTCGGCAAGGGGGTACACTCATACAAAAATCTGTATTAAAACTGTACACTGTTCACTGAGAAAACAGTAATTTTCACCTCTGATGAAATCTCAGAAAAATCTAATAAAAATACGAGCGCGTTCCTTGCGATCTGTAGATAAAAAAGTTGTATAAGCTCGTTTCCGGCTGACGCTTGTGCGCAAAGATATGGCCAAAACACCTCGATGCTGTCCCACAAAGCCAAACAGAAAAAGGGTCACAGTGTTGCCTCGGGATCCGTGCCAAAAACTCGCAACGGGAAAGCGCGATCAATACGAAAGATGAAGCCCTACCTCTTAGGAGTCTGTCGGCGCAAGAATCACAGAAAAAGGAGCTCGGGGTAGCCCAGGGGAGCCAAAACACTGTCGCTGCGCCGAAGAAGAACACTAGAAAGCAACATCGCGCCGCACCGTAAAATGGGGAACCTCCGGATTCGTGCCCCCAAAAATCCCAAAACTCTGCAGGAAGATCAAGAACTTAGAGGTGAAAAACTTAGCTTAAGGGAGCTCGGGCAGAGGAGGTGTGGTTTGGGAGAAAAAGCCCCAAAACAGAGGCTCGGGCTGCCTTTAAATAAGCTGAGGAAAACAATTGGGATAATTCCCATTAAGTCCGGATTTTCGGGCGCCCGGAAATTTCCGGGCGCGCAGAGTGCGGCCCGGCCCACCACTTTCGGGCGCGCACAGTGCGGGCCGGTCCACCACACAGTCCAGTCCACTACTCCCCCGAGCCCCCACTGCACCCGGTGCACCTGCGCCCGCGAATGGCGACGCGACACGTGGCCCGGCAACCCGTGCACCACGCACGTCGCGCCGTGGACCACGCACGTCGCGGCTGACCCGGGCCGTACGGCCACCTGCCCCGCCGTACGGCCACCTGCCCCGGTCACCCACTCCACCGGTTGCGTGGACCGGGAGCACAACACCGAACCAATCACCTCACGCCACGTGTCCACCCGGTCTACCGTGCACCCGGGCCCAATTTCAGTGGACCGCGCCGCTGAACCGGCCAACCGGAGAGCGCCACGTGGCCCGCCCCCGGTGCACTGACCTCCGCGGTGGACCGCGCGCATGCCCGCGCGCTCAGCCGCCTGCCCGCGCCCCTCAGCCGCCTGCCCGCGGCCCGCCAAAACGCCTGCCCGAGGCTGCGCCGCCGCCCCCGCCGACGCTTGCCCGCCGCCGCCGGCCGCCGCCGGCGATCGCCGGAAATACTGTTCCGGCATGAACAGTACCCGCAAGCTCAAAAACAGTAAGTAATTAGCCCATCTGACCGTTTTCCGCGCGCTGATTCCAAATCCGGCGTCCATTTTGCAAATTCCAATCCTATAATTTGCCGGAGGCTCCCGGAAAGGTATTTTTAATCCGAATTCCCGCGCCGAGCCTAAATTTGATATCCACGTCCTCGCGTAAACTGTTCTAAACATCCGATGGGGTCCCCCGATTACCTACGAGATCCATTTTAAGCCCCGAGTCCATCTCTTGTGTCCAAACTGGCGCGCGAACACCGCCGACATGCCACGTAGGCTTCCAGAAGCTGCTGGTCACACTGTAGAAGCCCTGCAAAGATCCGGGTCACCACAGCAGGGGGGCCGCAGAGGGGCCGCAGGGGGGCCGCGGCGCGACGGAGATGGTAGATCGGGCGCAGGGGGGCCGCAGAGTGGCCGCAGGGGGGCCGCGGCGCGACGGAGATGGTAGATCGGGCGCAGGGGGGCCGTAGAGGGGCCGCAGGGGGGCCGCGACGGAGATGGTAGCTCGGGCGCAGGGGGAACGCGACGGACAAGGTAGATCGGGCGTAGGGGTACCGCGAGGGAGAACGAAGATCGGAGAAGAAGAAGCAAGAATGGAGATAATGGAGAAGAGGAGAGAGACAGTGGAGCAGGGTGCCTCGGAGAAGAGGAGATAGTGGAGCAGTTTATCGGAGAAGAAAAAGCAAGAATGGAGAGGGGCGAGAAGAGGAGAGAGACAGTGGAGCAGGGTGCGTCGGAGAAGAGGACACAGTGGAGCAGGCTCCATCGATCCGCGTGCAAGAATGGGAAAGAATCCAATTCCAGCTAATTCCATGTGGGGGTGGGAATTCGGATTCCCACCCCCATCCCCCTTAAACCGGGTTTGTAGGAATCCCAATTCCTACAAACCCGGTTCCCGTTTGGTAGTGGTAATGGGGATAAGGGGGGTATTCCCCCCTTATCCCTGTTACCAAACGGGGCCTTAGTATTTTTCTTTTATAACCGTCATTATAAAAGGTAGTGCATTTAGCTTAAGCGATAATGCATTATAACTACATAATGTTATGAACACATTGCATGTGGCTTGATTAAATAATAGAGCATACGGAAAGTAAATAATGTTTGGTCGTTGACGCTAATTATTAATTGTAAAAGTTGTTAAAAATTCGTAATTAATTTACTTAAAACATATGGATACAGCGCTCACAAGTCTCGACCGGACTCAACTCATCTGGACATTAGATTTATTGTTGAACCTCTTATCGTTAGATTTATTATGAACCGCAGCCTCCACTTAACTTAATTTATTAGTCTTTGGGTCTATTGTCACGTGACAAAAAATTAGACTTATTTTTAATTCATAAATAAATAGCCAACAAATAAGAAGTTTAATTTGTATTATATTTTTGTGAAAAATTAAAACAAAAAGAGGTATAATATATATTGATGAGTAATATATAAGATATACTTTTTTTTTTACTATTATTATTAATTTTTTTAGAGTATACAAATAACAGAAATTTATCATTTTTTGAAAGATAGGAAAAATATTATTTATACGGTTGTACATTCTAAATAAAATATATATATTATATTTTATTTATTATAAAATAAAATATAATTTTCTTTTGAATGAAAAGCATTGTTGAAGAAAAAAAGAAAGAGAAAAATATATTTTTTTGATTAAACAGGAATAAACCCTATTTCAAAGGAGTACAGAAAGTGAGTGTAGCGATAGGAACGCCCGATACAACACAAATTGTCCGATACTCAACCCAAAAAACTGCGACCCACAGCTTTCTATAGCCCGAAAACAAAACTAAAAAAGAGACTAAAATAAGCTAAAGAAGAACTAAAAAAAATATATTTTTTTGATTAAACAGGGATAAACCCTATTTCAAAGGAGTACAGAAAGTGAGTGTAGCGATAGGAACGCCCGATACAACACAAATTGTCCGATACTCAACCCAAAAAACTGCGACCCACAGCTTTCTATAGCCCGAAAACAAAACTAAAAAAGAGACTAAAATAAGCTAAAGAAGAACTAAAAAAAATTGGCCAGCCCCCCCCCCCCCCCCCCCCCCCCCCCGAATTAATGCCATTTGCATCCCAACACAGAGCAAGCAACCATAACCCAAGAGATCCAACCTTACAAGCATAAGCCATTGGCCCAAAAAAAACCACCATACATCAGACAGACTTTCCAGAAGTAGATTCTAAACAATCAATGAGGGGAACGAAGTTTGCAAATCCGCCGCCTCTGCAGTGTAAATGAACATCAACCCAATGTTCTTATTTCAAGCGACAAGCAGTTGTGGTTGAATGCTAGCTGTAGAGAAGAATACCCAGTGCATCAAACTCCACCGAATACAAAGCTGTAGTCTCTTGGTTCGCCATTAACCTCCAAGGCAACGCCATCCCGACCGCTTCTCAGTTGGCAGTGGAGAATAAAATAAATAAATAAATGCACTATTAACCCAGCCGGTTGCCTCCTGTGGTTAAGTGCACCCCCCGAGCCTGGTACTCACTAATCTGATCCCCTCCTGCAGCCGAATTGAGCCGTGGTGGTCACCCGAGTCAGATTCCCCACCATTAGGTCGATCCCAAGCCAGAATCCTCCCCCAAAAGAGAGAGAAAATTATATGAAAAGTTTCGTAAATAATAAATATAATAATAAAGGAGCTGAGAGGGAGGAGTACAAAATTCGAAAAGACAACAATGTTAATGATAAAGAGCTTGATATTTAAGTTTCTAAAATTTAATTATTTTATATTTTCAGTTAATTTTATTATTAAAAAATAAATAAAAAGAGCGATATGTTATTTTTAAAAAAAATAAAATAAAAAATAAAAAAAAATGAAGAGACATAGTTATGGGATTCATGAGGAGAGGAGCTTATTAGGGACTTAAAAAATTTTAGTCTAAATTTCTAGTCCAAACCGAAGTGGGCTAGTCAAGGTGGTCTAACATCATATGTGGGAGGCGAAGAGACATTGTGGGAGGTGAAGAGACTTGCAACCACCACCATTAATGTCAAGGGGATGCCAAGAATCATGGTTGTAAATGTAGGCTTAGAGTTGTACCTAAAACCTATAAATAGGGGAGTTGGCTAAGGCCAATTCAACAAGAGAGAGTTGTATTTTATAGTGTTATTTTCTAAATAAAGAGAGTACTTAGTTTTTTCTGCGGAACCACTACTTCTTTCTCTTTTCTTTGCTTTTGCATTTAGTCGTAGGACGCGAAGGTCCGGAGTAGCAAACAGAGAGCAAGGCTTGCCCTCTTCGAGCAGGAAGGCGGGTGCCGCACGAATTTTTGTTAGGCGAAAAGCTTAAGTCCGTGACAAGATGCTCTAAATAAATAAATGGGTATAAATAAATAAAATGAAGAGGATAAGGCCATTTGTACTTTATACATTCGTGTACGGTGAATTAATATAAGTGTGGGAAATAGTAAAATGGGAAGTGCAATGATCCGGGAGACTAATTAATTAAAAGTAAAATGCTATTTGTAGACTAATTAATATATCTTACACTTTTTAATTAAAGAGTTGGCGCACCCTTTTGATGCATAAGTAAAAATAAAATAAAATAAATAATAATACGCCCAAAAGGTGTGGGCATTTGCCGACCAAAATATAACCGTAAGTTCTTCGGTTTCAATTGTATAAAAAATTTATTATTTTTTTGTATTAATAAAAATGAAGTATTATTTTTTATTTTTATTTATTCAATTCAAAATTTGTAAAAACTAATTATTATTATTATTATTATTATTATTATTATTATTATTTTTTTTTTTTTTTTTTTTTTTTTTTTTTTTTTTTTTGCTGGTAGTTCATCTTCTTTCTCTCTTTTTTTTAGACCGCTTCGCTTTCATGCCCCATACAACGTTCAAATCACTGCCATCATGGACCTAACGTCCAAATCATCTCCATCTTCCTTGACGATATTTTTATTCCTTTTTATGATTTTTTTTTTTTTTTTTTTTTTTTTTTTTGCTGGTAGTTCATCTTCTTTCTCTCTTTTTTTTCGACCGCTTCGCTTTCATGCCCCATACAACGTTCAAATCACCGCCATCATGGACCTAACGTCCAAATCATCTCCGTCTTCCTTGACGCCGCGCCTGCGCCCACGCCCAAGCATATCTGATGGGCACAACGTCAAGCGCAAGCGTAGGCACGGGCATTGCAAGAGTGAGCGCAGTTTTGAGAGACGGCACTCCGACAGGATCCATGGCAGCGACGAGGGCAGCGGCGAAGAAAAAAGATGTAGATGATAGAAAAAAAAAAAAAAAAAGAAAAAATATTTTTTCCTTCTGAAAAGAACATCGTGTATCGTCGTTACTATAAAAAAAAATAAAAAACCAGAGAGGAAGGAAAAAGAAGTTGAAGTTGTACTGTTTCAAAAGAAATTAATTTGTAATGTTTTGGACGAAAATTATACTATTTGAGATAAAATTTACATTTTTTGAGATAAAAGTTACGCTTTTTAAGTTAAAATTATACTATCTTTTCTCCTCCTTCTTCTTCTTCCCTCCCGCTTCCTCGTGTTTCTTATGCGTCCATTCGGGACCGACGACGTATGAGGTGGAGGTAGAGAAGAGCGCAGCGACGCCGGAGAAGAAGGCGATGAAAGCGGAGGCGGCCTGCCTTGACTCTGCCCCACGGGAGTACGCTAGTGGGTTTGCATGGGGGCGGGCGAGGATCTCCTGTCTCATCTCCGCCACGCTCATAAGCGTCAGTGGGGGCAAAGGTAAGCATCCCTACATCGCCTCCACTTAGTTAAGAAAATATTATTTTTTAATTACGTGGAACCCTCGTACGCTTTCTCATACTGGGCGTGGAGAAGGATATAAGAATGATAAGGAGGAGCTGCACGAGAAAGCTCGCCCTTTGTGGGGCGGAGGCAAGCCAGGCCTCCTCCGTCACTTTTTTCTCCAACATTGCCGTGCTCTCCTCCACCTGCAATGCGCGTGTCGCCGACCCTTGAGGGGCGTAGAAGAAGTACGAAAAAGCGGAGGAAAAGGACGAGGAGAAGGAGAAATAATACAACTTTCATCCAAATAGTGCAATTTTCGTTTAAAGAGTATAACTATCATATCAAATAGTATAATTTTTATCTCAAAGAATGTAATTTTCGTCTAAAATAATGTAAAATTCTTCTGAAATATTACAATTTCGTGCAAAATTTTTCTTCTCGTCGTCCTCGCCCCCTTCTCCACGCCTAATACGAGAAAGCACATGAGATTTTCACTTAATTAAAAAAATATTTTTTTTAATTAAGTAGAGATGATGCGAGGGTGCTCGCCTCCGCCCCCACCGACAGGCGCGGGCGCAATGGAGGTGAGACAGGAGATCCTCGCCCGCCCCCAACACCCCTTGTGGGGCAGAGATAAAGCGGGCCGCTTCCATCTCCGCCTTCGCCTCCCCCACTCTTCTTCGGCAACGTCGCTAGTTCCGAATGGGCGCACAAGAAACACAAGAAAGTAGAGAGAAATGATGTGGAAGAGAAATAGTGCAACTTTAATTCAAAAAGTACAACTTTCGACTATAGAGTATAACTCTTGTGTCAAAAACTGTAATTTTCGTCTAAAATAATATAATTTTTTTTTAAATAGTGCAACTTCATCATTATTTTTTTTCCTCCAGTTTTTTGCCTTTCTTATAGTAGTGATAATGCATAATACTTTTCTTAGGTAAAAAAAATATTTTTCTTTATTTTTTTATTCTTTATTATTATTATTATTATTTCTTTGCATATTTTTCCTCCGCCGTCGCCCTCGCCGCCGCTATGAATCCTGTCGGAGTACAATGGATTCGTCGGAGTACTGTCCCTCAAAGCTGCGCTCACTCCTGCCGTGCCCGTGCCTGCGACATTGTGTGAATTCTCGTCGGAGTACTGCCCCTCAAAGCTGTTCTCATTCCTGTCGTGCCCGTGCCTGCGACATTGTGCGAATCAGATACGTCGACATTGTGCCCATCAGATACGTGAACGGTGCTATGTTGAGGTCCATGGCGGCGCCGATTGTATGCTGCTAGGAGCTTAGGAGCGAGGCGGCGGGCTCGGTAAGGACGAAAAAAAAAATAAAAAATAAAAAGATAGATAATAGAATAATAATATCTTGATCAGTTTTTTAAAAATTCAAATCGAATATGCAAAAATATAAAAAAAATGGCCTTGCCAATACGCAAATTCAATGAATTTTAGTTTTTCTCATGATATCATTGATTAATTAATTTATAATACATTTAGGTCAATAGTAAATAATATTTTTTCAAAACAATTTAAAATTTAAAAAATAATTTTTTTTTATTTATTTATTTATTGCTAAAGAAATGCTTTGAATGTAGGGATTGAAAACAATCTACTGTAAGCCTGACGCTCTCTTATGTAAAATTCTATTTGAAAAAAAGAAAAACAAAAAACAAAAAACAACACGACTAAATGTACTATTTAGTTGCTCGTAATTAAATGGTACCTGCATGCATACTTAGATAATTCGCAAATAATTCGCTAATTTTTGAGAATCAAAAATTCGAATTAAACGGGTCTTTCCAAATTTTTTTCAAAAATTCAAAAAAAATCGTAAATTTTTTTAGCAAAAATCATTATTCGCGAATCCGAATTTTTCCTTTAAAAAATGCGCACTTTATCTCTTTCCAAAAATAAATAAATAAATAAATAAATAAATAACAGATAAGCATTCATTTCAATCTGGAGTTCTATCCTTACGCTAAATTTCGCTGACATGACCTTTTTTTATTAGTCCTCTTATGCGTTTTTCTAATCTGTCCTGGGTGACTCCTCGGTTTCCCCCTAATAAATTTCGCTGACGTGGCCTTTTTTTATTGGTCCCTCTTATGCGTTTTCCTAATCTGTCCTGGGTGACTCCTCGTTTCCCCCTAATTCTGAACCGGTGTGTTACCGCCTGTGTTCCTCGGATTCCTGCTCCCGTGCCTTGACCTACTTCCGAACCGGTGCTCGTTGTTACGCTACTCCTCGGGTCCCACCCACCCCCCCCCCCCCCACCCCCCCCCCCCCCCCTCCCCGCCCCTTCCTTCCCCTCCCCTCTCTCTCTGTTCCGGACCTTACCTCCGAACCGGTGCTGCTTCCTCCCCGCGCTGACCGCCTCGGTTTCTCCGCCCGCCCACCCCCCTCGCTCTCAGGACTCTCTTCTCCTCTACTCTCGCTGTCGCTCTCTCATCCTCCCTGGGAACCGATGGCTTGCTAAGGGTTTCCTCTCGCGGCGACCCAGCGATTGCCTCACCTTTTCTCTTGTGGATTCCACTGCGTTTGCCGTCCGGTTGCTTCATCGCTCAACCGTTCTCTTCCGGATTGTGCTCCCTGCTGCGCTACTCCTCGGTTCACCCCCCTCGCGTTCTTTCTCCTCAGTTTACTCCGAACCTCCTCCCCGTGGGTCTCTCTCTCTGTCTCTTCCTGAGAAGCGATGTCTTCTAGGCTTTCGTCTCTCGGTGAGTCTTAGATTCGCTCATCCGTTCTCTTGCGGATTCGGCTGCCGTCCGATTGCTTGCCGTTGCCTGTGCCGGTCGGTTGAAAGGTTAAACCCGTGGGTCTCTCTCTCTCTCTCTCTTCTCTCTCTCTCTCTCTCTCTCTCTCTTCCTGAGAAGTGATGCCTTCTAGCCTTTCCTCTCTCGGTGAGTCTTGGATTCGCTCATCCGTTCTCTTGCGGATTCGGCTGTCGTCCGATTGCCTTGCTGTTGCCTGTGCCGGTCGGTTGAAAGGTTAAATTTCAAATTCAAATCTGAGTTTGAGTTTGAACGGTTCTACTTTTTATTTTAAATCTGTTCTTAATTCTAAATATGTTTTGTGCTTCTGTGTTTGGTTGGTCGTACGATTGTGTTTGCTGTCTGGTTTGCTCATTCGTTCTGTTGGTGGTGATTCGAATTCTTTCACCGTGGATCTGTTGGGAATGTGGTGGTTGGGTTGTGTTCCACGTGCTGGTTGCCCGTTTGCCTGTTGGTACCCTCTCTGTCTCTCTCTTTTGTTCGTCCTTCGGCGAAAATTTTAACTTTAAAATTTTCACTAATTATAAAAATGTTGTCTGTTTTTCTCTGATTTGCCGTCTGATTGTCTTCGCCGTCTCGGACGGTTCTTATTTGGTGATTCGATCGCCTGGTGATTCGAATGCCTTCGCCGTGGATCTGTTGGGGTTGTGTTTCACGTGCTGGTTGCCTGTTTGCCTGTTGGTATCCTCTCTGTCTCTCTTTTCTTCGTCCTTCGGCGAGAATTGTAACTTTAAATTTTTCACTAATTGTAAAAATATTTTGTCTGTTTTTCTCTCATTTGTCGTCTGATTGTCTTCGTCGTCTCGGATCAATCGGAGGCTGGGGTTGGTTCTATGTGGCTGCTGCAATTATGTTGCCAATGAATGCGGCCGTCGAATTGTGTTTCGCGCGCAAGTTGCCTGTCGGCCTGTTGGGATTCTCTGTCTTTCTCCTTTCCCCTCCGACGGTTCTTTTTTGTTCCTCTATCTTATCTTTAGAATTTTTTATTTATTATTTATTTAGTTTTATTTGGTACAGTAATTTTAATTTTATGATTCCTCAATCTTATCTTTCGAATTTTTTATTTATTATTTATTTACCTTTATTTGGTACAGTAATTTTAATTTTACGATATTAATAGTTGAGAAATTTAATTTTAAATTAAAATTTTAGTTTACACTTAAAATTGTTAATAGTTTAGAAGTTTAATTTTTTAGATTTAAATACAACTTTATACTTAAAATTTTCCATTTATTATAAATATTATTTATTAAAAAATCTTGAAATTTGTGCTTTATTTTATTATCTATACAAAATCTGTGCTTTATTTTATTAAGTAAAGTCTTTTATTTTATTATTAAACAATTTATATTTGTGCCCATCTACTCTCTTCATGTTCTGATTGCTTTCACTATGTTGTTTTCTATAATCCGATTTTCGGGCCTGTTGAGGCCTCTCTCAGTGGTGCTTTACCTGTTGACCTGTTGGGATCCTCTGGCCGTCAGGTTGTATTTCCTGTTGGGATCCTCTCTCTATGGCTTCGGAATCAATCTGGGTTCTTCTTTCTCTCTCTGTCTTATCTTTGAGATTACCGTAGATTATACATATATTTTTTCCTCGAAAGGAACCACCAAATATATATTTGTATAGATTTGTGCCTTTCTGTTTTCCTTTCCTTTGTTATCTAACTGTTCTTCTTTCTATTAAAAAGTGAAATTTTTAAAGTGAAATTTGAGTTTTGGACAGTTTGTTAGATTCAATATAAGATAAGATTTTGGAGATATAACATTTAAATATATATAATTTGATTTCAGTGATGTCTTTTTTTCTATCTAATATGATCAGTACAGATATTAACATAAAATATAAAAAATATGAGATCTATAATTTTATTTAATATGTGGTTTGTATTATTTTATATCAGATTTCCTACCAAAATTTTCATATATTTTAATACAGATTTTACCATAAAAATATAAACAATATGATTATTACTTTTAGTTAAAATATATAATTTGTATTATTTATATCACACAATTTTTACCAATATCAATAAAAGATATTTTAGTACAGATTTTAAAATAAAAATTAAAAATATTATATAAACTGTAGTTAATATATGATTTATATATTTTACATCAGTTAATCTTTAGCACTATAAATAAAAGATACTCACAAGATTCCCAATCTTTAGCAATATATATATAAATAAAAGATATTTTAGTACAGATTTTAAAATAAAAAAATTAATATATAATTTAGTTAATATAAGATAAGATTTTGGAGATATACATTTAATATATATAATTTGATTTCAGTGATGTCCTTTTTCTATAAAATATGATCAGTACAGATATTAAAATAAAAATATAAAAATATGAGATCTATAATTTTTATGATCAGTACAGATATTAAAATAAAAATATAAAAATATGAGATCTATAATTTTATTTAATATGTGATTTGTATTATTTTATATCAGATTTTCTACCAAATTTTTATATATTTTAGTACAGATTTTCACATAAAAATATAAAAATATGATATATAATTTTAGTTAAATATATAATTGTATTATTTTATATCACACAATCTTTACCGCTAATATAAATAAAAGATATTTTAGTATAGATTTTAAAATAAAAATTAAAATATTATATATAATGTAGTTAAATATATGATTTATATTATTTATATCAGTTAATCTTTTAGCAATATAATAAAAGATACTCACAAGATTCCCAATCTTTAGCAATATATATATATATATATATATATATATATATATATATATTAATATATAGATAATATGTATATATATCTATATTATATATATATATATATATCTATATATATATATTTATATAAAAAAAGATATTTTAGTACAGATTTTAAAATAAAAAATTTAATATATATAATTTTAGTTAAATTATATATATATATAATTTGTATTATTTTATATTACTCAATCTTTAGCATTATAAATAAAAGATCCTCAATAAGATATTAAGTTTAGATGTTAAGTTAGATTGAGTGATTTATATTATTTGATATCACTCAATCTTTACCATTATAAATAAAATATACTGACAAGATTTTGAAAGTTCATTAAAAATATAATATTATATTATAGAATTTTAACTTTTCTTTGATTTGCAGCAATTTTTTCCCTTTTTATTTTATCAAATATTTTATGAAATTATTGTAACCAGAAAATTACAGTAATTAAATAGTTGTTGTAAAAAGGGCATCAGTATTAATTTAAGCAAGTAAATATTTTAATTAAAAAATAATAATAAGCTTTAGGGCAGATTTGCTATCATGAGTATCTTCTTTTACTCTCCCAAGATTTATCATAATTTTTCAAAAGTTTAAAGGAATAAAAATATTATATATAACTCTTCCCAAGATTATCATATAATTTGTAATATTTTATATCACTAATCTTTAGCAGTATAAATAAAAGATACTGACAAGATTTTATAAGTTTTGATTCCAAATAAAAATATAATATTATATAAAGTTCATAAAATATAATATATATTATAGAATTTTAACTTTTCTTTGAATTTGCAGAAAATTTTTTACTTTTTATTTATCAATCTTTTATAAAAATTATTGTAACTAGGAAAAAAAAAAAAAAAAAGAAAAGGAAACATACAGTAATTAAATAGTTGTTGCAAAAAAGGGCATCAGTATTTAATTTAAGCAAGTAAATATTTTAATTAAAAAATAATAATAAGCTTTGGGGCAGATTTGCTATCATGAGTATCTTCTTTTACTCTTCCCAAGATTTATCATGATTTTGCAAAGATTTGAAAGAAAAAAATATTATATATAATTTTAGTTAAATATGTGTATTTACATATAATATATAAATAATGATTTGATTTGATTGATGTTGATTATGGTAGATTTGGATTATGAGAGTTCTCTTTTCCTTTTCCATGATTTATCATGATTTCTAAAGATTCGAAGAATAAAAATATTATATAATTTTAGTTAAAATATGTATTTAAATATAATAAAATATATGGTTTGGTTGATTGATGTGATTATGGTAGATTTGCTATCATGAGTACTCTTTTCCTTCCCAAGATTAATAAAAGATACTGACAAGATTTTGTAAGTTTTGATTTCCAAATAAAAATATAAATTATATTATATATATTATATTTATTACATAATATAGTTATTCAAAAGATTTTGCACAAATTCCCACAATTTAAAATGAATATTTAAATATAATATATAAATATATGATTTCATTTGATTGATCTCGATTATGGTATATTTTCTATCATAAGTACCCTCTTTTCTCTTCCCAACATTATCATGATTCTCCAAAGATTTTGAGTAGATTTTCACATTTTTGTTAGAACACGGTAGATTTGCTATAATAACTACCCTCTTTTTTCTTTCCAAGATTTTCTTCAACCTTCATTCCTTAGTTAAGATTTAGCAATAAATATGTATATATATATAATATTAACATATAATATAAGAGAAGATTTTGTAAATAAATTTTAAATATAATATTTAAATATATATTTTGATTTCATTGATAACGTTTTCTACAAATTATAATCAGTACATCTTTTAAAATAAAAATATAAAAATATTATGTATAATTTTAGAAAAAAAAAATCTATACAAATATATATTTGGTGGTTCTATATATAAAATTAATTAAATATGAACATATTTTTACAAGATTTATTTAATCTTCTTAATTAACATTTAGCAATAAAAATATTAGATATATGCAATATATAATAATATAAGATAAGATTTGTATTAATTATATGAGATTTACTGCTAAAATTAATATAGTCAAATTTTAGTACAGATTTTAAAATAGAAATATCAAAATATTATATATAATTTAGTTAAATATATAATTTGTATTATGTTATATCCTATCTTTTCGCTGTGCTAACACTTTCTTTTTGAGCCTGACATTTCTAGATTTTGTCCAATATTCATTGATTTCCAAATCAGGACACATTGCTATCATTGGTATTTCCAAGATTTCTATAAATATTATATTTGAATATCTAATTGTTTCTAGATTTTGTCCTTAAGATTTGTCGATTTTTCCCAATCATGAGAGATTTGCTATTATAGCTTCTCTATTCCAAGATATCTATAAATATAATATTTGATATTTAATTGATTTAATCGATTTCAAAATGATATATAAATGTTTCTCTTTTTCTGTGCCTGACATTTATTTCAAGATATCTATAAATATAATATTTTAATATTTAATTTGATTTCATCGATTCCACAATGATATCATAAATGCTCTCTTTTCTGTGCCTGACATTTCTAGATTTTGATCCTAAGATTTATTAAATTTTCCAAAAAAAAAAAGTGATTTTGAATCTGACAATTGTAAGATTTGTCCTGTACTTGATCCATTTCGCAGATTTGTCAGATTTGCTATCATACCTGTCAGATTTGCATTATAGTACTCTCTCATTCTCTTCCTAAGATTTTATAAATAGGAACTTGTCATTGCATTAACCATAGTACTACAATATGAAATCAAACTATTAAAGTAAGAAAGGTAAGTAAATATGAAGAAT
>CM055067.1:44906265-45071892 GCA_029204045.2 Tillandsia leiboldiana | reverse complement strand
CGGCGGCGGCGGCGCAGCCTCGGGCAGGCGTTTGCGGCCGCGGGCAGGCGGCTGAGGGCGCGGGCAGGCGGCTAGCGCGCGGTCAGGCGCGCGGTCCACCGCGGAGGTCGTGCACCGGGGCGGGCCACGTGGCGCTCTCCGGTTGGCCGGTTCAGCGGCGCGGTCCACTGAAATTGGGCCGGGTGCACGGTAGACCGGGTGGACAACGTGGCGTGAGGTGATTGGTTCGGTGTTGTGCTCCCGGTCCACGCAACCGGTGGAGTGGGTGACCGGGGCAGGTGGCCGTACGGCGGGGCAGGGGCCGCGTACGGCCCCGGGTCAGCCGCGACGTGCGTGGTCCACGGCGCGACGTGCGTGTGCACGGGGTTGCCGGGCCACGTGTCGCGTCGCCATTCGCGGGCGCAGGTGCACCGGGTGCAGTGGGGGCTCGGGGGAGTAGTGGACTGGACTGTGTGGTGGACCGGCCCGCACTGTGCGCGCCCGAAAGTGGTGGGCCGGGCCGCACTCCCTGCGCGCCCGGAAATTTCCGGGCGCCCGAAAATCCGGACTTAATGGGAATTATCCCAATTGTTTTCCTCAGCTTATTTAAAGGCAGCCCGAGCCTCTGTTTTGGGGCTTTTTCTCCCAAACCACACCTCCTCTGCCCGAGCTCCCTTAAGCTAAGTTTTTCACCTCTAAGTTCTTGATCTTCCTGCAGAGTTTTGGGATTTTTGGGGGCACGAATCCGGAGGTTCCCCATTTTACGGTGGCGGCGCGATGTTGCTTTCTAGTGTTCTTCTTCGGCGCAGCGACAGTGTTTTGGCTCCCCTGGGCTACCCCGAGCTCCTTTTTCTGTGATTCTTGCGCCGACAGACTCCTAAGAGGTAGGGCTTCATCTTTCGTATTGATCGCGCTTTCCCGTTGCGAGTTTTTGGCACGGATCCCGAGGCAACACTGTGACCCTTTTTCTGTTTGGCTTTGTGGGACAGCATCGAGGTGTTTTGGCCATATCTTTGCGCACAAGCGTCAGCCGGAAACGAGCTTATACAACTTTTTTATCTACAGATCGCAAGGAACGCGCTCGTATTTTTATTAGATTTTTCTGAGATTTCATCAGAGGTGAAAATTACTGTTTTCTCAGTGAACAGTGTACAGTTTTAATACAGATTTTTGTATGAGTGTACCCCCTTGCCGAATTTTTATCTTGACTTACCGAACTCCGATTTGGGGTGCAAGGTACCGTTTCGAAGCTATCGACGCAAGGATTGCTGTGATATTTTTATTGGAATTTTCTGGGCACTATCTGCAGGTGATAATTTAACAGTTCAGAATTCGAGGTTGTATGTGGTTTTAAGTGCTATATTTGGAGCCTAGTGTAATTAGTGGACTTTGTATTGTGCCAGGAGTGTTACGGGTGTGCTGAACTTATTGGAGCAAGGGATTAGAGTATTTGGTGTTTTCAGCTGTTGGGCTTGGACAGTCAGCTTTCAGGTGGGTGCCTTATTCCCGGAACCGGTGGACGGTTCTCTAAATTTTCATATGTTAGCATTGCATGCAGGTGAATGGTACAATAGCTGGGATTGATCGGTAAGTTTAACAATGAGGATTTTATGGAAATTGCAAGTGAATTATTCACAGTATGACAATGGTATTAATCAAATAGTCATGTTGATGATTAGTGAAAGCTTATCTAAGGCAAGGATACCCTATATGATTAATTATCATGCCATATTAGCACATAACCTTTTATGAGGATGGTTTATGCATTGGGATAGGATTATGTAGTTATGTGCAGGTTCTACTATGAGGAGCCATTATGGATTGAGAATTATGGACAGGTATGGTCATTGATAATTTTGGCATGAGGTTTATTTTCTTTATTCTTCTTGAGGACAAATGCATGCTTGTATGGACATATGTGTATGGACATATAGTTAGGCCATCTTTTACTGCTGCACTACATATTGGAATTTGACTTAGGAGAAACCATGATTGCTTTCTTTCTCCTTTTTATTTAGACTTTTGAGTCATGTTGCTCGGGTTCGAGCAGAGGTTTGGGATAGTGTAGCTGGGACCTTAGGGTCAGAGACAGGGTGTGCTTGATGTTGGATTGTGGGTTATTGCGGCAACCGCGGACAGTAGGCGGTTGACCGGATCTTGATTAATTTACCCAATTGTGGATTGTGGGTTATTGCGGCAACCGCGGACAGTAGGCGGTTGACCGGATCTTGATTAATTTACCCAATTGTGGGTTGTGGGTTATTGCGGTGACCGCGGACTTTGGGCGGTTGACCGGATGTTGACTATTGCATCAGATTGGGTATCAGATTTGTTCTAGTGGATGGTGTTTCCCACTTTTTGAGTACTATTGCATCAGATCGGGGTTTTGTTAGTGGACGGAGTTTCCCACTTTGATCATAGTCTTGATCCAGTCCTGCTATTATGAGACAGTGGTTACAGAGATACTCGATACAGTGATGCTTGATACAGTGATACTTTACTCGTGTGGGTCGCTCCCCTCGAGTGCCACTCCGGAGTAGGCTTTCCACGGTGTGAGCGCCGGGCACCAGGCAGGGTTCTTGAGTTCGACAGCAGAGCAGGCAGTACCAGTGATTACTGGTCTATCGATTGGGTTTATTCAGGCAGATACTTTTTGTTACACTCGTGCCTGGGGGACCGAGTGGAGTCTAGTAGCTTTGTTTAGCCCAGTGCTTGTATTGTTGGGAACCGTTCGGGGTTTGACGGTGGTCCCGTGGTCGTTGTGAGTTCTTTGACCATTGTGTGAGAGGTTGAGCATCTTGAGTCTATCCGTTCTGAGAGAGAGAGCATGGATTATGACTATAGCCTGCATGAGCCACTACTCAATAGCGAGTTAGTCCGTTTGGACGCCCTACGTAATTCCTGCCCGTCAGCGGGAGGTGGTTGTAGGTGGGCGCAGGTTTGACTGGACCCGATGTGGCAGTCAGCTCGATTGGGTCAATTGAGCACCTCGTGTGCGAGTGTTGCATATCTTCATCAGAGTTTCCCCATTTGAGCATTTGGATAGAGGCATGGTAGCTGTAGAGTGTTTCCAGCTTCTTCTTTCAGTTTTACTGCATCGGTTATCTTTTGCCTCTAGTAGTCTTGGTGGGCAGATCGTCGGGCCTTGTGGCGATACCCACTGAGAACTCCCTTATTGCGTAGTTCTCACGCCCGTTGGGGGTTTTCCCCCTTTGTCCTTTCTCCTCTTTGTTTTGCAGAGTCTTGGCGGGTGTTGCCGTTCTGTGGTTGCTGTGCGTGGTGAGGGAGTAGCGAGCTAGATCCAGACCCATCTTTGGAGAGTAGCGGTACCCCCTTTGGAGGAGATCTTCAATATAGTCGGTAGATTGGTATTTATTTCCTCTTTTGAGAGACTGATGTAGTGAGGATATGATGTATTGAGAGCTTGTACACTGATGTTTTATTTGAGATATCTACCTGTTGAGCTATGAGTTTTGTACTCGAGGTTAATGTATGATTATCATTTTGGGAGATGGACCTTGTTGTTTTATCTTCAGTTGTACAGTGGTTGATTTTATTCTACAGCAGTTTTATCTTTTAGCTCTGATATCTGTTAGCTGTAGTTCTTTTTGCAGGTAGGACGCTTCGCCTATGCGGGTTTGGCATAGGTGGCGGATCTGTTGGCGAGCCCGGGTCGCAGTTTCGACCCCGGGGCGTGACAGATTAGGTGGTATCAGAGCCTAGGTTGTAGGTCATGGTGGACTTAGAAACCCTAGGCTTGTGGTTGGACCCTAGGATGACTTCGTGAGAGTCGTGATTTGTAGCGAGAGTCCTGATTGAGTTTTGCACCTCTCCCGAGGGACGGGATGAGTGATTGGCATGTTTATTCTCCTAAGTAGTTATGTTGGCTGCAGACAACATAACGCTATGGAATGGGTGACATGCTCTAGACTTTCGCTGGATTGGGTCGAGCGTTGTTGTGTGCTGATTTGTGGTTTCGTCGTGGCGAGCGGTGTCTCCCCGACGCTGGGTTTGGGACCTTTGTGCATCCTGTCATGGCAGTTGAGCTTGAGCGGTTGGTTTTGGGCCGGATACCCGGATTGAGGTCAGAGAACTCCGAACCCAGATGACAGGATTGTCAGAGACATATCAGCGGCAGTGTGACCAGCTAGTTTGGTGACGCAGTTGTCAGAGCAGTGGGCAGCCCGACTGTACTTTTCTTCTGAGACCACCAGGATGTAGTACCCTCAGCGGCAGGGATTTTTGTAGTGCCAATAGAGCGAGTGGCCCCCTCCGTGCCAATGTTTAGTGCCAAGGCACTGAGGTAGGGTGGATGGTTGACAGCAGAGGAGCTGTAGGGCATGTTTGATTTAGTGAGCCAGATTTGGCAGATGAACCACCCCAACTCGTAAGATTGAGCTTGGAGCCTTTGGAGGCAGAGTCATGGTTGGGGGTGATGGAGTGATCAATTGAGAGCCTCCCTGTGCTAGAGAGTTTATGCAGTTGTTGAACTGGTGCTCTAGGTTTCGAGGGACGAGGCACATAGGATAAGTGAGATTGGGAGTGGATTGCACCAGGATACTCTTTAGTTTCTTTTCGGTCCCTCATGTTCGGGTTTTGGACTGTGGATGCCTCGTCGGAGTAGGCATTGTGTTTGGAGCTGGACACTGCAGTTCCTTGGATGGGGATCTGCCGCTAGAGGCGAGTTCTGGAGGGAGGCGCTTGGCGCTAGGTGATGGAGGACAGATCGGCAGGCAGAGGCATTTTCGTTTTGCTTTCCTGGGTGGTGGATATCCTTGTGGATGGTTAATGCAAAGCTTACCCAAGGGAATTCTACCCTTTGTGATTTATAACTTGCATATTTTGATTGTATCATATGGGATTGAGGGGTGAGCTTAGAAAGGATAAGTGTATAGGGAATTGCATGGATTAATGGTGTTTTGTCTTATGACGGTTGCAATGATGGACTTCTGAGATGTTGGGGATCGGGCGGACCCCGATGGCAGTATCAGTGTCTATATCAGAGTAGCGCAACGGTAGCGTGGTTTTGTTGTCTGCTGAGGATCGTATCTGTTGCCTCAGCGTGAGCAGAGACAGAGGTCGTGCTCCATTGTGATTGATGGGATATTTTCTGATGGACTAAGCGACAACCGCTTGCATCGTGTGGATGAGCTTGTGCCGCCTGGTTGGAGGGCGCCACGGCAGTGGATCGGGTTGTTGCAGGTGTGATTTCATCACCGCAGTCGGAGTTAGTGTACCTCGCTTTCCGGCATGGACTAAAGGCAGAGTTATTACCACGTGCACTAGAGGTACAGAATACCATCGGTGTTATGCATGTGAAGGAGGCTTGTGGGTTTTGTTCAGTGTCGTTGAGACCATGAGTTATACCAGCAAACCTCTTGATATGGGTGGCAGTTCGATGTTTTGACCCAGTGCTTGGGATTGGTTGGCACGGCACCACTGGATGGTTAAGTGCAGAGAGGGTGCTGATTGTGACTTTTGCGAGGCAGACAAAGGAGGCTTGTTATGGGGAGATTGTTCGAGCACACAGGGTTTAGCGACTGTGTGAGAGGAGCTTATGGTGGCGCCGGGACCAAAGGATATTTCTATTGCTGCGAAATCCCGGGTGTGAGTCCACTCGAGTTGATGATTATGCCGCCTGTTAGGGAGAGTTTGATTGCGGTTGACGTGGTTCTGGAAACCGCGCCAACCTCAGTAGCACCACTTGGATTATCGGTAAGAGCTGGGAGAGTTGATCGCACCGATGCAGGGATCTGTTGGATAGAGGGTCTGTTTGACCTAGTGCCACGTCGTTGATACACGACGGTGAGAGCCCTTTGGGATTGGAGTCCAGGCAGGTCCAGGTATTATTTAGAACCTTTTGAAGGAGCTATATTCCGGCAGTTATTGTTTGATGCCTGCGCCAATTTGGAATTTCAGCTGAGGGCATTGTCTAGATGGTGTTCAGGACACAGTAGGGGCATTACGAGTACAGTGAAGCCAATGGATTGACTAATGCCCTGTTGCCTCTAGATTGAGGAATTCTGTGTTTCAGTTGGCCTTGAACGGTTTGATAGCGGCATCCTCCAGGAATATTTGGTTTTACCCCCTCCCTGAGTGTTTAGAGCTTGTGCAGCATTTGTTTATGGTGTGACAAGATCTGTGGGGAAGAAGCTTTTTGCCATGTCGTTGTGGTGCAAGTTTTAGCTTCGAGAGCATATCTTCCTAGATTACTTCTTCTAGCCGAAGGGGCGGCGGTGGAAATTCGGCCAAAGTGGATGCTATTTAAGACTGGCCGAGATCGACGGTCATTGTTGGGGTGAGGAGTTTTTGGACCGGATAGTGCCAGCAGAGCTTGATGACCGGGTGATGAGATTGGTACCAGCGCCGATTCTAACCTAGTCAGTGGTGGGAGATGGATTTGTGAGTTATAGTGATACCTCCCGTAGTGGCTGTAGAGCCACCATTGGATTTTGTGAGCATCCAGTATCACCCCGACAGAGCCACTGTGGTGGCGGATGCCTGGAGCAGAAGAGCTATTTGGGAGTCGAGTTTGACGGTTCCATAGCTGGCACTGTGTGGGGCCATCCTTGTGTGCAGGGTTTGAGTTGAGTCCCTGAGGATCCCTTTTGATGAGAGGCTGCGGCTGAGCAATCCACTTAGGTGGTTAAGTGTTGAGGGCGACCGAGTGTGAACCCCTGCTTGTTTGGGCCCCTTTTCTGTGCAGGTGTTTGTGTGGTTGTGATTCGGGTCGCTTTGGTTGAGCTGGCTCTTGGGAGTGATTTTAGAGCGTGTTACTCAGGCTGTTTGTTCCTTTTCCCCCCGCCTTTTGTTGGAGTTTTTGAGGTTTTTCTGCGTCTCAGCTCTGGAGTGTCATGTTTTGGACCCCTCGCCCGTGTTTGACTCGTTCCTTTTGGGGTCTGTGAGAGTTTGGAGTACGAGGGACGCCGTTGCGAATTCCGACTCGTGAGGTGAGGGAATTGCGCAATCGGGCTATGCCGTACTGGTTGTTGCTGTTGTTGTTGCTGAGGAGTAATCACGGGGAGTGATAGGTGACTTGGGAGCTGGAGACGGCGGTGTTGAGTATTGACCCCTGGTTTCTGGGACTCCTTAGGAGTTGCCTTAGTTTCGAGGACGAAACTTTCTTCTAGTGGGGGAGGATGTGGTGACCCGGATCTTTGCAGGGCTTCTACAGTGTGACCAGCAGCTTCTGGAAGCCTACGTGGCATGTCGGCGGTGTTCGCGCGCCAGTTTGGACACAAGAGATGGACTCGGGGCTTAAAATGGATCTCGTAGGTAATCGGGGGACCCCATCGGATGTTTAGAACAGTTTACGCGAGGAGTGGATATCAAATTTAGGCTCGGCGCGGAATTCGGATTAAAAATACCTTTCCGGGAGCCTCCGGCAAATTATAGGATTGGAATTTGGCAAAATGGACGCCGGATTTGGAATCAGCGCGCGAAAACGGTCAAGATGGGCTAATTACTTACTGTTTTTGAGCTTGCGGGTACTGTTCATGCCGGAACAGTATTTCCGACGATCGCCGGCGGCGGCGGGCAGCGTCGGCGGGCGGCGGCGCAGCCTCGGGCAGGCGTTTGGCGGCCGCGGGCAGGCGGCTGAGGGCGTGGGCAGGCGGCTGAGCGCGCGGGCAGGCGCGCGGTCCACCGCGGAGGTCGTGCACCGGGGGCGGGCCACGTGGCGCTCTCCGGTTGGCCGGTTCAGCAGGCGCGGTCCACTGAAATTGGGCCCGGGTGCACGGTAGACCGGGTGGACACGTGGCGTGAGGTGATTGGTTCGGTGTTGTGCTCCCGGTCCACGCAACCGGTGGAGTGGGTGACCGGGGCAGGTGGCCGTACGGCGGGGCAGGTGGCCGTACGGCCCGGGTCAGCCGCGACGTGCGCGGTCCACGGCGCGACGTGCGTGGTGCACGGGTTGCCGGGCCACGTGTCGCGTCGCCATTCGCGGGCGCAGGTGCACCGGGTGCAGTGGGGGCCCGGGGGAGTAGTGGACTGGACTGTGTGGTGGACCGGCCCGCACTGTGCGCGCCCGAAAGTGGTGGGCCGGGCCGCACTCTGCGCGCCCGGAAATTTCCGGGCGCCCGAAAATCCGGACTTAATGGGAATTATCCCAATTGTTTTCCTCAGCCTATTTAAAGGCAGCCCGAGCCTCTGTTTTGGGGCTTTTTCTCCCAAACCACACCTCCTCTGCCCGAGCTCCCTTAAGCTAAGTTTTTCACCTCTAAGTGCTTGATCTTCCTGCAGAGTTTTGGGATTTTTGGGGGCACGAATCCCGAGGTTCCCTATTTTACGGTGCGGCGCGATGTTGCTTTCTAGTGTTCTTCTTCGGCGCAGCGACAGTGTTTTGGCTCCCCTGGGCTACCCCGAGCTCCTTTTTCTGTGATTCTTGCGCCGACAGACTCCTAAGAGGTATGGCTTCATCTTTCGTATTGATCGCGCTTTCCCGTTGCGAGTTTTTGGCACGGATCCCGAGGCAACACAGTGCCCCTTTTTCTGTTTGGCTTTGTGGGACAGCATCGAGGTGTTTTGGCCATATCTTTGCGCACAAGCGTCAGCCGGAAACGAGCTTATACAACTTTTTCATCTACAGATCGTAAGGAACGCGCTCGTATTTTTATTGGATTTTTCTGAGATTTCATCAGAGGTGAAAATTACTGTTTTCTCAGTGAACAGTGTACAGTTTTAATACAGATTTTTGTATGAGTGTACCCCCTTGCCGAATTTTTATCTTGACTTACCGAACTCCGATTTGGGCGTGCAAGGTACCGTTTCGAAGCTATCGACGCAAGGATTGCTGTGATATTTTTATTGGAATTTTCTGGGCACTATCTGCAGGTGATAATTTAACAGTTCAGAATTCGAGGTTGTATGTAGTTTTAAGTGCTATATTTGGGAGCCTAGTGTAATTAGTGGACTTTGTATTGTGCCAGGAGTGTTACGGGTGTGCTGAACTTATTGGAGCAAGGGATTAGAGTTATTTGGTGTTTTCAGCTGTTGGGCTTTGGACAGTCAGCTTTTCAGGTGGGTGCCTTATTCCCGGAATCGGTGGACGGTTTTCTAAATTTTCATATGTTAGCATTGCATGCAGGTGAATGGTACAATAGCTGGGATTGATCGGTAAGTTTAACAATGAGGATTTTATGGAAATTGCAAGTGAATTATTCACAGTATGACAATGGTATTAATCAAATAGTCATGTTGATGATTAGTGAAAGCTTATCTAAGGCAAGGATACCCTATATGATTAATTATCATGCCATATTAGCACATAACCTTTTATGAGGATGGTTTATGCATTGGGATAGGATTATGTAGTTATGTGCAGGTTCTACTCTGAGGAGCCATTATGGATTGAGAATTATGGACAGGTATGGTCATTGATAATTTTGGCATGAGGTTTATTTTCTTTATTCTTCTTCAGGACAAATGCATGCTTGTATGGACATATGTGTATGGACATATAGTTAGGCCATCTTTTACTGCTGCACTACATATTGGAATTTGACTTAGGAGAAACCATGATTGCTTTCTTTCTCCTTTTTATTTAGACTTTTGAGTCATGTTGCTCGGGTTCGAGCAGAGGTTTGGGATAGTGTAGCTGGGACCTTAGGGTCAGAGACAGGGTGTGCTTGATGTTGGATTGTGGGTTATTGCGGCAACCGCGGACAGTAGGCGGTTGACCGGATCTTGATTAATTTACCCAATTGTGGATTGTGGGTTATTGCGGCAACCGCGGACAGTAGGCGGTTGACCGGATCTTGATTAATTTACCCAATTGTGGGTTGTGGGTTATTGCGGTGACCGCGGACTTTGGGCGGTTGATCGGATGTTGACTATTGCATCAGATTGGGTATCAGATTTGTTCTAGTGGATGGTGTTTCTCACTTTTTGAGTACTATTGCATCAGATCGGGGTTTTGTTAGTGGACAGAGTTTCCCACTTTGATCATAGTCTTGATCCAGTCCTGCTATTATGAGACAGTGGTTACAGAGATACTCGATACAGTGATGCTTGATACAGTGATACTTTACTCGTGTGGGTCGCTCCCCTCGAGTGCCACTCCGGAGTAGGCTTTCCACGGTGTGAGCGCCGGGCACCAGGCAGGGTTCTTGAGTTCGACAGCAGAGCAGGCAGTACCAGTGATTACTGGTCTATCGATTGGGTTTATTCAGGCAGATACTTTTTGTTACACTCGTGCCTGGGGGACCGAGTGGAGTCTAGTATCTTTGTTTAGCCCAGTGCTTGTATTGTTGGGAACCGTTCGGGGTTTGACGGTGGTCCCGTGGTCGTTGTGAGTTCTTTGACCATTGTGTGAGAGGTTGAGCATCTTGAGTCTATCCGTTCTGAGCGAGAGAGCATGAATTATGACTATAGCCTGCATGAGCCACTACTCAATAGCGAGTCAGTTCGTTTGGACGCCCTACGTAATTCCTGCCCGTCAGCGGGAGGTGGTTGTAGGTGGGCGCAGGTTTGACTGGACCCGATGTGGCAGTCAGCTCGATTGGGTCAATTGAGCACCTCGTGTGCGAGTGTTGCATATCTTCATCAGAGTTTCCCCATTTGAGCATTTGGATAGAGGCATGGTAGCTGTAGAGTGTTTCCAGCTTCTTCTTTCAGTTTTACTGCATCGGTTATCTTTTGCCTCTAGTAGTCTTGGTGGGCAGATCGTCGGGCCTTGTGGCGATACCCACTGAGAACTCCCTTATTACGTAGTTCTCACGCCCGTTGGGGGTTTTCCCCCTTTTGTCCTTTCTCCTCTTTGTTTTGCAGAGTCTTGGCGGGTGTTGCCGTTCTGTGGTTGCTGTGCGTGGTGAGGGAGTAGCGAGCTAGATCCAGACCCATCTTTGGAGAGTAGCGGTACCCCCTTTGGAGGAGATCTTCAGTATAGTCGGTAGATTGGTATTTATTTCCTCTTTTGAGAGACTGATGTAGTGAGGATATGATGTATTGAGAGCTTGTACACTGATGTTTTATTTGAGATATCTCCCTGTTGAGCTATGAGTTTTGTACTCGAGGTTAATGTATGATTATCATTTTTGGGAGATGGACCTTGTTGTTTTATCTTCAGTTGTACAGTGGTTGATTTTATTCTACAGCAGTTTTATCTTTTAGCTCTGATATCTGTTAGCTGTAGTTCTTTTTGCAGGTAGGACGCTTCGCCTATGCGGGTTTGGCATAGGTGGCGGATCTGTTGGCGAGCCCGGGTCGCAGTTTCGACCCCGGGGCGTGACACCTGCGCCCGATCTACCATCTCCGTCGCGCCGCGGCCCCCCTGCGGCCCCCCTGCGCCCGATCTACCATCTCCGTCGCGCCGCGGCCCCCCTGCGGCCCCTCTGCCGGCCCCCTGCGCCCGATCTACCATCTCCGTCGCGCCGCGGCACCCCTGAGGCCCCTCTGCGGCCCCCCTGCGCCCGATCTACCATCTCCGTCGCGCCGCGGCCCCCCTGCGGCCCCTCTGCGGCCCCCCTGCGCCCGATCTACCATCTCCGTCGCGCCGCGGCCTCCCTGCGCGTCCTCTGCGGCTACCCCCTCCGCGGCCCCTCTGCGGCACCCCCTCCGCTTCGCCACCCCCTCTGCGGCTACCCCATCCGCGGCTACCCCCTCCGCGGCCCCTCTGCGGCTACCCCCTCTGTGGCTACCCCCTCCGCGGCCCCTCTGCGGCACCCCTCTCCGCGTCGCCACTCCCTCTGCGGCTACCCCCTCCGCGGCTACCCCCTCCGTGGCCCCTCTGCGGCTACCCCCTCTGCGGCTACCCCCTCCGCGGCCCCTCTGCGGCACCCCTCTCCGCGTCGCCACCCCCTCTGCGGCTACCCCCTCCGCGGCTACCCCCTCCGCGGCCCCTCTGCGGCTACCCCCTCTGCGGCTACCCCCTCCGCGGCCCCTCTGCGGCACCCCTCTCCGCGTCGCCACCCTCTCTGCGGCTACCCCCTCCGTGGCTACCCCCTCCGCGGCCCCTCTGCGGCTACCCCCTCTGTGGCTACCCCCTCCGCGGCCCCTCTGCGGCACCCCTCTCCGCGTCGCCACCCCCTCTGCGGCTACCCCCTCCGCGGCCCCTCTGCGGCTACCCCCTCTGCGGCTACCCCCTCCGTGGCCCATCTTGCTTCTTAACAGGTTCTGAATTTCCCTAAAAAGGTATGCCTCGAGTGCCTATATCTGTGCTTCGATTTTCATGTTGATGGCATAATGTGTGCATGTCATGGCCATAATGTGTGCTGGTTCTCATACCATATTGTTGCCAATTTGTAGTTAGACTTGTTGGCATTGTGTTATACATGTTGTTGCTAAAATATGTGCTGGATCACCACCTTGTTCGCATCATGTTGCCCATTGATTGTGCTGGTTATTTTACTCTTGCCATCTTGTTGGCGTGCAGGTTGTAACCCTGTTGAGCATAATTGTGTGCTGATGCGTATCACCCTATTGCCATATTTAAGTGATGTTTGGGTGTTGGTTGTCACCTTGTTGCCAGCATATGTGATGTTTCTGTGTATGAGGCCTATTCCCTGTTGCCATTTTATGAGATGTGTGTGTATGCAGCCTATCCCCTGTAGCTTCATATATGGTAAACATATGGACGATGATGACGATTGCCATAGGTATTTGATGGATTGGCATGTATTTAGAAATCACTGCACCCCCATACCAATTGGCAATCAATTGAGTCAAATTTTTTTTAAAAAAAATTATAAACAATCGGGTGATAGGCATTATACACACGAACAACACATAATTGCAACAGGGTGACAACCAGCACACATTATGGCAACAACCTCACAACAGGGTCTCCACCAGCACAAAAAGTGGGCATACATATATTACCGAAAAATTGTCTTTGTTGGAAATATGCGAACATTAAGGACGATGATGACGATTGCCATAAGTATCTGATGGACGGCTACTGGCATTAAAAATCCAATGCAACCCCATACTATGTGGCAATCAATTGAGTCCAATACGCAATTACAATTTCCTTATATTTCTACTTTACTTATTGGTATCATTATGCCTTCAAATACATCATATAACTCATATTACATATGCGTCCCTTCAAGAAACACACCAAGCATCAAGCAAGAAAAAGTGTGGCTTTCGACCCACTATCTAATTTCGTAGGCTCTCAGGAGGGTCCTTCTGGGCAGCGTGTCCAACCGCTGACCCGAACCCATAATTGGACTGAGAATATGGACGCGATATTCATGTCTTTGCTCACTGAAGAGCATACACTAGGAAACTACGTGAATGGGTCGTTCACTACTGTAGCGTGGGTTCGAATCATAGCGGCATTCAATGCTAGGACCAATTTACAACTCACCAAGGAGCAATTTAAAAATCGGCTAAAAGTTTTAAAACGGTCATTCAGTCTTTATAACTATTTAGCCAACAAGAGTGGATGGGGTTGGGATTGTATCCACAATATCCCGACACCTGGTGATCCAACCGACTGGGATGCTGTGATAGCGGTATTGACCCTATCTTGTAAATCATAAAATTTATATATCACAATTGTTTCACGTAATATATGAATAATTGACATTATACATATATTATTCCTATTCAACAGGAAAATCCATCATATGCAAGATGTCGAGATAGGCCATTTCCGCCATATAAGGATCTGGAATTCTTGACAGAAAAAACCATGGCCACTGGTCGATATGGATTTGCATCCAGTATGCCTGCAGCCCAAACTGTTGAGAGTTCATCCTCATCGTCCCCTGGTGAGGATGATACAAATCTTGGAATAAGAATGTCGGGTTTTAATATCTCACAAAATCCATTTGAAGCAGGTGCTTCTGCAGCGCCTCAATATGCAAATATAGGGGCGACACAAACCTCCGACTACCCATCTTCAACTCCTGACATCCCCAATGTCGGAGGTACTGCAAGCGGGAGCGGGCATAGCTCAGGAAGCAAACGACCACGCTCTCCACCACCTACAAACCCTCAACCCAAACCTACCGCGTCCTCTGGGGGACGCCGCCGCAAACCAGATGCCAGTATTAGTGTATTATCTGAACTTGTTGATCTAGGCAAGCAAAAACTTGAACTGGCACGTGAAATGTATCAATATGAAAATGACTGCAAAAGTAGTATTCCAACAATTTCCATTTGCATGAGCCGAGTCTATGCGATGCCAGGCATGACTACAGAAAAAGCACTGTATGTAAGGGAAGCACTCAAAGATCTTAATAATCGTGAACTGTTTATGACAATGAACGACGAGATGGCAATAGCGTGGGTTGAGCGTCAAGTGTCAATGCAATCGTCTGTATATAGGCCATTTTTTCCTGGACACTAGTTTTTGTTTTTAATGTGTATGACTTTGTTTGAATGCTGTTAGATTTACTTTTGAATCATCATGTAATATGCTCATAAGACATTTCAATTATGTTTGAATGCTGTTAGATGTACTCTTTAATCATCGACTATATTAACAAGCATGCTTGAATTACTGTTATATTACAACGTCATATGTTGCGCTTGTCAATATTGAATATATATTGTACTTACAGCATTAATGGGTGATCCGAATCATGGTCATGTGTTTTCCTCCAAAATCAATACCATAATAAGGGAGCTTTTAGATGATGATGACGACTATTGGGATGAGGTATTAGCGATGTTGGTTGAGCAAGGTTACTTTACATCTACCCATACTGTCGACAAGCAACCGTGTCGAACCCGCCCATTCACAGGGCACCAGGTGATATGTGATATATTGAATGGTCATCCTGACCGTGGGTACGACCAGTTTTGAATGCGAACAACGACTTTCATCGCACTTCGCGATGAGCTAGTCCAAAAGGGATTGTTACAAAACACACGCCATATGACAATTGAGGAACAGTTGGGAATTTTTATGTTTTGTGTTGGACATGGGGTGGCTAATAGGGTAATCGCTGAAACATTTCAACATTCGGGTGAAACTATCAGTCGACATTTCAACAATGTGCTTCGGGCGATTGTGACGTTGAAAGACGATTACATAACATTTCCGGCGAATAATGTGTCGGCGCATGCCCGGATTAGAGATAATGTCAATTTTCACCCATTCAAGGTATGTATGCTTTTATATTTTTTAGTTCACTTATTTATATGTCACCAGTGTTCATTATAATAATTGCCTGCATGTTGTTTCATGTTTATTGCCAGAATGCAATTGGTGCAATAGATGGGACACATCTTCCGGTGGTTGTCAGCAAGAGCAAGCAACCGAGATTCCGGAATCGCAAAGGATTTACTTCGCAAAACATGATGGCTGCAGTATCCTTTGACCACAACTTTCTATTTGTCTGCACTGGTTGGGAGGGATCTGCAGCTGACATGAGAGTACTCCGATGGGCATGCGAAACTGGAGGATTCACTGTGCCTGAAGGTATATTGTACAAAGAAATTTTTATTTTGCATTTCTTTATTGATGGGGAATATAGATTTTAACATTGTAAATGTTGTGTAAAATTTATAGGCAAATATTATTTGGTAGATTCTGGCTATGCAAATACACACAGATTTCTTGCACCATATCGGGAGGAGCGTTACCATATTAGCCAATTTGAGGGAAGCACACGAGGTCGCACTCATCGAAGTCCGCGCGACCTATATAATCATCGACATGCACAGTTGAGAAATGTGGAGGAGAAAACATTCGGTATTTTAAAAAAACGGTTCAAGATCTTGACTGTTGCAACACCCTTTCCATATAAAGTCCAATGCCAGATTGCGATGGCATGTTGTGTTATACATAATTTTATTCGACGACACTCCGGTGCGAATGCCATATTTAACGATGTGATAGAGGAAGAACCAAATGTAGAATTAGATGTCGAGGAAACGGTTCATAGTGTTGGTACTACTGAGTCACACAGAGGCGACGCGTTGCGCAAATTTATAACAGACGAGTTATGGAATAATCGCAGTTAGTTATATATTTGATTGCAATGTAAGAAATGTGTAATATATGTGATTGTATGATTACAATGTGATTGTAAAGTTATGTATGAACTGCATTATGTAAAGGACTCTTCTTATATGTGTATTGAACTGAATTATGATTACAATGGGATTGTATGTAAAGGACTTTTTCTTATGTGTAATGAACTGAATTATCATTACAATGTGATTGTATGTAATGGACTTTTCTGATGTGTATTGAACTGAAATATGATTACAATGGGATTGTATGTAAATGAGTTATTATTTTCTGATCTTTATGACCATAATGGACTGAATTGTATGTGATTGAATCTGCTAATTATTATGTTGGCCCTATAAATGGGGCGATATTAAAAAAGTATAAAAATATTTAAAAATATTTAAGAATGATACAAAATTTTAAAAGGAAAAAATTAAAATTTGCTTATCTTTTGATTAATGGTTTTAAAATGATAAACAATCAAACATTTTAAATATTTTAATATATAATTTTCTATAATTTTTAAGTACTTTTATTTATTTATTATATATTTTTAAATATTTTTTACAAATTTAAATAATATTTTAAATTTATTATTAGGTTGATTAATATAATAAATTATTTTATTTATAAATTATATCATAAAGGGCAAAATAGTCAATACACAAATTTATCACTTATCAATTCTTCTTATTCCTCTATACTCAACCAAACACAATTTTTTCCTATTGATGTTATTCTCCTTATTCCTATATAATTTACGAAACACAATTTTCTTTAATCCCGGTATAACTCATAAAACCAACCAAACGCAAATTTACACCAATTCCTGCTAATACCAGAATCTATACCTATCCCCGGTATAACAAAATTTTCCTATTCCCCTTACCAAACGCTACCTAAAGGTATAGTCTTAAAAAAAAATGTATATTTTATATTTTATTTATTTCAGAATGGAGTGAATTTTATTAATTATTTAAAAATAATTAGTAAAAAAATTTTCATCTTGGAATGAGTGGGATATACATTGTACACTCTAAATGCATGGTGTATACGGATAGAGCAATACTCTCCGTACATTCGAAATCGGGTATACGATGTACACCCCATCTATTCTGGAATGGAAACTTTTTTACTGATCATTTCGAAATAACTAATAAAATTTATCTCATTTCAGACTGGATAGAGTATAAAATATATATACATCCGAAATCGGATGTTCAAGAAGCATTTTTCCATTATAAAAGGTTAAATATGTATATGGATCCTTCAATGTATAATCTATTTTCAAGTTGTCTCATCGTATATATATTAGTGTAGTGACCCGCGTGATAAAGCGAGCAAATATTATTATAGCTAAATTTATATTCAATCTATCACAATAATATAAACAAATTGTTCTAAGATCTCGTATATATATAGTAGAGCTTATATGCTTTTAAAAATACGAGCCCATCAATGCTTGCGAATCTTTTACCATTAGATTTATATTAAGATTTGTGCTTTTTACTTTATCTTTCTCTTTTTTTAGTTAACTTTACAAAAATACAAATCTCAATACAATTCTAATAGAAAAAAATTCACAAGTATGGATAAACTTATACTTTTAAAAACATATAAGCTATATAATATATATATATATATATATATATATATATATATATATATATATATATATATATATATATATATATATATATATAATTTATTTATCTCTTGTGACCTCATTTTGAAATTAAGTGATAACATTTATATTGTGAATGTATGACACACAAAATTTTATTTTTATATATTATCAGTGTGTAATAGTCAGTAAATTTTTATTTGGATAATATATATATTTTAAAGGTCTTATATAATATTATTAACACATTAACAACTTAGAGACTCAATATTTCATAATTAATATGCAATACATTTTAATTTCAAAATTAATCATGCAAGTAGTAGAACTTTAGAGACAATTTTATAATATTCAGCTAAGTTTATTTCAAAAATAAACGAAACGGGTAGCATGCTATCTTTCTCTCTAAAAAAAAAAAAAGTCAGAAAACTTAAAAATAACGTAAAGGTGCTCGTAGATTGGATCGTATCTAGATAGTTAATGTACTGTATCCGTGTATATATATATATATATATATAGTCAGAAAACTTAAAAATAACGTAAAGGTGCTCGTAGATTGGATCGTATCTAGATAGTTAATGTACTGTATCCGTGTATATATATATATATATATATATATATATATATATATATATATATATATATATATATATATATATATATATATATATATATATATATATATATATGTCACGTCCCGAGTTTTGGAAAGCAGGCTAAATTTTTTTTTTTTTTTTTGAAATCAGAGTTTAAATAATTTCAGGCGTGAACAGATCGCCACATGTATAGTAAATTCCTTGTCCAAATGGGACAGAGCCTTTCCTATACATGCACGGCTAAGCACTTACAGTCAATACCAGAGTAGTCTAAACTACGCATACAACAATAGTCATTTTACAATATTTTAAACAAAATGCAGAAGATAAAATATACTGGTGACATAAGGGTCGGTACTATCGCAACAGCCTCACCAACGTGTCCCGACATCCCAGCACCCGACCGACCTAAAAAATGGTCACCCAGGGGGTGTGAGATACACTATACATGTATCCCAGTGGGCACAACGAGCCGAGAAATAGCTAATCGTACCTACTGGATACAATAATCTGCGGATAGTAGATAAATCCATAGGTAAAGCTGAAATAGACAGGAAATCAAGCATAAAGGAGCTGCAGATAATAAATGCTGGAAATCAGGATATAACTGTGCAGATATGGGTATAGAAATAAACAGCAGAACATGCTAGAATATCGAAATATCAGCTATGCATCAACAAAGGAACAGCAAGTACTAACCGATGCCACTATTGGTCATGAGGACCTCAGGCGAAGATATCTATGCAGAGCCAACCACAATCATACTGGATTCCACCTAGCAGAGCTGAACAGCAACCCCGTACTATTGATATAGCCGAGAGGATCCTCGTACCTAAAGGTACAGCCGAGAGTTTCCTCATATCGGTACAGCCAAGGGGCTCCCCGTACCCAGTGATACAGCAAGAGGGGCTAGCTCACGGGTCCACCAGACCCTTTACCGGTAAAGAACGCAATGTGGGGGATCAATCCCACAGCGTACGCGAACGAACAGCAGGTGCACAATCATCACAATGCGAATGCTAAATCTCACGGTCCACAGACCGGGTAATCGGCAATATACCGGAAACCCCCACAGGGATGCAAATGTCTATATATCAATCATATATCATGCAGTCTGGAATATAAGGAATATGCATCTCTGAATAAAAGCAATTATAATGTAGTGATCGAGCAAGCATGATATAAATGTCCAAATATGAGCTAATGAACTGTCATCTAACTAATGACCAATCAAGCAGGTATATGTCCAGTTATATGCGAAGGATACTAGATCAACAGAATAAAGCTCATAAACATAATCTGGGCTAAATAGAAGAACAGGTGTCCGACTGGACTAAAGCAAACAGAGGGCCGAAAGATAAAGCCCGGACCGAAGATAACCCACCTGAGTGTAGGCGGTCCAACAGAAGGCTCGTGGGCCGGAGTCAGACTGCAAGAACCTGAATCATGAAATACTGATCAGGGACGGACTCACACATCTAAAAACTGTTCTTTTACATCGAAGTACGCAAAACTCGCGCCGAAAGCCGTTAAACCGACAATTTTGCCGATTCTCGGACCGATAACCAATTTTCGCTCAACAGGAGCCGTTGGATCCCTAACGAAAAGCTTAGGAATCATGTACACACTGCCCTAGACAGCACGCATTGCTACAATTGCATTTTGACCCCTAGGGTTTCCAGAAATCGCCCTTTTTATAGCTTTTTGAGAGCGGTTTTCGCTCGTTCTCTTTATCGGGACATTATTTTTATGAACTGTCACTTCCAGTAGGTGACATTCGACTTGCTGAACACCGTGCTCACCCATTTGCAGCAGCACGGAACCCGAGGAAAACTTCGAGCCATAACATCCTTTACTAACATAGCCTATACGCATTTTCGTTTCTCCGGCTCATCAAAACCTAAAATAAACGCGAGCATCGCGTTCAGTGACCCCAAATTAGCCAAGAGCTCACTTTTGCGGCTTCGCACACAACCCAAAACTAAACCTGGGCCAAACATTACACTTAGAGGTTGAATACACTATAACTCTGCATTTTATAAGTGCCTACTGCAAACTAACTTGATCGTCATGCTCAGGGTACCTCAGGAACACAGGGGCTTGCCCTATTTGCAGCCCAGATCTTCTGGATCATCCAGATCCAAAGCCTAGCTTTCTAACAATTTACACAATGCTCCAAACACAATTCCACACGGATCAACTTTGATCTGTAGTGAGCATCAAGCTCAGGGGACTATTTGGAGCAACTTTCATTTTATAGTCGAAGCCAAAATCCATCTTTTTTTCTCTGTGGCATTTTATCAAACATTTAGTGTGCATCCTTCACAAACAGGTACCCAACCCAAAACCCGAGTTGGTTCTCAGCCAACACTGCACCTGGGCCCTTCTAACTTGGAAGGAAAACAAGAATACGGGGTTTAGAGGTCACCTGGGTGTCCCGCCGGCGACCGGAGGCGACGGCGACGGCCGGCGGTGGAGCTCGGGTTAACCTGGGTCATTTTCCCATCGCGCGGAGCCCCGGCGATCGCCGGCGGCGAAGCTCGGCCAAGCTCGAGAGAGCTTTAATGGTGGATTTTGATCCGGTGCACTAGAGGCCCTCCAACTTGGACCAGATGAGTCCTCTCGGCTCCCCGATGCTTCCTGTGGTGGTGGCCGGCGGCGCGGGTGCACGGCGGCGCCGGACAACGAAGCTCGGCCGCGGTGCAAAATTGCCCAGTTCTAGGGCAAGCTTGATCTTCGCGGATCCTCAACCGATCATCACCAGACTTGGTGGAGAGGTTGCAGTCGATGAGGAGGAGAGGATCAACGGTCTTGATCGGAATTTAAACGGCCGAAAAAAACCCTCGCCATAGATTGGCCGAGTATCCACTTCCGGCAAGAAGTCGCTCCCGCCGGCGATGGGGTCGACGGCGGCGGCTCAGGCTCGCCGGAAAACTTGGAGAAGAAGGTGATGGCCGCCGCGGCGGTCGGCGTCGGAGCAACCTTGGCTCGGTGTCATCTTTACAGAGGCGCTCTCAGAGAAGGTTTAGAGCATTCCAAACCTTGCAGATTGCAACCCTCGCCAACAACCACCCAACCCGAAGTGGATCTCACTTTCTTGGACAACTCCGGCGACGGGGGCGGCGGCGGCCGGTGCGCTACCTCCGAGGATTGCGGCAGAGGGAGTGTAGTCGGTTGAAGCTGCGGCTGGGTTGGGGCTACGGGGTTAAGGGTTTAAGAAACCCTAGCCCGAGTTGATTTAAATAGTGCATGTTGCACAATTGCCATTTCACCCCATAAACCTTGCTATTTTGAGCCCGGTCCTTCACAGTAGCTAAATTTCACACTTAGGTCCCTCACCACACAGCCGCACGCAATTCGGAGCATAAAATATAGGGGTCTGTGTGCAAAATATGGCATTTTTTGTTGTTTTTCATGTTTTTCGAGGCATTTTAGTCGTCAAATCGAAAAATGGACTTCGCTACGACGTCCGGCTCGACGAAACCTATCAGGTAGCAATTTTTGTTTTTCGAGAAAATGCCGGGATAAATTCTCGGTCCATCAATACTGTACAGAAATATAGTTTATCACGCTTTTCGAGACTCTAGGGCCGTCAAACGGAAATTCCGTCAGCGCCATTGCGTTCAGATTGTCGAAACCAATCAAAACGACTACCTGGATTGCTATGACCGGAGTCCAGACAGCGAATTGGCTAACGTTGGCACTACGGGACTTTAGAAATAGGGGTTACTATTCACCCACTGTTCACAGCACTATTCACTTAAGTCGCGGGTCCCGCTCGCTTCTTCGCTGATTTCAGGAAGATCCGACCGTCGGATATGAATTTGATCTATATCATTTTCGATCAGTTCGACGAGACGGTCGCACTGGTCATCTCGGATTTTCGAGATTTGGCTCGGATTTGAAAGGCAATATTTCTGTCTCGTAAACTGTGCAATTTACACAGTAGCAAAAGGTCAATTGCGCTATTTGTGCTCTTTCTAATTCTGAGTCATCTTGACTCCATTCTTTTCTTTCATTTATTTCGAATTTAAATTTCACGAATCTAACAATATATATATATATATAAAATTGAGCTTCTATGTTTTTAAAAGTACCAAGTCATTGGTGCTTGTAGATTTTTTGCCCTTGAATAAAAAGATGTCTGGTTAGGATAATAATGGGGCTCTTGGGATAAGTGAGTGGTTGGTGGAATAGAATGATCTAAGGAATAAAATTAGTCAAAGGGGTAAATTAATCTAACAGTAGAAAACTTACAAATACCAATTGCTTGGTGATTGTACAAAAATAGTAGCCTGACTCTATCTCTCTCTCTCTCTCTCTCTCTCTCTCTCTCTCTCTCTCTCTCCTCTCTCTCTCTCTCTCTCTCTCTATATATATATATATATATATATATATATATATATATATATATATATATATATATATATATATATATATATATATATATAATTAAGTTTCTATGCTTTTAAAAGTGTAAGTCATTGGTGCTGATAGGTTTTAGTTCTTGGATGAAAAAATATGTGGTTAGGATGCTAGTGGGTCCCTTGGATTAAATGAATGGTCGGTGAAATAGAATTATTTAAGAGATAAAATTAATCAAAGGGGTAGATCTGACGACAGAAAACTTACAAGCACCAATTGCTTGGTACTTGTATAAGCATAGTAGCCGGACTCTATATATAAAATTGTGCTCCTATGTTTTTAAAAGTACTAAGTCATTGGTGCTTGTAGATTTTTAGTCCTTGGATAGAAAGATATGTGGTTTAGGATGATAGTGGGCATCTTGGGTTAAGCGAGTGGTTAGTGAAATAGAATGATCTAAGAGATGAAATTAGTCAAAGG
Organism: Tillandsia leiboldiana; assembly: GCA_029204045.2. NCBI lineage: Eukaryota > Viridiplantae > Streptophyta > Magnoliopsida > Poales > Bromeliaceae > Tillandsia > Tillandsia leiboldiana. The sequence continues at coordinate 45,048,938 of CM055067.1, read as the reverse complement.
GTAGATCTAACGGTAGAAAACTTACAAGCACCAATTGCTTGGTGCTTGTACAAATATAGTAGCCAAACTCTATATATATATATATATATATATATATATATATATATATATATATATAGTCCGGCTACTGTGCTTGTACAAGCACCAAGCAATTGGTGCTTGTAAGTTTTCTACCGTTAGATTTAATCTTTTGATTAATTCTACCCCTTAGATCATACTATTTCACTAATCATTCACTAAACTCAAGGGCCCACCATTATCCTAACCACACATTCCTACATCTAATAGGAGCTCAATTATATATATATATATATATATATATATATATATATATATATATATATATATATATATATATATATATATATATATATATATATATATATATATATATATATATATATATATCCTATCAATTCAACTTTGGACCGAGTCCGAGATACTTTTATTAATATATCCATCTAGACTATTTTAGCAGGTCAAAATTATGATTATTGGTATATTATCCGTTTAAAATCGAATACGAGCATGGCTAAAGTTGAATATGGGTATAAAATCTCCGAATTCATATCCGAAAGTTTAATGAATAATTTTTTTTATTTATATACTATTTAATTTTATAGAGTCCGAAATATTAGAAATTTTGGACAACTTTAATAACTTGAGAAATACTATATAAACACTCTAGAGAAAAATTCTATCTGTACACTCTAATATGGAGTGTATATTTTATTCCTAAATAATGTAAAGTTAGGATAATTAATCAGGATTTTGTTTTTTAAAAAAAGTTAAATGATATTCCCACACTTTATTTTTTTTATTTTCCTCCACTTATCTCTTTCCCAATCATATTCTCTCTCTCTAGGTATCTCTCGCGCTCCCTCTCTCTCTCTCTCTCGCTTCCTCTTTATTCAGAAAGAGTCCCGCAGCGAATTTCTCCAGCAACCAAAAGTCGCGTGCGGGCTATTACGCCTGTTGTCACCATCGACCTCGCCTCTTGCAGCCGATTCCTCCTCCTATGGCCAAAAGCCGCGTGCGGGCTATTCCACCTGTTGCCGACGTCAACCTCGACTTCTACTGCCCACTCCTTCTCCTGCCACCGTTGATCTTGTATATACGGCGAGAGTGAGTATTTTCCTCTACTTCATTCTAGTTGTACTACTATATACTACGAGTGTATAGTTGCAAGATTTACATATTCCACATTCAAATATAATTATTTTGATAGCTCGAACAAATCTAAATTTAAATATAAATCCTAAAATCCTAAGCCATAAACAACACATAAGATTATGCCTTAAAAACTAAGTTTTAAGCTTTGCAATTAATACATGTTGCACATTCATATATACAACTTAAATACTTCATAGCACTAAAAACTAAACTTTAAATTTGTTTAGGCTTTAAGGTTTATGGTAGGGTTACATTCTAATTAATATATATTTCATATTGAACAAAATTATAATTTTCAAACTGTATAACAATATACTACTATATAACTAATTAAAAAATTAAGCTCAAACTGTATAACTAATTAAAAACTAAGCTCTAATAACTACATAATATTGTACTACTATATTACAAACTGAGCTCTTCGTACTCAACTGATCTCATAGCACTAAACTATGTTTGCAATGAATGCATGAACACCATTTAAACGAATACAATTAAATCACATGCATTATCTATAAAGCGTAGCTATGTGCATATGTGTGTGACAGTGATAAAATGTTACCAATATCTAAACTCTATCAATATATATATTATATATTATATAAATACAATCAAAATAGTATATACCAGTTCAATAGAGTAAATCTGAAGCTGCCTGGTTACAAAAACAAAGGGGCGACGAAAACGAATACGACGATAGTGTGGAAACCCTAAATATCACAAAATTAATAGTTAAATTTATCAAAAACAAACAAATTTTCAGAAAGATTACAAGTTTACAACCACAGATGGTTGTGGACATGATATTTCTCTAATACAAAAAATAGTTAAGGGGTTAGCAAGAGAACACCATAGTAGAGGGAGTATCCAAACATTTATACAAAACTATTTTAAAATAATAATAATAAAAAAATAGCATCACCGCGCGCAAGAGCGCTCCGCGAAACAGTACAAAAACGCTCTCATCGTCACCATTTTGTCTCTCTCAGCATCAGATTTCGTTGTTGCGACGAAGAGGAGATAAGGAGAGAGAGAGCGATGAGGAGGTCCCCGGGAATGGGCGGAGAGAGCGTGCTCAAGGCGGCGATCTCGGTGTCGGCGGCGGCGGCGAGGCCGACGTCGGCTAGGGTTTCGCGAGCGGCGCACGTGCCGCCGCCCTCGTCATCGTCGTCCACCTCGTCTCCGGCGTCCCCGACCCCGCCGCCGACGTTCTCCGCCGCCGCTGGCTGCGGCGGGGCGGCGGCGGCGGTGGCGGCGGGGCGGAGCCCCTGCGCCTTATACGAGAGCGAGGGGGAGGAGTGGGAGCACGTCGATGGAGTAGAAGCGGAAGAGGAGGCGGAGAGTGAGTTAGGGTTTCTAGGGTTTCCGGAACGGTTGGTGTTCGGGAGGGTTCCGACCACGGAGGAGGCGGAGGAGGCCGTCTCCGCTCTTCAACAGTAATCTCTTCAAAATATCAACTCTTTTTTTTTTCCTATTTTTTCGAACTTGTTATTTAAACCATATAATGAATTAAAATACATCATCACAAGAAAAATATCTCATCTCATGCACTGTGATTCATTAGCCCTTATATATATATATATATATATATATATATATATATATATATATATATATATATATATATATATTTTCTCTTTTTTAAATTTGCTTATACTAATGTTACTATTTTAATACAAATTTCTTTTTTCTTTGAAAGTACAAGCTGGTATGAAAAGATTCAAACCTATGACCTCAGAAAGGACAACAGAAATAACAACCACAAAATTATGCTGAGAAGTACCGAGTGAGAAATTGATGTCTGCACCTGGTGCATCTCTACATCTTCTGCACCAAAACCGTCTATTCATCCCATCTATTTATAATCTCATCTTTCAATTTTTGGTAAAATCTTACCAAACTTATTTAAACAATAGACCATTTTGAATTAGCCGTCCAACCTTCAATACAGTCAAAGTACTAATAACTCATACACATCATATAAATTGAAATGTTGTATAGTAAAATTAAAATTTTGATTTAAAATGGTCGATAGTTCTGATAAGTTCTGCACATTTTAATCTTAATTTTTAGATAGACAAAAGAGTGTAACTAGTCGCAGGCTGCGATTTATACACATGATTGGATGAAGATCTGATGGACGGTAGTGATCAAGTACGGTGCACTGGATGTCTGGACGTACTGAGTGCCTTGCAGCAATTTTAACTAATATGCCATTCTAAGATTTTTTGTTTTCTCAATTTAATAAAGCTTCTGTTTTTTATGTATTTTCTTTTCTTTCTTTCTTTGTTATTTTTTTCTGCACAGCGAATTTGAAATATTTGTGCATCTCAGCAGTATGATACTTTGCCGTAGAATTTTGATTAACAGGAAGAGAGGGGGATCTGTAGGCCTTTCCATGTGTTGTTTCCCTTTTCATATAATTGAAAGCTTACATTGGATCCAACTATGGGAATTTTATTCTCCTCTTGTTAGTTGATCACAAGAGAAAGGTTCTTTTCTTAATATGAAGTTTCATGTAAATACTATCGACTTTACGTTGTTCCAATTTGCATAACTTAGTGTCTGTTCGTCCAAGGAGCTTTTCCCACAGCTTCTCACTGTAGTGAAGCAAATGCTTCAAATCAGAGATTCTTCCGACCTTTTTTATTCGCTAAATATTTGGCTGGGAAGCTTCTACATTTTTCAGTAGAGAAGTTGTTATTGAAGCCAGGCCAAACTAACGACTTAACATTTTCTTGCTGACGTAAGTTAATTTATCATTGTTCTTGTTGATGAAAGGTTTTCTCCCTCTGACTTGCTTGCTGTTGCTTTTGTACTTGTAGGACATTCGTACCAGTAATGTTTTCTCAGGTCGGGGAAGAAGGATATGCCTCTAATTTGGAACAACTTGCAGTTGATAAGGAAGTGATTCCTGCGGCTAAATCTGGAGGTTCGCCAGATGAGTTTTCGACAGAATCACAATCTGATTGGATTGAGCCTACGATGAATCTCTATACATCAAGCACTTCTCTGTCGAGAGAGCGTGAGAAAGTTTACGACGCATTTCGCTTGTTGCAGATAAATCCTTCTGTTCAGGTGACCTGGAAGCTTATTTTATCATTCACATAACATGCTTTTGTTTCAACTTTTTCAACATTTTGTGCTCTGAGTTGCTTCTGTCAATTCCCGCTCTTTTTTTTTTTTCTGTAGTAGTCCATGATTTCATAATGAAGAGAAAACACTACCAGGCTATGATTGTCTTTGAATTTCTCTTCTTACTCGAACAATTCATCACTTTGCCATTTTTTTCCAAAATAGTTTGTCAAACAGAATAAATCTATTCAATCTTGCTCTTTGGCTTTTGTATGCTTTAGAGGATTCAGTGTTTTTTTTGAGTTAAAAAAAAAAACATTTAGTTAAAAAAAAAAACATTTCTTTCTCATCTTGGCTATTCCATGTCACCTGGGTTCCACTATTGTAATCTGCAATTAAGAAGGTAACTTTTCTATCTGTTGATACAATCTATAGCTTTCGTGAAAACCCCTATGTCGTCAGATCCTGTTTCAGCCAAGATTGCATTACAATTAACAGGAAGGGGCTAGCTGATTTTATTCTTGTTGCGGTTGAGAGTAGGCAATCAAATCATGCATTAAAATTCTCTCTATTATATAGAAAATGGTTGTTTCACTGTCATCTGATAAAGCTGTGTGGGATGCTGTCATGAAGAACGATGCAGTGCAGGAATTCAAGAAATCTTTCTGCGAAGGTGAGTTCAAAATCTTTTCAGAGAATAAATTTTAGAATTGACAAAAAATTTGGACCTTGTATGATCATGTTCTTCTTAAACAGTAATAATAGTAAAATACATGGTTTGGATGTACTGTGGTTAGGCAAAATAAGAAAAAAGAATCCAGTTGATTGATCGATCATTTCTTTCTCAAATTCCATTAAAACTTATCTAAGTAATACTCCTCTTTCTTGATTCCTTTTCTCAAAAGGGAGAAATCCTTTAATCCTCAAATTTTATTAGTCATATCTGTTATCTTTTACATAATATCCATAAAAGAAATTCCGAGTGCCGTTAAATATCAAATGATTAGGCACTAAAAATATTTTTTTTTGAGTTTAGGTACCCATTCAAAATGCTCTATAGTTCAGGTAGTATCTATAGCTTTTATCTTAGTTAATTTCCTTACTCTTTTACAATGACCTTTTTTTTGATGTACTTTTAGATACAGATGGAGACTATGACACCCAGAGTTCCGACGAAAATCCTGCCAGATCAGATGGAACAGATGGAATCCTAGGAATGATCTTCGGTCACACGAAAGCTAAAATACTGAAATTTATTGACAAAATCGGAATGCTTTTTAATAAGCTCATTCACTCACAAGAGAAGCCTCAGAATAGCACTTTCATCGACAACGCCCTAAGGTCCTCTTTTATGCTTACTGTTATAGTTTTCCTCATCGTCGTTGCTACTCGTGTTGAAAAATCTTAGCTCAATGGATAATTTGCCGACATAACTGCTTCCTGAAGTGTTTAATTATTTTGTAGTAGTGAAGGAATATGAATAGCATCTTATGCCAAATACTGAATGAGACTTTCACTCTTTTTTTTTTTTTTCTTTTTTTAAGGAAAAGGTAGGGACTACTGAAAAGCTCTTTTCACCAACCTGGTTGCTTGGGATTAGCTTTTGTTTTCATATTTGCTTTTGGTTTGTGCAATTACTTTGAGTTTGTATCATGGTTTGGATCATAAATAGTTGTTCATTCTTTGGTATTTTTGTGGTATTTTTGTCGGTTAGCGGAGGAGTAAGTGGAAGAAAACAAATAAACAAAACTATCGAGTAATGCATGTTAAAAATATTTTTGATCTCATTTTTTATAAGATCGATCTTTTAGATAATAACGTATTAAAGCTAATTCTAAATATCTTCATTCTATGGGATGAGATTATTTACTGGGTTGAATTTTTATATTATGTTATAATATGTTAAATCTGCTATTCTATCTCACATGAATATTCCACTATTGATCTTATTGTCCTTTTTTTACTTTAAACATTAATTTCATCTAATTTGCTATATCAACAGAATGAATTATTATTATTATTATTATTATTATTATTATTATTATTATTATTATTTTCATTTATGGTTTATTAGCTTGCAATGCATATTAGTCATGTAATGAATAATAACTTTTAATAATTGCCAGCAATTTATCCTTCTCAATATGTTTGTCAGATTTTCAGTAAATTTTAATATATTTGATAGGGTTTAATCAGGAATTTTAGTATCCATCGGTATGATCCGTATCTATCGGATCGTATCATGCGAATAAAATATTGGCACGATTTACCCCTGTATCGATATTTCAGCTTTTTTTTTTTTTTTTTTTTTTTTTTTTTTTTTTAAGTATTTTTTTAATAAAATTTAAAATATTTGATAAAAATATATAATAAGTAATTAAAAAAATTTATTGCTAAATAAAATAAATATTTTATATTATTATGTGTTGTCATATATATATATATATATATATATATATATATATATATATATATATATATATATATATATATATATATATATATATATGGAAAATGCTATGTGTACACCCGTAAGGGGTGTACATCTCACACCCCCACCCATCTAAGGGTGGGGGTGTGATGATGGGTCACTTGATGTGACCCGTAAAAAATATCGCCACCATTAAAATGGTGGAGATGTATGATGTACACCCCTTCGGGGTGTACATGTAGCATTGCTCTATATATATATATATATATATATATATATATATATATATATATATGGGGCAATTTCCTACGTACTACTAAAAATTTTCCTGTTTTCAGATTTATCTCTTTTAGAATGCTAATATTAAAACTACTCTTCTTACGTTCCAACTTCTTTCCAAAATATTCCTAAAGTTAAACTCTGTTAGTGTACCGTTTGGAACTGCCGTTATCTGTGTGTAATTACTATTTTGCCCTTTCAAATATACCCTAAACCCTGAAACCCTAAATCCCTAAACCCTAAAACCCTAAACCTTAAATCCTAAATCCTAAACCCTAAAACCCTAAACCCTAAACCCTAAAACCCTAAAAAATCCTAAACCCTAAACTCTAAAATCTTAAACCCTAAACCCTAGAACCCTAAAAAATCCTAAACCCTAAACCCTAAAACCCTAAACCATAAACCCTAAAATCCAAAAAAACCCTAAATCCTAAACCCGGGCAAAATAGGTATATCTGATAGTTTTCAACTCCGATTATTATTTAACTCTAGTTTAACCCTAGTTAACTTAACAAAGGGAAACGGTAGGGGTATTTTTAATAACGGTGGAACGTATGAAGGGTATATTGGAAAGAAAAAAATAAGAGGGGTAAATCAGATATTTCTTCATATTTCAGGGTTACACAGACAATTATCCTTTTATATATATATATATATATATATATATATATATATATATATATAATTTTTTTTTTTTGATGATCGATTTTTATCGATATCGCTCGATACATATCATACCGCGTCGACATGCTTTCGACAAGATTCATACATTTAAATTCTTAAGTTTAATGGAGCTTGTCATCATGACATAGTATTCCATAATAGAAAAGCCCTAGGAGAAATGATGTCTACATTGCTTTACCTAAAATACAAAAAACATTATTTGTCCCTTTCTCCATTATGCTGCTAATATTTTGCTAATCTATGCCTAGTTTATTACACCCTTGATTTGCATGACATCCATAATACGTGAGAAAAGACAAAGAGCAACATTATTGAGAATCCAATGAATAGGGAGTTCTATCCAATAATGAAAGCTTCTGTTCTCTTCCAGATAAAAAAAAAAAAAAAAAAAAAAAAAAAAAAAAAAAAAAAAAAAAAAAAAAAAAAAAAAAGTTGATGTTGCTCTTTATAAACATACTCGGCTACGTCATCATGATCTATGTCACCATATTTAAATTCTTGAGTTTAATGGAGCTTGTCATTATGATCTAGTATTCCATAATAGAAAAGCCCAGTGATGGAGAAATGATGTCATTGCTTTACCTAAAATACAAAAAATATTATTTGTCCCTTTCTATTTTGCTAATCTATGCCTATTTTATTACACATTTGATTTGCATGGCATTCATAATATATTAGAAAAGATAAACATTATTGAGTATCCAAATGAATAGAAATTAGGGAGTTCTATCCAATAATAGAAGCTTTTTCTAATCATAATCTGCTATTCTTCGACCAAAATCAAAGGAAAAAAAAAAATGTGGGTATTTTAACAAAATATTGCTAAAGCTAGAGGGACATAAATGTTTACTTTCACTTCATTTAGGCGGGCAGAATAATAATTTATTTGTACCAATTTTTTTTTATGTGACAGAATTTAATTTTTTACATTATAAGATATCTTCGCATTCATAATTGAACTAGACTGGTATACTATTAATAGTACCAAATTATTGGTGCTATTAAGTTTTGAACCCTTTGATGAAATAATATGCGGTTAGGATAATAGTAGGCTCTTAAGATTTAGTGGGTAGTTGAAAAAATAATATGATCTAATGGATGAAAATGATTAAAAAAATAAATCTAACGGTAGAAAATTTGATAGCACAAAATACTTGACACTATCAATAGTATAGTAGCCGGACTCTTCATAATTTATTAAGATAGCATATTTTGCGGGTGAAGTGGTTTATCTTATTCCGACAAAATGACTCAAAAGGTGGAGTATAGTGCTCTAGCCTAAATATTTGATTAAACTTCTTATCTATTAAATATTATAAGATTTTGAGTTAATTAGAAAGATACACTGAAAAATATTTTTATACATTTAAACAACACCTTAAAGTTAGAAAGTTATATGAGTTCTTTGTTAACTTTGAAGGTGTAATAAAATTTTAAAGTTATGTTTTTTTTTTTTTTTTTTTTTTGTATATAAGCCTTTGAAATATTTCAATTTTATCAGTCAAATTATGACTTGTTAATTGTATATATTTTGTACAATATGATTTTTTTAATATTAATATTTAATCAGATTTTAAATATTAATATGTATTGTATCATTTGAAAAGAAATTGCACAATTTGACAATAGTTGTACCATTTCAAATGGCGCAACACCTTGTCAAACAGTGCAACAAAAATTATAAATAGTGTAATACTTTTTTAAATAGTACATAACTCTTATAAATAATATTAAGAAGAAACTGTAATAACTCGACCGGCTAGTAATAATTAATACTCAATCATAGCACGACTTTAATACCAATTATAACAATCAAACCCAGGACTTTAATACCAATTATAACAATCAAACACATTAGCAATAATAATTCGCTGGGCCCAAACTATCTTTCCAAAATATTTAACCTTATTTATTATTATTATTATTATAGTATATGATCTCTTATATACCCAATCACAATCTCAATTTTATCCAATGTGGGACTATTGAGGTGTCCCATTTCAAATGGCACAACACCTTGTCAAATAGTGCAACAAAAATTATAAATAGTGTAATCTCTTTTAAATAGTACATAACTCTTATAAATAATATTAAGAAGAAACTGTAACGATGTTCTAATAATAACACTCAATCATAACCTATTCCTAGGTGGCACGACTCTCATACCAATTGTAACAATCAAATCTGTTAGCAATAATAACTTGCTGGGTCCAAACTATCTGCCCAAAATATTTAACCCTATTTATTATTATTATTATTATAGTACATGGTCTCTTATATACCCAATCACAATCTCGTTTTTATCCGATGTGGGGCTATTGAGGTGTCACAGACTCTCCCTTTTTAGGCCTTGACGTGAGATTATTGGAGTGTCACAAACTCTCCCATTTTAAGCCCTGACGTCCTCTTCAACAATCTAATCACGCACACATCTTAAGATCACTAGGTGATGTGAGGCTCGCCTCACACTTCAGGTTGATAAACCGGCTCTAATACCAAATATAACGACTCAACCCGCTAGCAATAATAACTTATTGGGACCAAACTACTGGTTCAAAATGCTTAAGCCTAGTTATTATTACCAGAGTGTATGATCTCTTATATTCTTAATCGGAACTTTTTTACTATTCAATGTGGGACTATGAGGCATTATAAACTCCTCCCATTTAGACCCTGACATTCTTGTCAAGTCCCAATCTGATCATAAATATAAATCAAAATTATCAGGCGATGTGAGATTCTAGAGGTGGTTTTTGCAGGTTTAAGAGGTGGCTCCCACCAAACCCATGGTGTAACACTTTAACCCGCATAGCACTTAGCTCTCATACTTTCGGTCAGTATTTGGCTTTGATACCAATTGTAATTATCCGACTTGCTGGCAATAATAACTCGTTTAGTTCAAACCACTTGCTTAAAATGCTTAAGCTTGATTATTATTAATAGTATGCATGGTCTCTTATATTCTCAATTAGAATCCATTTTCCACCCGATGTGAGGCTATTGGGGCATTATACTCTACCCCCGTTTAGACCTTGACGTTCTCTTTAGGTCCAAATCCGATCACAGACCACAGATCACAGATCACAGATATAAACCAAAATTATCAGGCAATGTGAAATTCTATATATGGCTCCCACCAAACACCCCGTATAACACTTAACTCTCACACTTCTGGTTGGTATTCGGCTCTGATACCAATTGTAATGACCCAACCTACTAGCAATAATAACTCGTTGGGTGCAAACCAACGGTCCAAAATAATCAAGCTCGATTATTATTAATGGCGTGCCTGATCTCTTATATTGTCAATTAGAATCCCTTTCTCATCTGATGTGGGACTATTGGCGCGTTATAGACTCCCCCCATTTAAATCCTAACATCCTCATCAGCTTCAAACCATATTACAGATGTAAACTCAAATACTAGCCAGAAGTATGAGAGCTAAGTACTATGTGGGACAAAGTACTACCCTATAGGTTTTATAAGAGCCACCTTTTGAACCCACAGAAACCACCTCTAAAATCTCACATCACTTGGTAATTTTGGTTTATATCTGTGATCGTGTTTGGACCTAACGAGGTTGTAAGTGTTTAAACGGGGTGAGTCTGTATAACGCCCCAATAGTCCTGCATCGAGTGAGAAAGGAATTCTAATTAAGAATATAAGAGACTAGACACACTAGTAATAATAACTGGGCTTAAACATTTTGGGCCGGTGGTTTGGACCCAACGAGTTATTATTGCTAGCGAGTTGGGTTGTTATATAAATAGTGCAACAAAATTATAAGTGATTCAACCAAACTATAAATATTACTACATGCCTTTTCTTCTTATTATTTATTTTGTTTCTTTTTTTTTTCTTCATTTTTTTCTTTTGCTTCCTCTTCTTCTCTTTTCTTCTTATTCTTTTTTCTTCTTGTTCTTATTCTTATTTTTATTCTTATTTTTCTTACTTTTTTGAGGAGGTTGACGTTGCTAGGGCTGCGAAAAATAAAGCTTTCTTTTCTAACTTTCTTATAGGTATTTCAAAAAGTTGTGGAGTATCACATTCAAAAGCTAGAAATGAAAGCTTTATTTCTTCTTAAGCTGCTTGTATATTTGGTGGTAGCTAATATCTTATTTAGTTTGGCAATGTAATAAAATGTGATGTAAAGAAAGTTGCAATGTTGTGATAAAGTAGAAGGATTGCGATAATATATTTTAGTTAGTGATGAAGTAGTTGCTGTTGTAATGTAAGTGAAACATTATTTTTTATAAATATAGTGATAAAATAATAGTTGTTGTAATGTAATTATAATTGAAGCATTGTTTGTGATAAATCTTATTTCATTTTGGAAAAAATCTATTCTACAAGAAAATTCAAGTGACCATAATTTTTCTCACAAATTACATCCATTCAAAGTATCCAAAAAGCTGGTAGTTTCATACAAACACAATATTTCTATTCAAACCAAAATATTTCATATAAGTAGAATCAAATTACATGCATACAAAATATGAAAATAACTGGTACTACCATAAAAAGTATAACCAAGATCCATGCAAAAAACAAATTCAAAGTATCCTTACAATTGGTAGTTCCATACAAAATGTTCCATACAAGCATAAACAAGTTGTTTTAGCAATATCACTCTAATTACCCACCAAATGACACAAATTCAAAATATCCAAAAAAAACATATAGTTTATGAAAGTTACATCTCAAGTAAGTATTGACAAAATACATCCATTTAGACCAACTATCAAAAAAAAAAAAACATGAATTAATTCTTTCACTACTTCTGTGATGACTCGAATCTTCATGGATGATTGCAGCGTGGTCAGTGGCTTGTAGATGTCCATTTTTGTGTGTTGGAGGTATTTGCGCATAAAATGGACACAAGAAATGGACTCGGCGCGAAAAACGGATCGAAATAGTGCATTTGGATTTTTGGGCACTGTTTCGGGCGCCCGGTTCTCTGAGCACTGTAGCGGGCAATGCGGGCAGGCGCGGGCAGGCGCGATCAATGTGGGCGCGGTGACCGAGGCACGCGCCATGCGCTGGCGCGCTATTGGGTAGGTCGCGGCCTCGGGCGCAGAGTGGATAAGGCGGCCACGTGTTGAGCGCCGATTGGCTGGCACGGATCGCCCTGTCTGTGCGCGACGCGTGGCAGGCGATCGCGGTTCCGGGCGCGCAATGGATGGAGGACACATGTCCGGACGCTCGTCGCGGGGCGACCGTGGAGAGATTCGAGCGCCCGAAACCTGGGGAAAAAGCTGAGTTTCTTGGATTTTCTTGGACTATAAATGGAGGCTTTCTTCCACCATTGTAGCCTTTTGGACTTAGCTTTTTTGGAGAGCTCTTGTAGAGGAGGAGCCCTTCACCTCTCCTTCATCTTCCCTACTATTGGAAGATCCAATGGAGCTTCAACATCATATTCTTCCTCAAGTTTGGAGAACTCCACAATTGCTGAAGCTTCAACCAACTCCATCGCAGTTCAGTGCAAGGTGTAGTGACCCCGATCCCCGTGTGGCTTTCCCCATGACCCATGTAGTGGAACACCTATTATTGGCGTGTCGGACCCGCAACGCGTCAAATGGACGCGTTGGACGGACTCTGTGAGGTTTCTAGATCAAGCCTATCCTTCGGCTGCTTTTGCCGAATTTTAGAAAGGGTTTCAGGCTAATCCGAGACCGGTTTTGGATTCAGCGCGAAGAAACGTCGAAAATCGGCTATTTACTTGTATTTTTCGGAGTCTGGATGCCCAAAAATGGACCCCCAGAAGTTTTCCGCGCATTTTGGTGCATGGGGGAAGCCGTGGACTGGCTGGATGCCACGTGGTGGCTTTTGATTGGCCGGCGCACGTGAAGCGGTCCACAGAAACACGCCGGCTGGCGCATGGATCGGGGCGGGCCACGTGGCGACCTGTGAGTGGCCGGCTCACGCGCGCGCGGTCCACGCGCCAGGGGGAGCAGGTGGGGCAGGTGGGGCAGGTGACCGCGACATGGGGGCGCCACGTGGCGCCCTGCGATTGGCGGGCGCCACCGCCCCACGTTCGCCGGTCGGGGCCACGCGGCGCCAACCCACTGGCTCCGCACTCGCTGTTCGCTGTTCGGGACACGCGTCGGAGCCAGGTGGATCCGGGCTCTCGTCGCGGGCCAGGCCGGGGCACGGGATTCGGGCACTGTAGCCACCCGAATCCCCCGGGCGCTCGAAAATTGGGCCCGAAAGGCCAATAATGTGGACTTTTGGATTGTTTTTGGTGGGGGCCTATAAATAGGCCCCTTTCTTGGGCCTTTAGCCCCTTTTCCCGAGCTCCTCTTGTGATGACCCGGATCTCCGCGAAGGTCTTACTGTGTGATTTGTGCTTCTGGAGGCCTATGATGTATGTTGGAGATGGTTGCGCGCAAATCGAACCTCAGATTTGGACCCAGCACGAAATTTGGATTAAGAATACTTGTCCGGATGCTTTCGACAAATTTTAGAAGTGGAATTTGGCAAAACAGACATCGGATTTGGACTTAGCGCACGAAAACGATAAAAATAGACTATTTACTTGTATTTTTTGGAGCCCGGATGCCAAAACACGAATTTCGAGGCATTTGTTACTGTTCCGGCAGGCTAGGGCAGCGCCGACGACGACGGGCAGCGGCGGAGCGCTGTGGCGAGGGCGCGGGCAGGCGCATGCGCGGCTGCGGGCAGGCCGGTCCACGGGTTTTGGCGTGCACTGGGACCAGCCAGTGGAGGGCGTGCCACGTGTCGCGCGCTGATTAGGCGGTCAACGCACGCGTGACGGCGCGCCGGGCGCGGCGCACCGTGGACCCCGCCAGGCCACATGTCGCCCGCTCATTGGCGGGTGCAGCGACCCGGCTGGGCCGCCGTGAACCGCGGCCCACGGTTCCCGCCGTGGACCGCGTTGCCACTCGGCGCGCCGCGATTCGCGGGGGCGCGTGCACTGGGCGCGCGAGGCGTGGACGGGCGATGTGGCGGGCCGTGCTGGATTCGGATGGGCACAGTAACGGGCCGGCCCAATTTCGGGCGCCCGAATCCGGATTTTTCCTCCTTTGGTGGGTTGGGCTATAAATAGGGCTTTCCCGTGCTCCTCTGCGATAGAACCCTCAAGCAAAGTCGTTCCTCTTCTTGTGCTGCATCTTGTGAAGGAGATTCGAAATTTTTGGAAGGCACGACATCGACAACTTCGGCATCTTGGCGCAGTGTGGCGTTTCTTCTTCGGTGGCCCATTTTCGTCGCGTTTCGGTCCACGAGGTCCACAGAGCTGCTCCGAAGGAATTTTTGGACGATTTTTGTGGCATCGGTTTCACGAGAGGTAGGCCTTCAATGTCCGTGTTGATCACCTTGCTTCATTCTGAGTTCTTGGCACAGTTTACGAGGCATGTTTGAACCCCTTTCCTACTGGTCGTTTTTCTGGACAGCGGAGGCTTGTTGGATTTTTATCTCTGTGCACGAGCATCGGATTTCGACGTGTGAGGACTCGATCGACATCTACACTTTGCGAGGATCACCGTCGTATTTTTATTGGAATTTTTGGAGTTTATCTCGTAGGTGGTATTTAAGCATTTTCTGGATTGATTTTACAGCAGCTTGTGTTTGTGGGAATATTTGCTTATTGCAATATTTGGACTATATCTTTGTACCCAGGAGGAGTTTTCTGGTGTTCTTGGACTTGTTGGAATCATGGGAATCCGTGGATTGTTCCCGTTCAGTTTCAGCCTATTTGGATCTTGGTTTGACGCATGCTTCAGGTGGGTTATTTCGTCTCCAAAATCGGTGGACTATTCATTAATTCTATCGTGTAGTAAATCATACATGATTGTTAGGTGTACTAGGAAGCATGTTAGATGTAGAGAGGATGTTCTCGTGTTGTTATCATGATCATGTTGATGTATGCTTCCTATCTGTGTTAACTTAAATACCACTGTTGGAACTTGACCTAGCACCCTGTCATATGTTGCATGTGTAACCAGACTAGTAGAAAACCCTCACTTGGACTAGGTTCATTTATGTTCTAGACATCCACACTCCGTATTCTATTCCTGGACATAGTATTTTTTTCTCGCCCGGGTAGTGGGCCGAGTGGTCCGGATTTATTTAGTGTGGGATGCATGTTACACTCGTGCTTGAGGGCAGAGTGGAGTCTGGTAGATGTAGCTGGTCTTATATCTGTGTCGGGAGCCGTTTGGGTAAATGGTGGTCCCAGAATGTCGTATTTCTTTGTTTTATGTGTCGCCACTGTGTTCGCAGTAGTGGCGTCTTAGTGATAGCAGGACCTTAAACCCAGAACCTTTTTGGACACACATGATTTTAGTCAACCAATATTTTTCTTTCAAACATCGAAGGGTCGCCGGAGTCTGTTCTTGTCTGATTGGACGAAGGCATTAGCCCTTCGGGGTTTGGGAATAAACTTGTTTTCTAACTGTTTTTCCTAAAAGAACTAAAAATCATTAAAAATAGGGTTTTCCTCAAATTAAGATGGTTTGCAGTAATAAATGCCACATTTTTTCTGTAAACTTCCTCACTCGAGAGGATTCGAGTGGTCTGGGTTCTAAGGGCTGCCTTTTCTTTGGGGTCGAGAACAACGAGAGGCTATGCCTAGAGCCTGTTCTTGTTTGATTTGGGTTGTAGGTTCTAGTCTTTCGGGGTTTTCGGACCCTTCATTGTTGTCAGCTATGGAGTATATCCTGTTAGTGAGTTTGCATGTTGGGTTGATGTCCTGTTGTGGGAACCGTCGGGTTGACGGTGGTCCCGGCTGTCAAGTATTTCTAGCCAGTGAGTTAGAGATGTGATTTGGGTACTGTCGATCTTGTTGATCGTGGATTTGGATTATAGCCTGCATGAGCCATATTGAGCTCGACAGAGATGCGCGGATACTTTCCTCGGTGGGGTCGCGCCCCTCGAGTGCTGCTCCGGAGCTGGGTCTGTTACTTTGCTATCGCGACTCGTCGACGCAGTCCCTCTGGCTGGGCCGGTTTTGGCAGTAACGGACGCCCTACGTAAGTCCAGTCCTCCGTGGATGTAATGGCAGTAGGTAGGTGCAGGTTTGACTGGACCCCATGTGGTAGTCAGTGTAGATTGGGCGACTGTATTTTTAGAGTTAGTAGATGCATCATGTTTCCATCTGTATTACTCCTTGAGCATTTAGATAGAGGCATAGTAGCTATAGAATTATTTTCCAGCCCTTTTTCTTTCAGATTGTTTTTGTTACTTTATGCCTTTAGTAGACTTAGTGGGCAGATGAGGTGACGTGGCGGCTTAATTAATTAGCGGCTGGCTAAGGTGGATGGCAGCTAGATGAGGAAAAGACCAATTTGCCCGTCAACAAATAAATATCTCACTCAAAACCTCTTCTTTTCTCTTTCTTTCCTTCTACTTCACTAATTTTCTTCACAGGCTAAAAATTCCGAAATTAATTAATTAAATAAATAATTCCTTTTTTAGCCAATTCCAACTCACTTTTTGCCTTCGGCCCTCCGCACCAATTCGAAACCTCTCGAACTCCGCTGTAATCTGAAAATACACATGTCCAAAGCTTTTCCCCCTCAAAAAGCTCAACTGTGGAGTCGGTGTGCTCAATCCAAAAATCGGCTCCAATAATTGCCAACTCCAACTCACTTTTTGCCTTCGGGGCCTCCGCATCAATCCGAAACCTCCCGAACTCCGCTGTAATATGAAAATACACATGTTCCAAACATTTTCCAATTTTTCTGCGCACAACTGTGGAGTCGAGGCTCTAACGAAACCAGTCCTCTAACGGCGCACAATGCCCGGAAAACTCCGATTCAAGCTGGGGCTTCCGCGTCGATCCGACTCAACCCGAACTCATCTGTAAACATATATGGAACACGCTCGAGGCGATTACTCCGCACCATGCTATCTTGCGAGGTCGGTGTACTAACCGAAGTCCCGGTACTCTACACCTCAGGCAAAAGAAGTCATCCCGCTCAAAACCTGGTCCCAATAACCCCCCACTGTAAGAATACAGTTCCGCAATAGCCGCAAGGGGGCCCCCACGCAAATAGCCGCGTGGGGTTCATCAATCTCCCGCTCAGAACGTGGTGCAAAGTAATCCCCCACTGCACGAATGCAGCTCCGCAAATAGCCGCAAGGGGACCCCCACGCAAATAGCCGCGTGGGGTTCACATGTCCTCAGACCACCTTTCCGGAAAAGTACACCGACACGGTGGCCAAACCGCTGGTGTGCGTGCAAGTGCCATGAGCATATCAATCGTCAAACCTGTGTCGTACGCTTCCCGCGACACTCGGTCGCACCAATGTAGCATAAGAACTTAGTAGATAAACCGGGGTTGAACGATCTTGTTTTAACTCTTGGGGTGTTATACAACTAGCTCTAACATTCTCAGATATTAAAAGTTACCACTAATAATCATAACAAAAGGGTAGGGGAGGGACTGGAGGCCTCCCCCTTCAATGGATAAGGGTACCCACCTCGAAGCAAGTCGAACGAAACACCTGGAACGTCCCGTGCCCTCGAACGACATTCGGACCTAAAAGAAAGTCCCCAGGGAGTACAAATCAATAACCATCCAATTTTTCTCAAAAAATGCGTGTTTAACCCGAAACCGCCGATAAACTGACCATTTTGCCGATTCACGGATCGTAAATCAAAGATCTATTCAATGAAAGCCAATGGACCCCGAACGAAAGGTTCAGAGATCGAGTGGACGCTGTCCACCGCAGCCTACTAGGCTACAATTACATTTAGACCCCCGGACTTTGCCAAAGTTGCATTTTATTCATATAAAACCCACTAAATAAGCCACAACTTTTAGTCCGGGAGCCCAAATACCAAAATAATTTACCAACAACTAGATCTTAACGTGCTGGACTTCGTGCTCACAGTTCGGAATCAATCTGGGCCATAAAAACACAAGTTGGTCCATGATGAATGTGCATTGAGGCTCAAGATAGCTATAACCGTTTTTCCATTGGGTCTTTCCCAATTTTAGGGTGAGCATCATGCTTAGGGACATTCAAATACACAGAGGCTCACCTCTAGACCTCAGCGAAACCACCCTGTTAATGGCAGGAGCAAGGTAACCAAAACACGACTCACTTAGGGCCCGACTTTGGGCATTTACCAATCCAGAGATTTTTGGACAGTAACAAAGGTGAGCGTCAATTAGAGGACATCACAAAAACTCGAGGGCTCACCTTAAAGGGGTTGCACAGCTGCAGGTTCAGTTGCTGGAGCAAGGTGATCTTGCACTTGTCTTGTTGGAGCATAAAGTGGACAAACCTTCTTGCCTCTCGGTCGAGCTCCAACCTAAGGTGAGCACAACCCTCCTTCGACTTCCAGAGGTGAAATGGACCTCAGCCGCACAAGCTTGGAGGTCCCTGTGTTCCCCCAACTCGAGGAAGAAGAAGATGAAGTTTAATTAGCCCATTAATGGCAACTTGAGAACCAAGCTGCATGGGTTGCATGCAAATAGACTAAAGGCAGCCCAAGGTGTCAGAAGACTTACCAAAGTTGGCCGGCGCCGGAGGAGCGACGGCGGCGGCGGGGCGGCGATGCTCGGCCAACACCAAGAACCAAGCTTTTAGGTTTTGCTCCCCTGCGTTCCACACTGCACCAAAGCCCACCAAACCTCGTGGGACTTCTTCTGGGAACCAGCAGAAGATTCTGCTCATCTTGGTTCCGGCGCCGAAGCTCCGGAGGCAGCGCACGCCAAACCCGGCCAAGAACTAGGGTTCCGGCCACCCGTTTGCATCCGCCGGCCATCCGGAGGTCCGGAGACCTCGAGGCTTCACCTGGGTCACCCTTTTAATGTCAGAAGGCAACTGCTAGGGTCCAAGTTACAAGAAAACCCAACAAAACTGAGAGCCTACCTCGTCGGATCTGAGGAAAAAGAAGGTGGTGGCCCCCGGCGGAGCCAGGCGTCGGGGCTTCTCGATCTGCTTCTCTGGAGGCCAAAGATGCTCCCAGATGGAAATAGAAAAGATCTCGTGCCCTTGGGTTGCTTCCTTCCCAACCAACCCGAAAGCAAGAATAGATCTTGCTTTACTCCTTGCTTTTCCGGCGAGGGGTGGTGGTGGCCGGCGGCGCTGCGAGTGCAACCGTCGGAGCAGGAGCAGAGGAAGTCGAGAAGCTTTCTCTGGTGCGGCTGGGTGCGATGGATCCGAGGCTAGGGCATCTCGGGTCCATTCAAAGCTACTTATATGCATTTGCACAAAATACTAAGAAGTCCCTCATCTAACATTATCTAGAGTCGGGTCCTTCGCCGAGACTTTATCTCACACATTGGCCCCTCTCCAAAGAATCTCATTGGATTCCACACATAAAATGCGGGGACTCTTATGCAAAAACACCATTTTTCGCCGCTTTTCACGCTTTTCGAGACCACCGGGTCGTCAAACTAAAAAACGGACACTACCACGACGTCCGGCTCGACGAAACCTTTTGAGTAGCGATTTTGGTTCACTGAAGACAAACTTCGATAATTCTAAAATCCATCTTATATAGTAGTTTAAACAGTTCGGCATGCTTTACTATGCTTCAAGCTCGTCAAACGGAAGTTTGGTCAGCATCACTGCGCTCAGAACGACGACGCCATTTAAATCGACTACCTGGATCGTCAGATTCGGACTCCAGACAGTCGATCGACCGACGTTGGCTAGCGAGGGAATTAAATCAGGGTGTTACTATTCATTTCACTATTTACTTAAGTCGCGGGTCCCACTAATTTCCTTGCTGATTTCAGGACGATCCGACCGTCGGATCAACAATCGGTCTATACCATTTTCACTCGATTCGATGAGACGGCTGCACTGGAGATTTCAGATTTTCGAGATCAGACTCGGATCGGAAAGGCGGAAATAGTGCTTCGAAAACTATGTAATTCGCACACCGGTATACAAACCACTAAGGTTTAAATTTGTTTCCTCACACACATTCACACTTGAATTTTACTCTTTATACAAACTCGAATTTCTCGAGTATTACACCTTTTTACCATATTGTTATCTTACGCCTCTAGTAGACTTAGCGGGCAGACCGTTGGTCTTGGAGACGATACCCATTGAGAACTACTGTTGGATGTAGTTCTCACACCCACTGCGGTGTTTTTATTTCAGAGGTACCTGTTCCAGTTTCAGCTCGTTCAGAAGCTGCTGATCAAGGTAAGGCCGTGGCCGAGTAGTTCCATTCTCTGCATTTTGGAGAGACATAATGGTACCCCTGTAGACTGATGTATTTGTACTGGAGAGTCTGGAACTTTTATTGTATTTTATTTTGGGAGTTGGATTTTGTATATTTGACAGATGTTCAGGTTTTGGTTTATCTTTAGCTACTTTTCTTTACTGCTCTAATACATGTTTAGCTATAGATCTGACTTTGTAGGTTAGACGCTTCGCCTATGCAGGGCTTCCCGTATGAGTGGCGGATCTGTTGGCGAGTCCAGGTCGCAGTTTCAACCCGGGGGCGTGACACCGGCAATCCCTCTCTACCTCCAAAAACCCGATTCGGCTATCCCAGGCCGAATGGTCATGAGAAGTTACCAGAGGAGAACCCGGCCGAGCGGATCCCTCCTCGGCCCGATCGCTTGATCCATTGGCATGCGGTGCACTCGACATCTCTGAGGGTCACCCCCAGGGGCCGATTGCGCGCAAGCCACATTTTGGCCCCAACAACAGGTATTGAAAGGTATGAAATAGCAGGGGTGGTCCTAGCTTACAAGGTTGCAGGACCCCTTTTTCTTCGATAATTCGTTTATTTATACATTTACGAATCATGTGTATAACCGCCGATTTTAGTAATCGGCGTGATCTAAGGGGAGTTATAGTAAATTCCTTAACCACTTTCTTTTGAATTGATTCTCCTCAATAGAACAGTAGTCGGTTTTCCGTCTAGGTTCATCCCCTAATTGACGCGCTGAAATGTGATCTTCGGCACTTTCCAATGCTGGGCGCCGCTTGCCATTCCGGAGTCAGTTACGAGATTCACGCCCAAATCTCGCACTCTTTCTTTTCAGGGTCTTTCTTTCTGCGGCTCGGGCAGTCGAGAGTTGACCTGACTTCGCCTTTTTCGTCACTCGACTGAGGCAGTCTAATTTTTGCTTTCGGCCGAGGTTGGTCTTGGATGAGACGACCTTTTGTTGGTTGCTTCTCCTATCAGCTGATGCCTTTAGCCGATGGCGTGCGTGACGTGCCACACTTTCACGTGACTGAGGTCAGTCCTGATTAAGACACAGATTTCTCTTTGTTGACTCATTCTCTTATCGGCTAATACCCTTAGCTGATGATATACACCACATGTCACTTCCTCATGTGGCGAAAAATTTTGATCTCAACACCAACTTATTTTGGTGAAGGTTTATAACTAATTTGCTAGATTTTTATTTTTTTTTGGATATACTTGAGATGATGACAAAAGTGTAGGGGGGTAATTAATATAAATTTTAATTTGGATTATTAAGACTGAGGCTAAAGTGTTCGGGGGACTTTTATAATTTAGCCTACAATTTATTTTCAAAAAAGAGAGATGCTATATCTACATTCAAAATTGGGCGTAGATTTTATATCCCACCCATTTAAGGATGGGAGTTTTTCCATCCACACTTCGAAGTGATGGGTAAAATTTATTTCATTCTAAAATAGGTGGGATATAAGATGTACACCCAATTTTGAATTACACTTAGCATTTTTTGAAAGGGGTATTCTTAAGTTTGAGTATTACAAAAAATATTAAATTTATCATTCTATATTTATAGATAAATTAAAATCTATAATAATATATTACAAATTTTACAAGGATAAGAGATTTTGTAGGATTGGAAGCAGTATTTTTGTCTCACTCTGTCCACATGGGTGGGAGAAATTTTGCTTCCATCCCTACTTAATACCAAACTAACCAAATTAACAGCAGGATCTTTAAGCCTCCACCAATACTAAAGAAGCCCATTATTTCCGTTATTAAAAAAATATACTGGTATACCCTTCTAAGTTTAAAAATAACTTATCTATCCCTTCAAATTTTGGATTATCTTATTATATATTCTTATAAAAATATCAATCTAACTAAATTTTTTATCAATTTTTGTTAAATTTTCTTTAGCTTTCAATCCCACCGATTTAAAATCAAAATATCAACTTAAATTCTAAAAAAAATATCATTCCATACAATTTTCATAAAAAAAATAATTTAAATTTTAAAAGTCAAAATATTATTGATTAACTTAAAATCAGACAAACAAAAAGGTTCGATAGTAAAATTAAAAATTTTATAAATTAAGCAGTCGATTCAAAATAATACGTAATTCTCATATATATTTTATATATTTTTTTTATTGTTCTTTTCTTTTTTTATTTAACTTAAAAATTTTTTAATTGAGGGGCAATGCTAGATGTACACCCCATAAGGGGTGTACATCCTACACCCCACTCCATCCTGGGGGTGGGGTGCATTCCACTCGTCCCTCGGATGAGGTGGGGTGTAGGATGTACACTCCTTATGGGGTGTACACTTATATATACCATTTTTTATTTTATTTTTTTTTTTATTATTTGGGTTAATTGCATACAGATCCCTGCAAACATGTCGAATAGCAAATATATCCTTACAAAATTCAACTTTTCATATTTATCCCTTCAAAAATCTACCGTTATTCATATCTATCCCTACCGTCCATCTCTGTTAGAAAAGTTGAGTTAATCATAGATTGAATGCTTAACCTTGGTTAGATAAAAAAAGTAAATTTATCTTTTTACCCTTTATATATTGTAATTATTTAATATATTATTTAATTAATTAGATAAAATATGAGTTAATTATTTAATTAATTTAATTAATTTAATAAATAATTAGTTAATTAGTTAATTATCTGGGTGAGCTCGCGGATTATCTGGGTGAGCTCGACGAAGGCTGTAGCCGTTCCCGTCGCGGTAGAAGGTGCGGAACACCTCGAGGAGTTGCGCTTGGTCCACTAGGGCCCGCTGCGTCATCAGCGGCGCGATCGCCGCGAGCGGGCGAGCTCGACGGCGGAGATGTAGCCGTTCCCGCCGCGGTCGAAGGCGTGGAACACCTCGAGGAGCTGCGCCTGGTCCACCAGGGCCCGCTGCGTCATCAGCGGCGCGATCGCCGCGGCGAGCTCCTCGAACTCGACCACGCCGTTCCCGTTCGCGTCCATGTCGGAGAGGAGCGCGTGGATCGCGTCCCCTCGGGGCTTCAGCCCCAGGGAGCGGAGCAGCGCCGCGAGCTCCAGCTGCGTGAGGCTCCCGTGCGCGCCCATGTCGAAGCGAGGTCGAAGCTAGGAAGGAGATGACCGTTAGAATTTTTGGAGAGGGATATTTTTGCAACAAGTATAAAAAGTATTACTTTTGGAGAGATATATTTGTAAGAGTAAAAAAGTCATTTCATATCTATTCTGTTAAAATATAAACAATTTTCAAACGGTAATAAACCAGAGGGGTAGATATGAACAACTTAGGATTTTTGAAAGTATAAATATGAAAAATTTAATTTTGTAGGAATATATTTGCTGTTCGACATGTTTGGGGACCTGTATGCAATTAATCCTTATTATTTTATTTTTTTTTGTAAAAAGAAAGAAAAAGCCAGAAGATCGGTCCACAGATGAGGTGGCGGACAAGGTCCAGGTGACAAGCTGTGGAATCGCAAAGAGTAGGCAGCCAAGGGGCTCACCGATCGCGATTCGTGAATTGCGAGCATCGATCGTGATTGAGAAAGAGAGATGGCGACGGCGAGCGAGGGCGAGGGGCGTAGCCGGGTTCAGAGGGTGTTGGTGATGCGGCACGGCGATCGGGCGGACCACGCGGAGCCGTTGTGGGTGCTGCACGCGGCGCGGCGGTGGGACCCGCCGCTGACGGAGGCCGGGCTGATCCGGGCGTGGACTGCCGGCAAGCGCATCCGCTCCCTCCAGCCCGTCGTCGACCGCGTCCTCGTCTCCCCCTTCCTCCGCTGCCTCCAGACCGCCGCCGAGGCCGTCGCCGCCCTCTGCGCCACCGTCGACCCCTCCCCCCTCGACACCAGCCACGCCGTCCACCTCGACCCCTCCCGCCTCAAGGTTCTTCATTATCCACAACCTTCCTCCTCTCTTTCTCTCCTTCTTCTTGCTTCCGCCTCATTTCTTACCATGCAGAGGTTCGAATCCCTGATTCAAGAAGATAAAAAAAAACAAGAGAAAGAAAGGCGGAGAAGTAGCAATAATTTTAGATTCAACATTTTCTCTAATGAAGTGGCAATCAACTTCAATGTGTTTGGTCCTCTCATGGAAAACTGGATTAGCGGCTATTTGAATTGCCGCTTGATTATCACAAAAAAAGAGGAGGCATTGGTGTTGATACAGACAAAGCCCAAATCAGATCTTAACCACATCAACTGGCAAGTAGCCAGAGCCATAGATCGATACTCCGCCTCGGCTGAAGAACGAGCCACCGCATTTTGCTTTTTACTCCACCATGTAACAAGTTTGTTGCCTAATACAGTAGCCGGAAATGGATCGCCTATTATCATGTGCACCTGCCCAATCTGCATCGCAATAGTTGTTGATGTCACCTAGGTCCTGCTAGATTTTATTTGGTTTTTATTGATTTAATACTTGATTTTGGCTTGTGGGCTTTCTGGGTGTCCAATATCAATGGACTTTATTTGGAAGCTCAATGCCTTGCTTACCACATGTGATATTTAGTCCCATATTAAGTCTCATATTAGATACTCATCACATGCAGTAGCTATATTTTTATTCATTCTTTCTTAAATGTATTGTTTAAGAGAAAGTGAGAGTAAGGACTTCTCTTAAAGACACGCGCCGGCACAAACCGGGTCCGGCGGGCAGCGGCGCGCGCATGCGGTCTTGACCCGATTCACTTTTTATTTTCTATTTTATTTTGTTGACTTAGCCTTACCCGAGATCTATCTGTTGGACTTTGCTTGGAGGTGAGCTGCTAGAGGTAGCTTATATATTTGGTTTAGTCATACTGGAAATTGATAATACTCTTTGATCATCTTCTTCGCTAAGCTTTTACTTGTGCTTCCAACTTCCAATTGTTTGAGTTTTGCTGGATCTCTGAAAGTCGGCGGGTTCGTTTTGCACCATCCCGGAGTCGTGCCGACGCGGTGGACAATGGCCGTTGTATCATTAGGAGTGATTGCCGGAGTCTCGCACGTGGAGGGGCAATCTTGCTTCTAGGACAGTGCATTGCACGCCTCGACCCACAGGCTTCATTTAATTCATACTGTTTATTTATTTATAGTATACTAGTAATTTGCATGCAAACATATATTTGAATATTTCGGATTTAAATAATTTCAAAGTGATATTTTACTAAAAGAAATTATAAAGATAGTTTTACAGCATTCTAGAAGCAAGATTAAAATATTTATCTTTCAATTTCTTTTAGTATTAAAGAAATAATACTGTTAATGATATATATATATATATATATATATATATATATATATATATATATATATATATATATATATACATATACATATATATATATATATATATATATATATATATATATAAAAATACATTGCTCTGTTAATTATATACATCTTGTTGCATTGTTATATATATATATATTGTCATTGCACTGTTAATCAATATCTTTGTGTTATTATAAGTTGATATAATATTGCTATAGTTATATATGTATATATTGTGTTATTGTTGCACTGATAATTAAAATCTTAGTATAATTACTGTTGTTATATATTTATCTCTGTCAACTTACATAACACAGAACTATTTACTGTTATAGATATTGTGCATTCTTGTTATATTGTAGTAGGTAACTTGTAAACAGATTCATATTGATGGAGGACTCGTATTCGGCGAAGCTATTTACTTTTGATGGTCGCAACTTTAGAAGGTGGCGGAACGAAATGAGGTTCTGGCTCACCACACTTGGGCTAGTTTCTGCTATCTCGGATCCTGTCGAGAATGGCAATAAAACTGCACCTAATGGTGCTAACCAGCCTGTGGTAAATCGACCTCAGACTCGCAGCCAATCTCAGAATACTTCTACTCCTCCTGTTGTTGCACCTGCACCTCCTATTGATCCTAGCATGATTAACTATCATTGTCTGGACCGAATTCTTAGCACCTTATCAGATAAATTTTATAACATCTACTGTAGTGCTCAAACTGCTAGGGCACTATGGATTTCTTTAGAACTGAAGTATGGTCAGATTGATCCCACTAAGAAAAGATACCAAACTTTTGATTTGATTAAGTTTAAGTTGGTAGATAGTAAGCCTATGTCCGACCAGCTTCATGATTTTGAGTACATTATTGAGCAACTTAGATCTAGTGGAGTAGATCTTGATGAGAACTTTTTAGTTACCACTATTATACATAAGCTGCCTCCTTCTTGGTCTAACCATAAAAATAATCTTAACCACAATCAGAAATAGCTTTCCCTGAATTATGTCCTAAGATCCATTAGGATAGAAGAAACCAATCGAGCTAGGGATAAGAAGCCTAGTGAGCCTACTACCCAAGACAACCTTGTAGAGAATCCGAAACCTAAGGGTAGAAACTTTCAACCTAATAGGAACTTTAAGAAGAAGACTGTCCACCATATGAAGTTTAACCCAAACTTTAAGAAGCCTAAACCTGGGGGGAGTGGAGTTAATTATGACTGCTTTGTGTGCGGGAAGACCAATCGCTTTGCGAAGGATTGCTATTATCGCAAAACTCAGCCTTCCGGACCAAAGAAGAAGAAGGGAGTGCCTCTTGAGCGCCGGATGAACATGTTGACTACTGAGCCTAACCCTTCGGACTCCACTATCAGGTTAGGATCTAGTTTACTTAAGATTAACCTAGGTTTTAGTTCTTCTGATAGGTGGATAGACACTAGAGCAAATGTTCATGCTTGCTCTGACCGCACTTGGTTTTCCACTTATCAGGACTCAAGTGGAGGATCGGTGAACATGGGGAATGCAGCTTCTTCTCGCGTGCTTGGGATCAGTCGAATGGATTTGAAACTTATCTCTGGGAAGACCCTTACCTTGCACGGTGTGCATCATGTTCTCGATCTTAGGAAGAATTTGATTAGTAGTTCTCTTTTAGTTCAGCAAGGTTTTAAGTTAGTTTTTGAATGTAGTAAGGTAGTGATTACTAAGGGTGTGAACTTTGTTGGAAAAGAATTTTTGAGTTATGATTTATTTAAACTTTCTGTGATGTCTCTTTTATTAATGAAAGTGCTCTTATTTTGAATGTTGTTTCTTCTGATATTTGTCTTGGAAGATTGGGACATGTAAATTACAATACAATTAAAAAATTGATGCATCTTGATTTGATTTCTAAATTTGTTTCAACTGATCATAGATGTGAAATTGTGTACAAGCTAAGGAGTTTAGGAAATCTTTTAGATCAGTAGATAGAGATTGTGATCTTTTACAACTTGTGCATAGTGATGTTTGTGATGGAAGTAGACCAAGTAGAGGTGGAAGCAAGTATTTTGTGACTTTTATGGATGATTATTCTAAATATTGTTATGTTTACTTGATTAAGACTAAAGATGAAGTTTTGAGTAAATTCAAAATTTATAAGGCTAAGGTGGAAAATCAATTGGATTAAAAAATTAAGATTTTGAGATCTGATTGAGGTGGTGAATATACTTCAAATGAGATGACTGCTTTCTATCAAGAGTTTGAAATTGCACATCAAGTGACTGCACCCTATACACCTCAATCAAATAGAGTAGTAGAACAAAAGAATAGAACTTTGATTGATATGGTGAATTCTATGATTATTAGTTTAGGTGCACCTGAAAACTTGTGGGGGGAAGCTTTAATTTCTGCATGTGTAATTCTCAATAGGATTCCCTACAAGAGTTCTTCTGTCTCTCCCTATGAGCTTTGGAAAGGTAGGAAGCCTAATCTTAGCTATTTTAAAGTGCGGAGGTGTCTTTCTAAGGTAAAAATTCCTAAAAACAAGAAGAGGAAGATTGGACCTAAGATAGTAGATACAGTTTTCTTAGGTTATGCTTTAGATAGTAATGCCAATAGATTTTTTGTAGTGAATTATGAGATTAGTGAGATTTCTAACAACACTATTATTGTGGCTAGAGATGCAGCGCACTTTGAGGACATCTTTTCTTTTAGAACTAGAGTAGATAGACCTATTCCTATTGAACCTATAGGTAGCTCTAGTAGACTTAGAATTAGTGAACCTATAGAAGAGATTGAACTTAGGAGAAGTAAGCGTCCTAGGATTGAGAAATTTTTGGAGATGATTTTTGTGTCCTACTTGTAGAAGACACCCCATCTACTTTTGATCAAGCTATGATGTCTGTAGATGCATCCTTTTGGAAAGAGGCTGTTAATTTGGAGATGCAATTTATTCTATAGAATCATACTTGGGAGTTATCTGATTTACCTTCTAGTTGTAAGCCTGTAGGTTGTAGATAGATTTTTAAGAACAAGTTAAGACCTGATGGTACTGTAGAAAAATATAAGGCTAGATTAGTCGCTCATGATTTTTCTCAGAAGCTAAATGTAGATTATTTTGATGTGTATGCTCCTATTGCTAGGATAACTTCTATTAGAGTGTTGATTGCCTTAGCTTCTGTCCATGATTTGATTGTTCATCAAATGGATGTTAAGACAACATTTATATATGGTGATTTAGAGGAAGAGATTTATATGAAGCAACCTAAAGGATTTGTAGTTGCTGGACATGAAAATAAAGTGTGCAAGTTAACTAGATCTTTATATGAACTTAAGCAAGCTCCTAAGCAATGGCGCATACACGGGAAGCCCCGCGTACACGAAGCATCAGTAACCTGCTCAAGTATAAAGAACCATACAAAAGAGCAAAACAGAGCTGAACTAAAAGTAAATATCAGACTAAAATTGTACTATAAAACTCCAAAATATAGATACATCTCCCAGAAGCGAAAATAAAAAATACAACCAACTGGCAAAAAGTCAGTCCCAAAAGTACAGTAGTCTGAAATATAATACAAATAGAGGGTACACAGCTACAACCCAACTCAAAATGTAAATGGAAGGAGATCTATATATCTCGCAATCCCTTTATCTCGATCCGCTACAGCCATGGAGGACTCTGCAAAAAGAGGGTCAACAGAGGGCATGAGAACTAGTAAAATCCAGTAGTCCTCAGTGGGCACATCATCGAGAACTCCGACTTACCCACTAAGTCTACCAGAGGCAAGAATAGGAGAGAGCAGCATGAACAAGGAAAAGTAAATCGTTGAAATATAAATCTACCACTATTATATCTCTAATGCTGAAAGAACAGTAAAAATGATGTATGCATCAACTCCAATACTGCCGAGGGTAACCCAATCAACCGACCGACACGAGACCTAGTCCCAGCACTCGCATCACATATGATCACACAAACAACTCGTGGATCGCCGACGTGGAACCATACCCAAAGTGAATCAAGCCGCCTAACTCTAGAGTGGCACTCGAGGAGAGCGACCTGCTCGAGGAAATTAACCAGGTCGAGTATGTAGTAAGCTAAAGTCAAACTCATGACCAAAGTGGATGACCCTAACCACTAAGATGTAATACCGGCCCAAAACCGATGCACACACACACACGCACACAACTACTCAGTCCAGCCCGAAACTTAGAATTACCTAGTTGTGATCTGATGTTATATGGTTGGAGTTGTATTGTACAGTTTTAATCTAATGTTTACTTTTAGTTCAGCTCTGTTTTGCTAGGTTGTATGGTTCTTTATACTTGAGTAGGTTACCGACGTTTCGTGTGCGTGGAGTTTTCCGTGTATACGATAGATCTGTCAGCGAGCCCGGGTTCTCGTTTATCCCGGGGCGTGGCATGGCGGTTCCTTACAACACACATGAAGCGATATCAGCGCATGGCCATAAAAGCGCTAACTCGCAAAGAATCTAATCGGCTGTACCATGTGTGCGATTTGTGGAAATCCAATTCACCGGCCTTGGTTCAAGGTGTAGTCCACCATTGTGCCCTCATACATAGACTTGTACTAAGTGAAGGTTCAAACCCGAAAGGTATCTTTGCCGAATACGTGGTATAAGGGATCTAGCATCTGTTTTAGTTATTTTGTTTTTATTTTATTTTTTTCAAGTTTTAAATCATGTGGGGGAATGTTAGATTTTTTTCAAGTTTTAAATCATATGGGCTTTTTGGGTGGCCCAATGTCAATGGGCTTTACCTAGGAGCTCAATGCCTTGCTTACCACATGTGATGTTTAGTTCTACATTGGATACTCATTGCATGTGGTAGCTATATTTATATTCCTTCTTCCTTGAGTGTATTGGTTAGGAGTAAGTGAGAGCAAGGGCTTCTCCTAAAGAAACGCCAGCACGAGCACGAGCCACGTCGGGCGGGCGGCGGCGCGCGCGGTCTTAACCCGATTCACTTTTTATTTTCTATTTTACATTGCATGTTTTATGACCAGTATTGCTTTTGCATAATAATATGGAGCTTCTTCAATCATATATTTTTCTTCTATATTGATTTTTGCGAGCTTTCTTTTTTTATTTTCACAGGTCTCAATTGAATATGGGCTATGTGAGATGTTAAATACTCGAGCAATAGGTTCAAACTCTGCTCCTGCAGATGGAAAGTGGTTTCCTGAAATATCGGAACTTGAAGCTCTTTTTCCAGCTGGAACAATAGATCATTCAGTAGTGCCTGTTTATGAGAAGGTTCAACCAATTTAATCTATGGGGAAATTATTTTTTTCAAGCACATTTGCAATTAATTACCCCATGAAAGAGTGAGAATTTAATGCTATCATTGTTCTAGAGAGCAGAAATAATCTGCCTGTTGCCTAGTTATCACATATGCTGATATGCAGCAGGTAGGAGCATATGGGGTTCACATTAGAATAACAAAACATAGTGAATATAACGAAACTATAAGAATACATGATAAAAAACACATATTAAAGAATCAAGAAGAATATATTTGCGAGTGCTTTGGATTGGTGCAGATGCCACAGTGGGAGGAGTCTGTGCAGGAGGCAAGGAACAGATTTGCGAGTGTTATTCAGGCTCTTGCTGACAAATACCCGCATGAGAATTTGCTTCTGGTCACCCACGGTGAGTACTAAAACAAGAGTATTTAGTTTCCTGCATTAAAATTCAAAGATCGTTTTTACAGCTTTTCGTGAATTAGCAAAGTTTAGTGACTTATTTTCAATAACTTTTATCCTGCCTAGTAATTTCTTTTCTGAGACAAGTGTAGCAGATTTGTAGCTCGCTCATGCTTTGTTGGCTTTGTCAAATTAGGTCTTGATTGGTTGGTTGAGACAAACAAAGTCAAGTTGACCTCTTGAGATTATCTTTTCCTTTCCTTTTGCTTTGTAGTTATGATAATCCATTTGTAAAATGGTTGCCGAGGACAACATTCATGTTGATATAGAATTAGTCAGCTCCATTTAGTGCCTATTTAGTCCTGCAGAAGCTATTGCTTCTTTCAGTAGTCTTCTCAAAAACTTTTGTGTATGTATAGGTACGCTAAACAGTTTGATTACATAATCAAAATGGTCAGACCAAACTATCTAACATAAATCACATTCGGCGCTAAAAAATCAGGAGCTCTTGTTGTGGCAAGAAGATAAAATGACCTTTCTACAACTCCCCAAAAGCACAACCTTTAGTTTGAAATATCTGTTGCCGTCATAGTGTAGAACCGTGTAACACCTGCAGTTGAAGGAGGTGGAGAAGAGATTAGAAAATAACTAAGAAGGAAGATAAGAGGGTTAAGAAGATAAAAAAGGAGTACTTAGCTTCTCTGAAAGTAGGAGGGTTCCGATCTTCGTCTTGATAACATAATCCGGTGAGTCATCAATCGTCTAGGGAAGGGGCTGTAGTAGCTTGAGTGGGGCATCTATGGCGGTGAGAGGAATGGAGAAGCTAAAGCATTGCGTAAGCGTTGGAGTAAGGAGCAAGAGTAGCTGAAGGTGCGGTGAAGGTCAGCTGTAAGGAGGGAAGAAGCTGGAAGGGTGTAGAAGAAGGGTAGTGGATCGGGTTTGGAGAAGATCCGATTCATTACGCACCTTACACGGAAGCCCGCGCCCAAGCGGCTTCTTCATGGATTCCAGTCAAGTGGAGGTCGAGCCCAATAAGGGGAATTGGCTTGGTGGGCCCAGTGTGGAGAATTACAGTTACACCACAATAAGTGTCATAATTGCTGTTCAGTCCTAAGTTTAGCTCTATAAATAGTAGAGTTGTAACAGAAACAGTTACGATATCAATATAGTTGTTAATCATCTTCTTCCCCAGCTCATTCTCTTCTTCCTCTTCTTCTTCCTCGTTCTCTTCTCCTTCCTACCAATCTCCATTGTTTCCCTCATCGAGATCCTTGAATCATCAATTCTTGGGCCATCACACTCGGTTCATCATCGTCGTCGTGGTCTCAAGCGATCATCATCGATGCACGCGACTCCGAATCGAGCTCAAATTTATCGAAGATCTTCATAGTCGCCTTCCTCCTCCAAGGAATCCCCCACTCGAGTGGTTGCGACTCGGATCCAAGCCTTACAAACCGTTATATTTTTTTAGTTATACACTGAAACAACACTTCTGTAGAAGCTTGTATCGGTCATGTTCTCTTATTTTCAGGTGAGGCCGTTGGGGTTTCAATTTCCTACTTCAAGAAGGACGCGGAAGTATTCGACGTGGAATATTGTGCATATTCTCATCTGGAAAGAGAAATTACCTTCAATTCGGAAGAGGAATTTACGGCCGGAAACTTCAAGGTTGTAACTAAAGATGGCCAGACGGGCATTCGGTATACTTACTCCACATTAGATTGATTTGGATGGTATTGGAAATATGCGAATTCCAAATTACAAGAATTCACAAAACTTAGAATTATCTTCTTCTTCTTGTTTGAAAGATCCCGAAACTATGGGTTTTAGATTTAGTTTAAGTTTTTCTTTTCCCTTTAAGAAGTTCTTGAAAGCCATCATTTTTGGCAATACATTGTTGCTGATTTTGGTACGAAATGTTTTATATTTTACTAATTTTCTCATGACAATTTGTGAAGTAATGCTCATTGTGAGCACAGCAGTTGGATTTTTTTGCCTTTTCCCTCTTGTTTTTTTATTGTTCGCTGTTAATAGATCTTTTTGGTGTGATTTTATTGTAAATACAGTATAATTGACGATACATACAGTTGAAAATACAACAGCTTTATTTGCATATTTATAGCTCACTTAAATATATAGTTGAGAGTAATACAATTACAAATATTTTATTTGATTGCTTTGTTCAAATTTAGTATGCAGATGCAACTGCAGATAACCAACAAGATATTTTCGATTTGTGTGTAGTTTATATTTGGAAGGCTAAATTACATAAAATCTCTTTGTAAATATATGTTTTTTCACTTTACTCTCTAATTTTCAAAAGCTTATATTTTACTCCCTTAAAAATTCAAGTTGATGCATTTGGTCTTTTTTTCGTCAGTATTTCGAAAATACTCTTGAAATAATAGAAAATATATTAAAAATTAATTTTTTTTTTTAAGAACAAGGGCAATATAGTTATTTTATCATCTTTATTAACACCGTAATCCTTTGGAAGTATTTTTTGATATTTTAAGAGGATAAAATATAAATTTTTTAAAGTTAGAAAAAAAATGTGAAAAAATAGATATTTATAAGGGGTTGTCTGTATTTTAGCCTATTTGAAATGTAAGTTGAAATATGAAAGCAACCAAAGAGTTTCCAAGTGCAGGTATAGACTTTATATGTTCGGATTCATCCTTAATTTGTTTGGATCCAATTTCTCAGTCAATTTTTTTGGGGATCCGATTATTTCCAATTTTACTACGCGTAATTCCAAATGTTGAAAGTTAAAGAGGTTTTAATTAAAAAAATAAAAATAAAAAATACGTAACTTATTTAAACTATAAATTATTTTCAATCAAGCTACCTAATTTTTTAAAATTTGATTATATTATCATAATTTTCAATTTGTTTTATCACTTTGATTGCATCATTTGAATGCCTCGTTTATCTCTACAGATTTAATTAGTATAATTCATATCATTTTCGTAATTATAAATTTATTAAAATAAGTAATTGATTTAAATTTTGAAATCAATGTTTAGTTGAGTGACTTAAAGATTGGATATATAGCCAACTCAAAACGATCCATAGTTTAAGTTCTACACGTTTTTATCTTAAAAAAAATAGGAAGTGCAAATTGGTATTTGAAAAGGGCATAAAGTTGAGGACATCATTTACTCAAAAATTGTTTCCAAACCAGACATATTACTCTTAGATGACAATCATAACCTAAAATCATTACTGGATTTTTATGAATGCATGAATTTAACGTATGTTATTCACTCTTTTTTTAAAATTGACTCAAGAAATTTAACGTATTTGAGTAATAATGAGCAAGATCAAATGTCTTGAAGTGAAATATGCTATCATATCAAGTTATGGTAGCCAATTTTTTTAAAAAAATTAAATTTAAATTCATAACTTGCAACTATAAAAAAAAAATCATAACAAATAATTTATTTTGTTTATGAGTAGAATCACAACGTATAAATTATTATTGAATAATTAATTTTAGAGCCTGGCTATAATGTTATCAATAGTATCAAACACTTGGTGCAATTAAAATTTTCGTCAGATCTTATACTTTTGACCTTTTTCATCAATTAGAACATACTATTCTGCCGACCATCTACGAAATTCTAGAATCTTGTTTGATCGGGGAATAAGATGGGCTTCCCTTTGTTCCCCAAAAAAAAAAAAAAGATAGGGTTGTAAAAAAAGTCATTCCCATCCTTAGCTATAACAACTCTTGTTCCTTCCCCCTCCCCTTTCCTCTCCCGCTTTCCCTTTCCGCTTAAAGGTACTTACAGAATTTGTTGCGAAGCAATCTCTTCCACGCCCGTCCTTTGCGCCCTTGCCTCTGCATGCCGATTCGTCTCTTCGATTCACTCTTCTTCCTCTCTCCCACCCCCTTTCGTCTTCATGCCGCCTCTGGGGATGCCATACAACTGCGATCGTCTTCTTCTTTCTTTTTTCTCTCAACATACAAAAAAATCTTTACTACTAATATCTCCATCTCCTTAAAAATCTCGACAATTTTTTCTTGTGATATTCTATCACTAAAACGTCCATCTGCCTCTCTCCGTTGTGTAATTATGCATTCACTCTACTCCTTCGTACTGTTGTGTAATTATGCATTCATTCTATTCCTCCATACCACAAACCTAAAGAAAAATCTCCATAATTTTTCATCTCTATGATTTTCCATCTTCACGATTTTCTATTATAACATTCTATCACTAAATCTTAACACACAAGCCTCGAATTTTTTAAAATATTTTTTCTTTTATTTATTATTTGTATAAATTTAATTAAATTTTTATGTCGTATCTCCTCCTATCAAAATACACCAGATAAAAGTAATTTTTTTTTTTGTATTTTATGGAGCCTACTAACATAAATTATTCACAGCATATCGTATTAAGGCCTCCTTACTTATAAAACTATTAAAAAGTGATTCTTACAACTTTATTTTTTTAAATTGATATTTTCTAATTTTTGCTTTAATTATAATTAAGTAGATTTTATTAATTAAATTAAATATTTTATAGTAATTAAAAATTAATTTTGTTAAATTAAAAAATTAAATAAAATTTAAAATTTTAAAGATGAAAACCCAATTTCAAAAAGCGCATTAGATGAAGGATTTCCAAACATATTCTTCTAAAAATAAAAATTCTAGAATAATTTTAGATTGTATATTATTCCAAACAAATATTATTTTTTTTTGTGACTTGCATTATACATGCATTTAGCTAGTTTAATTTAAAAGAGAGAGAAAATTGGTTACATCTGTTAGAGTTTATTTAGTTTTTAATTAATTTTAAATTTATTTTTTGCCTTTGAATTTTCTGGGTAGCTCAATATGAATGGGCTTTACTTGAGAGCCCATTGTCTTAGCTCTCCACATGTGATGTTTAGTCTCACATTAG
Source organism: Tillandsia leiboldiana (assembly GCA_029204045.2). Lineage (NCBI taxonomy): Eukaryota > Viridiplantae > Streptophyta > Magnoliopsida > Poales > Bromeliaceae > Tillandsia > Tillandsia leiboldiana. The sequence continues at coordinate 45,012,342 of CM055067.1, read as the reverse complement.
ATATTCATGACATGTGAAAGCTATTTATATACTCCTTCATATTTGCTTGTGTGCTTTAGGAGAAAGTGAGAATAGAGACTTCTTCTAAACAAGCACGAGCACGAGCCGAGTCGGGTTGGGTTGGCGGCGCGTGCGATCTTGACTCAATTTTCTTTTTATTTGTTTTTTTCTTTTTGTTTGACTTAACCAACTTTGGAAAAGTCTTTCTTAAGTTACCCAAGAGGCTTGCCTTGGGAAGTGTGTGGTGGGCTGCCCAAGGCCCTTCTTGGTAAGGTCCAACGGCTAATCCGAAATCTAGCCGTTGAACCCTGCCTCAAGATGGGTTTGAGCCCTATTTATATATAGGTGTTCTTGGTTAAGTATAGATAGCTACTTTTGATTTTCAGTACTATACCACACCGAGCTTTACATACTCTTACATTGAGTTTTTCCTTTTTACATTGAGCTTTTCTTTTGCAGGATCTTTGAAAGTCGTCGGGTTCGCTCTGTGTCATTCCGGAATCATGCCGACGGGGTGGACAGCGGTCATTGTATCGTTATGAGTGATTGCCGGAGCCTCGCACGTGGAGGGACAATCTTACTTCTAGAACAATGCATCCGCACACCTTGACTCACAGACTTCATCTAATCCCTACTGTTCTTTTATTAATAGTATTATAGTAATTTGCATAATAACCTAAATTTGAATATTTTGAATTTAAATCAATTAGATATTATTTTACTAAAAAAAATTATTTGAAAAGATTTTCTAACAACATCAAAAATAATTATTTTGTATTAGAGGAGATGTGAGCCCCTTTTGTTTCTTGAAATATAAAAAGAGTTTGAATCCTACGAAAATCTATACAAATACATTAAGGGGTGAAGCCTAAACGAGCTCCCCGCAATTCACGCTGAAGCGTTCCCTCACAGGTACTGCTCCGTATGTGTTGAAAAGACAATTGGGGCATTTCTCTTCTCTCTCTCTCTCTCCCTCTATTTCTCCCTCTGCTCTGAGACAATTGGGATCTTTCTCTTCTCTCACCAACTCCGCCGCGGCATGGCAACTCCTATCTCTCTCACCAACTCTCACCGACTCCGCCGCGAAGCCCTCTCCGGTACTCCGCCGCGGATCCTGTCCTGCTCCTGTTGCGGAGTTGGTGTTCTGTTGCAGACGGCGGAGTTGCCGCCGCGGCATGGCGACTCCCATCTCTCTCACCAACTCAGCCGCGGAGCCCTGCCATCTCTCTCACCAACTCCGCCGCGGCATGGCGACTCCTATCTCTCTCACCAACTCTCACCGACTCCGCCGTCTCTCTCACCAACTCTCACCGTCCTGCCATCTCTCTCACCAACTCCGCCGCGGCATGGCGACTCCTATCCCTCTCACCAACTCTCACCGACTCCGCCACGAAGCCCTCTCCTGTACTCCGCCGCGGATTCTGTCCTGCTCCTGTTGCGGAGTTGGTGTCCTGTTGCAGACGGCGGAGTTGCCGCCGCGGCATGGCGACTCCCAAAGCCGGGAGACTGGAACTGCAGGTCGTGCCAGTACCTCAACTTCAGCCGCCGCGACGTGTGCCAACGCTACGGCGACCCGCGGTCGAGCAGCAGCGACCGCTCCTATTCCAACTTCGGCGGCGGTCGCGGCGGCTCCGACGTCCGGCCCAGGGACTGGTACTGCACGTGCGGGGCCCACAACTTCGCCAGCCGATCCAACTGCTTCAAGTGCAATGCCTTCAAGGAAGACTCTGTGGTCGGCGGCGGTGGCGGTGCCTTCGAGGGCCATATCCCGCGCTCATGAGGATTCAGCTTTGGCAGCGGCGGCGGCAGCGGCGGCGGTGGCGTCGGCGGAGGCGGTGGGCATCCTAGCTTAAAGGTCGGCACTGTTTCTGAAAATGAAGTGACTGTATTTCTGGCTTCTCAAACACCTTTGGTCCAAAAATCAACAGTTGTTTCTTTTGGAAACAAAGAATTTGAGGCTTTTGTTGCCGTGGAAAGCTATAATATACTTCTGATAGCTGAAAGCGGAAGTTCAAATTTGAAGCGTCTGCTTCTGCTGCAATAAAAAGCAATTAGGGGAGCTAAATAGAAACCAGGGATACTAAACTTCTTGTGTTCAACAAATTTACAGTTCAGAAGCCCAGGGAACAAGTGGCAGATGCAGAGGCTCTATTGGACCTTGCCAACACATTGGTGACATCAGTTAGGTCTCAATCGGGTGAAGGAATCACGCCTTCTGATTTTGTGGCTGCATTGCTTAAGAACTTTAGTACATCAGATGTAGAGAACAATCCAAACATGTTCAAGTAGGCAGACGTTGGACTTTCTGTCTCTCATGTTTTCATGGAGGCCTCTGGATGCTCCACCATGTAAGAATTGATCTTGTCTTCCTTATTAAACATTGATTGTGGAAACCTACGGAACTTTTACCTAAACTATAATCCCTCTTGAAATGGGCACCTGAAATTTAAAAATCTTAATTTTACTAACTATACTAATTTTATTTTAGATATGAAAGTATTTAGATAATTATTTAACAGCTGAATGTGAATGTGGTGTTTGACTTATGTTATTCTTGCCAGGGTTGGTCCTATGAATATGGAGGTGAAGCAGCGCAAGGTGGCTGTAGTTCATAGAAACCGTAGGACGAGGCCAAATGAAAGCACTCGACCAGAAGAGGTTAATGTTTTTCTTTTTGACCCGATGCCATTGTGAATTCCTTTGCTGACAATGTTTATTGCTATGTTTTGTCTTAACTGCCAATATTTTGTTTCTTTAGATGTAAAATGTTGTTTGTTACAATGCTTCTATGACTAATTTTTGATGCAAATTGTATCTGGAACTGCAAAAGGTGCAACTTATTTTGTAGTCTTATAACTTAATCTTTGTTTTTTTCTCATATTTGGCTCTTTGGAAATACTATAGTTTAAATGCTAAACTGTTATTATTGTTATTACGTGAGGTAATTAACAACAGATTGGTTCGTTCTATCAGCATATTTTGTTAATTCAATCGGTTGAATTTGGTATTTCATTGTGTTGAAATATGTCTATAGCTTTTCCAAAGGAGGACTTAATATGCCATTTTATTTGGTCTATGGTTTCTAGAAAGCATTGTCTAGATTATTTTTGGTTTTATTAGCATTTATATTTAAATGAGACATAAAAATTAAGTATCTAAATTTGTAGTTGTTGTTGTTATGATTCGAGCTAGCCTTAATGAATCACATCCATGCATATAAGAAGTTGTTGATTATAACTGAGAATAATATGAGAGCTTTATACAATGGCAGGGTTACAGAGAAATGGAAAAAGTTGCAGGCTCAGATGGATCAACTACCTCCGACCAGGAGTAAGGCGCGGGACATTTTCACCACAGGAAGAAGAAATTATTATGAAGCTTCATGCCATGCTGGGAAATAAGTATGCATCTCTGCACACTTAATTAAGATTACATATAAATGATTTTCTTACAGAAGCTTATGTAAAAAGATCATGTGAGTAATTAAGAACTATATATATTAAACACTTCTCTGAGCTTAAATCTGGCGATAATTAATTTCGTCATCTGTTTCTTTAACATGGCAAGTAGGTCTTTTACTTGCATTGATTAATCATTTTTTTAATGAACAAAACTCTTATTTTCTTTAACATGGCAAGTAGGTCTTTTACTTGCATTGATTAATCATTTTTTTAATGAACAAAACTCTTATTTACAAGTTAATTAGTGTGTTTATTGTTTTAGGCCATCTGATAATCAAGATTTATGTTTATAATAATATCCTAATTAAATATCAAGCTCACATTGATGTTCATGAAAATTAAGTATCTAAATTTGTAGCTCATTTTTTGTTGCTCATAATTAGCCTATATAATAATACATGATGGGACTATGTATATAAAGACTGCCTATATTGTAGAATGAAGATATTCTTTTATGCATTTGTAGAATATATACTCAATCATGATGGGACTATGTATATAAAAACTACCTATATTGTAGAATGAAGATATTCTTTTTTGCATTTGTAGAATATATATGCAAGGCTATACTCGGATTATAAGTTTTCTGTTTCCTTCCAGCATTTCTTCTTGATGTAAACAGTTGGTAGAAACAAAACCAGATAATCAAAAGGCATGCTAGCTTACTAATATAAAATTTGGCATATAAATTTTACGTTATCTATAATATCAGGCAGGTTTATATGAATAAGAAAAACGTTGTCTCATCCGTTGTATTATTAAGATCGATAAAGTCCTGGATATATCTTTCGTACGTTGGGAAAAGAAATTAACCGTGCAGATCTGGTCTTGTGTATAAGAAGTTGTTGATTATTAGCCATATGTTTTCTATTTTATTTCATAATTTCAATCAGCCCATATACCTGGATTTCTTTTTCTCAATTTTTTTTTTTTTTGACTCATGAAAAAACTGCAGATCATTATACAAAGAGAATGAAAAAAAAAAAAGATGGGTGATTAAGGTCCATCAGAATTTGGGTGGTTCATAGCTAATATGGTGGACCAATTCCAAGAAAAAAAAAAAAGAAGACCCAGTTAAGGATATATATATATTGGGCCTAATAAGGCCCATTAACCAGCCCAAATGATTGTGTGTAGGCCCAAATCCGAACAGAGTACATCAAAAAAATAGGTGGTAAACTTCAATTTGTCCCATAGTTTAATCCTCTGGGACTTTATCATTACATGAATTTAAAATTTAAACTTTATAAATATCTAAATGTTGAGAAGTACTTCAGATGAGGTTTATACTTTACTATCTAATCTAACTGGAATAATATTAGAGCAACGCTACATGTACACCCCCAAAGGAGGTGTACATCTTACACCCACCCATCTAAGGGTGGGGGGGTCACTTCACAAATTGTGAAGTGACCCCTCACCACACCCCACCCATTGAATGGGTGGGGTGTGCGATGTACACCTCCAAATGGGGTGTACAAGTAGCATTTTCCATAATATTATATATATATATATATAGGAAAATGCTAGATGTACACCCCCAAATGGGGTGTACATCTTACACCCACCCCATCCTAGGGGTGGGTGAATTCCACTCGTCACATCGAGTGACGAGTGGATGAATACCCACCCTAGGATGGGTGGGTGTAGGATGTACACCCTATTTGGGGGTGTGTCTTGGATTAAGTGGGCCGCCAGATAAATTTTTTATCCTTAATTTTCAATTAAAAATTTTAATTTTAAAAATTCAAATCTTTGAATTTTTATTCCCAAATTTAAAATTGAAATTTTAAATACCTAACTTTAAATTTTAAAATTTTAAATTCCGTATTCCTTTTTTCTGATTTATAAAGTTGAAAACTTTATAATATATTAAATATTTCTATCTTTGTAAATAATTTATTATTCATTAATTAATAATTATTAATTATTAATATTAATTTATTGTAAATATATTCGCCGCCGCGAAGCACGGGTCTTTAACTAGTTCATAATAATTTATAGATATACATATAAATATATAAATATAAATTATTTTTTTCATAATAGATTGGTCATGATTGGACCATAATTAGAACGATCCAACCGATTTTGATCCTTTTTTAAATGATTAGATTCAACACAAATTTACCTAACTATATTAATAAAATTACCACAATATAATTTATTTTTATAGAAACTGATATTATATATTATTTTATACTAAATTAATCATATAAAAATTGAGAAGTGCTAGGTGTACACCCCAAATGGGGTATACATCCTACACCCACCCCATCTTGGGGTGGGTATTCATCCACTCGTAACATCGATGTGACGAGTGAAATTCACCCACCCCAGGATGGGGTGGGGTGGGTGTAAGATGTACACCCCATTTGGGTGTACATCTAGCATTTTCCATAAAAATTATATTTCAGTATAAAATCTATTTAGATATTTTAAAATTTAAGAAATACCTAACTTTGTTTATTTCTTATACTAAATTTAAAATTTTGAGATAAATATAAAATTTGCATAAATATATTTGACTCGTTTGAAAAAAAAAAAAAAAATTAAGGAGAAATTGGGTTTTCAAATCTTTTCTTTTAGTCTGCGTTTGTTTTTGGAATTTGGAGGTATATATGCAAATAATACTTTTTATTCTGCCAAACACTAACCTTTTTTGCCAAAAAAAAATTATCCCGGTCAAACTAGGTAATTCCCATTGTTTAGAAAATAACCCGTTTAATTAATCCCCTCCAACCATTGGAATTAGGCTATCCCGATGGTAAACCAAAATTAATCCCCTCCAACAAATTTAAAATTTAAAATTAAAAATTCAAAATTTAAAATTCAAAATTTAAAATTAAAAATTTACAATTTGAAATTTAAAATTTAAAATTTAAAATTTAAAATTTAAAATTTTAAAAAAATTAAAAATTTCAAATTTAAAATTGAAAATTGAAAATTGAAAATTGAAAATTTAAAATTGAAAATTTAAGATTTAAAATTTAAAATTTAAAATTTAAAATTTAAAATTTAAAATTTAAAATTTTAAAATTAAAATTTTAAATTTACAATATAAATTTTAAAATTTAAAATATAAAATTTTAAATTTTAAAATTAAAATTTATAATTTAAAATTGAAAATTTAAAATTTAAAATTAAAAAAAAAAAATTAAATTTTAAATTTTCAATTTTACATTTTAAATTTTAATTTTAAAATTTTAAATTTTAAATTTTAAATTTTAAAATTTATATTTTAAATTTAAAATTTTAATTTTAAAATTTAAAATTTAAAATTTTAATTTTAAATTTTAATTTTAAATTTTAAATTTTAAATTTTATATTTTAAATTTAAAATTTTATATTATAAATTTTAATTTTTACATTTTAAATTTATAATTTTCAATTTTAAATTTTAAAAACTTAAAATTCAAAAAATACAGTTTTTACCTATATTGTACATCATTGTATATTGATTATACAATAATGTAAAATGCACTAATATATAAGGGCAAATTTGGTATTTTGGATTACAAAAATCTACTTTTTCTATTATTCTTCTCCAATTAGAAAAAATTTACCAAATAATATTTGTTTTATTCAATAGAATAGGATGGAATATTACCAAACACAATATTCATTTTATTCCTTTTTTATCATAGAATATAATAGAATTATGGGAATAAAAAAATTAATTCTCCTTAAATTTATCCTATTTCCAAACGCAGCCTTAAGGAATTATAAATTTTACGCAAATTTTTAATTTATGCCTAGTTAGATTTATATGACAAAGTAAATATAAAAATTTTATAATTCTGACATCTCTAAGACATTATAAAATTACCGTAAACTAAATAAAACTAAATAAAACTAAATAAAACTCAGTATAATTTTTTTATAAAAAATAAATATAAAATTTAAAAATTATTATAAGGGTATATTGGCAATGACTCCATGGAAAAAAAATAAATAAATAAATAAATAATCGAAGTATAGCTTTTTGCTGTAATCCGTTTTAGGTTTTAAAAAATTTAGGGTCTATTTTGTTCTAAGATAATGAATATTAAGATAAATTATTTTATTTTCAATATAATTTACTATTTAAAAATAATTAGAAGGGAAATTGTATTTAATTTATAAATATGCTATTCTTAAGAATAATTTAAAGTGTGTTTAATTAATTTTATAAAATAATAGCGGTTATATAAACAAAAAAAAACACGGGTTTTTTTCCTTCTAAAAAAACCGGTCCAAATCACACTCCCTTTTTTTCGTCTCCTCCATCTTTTACTCCTCGTCCTCGTCCATGGATCCCAAACTGAGCCCTCCTCTCCTCCTCCTCCTCCTCCTCCTCCTACTCTCCCTTTCCCTCCTCTCTATTGCGGTAAGGATCATCTCATCTCCAAAATCTTTGTATGGATTCTCCAACTCTCACTCTCACTCTCCTGTGTTCGTGGATCAACAAGGTGGGGATGGTGGAGGTGGATCCGGCGCTAGGGCAACCCGTGGTGGTGAGCACGTGGGGGTTCCGGGAGGCGGCGAGGGCTGCGTGGAGCGCCGTCGACGGCGGCGGGTCGTCGGCGGTGGACGCCGTGGTCGCCGGATGCTCCGTCTGCGAGGAGCTCCGCTGCGACGGCACAGGTCGGTGTGGGGGTGGTTTAGGGTTTGATTAAGTTTTCTCTTAACCCTAATGCTTCATCTCATTCGCTTAGTTTAGTTCGTTGTCGTTGTCTCTGCTTTTTTATCTTGTAAATGTATTGCTGCAGTTTTTTTTTAAAAAAAATAAATAAATAGAATTTTTGTATGCATAGGAGTGGATGGTGAATTACTTGTAATTTTTTTTTTTTTTTTGTTCAAGTTGCTGAATTGCTTGTAATTTTAAAATAGCTAAAAACAACAAATTTACTATTTTCTTTTATTATTTTTGTTAAATGAATCTGGTAGATGTGCAAAGTGCAAGCAGTCCGCCATCCACCCTCACACTCCATTGTGGAAAAGAAATGACAACTATACCAATCAAGAGCTTACTTTCCTTCTTTCCGTTTTTAGCCAATTTTACTTTAGATTTTTGTAGGTTGGGTTTGAGTTCTGTCTCTTGGTGAAATATTTGGAAAAGATATAATAAAAACATTGAATATTTGGAAAAGAAAAAGGGGGTTGAAGTGTATGGATGGTCCCTGTAGTATCCTGATGTTGCGATTTAGTTCTTTAGTCTTGTAAGGTAGAGAATATAAAATATTCAACTAAAACAACAAAATGTCAGAGAGAAAAGATGAGGCACACGAAATCCTCTACAAAACCCAAAGATATCACCCAGTAATCCTGGTGAAATTTGAATTACCTCTTAGTATTCGTAGGAGTCATGTGATATGGCATGTATTGATAGATTAGAGTCAGTGATAGGATGGGTATGCATTGCTCTTGAATCTTTCTTATGCTGGTTAAAGTTAATGCTGCTTATATGGTGATTACATGGACGTTTTTATTCATTTAGTTAAGAACTTAAGAATTTCGAGCATTATGTATTCATTGTAAAAATTGAAAGATTGGGCATCAAAGTGAACGTCCACTAGAAGATGCCGACTTGTTCCTATGAGACCCGTTGTTACCTATTCTTTGAGTAGCAGTTGAGCTATTGCTTATTTGTAATAAAGGAACATACCACTAAATTTTTCTTTGCGGGCTAAAATTCAGTTCGTTTTGTGAACAGTTGGTCCAGGTGGTAGTCCAGATGAGAATGGAGAAACTACATTGGATGCTCTTATTATGAATGGGGTAACAAATTACACAATTACATCTTGGAATAAATGTTGCTGTTATAACTGCAAAAGACCATGATCTATTGCTTATTTGTTTTAAGGACGTTAGTAGACAACGATGGAGGTCGGATCTGTGGCCGGCATGAGATATGTTAAGGATGGAATTAAGGCTGCTAAGCTGGTTATGGATTTCACGAAACACACTCTGCTTGTTGGAGAGAAGGCTTCTCTTTTTGCTATTTCAATGGGCCTTCCTGGACCAACTAATCTTAGTTCCCCAGAGTCCATCGAGAAATGGAATAACTGGACAGAGAATAATTGTCAGCCTAATTTCCGGAAAAATGTCATCAACGCAAATGGCTGCGGACCTTATCATCCTGAATTTGAGAACTCTTGTGATCATGGTGAAGAGAGAGGAAGCAATATTTTAAGAGCAAAGTCAAACTCTGATGTTATATGTCGTCACAACCATGACACTATCTCCATGGCCGTGATTGATAAAGTACTTCGTTGTAACTTTTTCTTTTTTTTCTTTCCTTTTCTTCTTTTGTTCTAGTATTGATCTTAATGTTTTTTTTCACAATGCAAAGATGGGGCATATAGCAGTTGGGACATCAACTAATGGTGCTACATTTAAAGTTCCTGGCAGGTAAAATGATTTAATAGAACTATTATTTCAAATGCTTTTAGGTGATCAATCTTTTTTTCCTTAAAAAATTGTAAAATCAGTTTGTTACATGACAGTTTTTCCATGCCTTGAGCTACATCATACTGCCTATGATAATTACCTCTCCTCTGTTTTACATCAGTAGGAATATATGGAGACCCCATAATAATATATAGGCATTTTAAACTATGCCCTCTGGTTAGATTTTATTTTGGTTGGCACTTTCGTAACTTTTTCTGATTTAAGTTCTGTTTTTTCATTGAGACCACCAACTACAGGTTTGTTTGATGATAAAAATGGATCATTCTCCTTTGATTGTCTATGCTGGCTCTGGACATCGCAGTTTAGTCATAGTTCTGTTCAAACAGTGTATGTTTTTTATATTTACAATTCATTATCATCCTCCCTTTGATGGGCTTGTAACTATGTATCGGCCTTTTTATGTTCTTCTCTTTGCTGCTGCACTTCAAACTCAGGAGTGTTGTTTGGGTAAAAGCATATACATATGCCTTAAACTGCCAGCCATTGTTAGCAAGTTATTGGGCCTAAACCATTGGTCCAACATGCCTTAATGACCCCATTACCCCTCCATCATATTCTGATATGAGGCTTTGTGGGTTCTGACAAAACTACATAAGAACAGCATGTTGTACCTCTAAGCTTGTTCCGATATCTTCTAATTCTGCCAAGATTAGGAAGTGTACGAAACTCCGATCTCCTAGTAATGAACTAAAAACATAAACATATAAGCAGTTTTAGAACTTTCTTTTGATTCTAACATGAATTGTACGATCATTTCCGGTCTCATTCCAAGATGCTATCTTATGCTCCTACAAATTAGTATTAGCCCCTTTGGTTCTAAGAAATTGATATTAAATCTCTTGGTTCCAGGGTTGGTGATGGACCTATAGCTGGGTCTTCAGCATATGCTGATGATGAAGCTGGCGCCTGTGGTGCAACTGGAGATGGCGATATCATGATGCGTTTCCTTCCCTGGTAATGAGCTCAATTTTTTCTTATTTTTTCCTTTCCGTTTTGCTTTTTCTTTGCGGAAATCCTTGCTTTGCCATTCTTAGGTTTTGTATATAATCATTTATTCATGAAGACGCCCTATTTATGTTATAGTTGATGAAAGAAAGTATAGGACCATTTTTGTTATATTACTTAATCTTATCTGAAAACAGGGCTGGTTCTTTCCGTGTACTCTGATTAACAAGCAAAAACCTGATAGCATTCAAACCTTCTTTGTTTAGTCAGCGACTTGTTTCCTATTTTAGATTCTCGTATTTCTTAATAAACTTGCCTACTTGCAGCATACTTGGTTATAAGGAGCTGCTACTAAGCGCCAAAGCGGAAGGCAACAAACTCCAATTTGAAAAAGAGCTTCTGCTTCTCTTATAGTGCTTTTATGAACAGCTTTACTTTACAGCACTCCTGCAGAAATGCCAGCTAGACCAAACAAGTCCTGACCGATAGTTTCCATCTTATTTGCACTTTTTGCTGAATTGCATAATATTGCTGTCCTATCTAATGGAGAGCACTTTTACAGCTACCAAGTTGTGGAGAGTATGCGACGAGGGATGGAGCCGAAGCAAGCTGCTGCTGACGCTATATCCAGGATTGCCCAGAAGTATCCGGACTTTGTCGGAGCTGTTTTCGCTGTAAATAGAAAGGGCAAGCATGCAGGAGCTTGCCGTAATTGGACTTTTCATTACTCTGTCAGGAACTCCAGCATGGATGATGTGGAAGTTTTCACAGTGGAGCCTTGAAAAACACCTACAATTTCAAATGTCTCAGCTTAACCTTTTTTATTTCTCTCCTCCCCTAAATATAATCCCTATTGATGTTGCGAGTTAACGCATTTACTCCCCTGGAAGTTCTCAAACCTACAATTGATCCCATGTAACTACAAGGAAATTATGGATTTCACAAAAGCGATGAAATGTTGTAGTTTAAGGGAGTAATATGCAAGATTCAACATTTCAGGGGGACAAAGTGAAAACATGAAATTTATAGGCAGTTTTCTGCAATTTCTTTATTGGTGCTGTTGCTTTTGGTACTGTCTCATGGACTAGTTTGCAATTCAGTGAAGGTGCATTGTATGAAAAATACTGTGAGATTGCAGAAACTAGTGCTTTTGATGTTCATGAAATTGAGTTTTTTTTTAAGTACTCTCGTTTATGATAATTATTAAATGCTGCAAGGTCATAAGCTGTTTCCATATTTCTTGTTCATCCTTCCTATCTCAGATAATTCTCCATTTGCTGTTCAAACTTAGTGCGTGCTTAGTTTATGATCAAAAAGAAAATGAGAAATGAAATTGGACTATACTGGAATGAGAAACGAAATGACGAATCATCAAAAAAAAAAAAAAAATGTTTGGTTTATTATCGAAATGGAAATTGAAATGGACAATTGAGGGATCTAGAGTTTTGAAAGAGAGATTTTGGTCGGGGAAGAGGAGAGTAATCAAAGAAGAGAACGGAAAGATGTGTGTTCGAAGGGTTTTGATTAGTTATTTTGGAGTAGACATGAATTTAGGCCCATTTGGTTGGGGGATAACGGGGGAATAGTCTTCTTTATTCTCCAATTCTTGCCAAATACTCAGCAAAAAAGCTCTCGGATATTATTTTTTTTTATCCCTTGCTTAACGGATTATCTTGGGATAACCCGTTAAGCACTATTCCCTCCCCCCCTTGGAATAGTGTTTTATCCCGAGGGCAGTGAATGGGATTTTACTGTTCCCACCCACTGCCCTCCCATCTCCTCTCCTATCTTCTCGAGAGCTCTGTCTTCCTCCTCCTCTTCTTCCTTTGTCACCTTCTCCCTCAAGCGACGAGAGGGCATTGAATGGGATTTACTGTTCCCACCGACTGCCCTCCCATATCCTCGAAAGCTTCGTCTTCCTCCTCCTCTTCTTCCCCTCTCAGCTTCTCCCTCAAGCGACGATAGGGCAGTGAATGGGATTTATTGTGCCCACCCACCGCCCTTCCCATCTTCTCGAAACCTTCGTCTTCCTCATCCTCTTCTTCCCCCCTCACCTTCTCCCTCAAGCGGTGCTAAGCCATCAATGAACCTGCTCAACAGGTGCTAAGCCATCATTGAAGGAGATCCTTCGATGAGATCCGAGGCACCCACCTTCGCCTTTTGTGTCGCTTCGATTGCGTCGTCGACTTGCCCTTTTCCTCTCCTCTCAACTCCTCCCTCTATAAAGTGATTGGAGGATTGTGCAAGATCTCTCAACCACTCTCAACCACCGGTATCATTGTGCAAGATCTCTTCCATATCTTGCTTCCGCGTGACGATGCCCCTCTTTCCCTCTGTTAACCTGCAGTAATGTTATTTTTATACATGTGGATCGAGCGTCAAGTGTCGATGCAACAGGTGTTTGCGACACAACGCCCTGTTGCACCTACATTTCCACCAGCTGCAGCCTTCTTTACCCCGGCAACAAGCTCTTTCCAACCAGCAGCGCCATTCTTCCCCCCCACTGCATCAACTTTCCCTCCAACATCACCATCATTCCCTCCTAATGCACCCTCCAACCCTCCCGAAGGACCATCTTTTCCTCCAAATTAGGATATTTTGACTATGCTTAATGTGGTGCATTTCGTGGTCTTGCACTTTTTGGTACTGCTTTAGACTAGCAAGATCTTAACATATATTTTGTGGCCTTGGTGGCCCCGTGTGCACCATGCCGTTTGATATTTCATATATTCTGGACAATTCCTATGTTTTAATTAGTTTTTTTATTAAGTAATTTACATTTTCAATGCCTATCTGTCATATATAATGCCTAGGCGAGGATGCCTATCTGCCATATATAATGCCTATGCTCATAATTTATTTGGTGAAGATAGTGGCTAAGGTCGGTGAATTCTAATTATACAGTTTTTGTTTTTTTAGATGATTTTATTGCATTATTTAACATTTTTCGTACTTGCAGGTTACTAAAGTTGGCAATGATGTGGCAAGGGCATTATAAAATGAATGGCTGGGGGGCTTTCTAAAATAAATTGGTAATGATGAGAAAAATAGCGACGAGTGTGAATGGTATGGGGGGCAGCTATCCCCACTGCTGCAGCCACCATCCACATTTCCAACCCTTGATACCTGAGCCAACATCTCCTCACTTTACCTTTACTTCTAATCTGCAGCTATGTGAACTTCCATTTCTTTCTTGCTGTTCTTATATTTCCAATTTGAGGCTACATGAACCTGTAGTTATGTGTACTTTTCATTAATTTCTTGCTTTTCTTGGCTTTCCATTCTGTGGAATACTCAACCAAACCGGGCCTGGGGATATGAGAATGTGTGGCAATGTGACTTTGCAGTCACTTTTTTTTTTTTTTTTTTTGGCTAAAGCAATGAAAAGATTTATCAAACTTGAGCCTATGTGATTTTCTTTCAACTTGAGGTTTTTTTATTTTGCATTTTCTTTCATCTTCAAGCCATGTGCAACTGAGTCAATGTGATTTTGCATTAATTTTCATCTCGAGGCTATGTTGTGGCTATGTGATTTTGCATTATCTTTGATCTTGAGGTTATGTGTGTAGTGTACCGGTTTTTGGGTTGAGCTTTCTGACTCCACCAACGAGCTTTCTGACTGAGGAAAGGCGTGAGCGCGTGTATTTTCAATTTACAGCGGTGTTCGGGTGGTTCCGGGCGGCGGCGGAGGTGCCGGGGTCGAAAATGCTGCTGTGAGGGTGAGGCCTGGCAGTGAAGTGGGTGGAGCTAATTAAGGGGATTGGAAGGTAGAAATTAATTAACTCCTTTAATTAATTTCTTCTTACACCTTAATTAGCTTTGGTGCTTGTATTTAATTAGCAGCCACCACCCCTTTGCCACCTCACTTTTCTTTTTCCATAAAGCAAGGCAGCAGCTTCAGCTTTGGGGTTTGGTCTGAAGCAGAGGAAAAAGGAAGGAAGGAAGAAGGGAAGAGAAGGAGAGGTGTTCTTGTGCCGTTTTCGTCGCCGCAAGGGCGTGGAGACGAGCGTGGGCGCGGCGAGCCTCGTGGAGGTGTGTTTTAATTATTTAATCATTTTATTTTTTGAATCGTGGGTTTTGGGCTCTCTCCTTGTCTTTTCTTTTCTTTCTTTTTGCTGCTGGCGGCGTGGGACTTGTTGTACGGTTCGTGGCAGCGAGAGGCGTGGGAGGCGGGCCGCTGCGTGGTCGGGTTGGGGCGATGTTCGCAGCTGCCGCCGCTGCGCGGGCGCGCATGAGCGCCGCGCGCAGCTGGCGCCCTGCTGCTGTTATTTTGCAGCAGTGCGCCAGGCCACCTGCAGCCTCGCCCTGGGTGCCCCGCTAGGGCAGGCGCGCGCAGCGGGCTGCGCGCAGGCCGCGCAGTGCCGCGGGCACTGCGCGGGCCGCGCGCGGCACTGCGGTGCGCGCGCAGTGCCGCGGGCACTGCGCGGACCGCGCGCAGTGCCGCGGGCCGCGCGCGGCACTGCGGTGCGCGCGCAGTGCCGCGGGCACTGCGCGGACCGCGCGCAGTGCCGCGGGCCCCGCACGGGCCGCGCGCGGCACTGCGGTGCGGGCGCAGTGCCGCGGGCACTGCGCGGTCTGTGGGCGGTGCTGCGGGCCCGCTGCGGGCCAGGCGGGCGGCCAAGGGCCGCGCGGGCTTGCAGGCCGCGCGCTTGGCGCGCGGGCCTGCAAGGCCCCGCGCGGGCGGCCATGGGCCACGCGGGTGGCCTTGTGCCGCGCGGGCTTGCAGGCCGCGCGGCCCTGCAAGGCGCCGCGCGGGCGGCTTTGTGCCGCGGCGGGCTTGCAGGCCGCGCGCTAGGCGCGCGGGCCTGCAAGGCGCCGCACGGGCGGCCTTTGTGCCGTGCGGCCGCGAGCGGCGCTGTTGCCGCGCGGGCTGCGGCCCGGCAACGCGCCGCGGCGTGGGTGCGATGGGTTTTCCGCGCCACACGCGATGTTCTCGTCGCCGGATGAGGTTTTTGTCGCCTTGTGGGCGTAGTCTTCGACCGCGGCTTTTCTGATCCCTGTTTCCACCTTTTTCGCAGTGTGCCTCCGTGTCAGCTTGGCTACGTGATTGTTGGTGAGCGCTGTGCCACGAGGAGTTGTGAGATCGCGCCGAGACCTTCGTTGGGCGCGCGGCTTTTGCGGGTTCTTCACAGGTGGGTTGGTTTCTCCCGAAAGGATACGGGATGCCCATTTTCTTTCCAAGCGCAAAGGTATGGTGACCTGGTGCTATCAGGCAAGTGCGGGTCGGCCGCGCAGATCGCGGGTTATGGTTCCGACTGGGACACGTGTTATGCTAATTGGTGTTCGCTCTGGATTTCACAGCATTATTCGAAGCCCCTGGCCGTGTTACCGGGAGGGCGTCTACCCTGGCCGAGTTACCAGGAAGGTATTTTCCCCGGCCGAGTTACCGGGAGGGCAATTTCCCTGGCCGAGTCACCAGGAGGGTACCTTTCCCCGGCCGAGTTACCGGGAGGACTTTATCCCTGGCTGAGTTACCAGGAGAGCACTTCCCTGGCCGAGACACCAGTGGAAGTTCGCCCCTGGCCGAGTTACCGGGTGGCTGCGGGGGAATGACATGTGCGGGTGGTCATTTCATATTATGCTAGATGTCATTTAGTACAGCATTGCATTGAGGCATATAGTGATAGATTTACTTACAGCTTTCATTTCAGTATTATCTATCTATCTATCTATCTGTTTTTGCCTCCAGTGGACTTGGTGGGCTACCGAGGATAGGACATCGGTACCCACTGAGATCTGACTTTTCAGTTGATCTCACACCCGCCGTGTGTGACAGGTGTTTCTGAGGCGGCCGTTCCAGGGCCGGCACGTGCGGAGTCTTCAGACCGCGGCAAGGGCTTGGCCGACTAGTGCCTCCTGGGTCTGTAGAGTCACAGGTAGATCTACTCGGGTATTTTTGGTTTCCCACTTTTGTATTTGATAGTGGTGGTGTACCCCATTTTGGGAGGTAGTGGATGTTGTACTTGGATTATGTACTTAGTGACTCTTGTATGCAGTTTACTTTCTTCAGTGTTGCATCTCTTGTGCTCTGATACTTGTATGGCTAGATCCCTTTTTACAGGTTAGACGCTTCGTCTGTGCGGCAGTTTCCGCACAGACGGCGGGTCTGTTGGCGAGCCCGGGGCGCAGGCTCGACCCCCGGGGCGTGACAGATTAGGTGGTATCAGAGCCTAGGTGTTTAGGTCTTTGGGGACTTAGGGACCCTAGGCTTTTGGTTGGACAGTTGAGTGACTGTCGAGAGAGATGTGTGGTAGCGAGAGTTTTGGTTGTGTTGTGACTCCCCCGGGATTTCGGGCGAGTGACTTTACATGTTAGCCCTCTAAAGTAGTTTTGTTGGCTGCAGACAACACAACACTTTAGAGTTGGAAACATGTTTTAGACTTTCGCTGGCTTTGGGTTGTGAGGTTTTGGTTCTCTGACACCCTGTTTTCCCAGTCACAGTTGCCTGAGATGCCTCCTAGACGTCGTGCGACGACGAGGGCGCACTCCGCGTCGGAGGACAGGCCCGAGCAGGAGGAGGCTGCACAGGGTGAGGTTCATGAGCTGCGGGCCCAAGTGGCCCAGATGTCTGAGGCGTTGCGGCGCCAGGAGGAGGCTGCCAAACGCCAGGAGGAAAATTTGGAGCGGATGATGAGGTTACTTGAGCAGAGGACATCTGCGGCACCGCCAGCGGCGACTTCGTCGACCTCATCTCAGATCGCCCCGTTGACAGAGTCGGAGCAGAGGGAGCTCACGGATCGTTTAGCTTATGTCAGCCAGTTCCGTCCTCCGCGTTTCGCCGGGCAGAGTTCTGAGCCATGGGAAGTAAAAAACTGGATTTCAGCAATAGAGAAGTTATTCGAGAACCTGTTTATTAAGGAAAAGCATCAAGTGTATTTGGCTACACACTTCCTGGAGGGTGACGCAGAGACTTGGTGGCGCCGTGTCCGCCCCCCGGGACCACCAGGAGCTCAGGTGGTGTCTTGGCAGGAGTTCCGCGCTTTGCTACTCGGGGCCTATTTCCCCGACAGCGCAAAGCAGAAGCTTGAGGGGGATCTCCGTCGACTGCAGCAGGGTAGCCGACCCCTTCCGGACTACATTCGAGAGTTCCAGCGCCTATTGAGCAGCGTGCCGCATGTTGCCCTTGATGAGGCCCAGAGAGTGGACCTGTTCGAGCGAGGGTTGCACCCGGATATTTATCACCTGGTTCATTCACACCGATCGTTGACTCTGGACGCAGCCATAGAGCGTGCACGGTGGGTCTCTCGAGGGCGGGTGATCATGGCAGAGAGGGGCGGGGCGCCGTGGACTAGTTCCGGGGAGAAGCGCCCCGCACCGCAGGATTCTGGACAGACGAGCAGACCGCGGCCCCTGAGGCCGCCTCAGATCCCGCCTCGAGGCCGCGGGACCCAGAGGAGACAGAGATCGGGGGGCTCCCGGCCCCCTAGGCAGCAGCAGCAGCAGCAGAGCCGCACTGACAGTTGTGTGATTTGCGGCGGACCCCACGCCCCCCAGCAGTGTGATCAGCGGCAGGGCCGATGTTACCGGTGTGGGCAGGCAGGGCACAAATCGTGGTCTTGTCCTAGAGCGGGGTCATCAGCAGCGTCGGCAGCTTCGGTTCCTCCTCCACCGCCCTTTCTGACGGGCGGATCCTCGACAGGTTTTGGCCACGGGGATAGGGCCGCTTCGTCGCGGCAGTCGGACAGACGACCA
Organism: Tillandsia leiboldiana; assembly: GCA_029204045.2. Classification (NCBI taxonomy): domain Eukaryota; kingdom Viridiplantae; phylum Streptophyta; class Magnoliopsida; order Poales; family Bromeliaceae; genus Tillandsia; species Tillandsia leiboldiana. The sequence goes on along the minus strand of CM055067.1, from coordinate 44,993,791 downwards.
CCCCCGAGCGGCAGGGTGTACTCCGCACAGGTCGATGATGAGGAGGCAGCGGGCCACGTGGTGGCAAGTATTATCCTTATCTCCTCTACTCGCACTAGAGCTTTATTTGATACCGCAGCATCTCATTCATTCATCAGTAGGACATTTGCATTCATGCATGGGCTAGAGATAGAACCGTTGTCTTGTGCTCGTGAGGTTCAGGTACCCGATCATGTTCTACACGTTGATGAGTGTTGTTGGTCCTGCCCTGTGCAGTTAGGGCCTTGGATTTTACCTGTAGATCTTTTGGTCCTTCGCCAGCTTCAGGATTTCGACGTAGTTTTGGGGATGGATTGGTTGACTCGGTATTACGCTGCTATTGATTGTCGAGAGAGGACTGTGACCCTCAGGGAGCCGGATCAGGAGGAGTATGTTTTCAGAGGTTGTCAGAGTACGCTGTTTGCAGCGACGATCTCTTCTGCTAGAGCCCGACAGCTGATGAGTCGTGGTTGTGTTGCCTTCTTAGCTACTGTTGTAGAGGCGCCTACGGCGATGCCTGGACTCGAGGACATTCCTATCGTCCGAGAGTATCCAGATGTGTTCCCTCCCGAGCTATCGTCTATGCCGCCGGATCGAGAGATTGAGTTTGTGATTGACGTGGTTCCTGGAACCACGCCAATCTCTAAGGCACCCTACAGAATGGCACCAGCAGAATTGAGAGAGTTAAAGGCTCAGCTTCAGGATCTCTTGGATCGCGGGTTTGTTCGTCCCAGTGTTTCTCCTTGGGGAGCCCCGATTCTTTTTGTGAAGAAAAAGGACGGGTCACTTAGGCTTTGTGTGGACTACAGAGAATTGAATAAAGTGACCGTCAAGAACAAGTATCCACTTCCTCGGATTGATGATTTATTTGATCAGCTTCAGGGAGCCACGGTTTTCTCGAAGGTAGATCTGCAGTCCGGTTACCACCAGCTGAGGGTGAGGGCCGAGGATGTGTCCAAGACGGCGTTTAGGTCTCGGTATGGGCATTACGAGTTTACAGTGCTACCTTTTGGTTTGACGAATGCCCCGGCTGCGTTCATGGATCTGATGAACCGAGTCTTTCAGCCGTACTTGGACCGTTTTGTGGTGGTTTTCATTGATGACATCCTGATTTACTCCCGTAGCGACTTTGAGCACGAGGAGCACTTGAGGTTAGTGCTGCAGCTTCTGAGGGAGAAGAAGCTGTATGCGAAGTTAAAGAAGTGCGCCTTTTGGCTTCGGGAGGTTTCTTTTCTAGGCCACATTGTCTCAGCCGCAGGAGTGGCAGTGGACCCGGCGAATATTGTTTCAGTTCGGCATTGGCCTAGACCTACGACGGTGACGGAGATTAGGAGCTTCTTGGGCCTTGCGGGCTACTACCGTCGTTTTGTTGAGGGCTTTGCGAAGCTCTCGACCCCCCTCACTAGATTGACCAAGAAGGGGGAAAAATTTGTATGGACAGAGCAATGCCAACAAAGCTTCGAGGAGTTGAAGCAGAGATTGATTTCAGCGCCAGTGCTTGCACTACCAGTCATGGGAGAGGGGTTCGTGATTTTCAGTGATGCCTCCCACAGCGGCCTTGGATGCGTATTGATGCAGCATGGTAGGGTAATTGCTTATGCTTCCCGTCAGTTAAAGGATTATGAAAGAAATTACCCTACGCATGACCTGGAGCTAGCTGCGGTTGTTTATGCCTTGAAGCTCTGGCGGCACTATTTGTATGGCGAGCGCTGTGAGATCTTCACCGATCATCAGAGTTTGAAATACCTGTTCACCCAGAAAGAACTCAACCTAAGGCAGCGCCGATGGCTTGAGCTGTTAAAGGATTACGACTTGAGCATTCTCTATCATCCCGGCAAGGCTAACGTGGTCGCGGATGCTTTGAGCCGGCGAACAGGGCAGACCTTGAGTATGCTTATTACCCAGCAGAGACCACTGAGAGAGCAGCTGAGGAGTTTGGATATAGAGGTTGTGACCCCGGGGGTTTCTGCAAGACTTATGACTATGGTCTTGCAGCCCACTCTACTGGACAGGATTAGGGAGAAGCAGAGTGGGGACCCCTATCTTCTGAGGATTCGAGACCAGATGCAGCTTGGACAGAGCGGGGACTTTTCGGTGGATGTTGCGGGAGTACTTAGGTACAGGGACCGCATTTGTGTGCCGGCGGATTTGGATATTAGAGAGCTGATCCTGAGAGAGGCTTACTATACACCTTACACCCTCCATCCTGGGGGAACTAAGATGTATAGGGATTTGAAAGCTCAGTTTTGGTGGCAGGGCATGAAGAGGGATATTGGTAGGTTTGTGGCCCGCTGTTTAACTTGCCAACAGGTTAAGACGGAACACCAGGTTCCCGCTGGCAAGTTACAAAGCCTACCAATTCCTGAATGGAAATGGGATTGTGTCACCATGGATTTTATTGTGGGTCTGCCGAGGACTCAGAGAGGAGCCGATGCGATTTGGGTAATCGTTGATCGGTTGACTAAATCAGCTCACTTCCTGCCGATTCAGTCAGGTTGGGCCTTGGAGAGTTTAGCACGCTTGTACCTTGACGAGATCGTGAGGCTTCATGGAGTGCCAGCTTCTATCGTGTCAGACAGGGACCCCAGGTTTACCTCTCAGTTTTGGAGGAGCTTGCAGACGGCCTTGGGGACCCAGCTTCAGTTCAGCACCGCCTTTCACCCACAGACCGACGGACAGTCTGAACGGACTATTCAGACTCTGGAGGACATGTTGAGAGCTTGTGTCCTGAGCTTTAGCGGTAGTTGGGATCGACATTTGAGGTTAGCAGAGTTTGCCTACAACAATAGCTTCCAGGCGAGTATCCAGATGGCACCCTTTGAAGCATTGTATGGTAGGAAATGTCGATCGCCTCTTTGTTGGAGTGACGTGGGTGAAAGGAAAACTTTGGGGCCAGATTTTCTTTTGGACGCCGAGGATAAAGTCAAGGTTATTCGACGCCACTTGGTCACTGCTCAGAGCCGGCAGAAGAGCTACACCGATAAGAGGCGGCGAGACTTGGAGTTCCGGGTAGGGGATCATGTGTTTCTGAAAGTCTCGCCGTCTCGAGGGATTCGACGCTTTGGGGTGCGCGGGAAGCTGAGCCCGCGTTTTATTGGACCATTTGAGGTTTTGGAGCGTATCGGACCTGTTGCCTATCGGGTTGCCCTACCGCCGCGTCTAGCCGGTACTCATGATGTCTTCCATGTATCCGTCTTGAGGAGGTATGTCTATGATCCCTCTCACATTGTGGACTTCCCTTCCTTGGAGCTGGACGAGGACCTGCACTTCCGAGAGCGCCCGATTCGAATTCTTGCTCGTGAGACGAGAGAATTGCGGAATCGGGTTATACCTTATGTGAAGGTATTGTGGAGCCACCATGATGAGAGAGAGGCTACTTGGGAGCCCGAGGATGAGCTGAGGACTACCTACCCGCACTTATTTGAGACCCCCACGTGATGTTGGAGCTTTTTGGGTTTCGAGGACGAAACCATTTGAAGGGGGGGAGAGTGTAGTGTACCGGTTTTTGGGTTGAGCTTTCTGACTCCACCAACGAGCTTTCTGACTGAGGAAAGGCGTGAGCGCGTGTATTTTCAATTTACAGCGGTGTTCGGGTGGTTCCGGGCGGCGGCGGAGGTGCCGGGGTCGAAAATGCTGCTGTGAGGGTGAGGCCTGGCAGTGAAGTGGGTGGAGCTAATTAAGGGGATTGGAAGGTAGAAATTAATTAACTCCTTTAATTAATTTCTTCTTACACCTTAATTAGCTTTGGTGCTTGTATTTAATTAGCAGCCACCACCCCTTTGCCACCTCACTTTTCTTTTTCCATAAAGCAAGGCAGCAGCTTCAGCTTTGGGGTTTGGTCTGAAGCAGAGGAAAAAGGAAGGAAGGAAGAAGGGAAGAGAAGGAGAGGTGTTCTTGTGCCGTTTTCGTCGCCGCAAGGGCGTGGAGACGAGCGTGGGCGCGGCGAGCCTCGTGGAGGTGTGTTTTAATTATTTAATCATTTTATTTTTTGAATCGTGGGTTTTGGGCTCTCTCCTTGTCTTTTCTTTTCTTTCTTTTTGCTGCTGGCGGCGTGGGACTTGTTGTACGGTTCGTGGCAGCGAGAGGCGTGGGAGGCGGGCCGCTGCGTGGTCGGGTTGGGGCGATGTTCGCAGCTGCCGCCGCTGCGCGGGCGCGCATGAGCGCCGCGCGCAGCTGGCGCCCTGCTGCTGTTATTTTGCAGCAGTGCGCCAGGCCACCTGCAGCCTCGCCCTGGGTGCCCCGCTAGGGCAGGCGCGCGCAGCGGGCTGCGCGCAGGCCGCGCAGTGCCGCGGGCACTGCGCGGGCCGCGCGCGGCACTGCGGTGCGCGCGCAGTGCCGCGGGCACTGCGCGGACCGCGCGCAGTGCCGCGGGCCGCGCGCGGCACTGCGGTGCGCGCGCAGTGCCGCGGGCACTGCGCGGACCGCGCGCAGTGCCGCGGGCCCCGCACGGGCCGCGCGCGGCACTGCGGTGCGGGCGCAGTGCCGCGGGCACTGCGCGGTCTGTGGGCGGTGCCGCGGGCCCGCTGCGGGCCAGGCGGGCGGCCAAGGGCCGCGCGGGCTTGCAGGCCGCGCGCTTGGCGCGCGGGCCTGCAAGGCCCCGCGCGGGCGGCCATGGGCCACGCGGGTGGCCTTGTGCCGCGCGGGCTTGCAGGCCGCGCGGCCCTGCAAGGCGCCGCGCGGGCGGCTTTGTGCCGCGGCGGGCTTGCAGGCCGCGCGCTAGGCGCGCGGGCCTGCAAGGCGCCGCACGGGCGGCCTTTGTGCCGTGCGGCCGCGAGCGGCGCTGTTGCCGCGCGGGCTGCGGCCCGGCAACGCGCCGCGGCGTGGGTGCGATGGGTTTTCCGCGCCACACGCGACGTTCTCGTCGCCGGATGAGGTTTTTGTCGCCTTGTGGGCGTAGTCTTCGACCGCGGCTTTTCTGATCCCTGTTTCCACCTTTTTCGCAGTGTGCCTCCGTGTCAGCTTGGCTACGTGATTGTTGGTGAGCGCTGTGCCGCGAGGAGTTGTGAGATCGCGCCGAGACCTTCGTTGGGCGCGCGGCTTTTGCGGGTTCTTCACAGGTGGGTTGGTTTCTCCCGAAAGGATACGGGATGCCCATTTTCTTTCCAAGCGCAAAGGTATGGTGACCTGGTGCTATCAGGCAAGTGCGGGTCGGCCGCGCAGATCGCGGGTTATGGTTCCGACTGGGACACGTGTTATGCTAATTGGTGTTCGCTCTGGATTTCACAGCATTATTCGAAGCCCCTGGCCGTGTTACCGGGAGGGCGTCTACCCTGGCCGAGTTACCAGGAAGGTATTTTCCCCGGCCGAGTTACCGGGAGGGCAATTTCCCTGGCCGAGTCACCAGGAGGGTACCTTTCCCCGGCCGAGTTACCGGGAGGACTTTATCCCTGGCTGAGTTACCAGGAGAGCACTTCCCTGGCCGAGACACCAGTGGAAGTTCGCCCCTGGCCGAGTTACCGGGTGGCTGCGGGGGAATGACATGTGCGGGTGGTCATTTCATATTATGCTAGATGTCATTTAGTACAGCATTGCATTGAGGCATATAGTGATAGATTTACTTACAGCTTTCATTTCAGTATTATCTATCTATCTATCTATCTGTTTTTGCCTCCAGTGGACTTGGTGGGCTACCGAGGATAGGACATCGGTACCCACTGAGATCTGACTTTTCAGTTGATCTCACACCCGCCGTGTGTGACAGGTGTTTCTGAGGCGGCCGTTCCAGGGCCGGCACGTGCGGAGTCTTCAGACCGCGGCAAGGGCTTGGCCGACTAGTGCCTCCTGGGTCTGTAGAGTCACAGGTAGATCTACTCGGGTATTTTTGGTTTCCCACTTTTGTATTTGATAGTGGTGGTGTACCCTATTTTGGGAGGTAGTGGATGTTGTACTTGGATTATGTACTTAGTGACTCTTGTATGCAGTTTACTTTCTTCAGTGTTGCATCTCTTGTGCTCTGATACTTGTATGGCTAGATCCCTTTTTACAGGTTAGACGCTTCGTCTGTGCGGCAGTTTCCGCACAGACGGCGGGTCTGTTGGCGAGCCCGGGGCGCAGGCTCGACCCCCGGGGCGTGACAATGTGATTTTGGATTGTCATTGAACTTGAGGCTATGTGATTTACTTTGAATTTGAGGCTATGTGATTTACTTTGAACTTGAGGCTATGTGATTTTGCATTATCTTTGATCTTGAGGCTATGTGATTTTGCATTGTCTTTGAACTTGAGGCTATGTGATTTACTTTGAACTTGAGGCTATGTGATTTACTTTGAACTTGGGTGGATGTGATTTCGAATGTACTTGAGGCTATGCAAACTATGATTTAGTTCTAAACTGCCGCTATGCGAACTCTGATTTTTTATGTTTGCATCTTAACTTCCAAACTGTAGCTATATAAACTTGGATATTTCTTTTTCCTTTACTTTAGCTGACATTCCAATCTGAGGCTATATCAGCATTAGTTCTTTTGTTGGTTGCTACAAAATTTTGTTGGTTCTTGCCTATTGAACTTGACTCGTCGCTATGAACTGCAGGTTGCGCAAAGTGTGAATGGTATGGGGGGCAGATACCATTATGTACTTGCAGCCACCATTACACCTGAGCCAACTCAACGGAAATCTTGTTGCCGATTGAACTTGAATCGTCGCTTCTCGAACAAGTTGCAGAAATCATCGGAAATCTTGTTGCCTATTTAAATTGACTCGTCGCTTCTCGAACAAGTTGCGGAAAATGGCGATGATGACATCAAGAGCGACATATGTGAATGGTATGGGGGGGCAAATACCATTATGCTGCAGCAGCTACCATGTACACTCGGCACTCTTGACACCTGAGCCAAATCATTGGAATTATTGTTGCCTATTTAACTTGACTCGTCGCTTCTCAAACAAGTCGCGGAAAATGGCGATGATGACATCAAGAGCGACATATGCGAATGGTATGGGGAGGCAAATACCATTATGCTGCAGCAGCTACCATGTACACTCGGCACTGTTGACACCTGAGCCAAATCATCGAAATTATTATTGCCTATTTAACTTGACTCGTCGCTTCTCAAACAAGTTGCGGAAAATGGCGATGATGACATCAAGAGCGACATATGTGAATGGTATGGGGGGCAAATACCATTATGCTGCAGCAGCTACCATGTACACTCGCCACTCTTGACACCTGAGCCAAATCATCGGAATTATTGTTGCCTATTTAACTTGACTCGTCGCTTCTCAAACAAGTTGCGGAAAATGGCGATGATGACATCAAGAGCTACCATGTACACTCGGCATCTTGACACCTGAGCCAAATCATCGGAAATCTTGTTGCCTATTTAACTTGACTCGTCGCATCTAAACTTGCTTTTCTTTTACTTCCTAGGCGTAGGTATGTGAACCTGAGGCTATGTGATTTTCATCAACTTTGAACTTTAGGCTATGTGATTATATTATTTCTTTCATCCTACAGCTATGTGAAAATGAGGCAATGTGATTTAGCATTTTCTTTCAACTTGATGTTGTGTGAACTAGAGGCTGTGTGAACTATGAACTTGAGGCTATGTAAATATTTTTTTGCAATTTTGATCTTGCTTTAGCTTACTTTAGAACCTGCAACTGTGAACTTGAGGCTATGTGAAACTTAGGCTATGTGATTTTCATCAACTTTGAACTTTAGGCTATGTGATTATATTATTTATTTCATCCTGCGGCTATATGAAAATGAGGCAATGTGATTTAGCATTTTCTTTCAACTTGAGGCTATGTGAAAATGAGGATATGTGATTTTGCATTTTCTTTGAACTTGAGGCTATGTGATTTTGCATTGTCTTTCATCCTACGGCTATGTGAAACTGAGGCTATATGATTTTGCAAATAATTTCTTCTTGAGGCTATGTGATTTTGCATGTTCTTTCAACTAGAGGCTATGTGAAACTGTGGCTATGTGAACTTCAGGCTATGTGAACTTAAGGCTGTGTGAACTATGAACTTGAGGCTATGTGAACTTGAACTAGAGGCTATGTGAGCCCACAACCAAACAGAGCTATGTAAATATTGACTCTCCATTGCTTTACCTTTACTTCTAACCTGATGCTACGCGAACTCTGATTTTGTATGTTTGCAACTTAACTTCCAAACTGTAGCTATCTAAACTTATTTTTTTTTCCTTTACTTTAGTCTACCTTCCAATCTGATGCTATATCATCATTATTGATCTTGACTCGTTGCTTCTCGAACAGGTTGCGCAATTTGGCAATGATGACATCAAGAACGACGAGTGTGAATGGTATGGGGGGCAGCTAATATTATGGACCTGCAGCCACCATTTATTCTTGCTACTCTTGACATCTGAGCCAACTCATCGGAAATCTTGTTGCCTATTAAACTTGACTCGTCGCTTTGAACTAGTTGCCCAATTTGGCAATGATGACATCAAGAGCACCAAGTGTAAATGGTATGGGGGGCAGATACAATTATGTAGCTGTAGCTAACATTTATACTTGCCACCCTTGCCACCTGAGCCAACTGCAGCCACCATCCACAATGAGGCCTGTACGAACTTCTCATCACAAGAACTTTACTTCCAACCTGCAGCTATGTTCTTTCTTGTTGCCTTTGTGAACACTTAACTTTACGGGCTTACTTCCAACCTGATTTTTTTTCTTTCTTGCTTTACTGTTACTTCCAACCTGATTTATTTGTTCTTACTTTACTGTTACTTCCAATCAAACGATATATGAACATTTATTTATTTTATCTTGCTTTAGCTTACTTTAGAACCTGCAGCTATGCGAACTTTTACCATTTTCCTTACTAAAGCTTGACTTCCAACATGACGCAATGTGAAGACTATAGTTATTTTCTTGCTTTAGCTTTACTGCCGACCGACGCCTATAAAATCTGTGATGAAATGAATTATAGATTTTCAATGACTACGACAATCAACCAGCGAAAATTTTCCTCCCCACTCTTTGCCGAGCTCATGACATTCTTAAACGAGGAAGAAGACTATTGGGAAGACGTACAAGACTTGCTGTTTGAAGAGGATGACTATTCATTCTCAAACACTATGTACAAACGACCATGTCAAACACGGCCATTCACTGGCCATCAACTTATTAATGACATGTTGAATGGACATCCTGATAGAGGTTACCAACATTTCAGGATGACAAATACCATGTTCATTAGGCTTCGGGATGAATTAGTAGGGAGGGGCTTAATAAAAGGCACTAGGCATTTAACTGTTGATGAACAACTTGGTATTTTCTTATTTGGTATAGGCCATGGCGTGGCAAACCGAGTCCTATCTGAAACTTTTCAACATTCAGGAGAGACGATTAGCCGGCATTTTAACAATGTGTTGCGTGGGGTGGTGGAACTTAGACAGGATTATATCCAACCACCGCAAACAAACGTAGGAGTGCACCCACGAGTAAAAGATAATCCAATCTTTCATCCTTTTAAGGTAAATACTATAGTGATTTTCATAAGCATATAGTGCTGTGATGTTTAACTTTATCAATTGAAGTTGTCTCATTCTATTTATGTTTTCTTAGAACACTTAAATATAGAATGCTATTGGTGCGGTCGATGGGACACACATACCGGCGGTTGTACGAAAGAGTAAGCAACCAAGATATCGCTGTCGAAAAGGTTTTACATCTCAGAACATGATGGCAGTATGTTCATTCGACCACCAATTTCTTTTTGTGTGCACAGGTTGGAAGGGCTCTGCAGCAGATATGAGGGTGATGCGATGGTGTTGCGAGAGTGGTGGTTTTACAGTCCCAGAAGGTAACATATTCTTGTTTTACGTAACATTTACTATGCGATTCATTGTCATTAATTAAATGAAAATGGTTTTTTGTTGTTGTGTAGGAAAATTTTACTGAGTCGATTCAGGCTATGCCAACACTGACCGATTTCTTGCGCCCTATAGAGGGGAACGATACCACTTAAGCCAATTCGATGTTAATGCACATGCCCGAAGGCATCGAGGACCTACAGATTTGTATAATCATCGCCATGCCCAATTGCGGAATGTTGTTGAGAAAGCTTTTGGGATACTCAAGAGGCGGTTCAAGGTCCTCCGCCAAGCAAAACCTTTTCCTTACAAAGTGCAATGTCGTATTGCTCTTGCATGCTGTGTGATACATAATTTCATCAAGAGGCACCAAAGGGGTGATAGGTATTTCAACATGCAAATGGAACCAGACTTTGTTGATGAGCAAGATGATGATCCGATACATTTAGTTGACCATGATGAGTCTCGTCGAGGCGACATCCTTCGCACAAAGATCACCAAGCAACTGTGGAATAGAAGATAGGAGAGCATATTCGAGATGATGTAATAATTTTTTTTCATTTATTGAACTTGGCGATTTTATATATGCTTTTTAAGTTAATGTACTAATTAGATTTGTTAGAACGTAACATTGAATGTTTTGTGACTTTGTGACTATGTATTTCATTGCTTTAGCTTTAGTTCCAATCTAATGCTATGTGAAGTCTTGAGTTTTTATGTTTGCACCTTTACTTCCACCCTGTAGCTATCCAAACTTGGTTTTTTTCTTTCTTTACTTGAGCATACCTTACAATATGAGGCTATATGAACCTGCGGCTATGTGAACACTGATTTTTTTTTCTATAATTGAGCATACCTTATAATATGAGGCTACATGAACCTGCGGCTATGTGAACACTGATTTTTTTTCTTTACTTGAGCATACCTTCCAATATGAGGCTATATGAACCTCAAGCTATATGAACACTGATTTTTTCTTTTTGTTACTTGCTTAACTTCCAAACTGTAGTTATCTAAACTTGAAATTTTTTTGTTTTCTTCACTTTAGCTTACCTTCCAATCTGAGGCTATATGAACCTGCGGTTATGTGAACACTGATTTTTTTTTTTTTTATAACCTGCTTAACTTCCAAACTGTAGTTATCTAAACTTGGAATTTTGTTGTTTTCTTCACTTTAGCTTACCTTGTAATCTCAGGCTATATGAACCTACGGCTATGTGAATTATGATTTAGCTTTAGTTCTAATTTGCTGTTATGTGAACTCTGATTTTTTAAATTTGCAGTTTAACTTCCAACCTATAGCTATCTGAAACTTAGATTTTGCATTTACTAAAATATACTATAAAATAAAAAATATTCTTTTTTTAGGTAAGATATAATTTATTATTTATAATTAAATTGCTTCAAATTTAATATAATAATTAAATTAAATTTTTTATAAAAAAAAGATAAGGACAAAATTGGTATTTTTATAAAAATTCTATCTTCTTTTTCCACTATCCTCTATTATTCCATAATTTTAACCGAACACAATTTTAACTATTCCAGATAATACTAACTTTTCAACCAAACGCAATTTAATTTTTATACTTGATTATCCCGGAATAGCAAGCTATCTCAGGTATAAAAAAATTTATACCTCTTAAATTTATACGCGAACCAAACGGGGCCTTAGGGTATAAAGCTGAATTTGGACCATAAATGAATGGAGCTATTTTCATTCCAATTTGCAATGGGAATTGAACTCTAATTTCTATAACAGAGAATAAATGAATTTCATTTCGATTTCAGGTCTAAAATAGGTGAATTGAACATGCCCTTACTGCACTATATTATAACAAACAAAATGAAAAATATGATGACTAAATTAAAATCCTCCTCGAACTTGAAGTACTAGATTTGTAATTAATCCATAAAAAGAAGAGAAATATCATTCATACATTTCAAATAGGGTGTATGATACCATAGTTAGTTAATTCGGATTCGGCAAAAATTCGGTACGGATATAATACGGATAAAATTCGTATTATAATTTTAAAATTCGTTGAAAAATTCGGCTAAAAAACGGGCTCGTTAATTATTCGGATACGTGATTTATACGGAAATAATACGTTCACTAATTAAAAATTCGGGATAAAAAATTCGGCTATTAAATTAAAAAAAAATTAAAATATTTATACTATTAGTATAAACAATTATAATTTTTTAAAATAATTTAATCAATTTATTTTAGAAATAAATAAAATATTTATTTAGAATAAAAAAAAATAATATAATTTTAAATTATTCCCGACAAAAAATAAAATAAAATAAATAATGACTAAAATATTAAAAAAAAGAACGAATTTTTTATTTTTTCTTTGAAATATTCCCGATGGGGCATTTTTTATTTTTTTTTTCTTTGAAAAAAAACGAATTTTTCACCCAAAAATTCGTAATTCGCGAATAATAATTTTTGATTCAAAAATTCATGAATTATTCCGAATTTTTGGAAAAAGTCGGAAACGGCACGTTTAATTCGGATTCTCAATAATTCGCGAATAATTCGCGAATTAACTAACTATGTATGATACACACCCCATTTATTCTAAGAAAGTCAGCAGCAGTGATGAACCCTCACTTTAAAGAATAGAATTGTTATAAAAATATAACTATACTATTTTTTTTTTTTGTGACAGGAGATATTTCTTTCATAATTACAGCATACAAGCCTAAGTTACAGGTCTTATTTAGATGTTTGAAAAAAAAAAAATTGAATAAATTATTTGTATGATAATTTCTAGCATAATTATGAGAAACGAGTTTGGTATTTTTTACTTCTTTAAAGATTTTATTATTTATGATTTGCCAGAATAACATATTTTATCTACAAAACAATTTATCTTATTTTAAAGAAATAACTTAAGTCTGAATATAATACTTTATTTTAAATAGTTAATCACACTTCTTATCAATCATATATATATATATATATATATATATATATATATATATATATATATATATATATATATATATATATATATATATATAAATAAATTTTTTTTAAAAAATATTTTTTATTCACATATAAATATGACCTTTGTTTGAAGGTCGCTGGAAAAGAAATTTATCGTAATATGAAACTGTAGACATCCTTTTGCTTTGGGTGAATTGCATTGGTCCCTTACCTTTTCCCATTTTATTATTTAGGTCCCTAGCCTTTTTTTTTTTTGCTTTTTGGTCCCTAATTGTTATATTTTATTTGAGTTAGATAACAACTATTCAAATTCTCATTAATTTTGATGAAAAAAGCCATAAAATTATATTTACTAATATCCATATTAGAGTAACAATTATCTGACAATTGCCTCGAAAGAGGCCATTGGCCTTTTACATGAGATGGAGAGTGATAGGGTGAAGAATAACATTGAAGACTGTAACGACAGACTTGACGCGATAAGTACGCACGTAAGAGGAAAATGTTAGGAGCCAAAGAGGCAAAGGATGGAAAGTTGCATGAGTGAAGAATAACATGAAAGATGGCAACAGCAGGCTTGATGCAATGAGTATGTGTAATATTTCAGACTCGTCGCAATCTGGCAATGATGAAAAAGTTCTGAGTCGTGGACGGCGACGAGGATGATGGTGTAGCTCAGATACACGAAATTGAGGTAATTGTGTGAGAGAAGGAAGGAAGGAGAAGAATAAAGAGAAAAGAGAGAGAGTAGATGGGGGATTGGGAATAGATGGAGGAAGAAGAAGATAGAAGTAAATTAGAGAAATGGAAAGGAGATAAAGAATAGATGAGAGAAAGTGATAGAAGAAGATTAGAGAGAAAAGAGATGGATAATTGGAGAGAAAGGAAGAGTTAATTCATTGATGTTGTAATACTATATAAGGAGAAGGGGAGTGAGAAATAGTAAAAGAGAAGGACAAAAGAGAGATTTACAGAGATACTTAGCTTCACGCTCGAGGGTTGGTGGTGGAAGGGTCCTGCCGTGTACGCCTAGCATAGCGGGATCCCCTACTGTTGATCGAGGTGGAGGCGAAGAGTGCGTGTAAGATCGGCCGCAATAGCTTCGGAATGATGGTGGAAGGGCTCCAAGGCCTCTTCTCTGAGCTTCACAGAGTACTAGGGCATCATGAGAGAAGACAGGGAAAAGGCCAGGGCGAAGGAGGAGGTAGTGCGGGTACCCTCCCGAGGCTGGGAAGGAGGTCTAGAAACCGTAGCGGAGTCGGGTGCAGTGGCAGCATCCGACCACTACGCCCCAGCGTCCGAAGCCCAGGCCCAGGCGGAAATGGCCCACAAGCCCACATGGGTATAATGTAGTAATAATTCGTAGTACAACTGTAGTTTCTTCTAATTGCAAAACAGTCCTTCTCTACAATCTATAAATAGGAACTATGTAACTAATTCAGTTAACTTTTGGGAAAAATACAGTTACTTCTTCTTCTTCAACTCTTCTTCTTCTTCCTTTTCTCTCTCTCTCATCCTTTTCTCTTTCTCTTCTATTACCAACCTCGTTGCCCACTCGTTCCATCTCAATTCGACCAAGTTGAACACCGGAGCTCACTCTTTGCGATCTCTCGCGACCAACCCGTCATCATCGGCGCCTTCACGCATCAGAGCACTGTCATCACGGCGTGTGCGCCTCCGAACGGGAATCCCTATTGTGTATTCTCCATCATCGTCGCCATCCAAGCTCAATCTCTCTCGAGCGGTTGCGACTCAAGGAGTATTACAAGTGGTATCAGAGCAGCGTCGATCCCAGGGACAAGAAGGATCGGGACCAGCAACAACCTGCATATCCGTGCACAAGCCATTAGGATTGGATCTGGGTATTATCTCAAGGCATAGCAACAGGAGCATCAGGTAATCACTGTACTTAACTTGTGATTAGTAGTAAAGCATAGTTACCCAATCAGCAATAGTGGTACACGGGTATTGGAATAGAGTTGCCATTGGGGTAAGTAAATAAGCACAGAAACAAGATCGAGCAAAAAAGGCACAACAGATTTAAGTTCATACCCCACAAGATGGCCGAGGGAACCAGGTTAAGGGATCTCACTGAGCATATGAATACACTGGAACAAAAGGTGCAGAGACTTACTTCAGATTATCAAGATAAGGTTAAAGAGTTAGGTAACCAGATTAAGGAAGTAAGCATAGTGGAGCAAAAACACTACGAATCGTTGCAAACAGAGGCAGTTAAGAGGCATGAATTAGTGCTTAGAGATAATGCTGTCAGGCATGAAGAACTATTGAGACTAATAACAGCAACATCAACCTTGCCAAAACCAGCCTTGCATACTCAGGCCATGTCTCTGGGGCCAAGTGAGCACCATCCGAGAGGAGGGCCAGATGGGACAAAAAAGGAACTGGTAGAGAACAGAGGGAAGGGTCTCCTACCAGTCCCACCAAGGGACGCAGAGTTTACTGAAGAAGGCCGGGGGGCTAATAGGAATCACAACAACCAGCATACACCACATCCTAAGCTAGAGTTTCTAGTGTTTAGTGGGGAAGATCCTCGGTTATGGATAGAGAACTGTGAATACTATTTTGAAATCTATCAGATACCTTGTCAGCAGTGGGTCTCTATTGCATCCATGCATTTAAATGGCAGAGCAAGAATATGGAAACAGAGCCATTTCATTCACAAGCAAGGAATCAATTGGGAGGAATTCGTAGAAGCAGTTTACAAAAGATTTGGGCAGACAGGTGAGAGGTACCTGATTCGGGAATTTAACAACCTCAAACAATATGGGTCAGTCGAAAGCTACTAGGAAAAGTTCGAGGAATTACGCACTCAACTCCTTTGCCACAACCCACAGCTTACTGAGGAGCATTTTATTTCCTGCTACATCAGTGGATTGCGGGAAGATTTAATCCCATTCCTCGATATCGCGCACCCAAATTCACTGGAGGAAGCATATTCCCAAGCCAAGTTGCACGAAAGAGCCCTCGCTGTGATTAGCAAAAGATTGAAACCAACTGCAAGAGTATGAGTCAACAACTATAATAAATTTACACCTGTGATTACACCAAAGGCTCCGAATAGCCAGGGCACTTACAATAGGTCATTGATGGAGCAGAGGCAAGCGGCGGGGCAGTGTTTCAGATGTGGAGACAAGTACCATCCGTGCCATGTATGTGGAAACAAGGCCCTGAATGCCATGCAAGGGCTAGAAGAATTTATGGAGATATATGATGAAGATAGTCTCCAAGAACAGCCAGCTGAAATGGAGGGGGGTTTAGATGAGGGGGCTGATAACCCAGAGATGGGTGTATCAGTGTATGCACTAAGTGGGAAGAAAAACCCAAAAACCATCAAGATCCAAGGGGAATTAAATAAGCATATACTCACAATATTGGTCGATACCGGCAGTACCCACAGTTTTATCGACCTTCAAAGCGCTAAGGAGGTGGGAGCTCAGGTGGTGGCTGCTGCCCCGTTGGTAGTGACAGTGGCAAGTGGACAGAAGGTGCTAAGCAAGCTGCAATGTCCAGGCTTTCAATGGAACATGCAGGGACATAGCTTCCAAACCGATTTGCGAATCATTAGATTGGAAGGATCCAGTATGGTACTGGGAATAGATTGGCTAAGGTCCTACGGGAAGGTCACCTTCGATTATCAACAAGATGCCATCACCCTACAGAAGAATGGACACCCTTTGGTCCTGAAGGGTATGCAAGAGGGAACCCAGCTGAATTTAATTACGGCTAACCAATGGTATCAAGAGTGGCAGAGAGGTGAATGCTGCCTTGTTAGCCAATGCAAGGAGTCTTTAGAACCAGAACTAACAAAGGAGCTGGATCCTGAGCTGCAGGAAGTTCTGGCCAAGTATGCTGTGGTGTTTGAGAACCCCACAGAATTGCCCCCACAACGGCTTGTAGATCACAGGATACCCTTACGGCTTGGGGCCACGCCGGTTAATCTCCGACCATACCGACATTCTTTCGAGCAAAAGAATGAAATAGAAAAGCAGGTGAAGGAAATGCTGGAATCATCCATCATCAGGACAAGCAACAGCCCCTTCGCTTCACCCGTCCTATTGGTTAAGAAGAAGGATGGTAGCTAGAGAATGTGCATAGATTACCGCCGGTTAAATAAGATCACTGTTAAGGACAAATTTCCAATTCCGATCATAGATGATCTTCTGGATGAATTGGAGGGATCTCAACTTTTCTCTAAGCTGGATCTAAGGTCGGGCTATCATCAAATTCGAGTTTATGAAGAAGATATACCCAAAACAGCATTCCGGACTCACCAAGGACATTACGAGTTTAGGGTAATGCCATTTGGGTTAACTAATGCACCCGCCACATTCCAAGCACTTATGAATTCCATTTTTGCTCCCTTTTTGAGGAAATACGTTTTAGTATTTTTTGATGATATATTGATATATAGTAAGACACTAAAGGAGCATGTAGACCATTTGGGAGTAGTATTAGAGGTGCTGATGAAAAACCAGTTGTACGCAAGAAGAAGTAAATGTGTATTTGGAAGGCAACAGGTGGAGTATTTGGGACATATCATTTCAGCAGAGGGAGTAGCCACTGATCCTGCAAAGATCGCGGCCATGACGGAGTGGCCTGTACCCCGATCAGTAAAAGAATTGAGGGGTTTTCTGGGGTTAACAGGGTATTACCGGAAATTTGTGAGAAATTATGGGGCCATCAGCAAACCCCTTACCGAGTTGCTGAAAAAGAATCAATTTGAATGGACACAAGAAGCCCAACAAGCCTTCGAGTCATTAAAATTGGCAATGGTTACAGCACCAGTGCTGAAAATGCCCAATTTCGGAGAACCATTCACACTAGAGGTAGATGCAAGTGGGACAGGTATAGGTGCGGTGCTCTCCCAAGATGGAAGGCCTATAGCATACCTCAGCAAAGCCATTAAGGGAAAAAATCTGGGTCTTTCGACTTACGAGAAAGAGTTCTTGGCCATTCTGTGCCATTCTGATGGCGACCCAAAGGTGGAGGCACTACTTGATGATGAAGAGTTTTATTATCAAAACCGACCATGAAAGCCTCAAGTATCTGCTGGAGCAGAAGATTGAAACCCCAATGCAACAGAAGGGGATGCTTAAGCTCATGGGATTTAACTACACCATTTCTTATCGAAAGGGGAGAGAGAATTTAGCAGCAGATGCACTTTCCCGGCTGGATTGGAGTGAGGGACAACTAACAGCTATTACCACTGTAATGCCTGGTTGGATTGGGGAATTGGAGGAAAGCTACAAGGGTGATCCTTACTGTGAACCTCTTATTAAGGAGGTCACCTTGTCTTCAGGAACACTTGGCAACTACAGTTACAATCAAGGGATCCTACGATACAAGGGAAGAATTTATGTGGGGGAAACCGGGGACTTAAGAAGAAGATTGATACAGCAGTTCCATGGGTCGGCGACAGGGGGTCATTCGGGAGTACTACATACGTATCAGAGGCTGAGGAGGCACTTTTATTGGAAGGGAATGAAGAAACAGTTGGAGCAATTTATCTTGGAGTGTGATGTCTGTGCTCAAAACAAGCCGGATACACGAGGTTATCAAGGCCTGCTCCAACCATTACCTATTCCTAACCAAGTTTGGGAAGACATCAGCATGGATTTTGTGGAATCCTTGCCTCTGTCTGAGAAGATGGACACTATAATGGTGGTCGTGGACCGATTAACAAAGTATGGCCACTTCATTTCCTTGAAACACCCTTTTACGGCAGGGGATGTAGCAAGAATTTTCTTGGACTCTATATACCGATTACATGGGCGTCCGAAGAGCATAGTGTCGGACAGGGACAAAATCTTCACTAGTCAATTCTCGACAGAATTGTTTAAGCTACTGGGGACACAGCTCAAGATGAGCACTTCTTATCATCCCGAAACCGACGGTCAGACAGAGAGAGTGAACCGTTGCTTAGAGACATACTTGAGGTGTATGTGCTCCCAACACCCCAACAAGTGGAATAGATATCTGCCACTAGCTGAGTGGTGGTATAATACCAACTACCACACTTCTTTGGGCACCACTCCATTCAAGGCACTCTATGGGGTAAACCCTCCTGAAGCCTCGGTGGCCACTGTGGATACAGCTACCCATCCAGAGGTTCGGGATTGGGTCAAGGAGAGGGAGGCTTTAACTCAGGAGTTAAGAGAGGCTACTGGTAGCCCAAAATCGTATTAAGCAACAGGCAGATAAGGGAAGGAGAGAGAAGGAGTTTGGAGTAGGGGAGTGGGTATACCTGAAGCTACAGACTTACCGCCAGTTATCATTGGGTGCAAAGAGAAATCCGAAGTGAGCAGCCAGGTATTACGGGCCATATAAAATCATTGAGAGGAAGGGGAAGGTAGTGTACAAACTCCAGTTACCCGAGGGAGCCTTAGTACATTCCGTATTTCATGTTTCTTTGCTCAAACCTTGCAATTCCATTCCCACTGGGGTGATTCCAGTGGCGCCATTAGATGAACTGGAGGAGCCGTTGCTGCTAGAACCGGAGCAGATATTAAGCCGCAGGGCGAAGAAGCAGGACAACCGGGCGGTAACGGAGGTATTGGTGAAGTGGTGTGGTACTCCCGTGGAATCAGCTACGTGGGAGAACTATGAGAGCCTCAAGCAACAATTTCCCTCTTTTGATTCCTGAGGACAGGAATGTTATAAGGGGGAGGGATTGTAATACTATATAAGGAGAAGGGGAGTGAGAAATAGTAAAAGAGAAGGACAAAAGAGAGATTTACAGAGATACTTAGCTTCATGCTCGAGGGTTGGTGGTGGAAGGGTCCTGCCGTGTACGCCTAGCATAGCGGGATCCCCTACTGTTGATCGAGGTGGAGGCGAAGAGTGCGTGTAAGATCGGCCGCAATAGCTTCGGAACGATGGTGGAAGGGCTCCAAGGCCTCTCCTCTGAGCTTCACAGAGTACTAGGGCATCATGAGAGAAGACAGGAAAAAGGGGCGAAGGAGGAGGTAGTGCGGGTACCCTCCCGAGGCTGGGAAGGAGGTCTAGAAACCATAGCGGAGTCGGGTGCAGTGGCAGCATCCGACCACTACACCCCAGCGTCCGAAGCCCATGCCCAGGCGGAAGTGGCCCACAAGCCCATATGGGTATAATGTAGTAATAATTCGTAGTACAACTGTAGTTTCTTCTAATTGCAAAACAGTCCTTCTCTACAATCTATAAATAGGAACTATGTAACTAATTCAGTTAACTTTTGGAGAAAATACAGTTACTTCTTCTTCTTCAACTCTTCTTCTTCTTCCTCTTCTCTCTCTCTCATCCTTTTCTCTTTCTCTTCTATTACCAACTTCGTTGCCCACTCGTTCCATCTCAATTCGACCAAGTTGAACACCGAAGCTCACTCTTTGCGATCTCTCGCGACCAACCCGTCATCATCGGCGCCTTCACGCATCAGAGCACTGTCATCACGGCGTGTGCGCCTCCGAACGGAAATCCCTATTGTGTATTCTCCATCATCGTCGCCATCCAAGCTCAATCTCTCTCGAGCGGTTGCGACTCAAGGAGTATTACAGATGTCCTGCTAAAATATTTACAACGTCCTCTTATACTTTCTATTACACTATACTATTATGTAAAATGCATAAGTGGCTAGACTAAACTGCAAAAGTTAATTATCATAGTAAATGGGCTTGTTGGGCCGATTTATAAGAGGGGCTTTTGGGTTCACTTGGGCTTAGCAAATGTCTCAGATTGCTTGTTGCTTAGCGGACGGATTTCGTTGCTTAGCGGACGGATTTCGTTGCCTCCGGCAGTTGAAGCTCTTCTCAACTCCGTCTTTACGAAGCCTTCTCTACTCCCTCCACACTTACTATCATATAGAATTGCTGCTATTTCTATTAATCCTTTTACTATTGGACCTTTGTACTCTTCAGGTTATTACAGTATGCAGATAGAAGGAAAAGATTAGGTACCAAAGAGGCAAAGGATAGAGACAGATAGTGGAAGTGCTTGTAAAGGTTAAGAATCTGATCGCAAAAACTAAAAAATTAAGACTAAAATAAATAATTGTGTAAAGGTTGGGGACCAATGGTGCGCAATTAACCCTTTCACTCTCTTACATCAAATTATAGCATGCCTCTTAAGCAAACATAAGAGCTATGTGGCACAATATATCAGCACATCGAAACACGCCCGTAATCAACAGTAAAATGTGGGTTAGTTAATGCTACTCATCAAAATAATCTCAGTTTGTTAAGCCCGAAAATAACAGGATTACAGGGTTCAAAACAATACAACAATGAACTCACAGTGTACTCCACAATTTGTACATCAGAGGACTAAGGACTAGGCACCGAAATCAAAGCATACAAGTGATTTTGGGTAATTGTTGGCCACACTTTTTTCCTTTTGCTGCAATCATTTTTCGAACAATACGCATATATAATAGCAACCGAGAAAAAGTTACATAGGTTAAAAAGATAACTCCCTGATACCACATTTCGAACAGAACCTGCCGCCACAGGGAACTCATTTCTAACACAGGAAAGGCTCGTCATATCGGAGATCTTGGACCTCGAATTCTTAGTGCAATCATTAGTCGATATGCTAGATACTTTATCAATTTAATTCTTGTCGTCAAGTAAATTTTCGAGTAGAATAGTCCATTGAGCCAACACAATAAAGAATGGTATTGAAGGAGTTCTGCCAAGATCGCTTCCGGTACAACATCTCCTGTACCATATAATGATGCTGGTGTTTGAATAGTTGAGCTCTAATGTGCTCATAGAAGTGGGGAAAACACCATCAAGCACTTTGAATCCTTTCGAAGGTTTCTGATGATCCATCTTTCTAATACCTGATATGCACCAGCAAGAGAGAAGCCCTTTTACCGACTATCTTTCGAGTTCCCTCCCTCCCCCCCTCCCAATTTCACTTTCCCCTTCATACCTCCCTCAACAGAATGATTTTCTGTTCACAGCATTGCAGTTACCCAATATTCCTTTCAGCTATCTCTTCTGCTGCTTTCCTCTAGCCTACAGTGCGAAACCAAAAGAGAAAGGGCAGAAACTAATTAGCATGAAAAGAACATAGCAGATGCCAAAAAAGCACAGGAAAGGTCAAAGCTCATAGTACAATATACATAGAGGAATCGTAAGTAAAGTTAGAGGCGGCGTCATCTTCCGAATTTTGGAGAGTTGAAAATGTAAAGAGACCTGCTCAACTATAGGCCAATTTGAGACAGGCAGACCCGACTTTATATTTTTTGGTTGACACTTCTCAGTGTTCCAGACTCAGTCCCTGTAGCATACATACCTCCCCATGCTTGTATAATATGACTCTTCTTCTATGGCTCGAACAGTCTTTAACAGTTGCACTAGAATCAACAATGAATTCATGAGATCGACAGCATATAAACACTTGGTTCCTTCTCACAAATAGAAAACTAAATCTTTGATATGAGATCACTGTGTATATAATAGCATGTACAAATGTTTCTTTCCAACAAAGAGTCTTTCATGAAATATCTGCCCGATAAGTAGAATCGCTGTAACAGAAGGTACATATTATCGTCATTATAATCACATAACTGGAAAATGTTGATAAACAGTTCAGCATTCCTGGACATCGGCTTAGTGAAAACCTTGAAGGAACATGATTAAAGAAGTGTAATCTTTTCGGCATTTCAGAGCAGTGACGGTGTACAGCTACAACATAGCTCGCTTGTTAGTTCAAATTATCTGATATACATGTTATAGATGAAAACAAGTAGCATGGTTTTAGTCAGAAATCATCACACGCAACAATGCACAAATGGAACTTGTACTCCAATAAGGATATTAAATCGATTGTTGGCAGTCATAAGATATACCTTTATGATGGGAAAGTCGAAAGATACTGCAGGCATTGGCTTGGCAATAAGAGTGCCAACCCTTCACGGAGTATAATCAACTCCAAGGAATTTAAACCATCTAACAACTTTTTTCTGGCCGAGGAGAAAATAAATTTTTCCTGTAATACTCACTATGGGTTCTAGAAGAAAAGCACTCCAACCATTGCTTAGGAGCAGCAGGATGAACACTAAAAAGGTTGACCATGAACCTCTTCTCCGAATTAGCAAGGACAGTTGCCGGAGCAAAGGGCTTCTTGAGTAAGCCAATTTCTTGAAGCCAATTAAGTATCCTATATCGGGGCTTAATCCTATTCTCCAAATCGAAGCACAAAAAGGCTGGGAAACTATCAAGGTATTCCAGAGAATAGCTCAAGTCATTGCAAAGGAAATTAACCTTCTCTTGGAGCATTTCTTTGCTCTGATTAAGTATTTTCGGACGCGCACTTATCATTCTACAAAGCATAGGGTATTCAAACCCTATCTCAAGAAGGCAATGGAATCGTTCATCCAACTGATCCTTCGTGCCGTTTAACACGGCAACTGCTCGCGCCGTGATGCTATTCTGCCCAAGCCCGATACCGAGTAAGAACTCCACCTTATTATCCACAAACTGCTCCTTTTTCTCGGATTTTATCTTTTCTATGCCTTGGACGAAATCATTCTCGATCTTCTCGTCGTGCGAAGTAGCAGAGACGAATTCAGATGAGAGGCAGTGATGATTCCCCTCAACAATCTTGCTGAGAAGCCACTCAGCTAGACACATAGCTCTCATCGAACTAGGCAAATTGCCCAATTTGTTCCTACCCATTACATAGGGATAACTTTGAGACAATTCAGCAGCTTGCTGAGGGCTTAATCTGAGACACCGCAGATACCCCGGCATAGAAATGGCCGGATTCTCGAGATCAAAATCAAAGAATTTAGGGTTTTCTAGGAGAAATTTCGCAATCTCCTCCCTCTTCATGCCTAATCTAGCAAAAAAATTCAATTTTTGAGCCAACAACGATTCGTCGAACTCGAGAAAGACCCTAGGGTTCTTTCCCATCATCTCGCCCATCGATCCGGGCGGGGACCCTGAATCGTAGAACAGGCGAATTCTTCCGCAGATGCGGAGGAAGGCATCGACATCATTCCGGGCGGAGGCGGCGAGACCGAAGTCGACAAAGACCGTTTTGAGGTCGCGGAGGAGGAGGTCGACGTCGTCCCCGGGGACGGAGTCGACGGCGAGGACGGAGGGGAAGGCGAGGCAGACGGCGATGAGGCAGACGCGGCGGAGGGGGCCGAGGCGGGCCTCGAGGGAGCGGAGGCGGGCGAGGAGGCGGTCGGGGTGGGCGCGGAGCACGGCGGAGCCGTAGAGGAGGCCGAGGCGGGTCCAGGGGAAGCCGAAGCTGGCGAGGGCGGTGACGGCGGCGAGGAGGGGAGGGTCGTCGGAGAGGAAGAGGGAACTGGGGCTAGGGCTAGGGTTAGGGCTCAGGCCGATGGACTCGAAGAAGAAGTCGAACTCGTTGACGGGGCGGAAGGAGAGGAAGCGGCGGAGGGTGCGAGGGAGGTCGGAGGGGGGCAGGGAGGGGGGGAAGGGGACGGAGGAGAGGAGGGAGGAGAGGGAGAAGGGGGAGTGGGAGGCGATGAGCTCCGCGTGGGAGAAGGGGAGGGACCGGGTCGAGTGCAGGTACTCGGTCAGGGCGGAGCGCGCCTCGGCGAGGGCACGGGCCCGGTGGCGGTAGCACAGGTTCTTCAGCTTCGGCGGCGGCGGCAGCCGATGAGGATGCGCCGCCGCCGCCACCGCCGAGGAGAGGAGGCGGCGGCGGCGGTGGAGGAAGAAGAGGAAGAAGAAGAAGAAGGGGGAGGAAGCGCGCGAGGAGGACGAAGCAGAGAGGACGAGGGGCATGGGAAATGGGCGGATCAGGGTTAGGGTTTGGGATTGCGAACTGTACGGGCCATTTGAATAGGAGGTAGGGCTAGGGTTTAGGAGTAGTTTTTTGAGCCATGGGGGGAGGGGGAGGGGGAGGAGGAGGAGGAGGAGGGGGGAAATGACTAGTGTGGAAGAAGAGAGAGGGAGAAATGGAGGAGCCCTTTGCATTTTGCAGTGAAGCAGAATTTGGGTTGGGCCCGGGACTTGATTAGAGCATGGTGAGGCCCATATAACAAAAAAAGACCTCACTGGATAATTTCTTTTTTTTTTTTAATGAGATTTTTTTTTTTTTTTTTTTTTTTTTTTGGGGCTTTTTTTGAAAATGACCCTATCAAAATTTAAATTTTTAAAAATGGCCCTGCAAAATTTAAATTTGCAAAAATGGCCCTCTTCTTGCCACGTCAGCGCGCCACGTCAGCCCGGTCCGCCACGTCAGCGAGCCACAGCCGCGGGTGCGCCCGGTGCGTTTTAGTGAAACACGCAGGCTGAGCCTGCGTGTTTAGAACACGCAGGCTCAGCCTGCGTGTTCTAAACACGCAGACTTAGTCTGCGTGTTCTAAAGACGCAGGCTCGGCCTGCGTGTTCTAAACACGCAGGCTGAGTCTGCGTGTTCTAAACACGCAGGCTCAGTCTGCGTGTTCTAAACACGCAGGTTGAGCCTGTGTGTTCTTCACTCCACTACCAGGGTGCTCAATCCTTGCGCCGCGAACTCACTTTTCGCCCCGGGAGCTTCCGCCAAAGTCTGAAACCACCCGAACCACACTGTAAATATAAAATACACATGATGCAAGAATTTTTAATTTTTTCTGTAAATACCTGGGGAGTCAATGCTCGATGTAGAATACTGGTGGATTTTTTTATTTTAAAAGCTAACAATGAATCTTTGTGTTTAACTAGTGCAAAACGAAAATCAAATGCAGTGTCTAATATTCTATTTCATCAGGATCTTGAAAATTTAAAAGCAATAATTTTGAAAACAAGAACAGTAATTATGCTAAAAGGTGGACAATCATTCAAGAGCTCATCAAAAAATTAAGTAAACAATCTCTTCACAATCACCAAAGCTTTAAACAAATAATAAATGCAAAGCATATACATAGTGAGCATTTTTTTTTAAAAAAAGAAAGGAATGAATAAGAGGAATTATAAATATTACATTGAACAATTATTACAGTAAGTTTCAACATTTCAAAGAAAAAGCAAAATACATGATTACGAACACAACACAACAACACAACAATACAATAAAGCATAACAAAGCACAACCCAATCACAACACATTACATCACATCGCAGAACATCGCACAACATCACAACAACACAACACAACATCACAACAACACAATAGCACTTCACATCACATCACAACACGTTTCATCACATCACATCACATCACATCACATCACATCACATCACATCACATCACATCACATCACATCACATCACATCGTAGAACATCGCACAACACAGCATCACAACAACACATCATATCACATCACATCGCACAACACAACAACACAACAACACAGCTCATCACAACAAAATAATAGAAATGTAACAATATATAACAATATACACTAATCAAAAGGCTCTATACGGTCCAATTGGTCCAACTGTGAAATAGCCGTGCCCTCTGGCTGTGAAGGACCTGAAGATGATGGCTGATCAGTCTGGGAGGACTGTCGGTGCCGTGCTCGCCTAAAATAAAAAAGATCAGGTCCTCGTTGACGATGACCAAATGGTACGTACCCCGATGGTGGCGTAATATCTGATGGTTCATGCCCCGACGTCGATGCTCCACCATGGTATGCTGGCTGTGTCCCCGATGGACTAGGTGATGGTGCATGCCCCGACGTCGATGCTCCACCATGATCCGCTGGGCGTGGTGTAGTATATGGTATTGTCTGTAAAGTCAGTAAACCTTCCTCCACCTTAGCAGCACCACCTGTCAGAATGTCGAAAGGTGCTCCAATATGTGAAAGCTGGGGTAGTACACTTCTGATCGTATATTCTGTTTGTTGAAGGAGATCGACCTGAAATGAAAACAGTATCACAATAATTATATATTGGAAATGAAATTAATTAGTAAATGAAATTAATTAGTATATCATACCAAAAATCTCTCGCGATGTCCATGGGGCTCATATGCAAGGGGGGGACGCTGTGCTGGAGTAGATATCCACCGCCTGGTGATACTCCAATACCACTGCATGTAGATAGAAGCGGCGCGTATATAATCGGGATCTACATGGGGGTCCACCTCTACTATATGCTGCAGTCGATTGTCCCAATCCTGAATATGTATGGCATGAAATGCCGCCCAGTTCTCATCCGGTCTACCTTGTGAAGTGATGCGAGGTAGAGCATGTACTGCGTCGGGTATATGCCGTCGAAATCCAAAATGACGAAGTACCCGATCCGGAAGATGTAGCTCAATAATATAAAAGCATACTAGGGTCGTCCGTGATCGCCATACCGGAGACCCCAGTAGACAAAAAGGTGGAAGTGACCCTAGTATATCATCTGTATATGGACTCCATATAATCTATTGTGAAAAGTAAATGATTAGTAACTTGTATAAAAAAAAAAATTATGTGAATAAAAATTTATGATAATTAACTTATGTACCTGAGACTCCAACTGGCAATCAAGCTGATCGCGATAAAACTCAATGTCGGCCGTCCTGACATTGTCTCGAAAAGCTAACCTATTATTCCACCTGTTTCACATATAATATATTAGTAATGATAATATAAAACACAGAAACCTTAAAATTTAATACATACCTGCAACCTAGTGGCAGATCAATAAGATCAAACTGCGGTCCGACTATCTCAGGTCGTCCAATGTGCAGATGATCCCATGCCCAAATCTACATATTAAGCTACTTAGAAATAATAAATGAATTTCATGAATGAAATTACTAGTAAAGGAATGTACCTGAAGTAATGTGGCAAAACAGCAACACACCGCTTTCCCCCTCATGCAAGCATTTGCTAATGCTCGATAGAGATGAGCTAGCGTCGCCGCACCCCATGCCAAGGCACCACAAGCATCAAAATCCTCTAATAGAGGCAACCACCTTAAATGTACTCTAGTTCTGCTTGGGTTTGGCATTAGGCTACAACCTATCTGAAACAGAATATACGCTCTGGCTGTAGCCTGTATCACTGCGGGATGTGCATCTACGAGGATGTCGTGAAACTGCTGATACAACCATTCAAGTCTGATCTCTCCGCCTCTGATATTTGCAGGAAGCACCCCAAGCAAGAGCTCACACAGCGCCCCCCACTGATACGAGCCTAGTCCGGTCACCGCCCCCCATCAATGCGGAGTCCAGTAATGACAGCCACATCCATCAATGTGACTGTCATCTCTCCATGTCTCAACTGAAAGGACTGCGTCTCCCTCCGCCACCGCTCCACTAAGGATCCTAACAAAGCCTGATCGAGCATGACGCGCCTCAACCGTGATACATAATAGAATCCTGCACGTCGCAGTAGCTCCAATACTGCAGGATGCTCCATCTGCCAGCGGTTCAGTGTGCGACTATGCTCCACAAATTCAACTGGAGAATAATCCTGCAATAATATAAAATTCACATAATATTAGTACATGAAATTTCAAAGAAATAAAAAAGTTAATTTAAAAAAGAGTTATATATAACCTCATCTCGAATGCAAGTACATCTGTGGTGAGTCTGATCTGTCAATACAGATCCATCAATCGGTCCTGCCTCCTCGTGATCGTCCATCTGTAATAATACGAATAAATAAATAAACAAATTATAATATGCGTGAAGTATTGTAATTTAATTAAAATAATCGACAACAAACAAGATATGAAACTAATCAACCTAAACGACGACGTCTTCCGGTCCTTCTTTGTTGATTTCCAGGACATGTGCTTTTATAATGGCCGGGTTGTTTACACATACTACACTTGCTCCTACTACTTCCCGCGCCTTCATCCATAATATTGCGAATGCGCGTAGATTTGGGTCGTCCTTTCTTTCTTCGCGCGTGTGGTGGAAGTAAAGGTGTGTCATATGACTCAACCCAATAACGCCG
This sequence comes from Tillandsia leiboldiana, assembly GCA_029204045.2. Taxonomy (NCBI): domain Eukaryota; kingdom Viridiplantae; phylum Streptophyta; class Magnoliopsida; order Poales; family Bromeliaceae; genus Tillandsia; species Tillandsia leiboldiana. The sequence goes on along the minus strand of CM055067.1, from coordinate 44,965,172 downwards.
ATCGGGGACCGGATGGAACTGTAGTGAGTATGTATCTCGAAAGGAATCAGTAGTATACCAACGGGAGCATAGACTATAATAATCTATGTTCATGTTTGACGAACTACAACAAGCTAATATATGTGAACAAGGTATTCCTGTTAGTTGCAAACACAAACATGAACATGTAGAATTTGCTCCATTGATAATGACTTGGTATTGCAAATCCCTTCCAGTTAGAACTTCAAATTCTTGATATCCATATCGCCTAACTGTATGTGCTCTAGCCACTAACATTCGGCTATTAATAGTTTTATCCACATCCGATACAAATGGAGTTAACATTGCTGCTCTTGACGATGAGTTAGAAAGTACTCAACCACTCGATGTAATGTTGCCATTACAAAAGCGGTAATTGGTAAGCCACGAACTCCCCTCAAGACTCCATTTAAACTTTCAGAACGGTTGGTAGTCATAATGCCGAATCGTCGACTACCATCGAAAGCCTTAGCCCAATATGTCCTATCGGCATGAAGTCTGTCAACCCATTGCCAAGCATCCTCATCCATTGCTCTCAATTCATCCTTTAATATGTTATATTCTCGTTCTTCTGAGGCACTCCCAATGGCGTAAAATTTTTTAAGTAGGTGTTTTGCTTTGAAATGAATATTCATATTAGCTTTCATGTGTCGTAAACACCATCGATGAGCATGTCCTTCTGATTGTGGGAATACAAGTGCAACAAGGTTCGCAAGTCCTTTAAAGCGATCAGAAATTAATGTAAGAACTCGAGCTCGTGTTATGTACCTCCGTAGACAAATTAAAAACCACTCCCAACTCGAGCTATTCTCCCCCTCGCATATTGCGAATGCTAGTGGGTACAAACCACCATTGCCATCAACACCTGTGGCAATTAATGCATGGCCTCCATATTTTCCATACAAGTGCGTGGCATCGATACTAAGTATTGGCCGGCAAAACGACCAACCAAGAATCGAGGGTCCAAAAGCCCAGAAGGCGCGTGCAAACATTCTTGAATTACTCGTCACACTTATAGTTTCAATCTTGGTAATAGTTTCGGGATTTGTTGTTTCCAACATTGAGAAATATCGAGGAAGGTCACAATATGATTGCTCCCAACTACCGTATATAATTTGCAAGGCTTTATTCCGTGCCCGCCAAGCCTTGCTATATGAAATGGTGACGTGAAAATCACTCTGAACTCTGGTTTGAACTTCTGTAGGGCTCATAGCAAGTCTTGCCTTCACAGTGGGTAGTATATGTTCACATATAAACGAAGATGTACAATTCCTATGCATTGTATTCAAAATAGGAATCATGCATGTATGTGGTCCCGCATAAGTCTTTACTTTAAAATGTGTTGAACCTTTAGGTCGAGAGGCATGTAATCTCCATGGGCATGAATTGACCAAACATCTCACAGTATATCTAGTTGTGTTTGATTTAACAACTCTCAGTTGCACATTATGTAGAATGTGCCATCGATCCAAAGCATTCACCAAGGACGTCTTGTCAGAATATACCCGATCTTTCCATTGATCATCACTCGGAGGACCTTGATAAATGTTTTGATCAACAACGGTTTGGTGAATTACTTCATTGCCCAGTAAAAAACGCTGTCGGTGATCTTCAAATTCTTCAAATTCTACCGGATCCTCGACATCATCGTTGTTTGCAAATGAATTTTCAATCCATTCAATCCCTTCATCTTGAATGGCGCATGCGAGAGAATTCAAACCGCCATCATGTCCAACATCAATAGATTGTGGGATACCATCACTATCATCATCTGTTGAGTCCATATCAGTTTCACTTACATGCTCATCGTCACTGCTATTTATTTGCTCATTATCACTTTCTATTACTTCCTCATTTTCATTTATATTTCTCAACTCTACATCAGCGACGTGTCGATTGCTAGATGATGGACCCTCATATAGATTATGATGTATAGTTGATCTGCAAAGGTATTTATGATTAACTATTCGAATCTATTGAGATAATATATGTAATTAAATCATATAATCACTTACCGCTCATCAACTCCGCCGAATAAAGATGGATCCACAGTAATATATGGTATTGATGTACTCACTGGCACATATGGGACTTCAGACGCTCTGCAAGACTTATACAATGTAAATTATCCATTTTCCGCACCTATACTATTAAAGGACAAAGATTGAAATTGAAAATTCCTAAATTTTCATACCTTGATGTACGAATTCGTTCAAGATCGACATAATCTCTTTGGTAAACAGAGGTTGGACGGTGACGTGTAGTCAACACTTGCTTCTCTACATATACTTTGAGGCAACCATGAAATGGGAAAAAACTCATCACGCCTACAATCCCATGATCACTTGATATGTCAAGTAATTCCCATTCATTAGCTCCCATTGGACATCGAACTGTTATGCGTAGACGGAACTCCGCTCGATCATAATTAGTGACCTTGTATATTTCTGCTTCGAAATCCCGAAATGTGATGTCGCGGCGAATTCCGATCAGTTCTTTATAGCCACCAATGTATTGTGGTATATTATTATTCACGACTAAGTTTCCGTCCCAATGAATATAAAACGGAACACATTCACCAGACATACTGACGTACTAAAATTATCAATAAACAATATAATTAGTCAGTTAGACTTTTATTGAATTAAGTTATATAACATTCCAATTTGAATAGATTCTTTGTAATTAGATTATGTTCCCAAATTCTATTTGATTAATTCAATTTCATTCCAAATTCTACATTTATCTGAATCCAACTATATTACAACCCTAATAACAAGATTCTTAGTACGCAAGTAACAAATATGTTATTGAAATCACATCAAAATTTAATTTTAACAGCAGCACTATCAGTCAAATTCACCTATCTCACGAGAAAAAAAGTTAGCTCTGAACATTGTAATGGAAAAAATAAAATTTGATCTCTTCAGTATGAACATTGTAATGGAAAAAATAAAAAACATCAATGCAGTTTGATATCCAGGGGAACTTAACGTGACTGCAAGGCATGCTATCTTAAGCTCTGAAGATGCAACTTCATGTATCGGAAACAACCTCTACAGTAATTGAGGTAAGGTTGCATAATCTTGACTCCTCGGCTACAAGATACAAATTCCATTCTTGTTTAAAAAACGAACATCAAACAGTAACGAAATTTATAACAAGGCTCTGCATTCATCAGCTTCCTCAATCATGAATTCTCTGAAGCAGAACTGGCATTTGAATATGTTTTTGATCTTCACAGCCCATCAATAAATCCAACAAAACTTAAAAACCAAACTCCCAAAACATACCATATTAGATAAAATAAAAACAATGGGCAATGAGTTTTTGATGTTGAAACGGTCTTTCTTTATCCATGGGCAATGAGTTTCGATGTATTGGGTGTATCTGTATTTATCGAAGCTTTAATTTTCGTGCTTATCCCAATTGTGGGTTCAGTTTATGCATGGCGAAAGGGAGCGTTGGAATGGTCTTAACAAAACTAATCAATTTTGACCTATTAATGTTTTTTTACAGCAGATCATAGCTGATCTTACCATTTTGACCTATCAATTTTAACATTAATGTACAATTTCACCACAGAACCAAAAAAAAAAAAAAAAAAAAAAAAAAAAACATGACTACCTTAGATGTAGAGCACGCTGCTGCACGGGAGAGAGACAGAGAGAGAGTGCTCGTGCGCCTCTTTCACCTCCGACGACGGCCGGCGGCTGCGGCAGGTGCGGCGGCTGCGGCGGGTGCGGCGGGTGCGGCGGCTGCGGCACGGGAACGAGAGAGAGAGAGAGAGAGAGAGAGAGAGAGAGAGAGAGAGAGTTTAGGCAGAAGTGAGGAGGAAGGAGATCGGGCTCGGGTTTAGGGCATTTGAACACGCAGACTGAGCCTGCGTGTTTAGAACACGCAGACTCAGCCTGCGTGTTCTGAACACGCAGGCTCGGCCTGCGTGTTCTAAACACGCAGGCCGAGCCTGCGTGTTTCACTAAAACGCACCGGACGCACCCGCGGCTGTGGCTCGCTGACGTGGCGGACCCGGCTGACGTGGCGTGCTGACGTGGCAAGAAGAGGGCCATTTTTGTAAATTTAAATTTTACAGGACCATTTTTAAAAATTTAAATTTTGATAGGGTCATTTTCAAAAAAAGCCCTTTTTTTTGTTATGAGTCATAATACTGTATACTTTTAAAAGTACCAACTAATTTATGTCTATTCTTTTTATTAATTTTACTTTTTAAATTATACTATTCTATTAATCATCTACTAAATTTAAGGGGCTCACTATCATTCTAACCGCACATCCTCTCATACAAGAGTTAAAAATCTACCTGCATGACGACTTGATACTTTTAAAAACATAAAAATTCAATTATTTTTTTTTGTTAACATTTTATGATTGTTTGCAATGTTTTAAAATTCAGATCTAATGTCAACCAAATAATTTTATTCACTCAAGGATCACTGGTTCAACCAATGGATCGGCCAGTAGTTGAACCAGTAACGCCAGCGTGACATTACAAATATTTAATTCTTATTTTTAAATTTATTATATAGAATAATATACATATAATATTATTTTAGTATTAGATATAAGTTTTTCAGTTTCACCTTTCATAAGAGTAATATGTGCTAATAAAAAATTAAATCAGTTAAGTTGATTTTAAGTAGTTGAAATTTAATATGATTTTTTTTTGAGGAAAGAAATTTAATATGGTTTGATAAAAAAATCGGACCGATTTGATTAAAATTAGTATGGTTTCACCGATTTGATGGTTGAACTATTAGTTCGAATGATTTAAAATAATTTTTTGATTTATCCAATTCAAAGATAAAACTAAACCGCTTTATAGGCCGGGTCACAGCCGAACCGATCGAAACGGTGGTTCCAACCGATTTTTGATTAAAAATCTCATATTCCAAGAGCACATAGTTTAATTTCAAGAAACAATATGAACATATCCTTTGATGCACTCTAACTTGATTCTCCTTTCAAGCTCCAAACTTAGCCAAAAATAAAGATATCTTTCAAGAATAATTCAAACCATAAATATTTTATTTTTAATCCAGCTTGTAGACTATTTCCACTCATGCGCTTTCCACTCGGGTAACTGTTGAATAATTAGCTGCGTAAAAAAAAAAAGAAGGATAAATATTTTTTATTTTAAATCAAATTAAACTTGCGAAACAATTAGTTGCTCTAAAACATTTACCTACTAAAGAATAATATTTCAAATATTTAATATGGTGAAAATTAAATAATATAGAAGGCTAGCTAATAAAGTTGGAACTCAGCATATCCTTCAATTATATCATGTAAAATAATTGATGCTCTAAAAATTTAAATTACTAGAAAATAATATTTTTAATATTTCATATCCCACAAATCTCAATTAAAAGAGAAATCAAAGTGATGGAGTAATAATAATATATATGTTTTATATATAAAGAAAATTATCTGAAGTCAGCAACTTACTTGGCCTCTAGAATCATGTTTACCAACTACAGTCTGGCATGCTAATCTCCAAGTCTTGGGTTTCTGAAGAGATTGTAAGAAACACAAAATAAATGCCAATGCAACAAATATGAAATGTAAGTTTAAAAAAAGAAAAGAAAAGCCAGTAATTACCTTCTTAAGTTTTTCCTTTTCTTTATCTGTGCGAGGAGAAAGAAATTCCTTGCCTTCAACCACCTAACAATTCGTCACAATATATATATATATATATATATATATATATATATATATATATATATATATATTTTTTTTTTTAAAAAAAAAGAAGCTAGGCTTGATTAATTAATTTCTTCAAAGTTTACAGAGATTCTTTAAATATAATTTGGACCTTTAAATTGTATAACTTATTGAAAAATATTGTGAAAAAATGATCTATAATTAATTTCATTTGCGTATATAGTGAATATCGGATGAATCATGCCACATGCACTGACTGAAGAGATAATGAACAAAAATAATAACCACATAATGCATTTAAAATTTTTTAGAACAAAAAACCACTTAAGATTACCTTCTGACAGGGACGAAGCCAGAATTTTAGCTTTAGGGGGCCAAAAATATATTATACAAAATATATTAATTTTTAAAAATTATTAATAAAAAATTATATATAAGTATTTTTTTTTGTTAATTAGCTTTCGAGTTTTAATATATATTTTTTTAGAAAAAAAATAGAATATAGTTATCTTTACCATTAAAATAATAATATTTTAGATATTTATAAAAAAAATTATTTTAAAAAATCAAGTATTAAAACTTAGTATAATTTACAAATCAAGTATTACGATATATCAAAAAATTAAGTATTAAAATTTTTTATAATTTTCAAATCAAGTATTACGATATATTTGAGTCAATTAAATTTATATTTCGTGGCCACAAGATAATATTATTTTTTTAAAAAAAATTCATTTTGGCCCCTAAAATTTACGCTATTTTTATTTTTTTAATAACCTAATAATGGACTGTTATATAATTTTAAAAATATTGGGGACGGGGGGCCATGGTCACTGTGAATCTCCACATAGTTTCGTCCCTGCCTTCTGAAATTAAATTATTCAAAAAAATTGATCCAATACTAGTCTTAACAAGTAGATGGAATTGTGATAGCATATATAAAGTATTTGACATTAGCAGAAGTTTGTTCTTTGAAATTAGTGCAAGAAGTTGATTCTAGGCATTGAGATAAAAATAAAATGTAATGAGGAGAAGCTTACTAAGTTAATTAAACTTCAGTAGCCAACCAAGATCTTATAGTTATCTAAGAACCCCCCAAAAAAAACAAACAAACAAAACACACACACAAAGGCACACAAAGGCAATTGCATTAATAGATAAAAATTCACAAGCACTGCAATCAACTCCCTTTCTTGTCATGAATTTTTAAAATATGCTAAAATAATCATCTTTCTATTTATTCATCATTTTTTTCCCTTCATTACTTGAAGGGCATGTAATATATAGTGAGGAAAGGAAAATGCTAGATGTACACCCCAAATGGGGTGTACATCTTACACCCACCCCATTCTAGGGGTGGATGAATTTCACTTGTCACATCGAGTAACGAGTGGATGAATACCCTTCCTAAGATGGGTTGGTGTAGGATGTACACCCCATTTGAGGGTGTACACCTAGCATTGCTCGTGAGGAAATATATATCTATCTATCTTTCTCCTTTAAGCATTGCAAAAATAAATAAATATAAGAAAAAGAAAACTCAAAATAACAATAACTATCATTATAATAAGTTTTCTAATACCCTTCTAATTAGAAATAGCTATAAATAAATAAATATATATATATATATATATATATATATATATATATATATATATATATATATATATATATATATATATAAACTATTTGTTTTCTTAACGAGGAAGAGAAAACATTGCTTAGATTTACCTCTACAATACAACTTCCACATGTACCACCTCCCGCACAGTTCATTAGCGGAGCATCCTGCAAAAATCAAATAATATATTATTATTTTTTACTGCTAAACTAATTAAGTACATTTTAATCCGAAGAAAAAAAAATTATTAGAGAAACCTCCGCATAAAGAGATGGTCTAATCAATCTTTTGTTATTACTTTAAGATTCGTGAATTGAGTTCAATGTAACAAACGGTTGATATATATATATATTATTATTATTATTATTAATTTTAGCGTTCTTTCATGAACAGCTTCTTGATTTGCTCAAGTAAAATTAAAAATTCGTCTTTATGAATGAACCGGCAGCATGCTGTTATTTTTTATAAAAATAATAATAATAATAATAATAAACAGCTTCTAAAATGCATAACCACATAACAAATTAAATAGTCCAAAATTTTTTACTGTAGTAGAAAGTTAATTAAACTAAATAGTATTTTTGCCTTAGAAAAGCAGAAGCTCTAGTATAAATTTTCTACTTATTTATACTGCTAGAGAAAAACTATGCAGGTGATTTTTATAAGAAAAAAAAAAAAATCTAATCAAAGTGCTTCTTTAAACAACTCTTATTTGAAAACTACTTTTTCAGAAGCTTTAAGCGAAATGTATTATATATATATATATACTTACGTAAGGCCCATAAAGATCAATGTGGGAATCAAGCATTACATCCCTTAGCTTCTGGCCACCGCGCGCCGGCCTGTACTGCACGTCCGGCGATCCATCCGGCAGCAGCCGCGACTGCACCACCACCTCACCATACATCAATTTTGTAACGATCCGGCCCACTAGCAATAATAATTTGTTGGGCCCAAACCACAGCCCAAAATGCTTAAGCAAATGCTTAAGCCGTATTATTATTACTAATGTCCATGTCTCATATAAACCCAATCACAATTCTATTCCTCGTCAGCCCAAACACACATACAGCAGCCCAAGATCACCAGGCGATGTAAGATTCGTCTCGCTAGCCCTGTCATCTAGACCCAGGCTAAGCCGAGACTCGCCGCACACTTCCGGCTGGAAGGTTATTGGCTCTGATACCAAATGTAACGACCTGACCCACTAGCAATAATAATTCGTTCGACCTAAATCACAGCTCAAGATACTTAAGCCCAGTTATTATTACTAGTGTCCATGTCTCATATAAACCCAATCACAATTCTATCCACATCCGATGTGGGACTATTGGGGGCGTCACAAATTTACAGAAGCCAAACTCACACCGACGAACGCGAAGTCGAGGGACGGGGTCTCTTCGTCGTCTGCGGCTTGATCTGCTGCAGCAGTCGTGCCTGTCGCGCGCTCCGTTTCGACGGCGCAGAGCTTCCTTCTTGAGAGGCTGAGTTGCCGAGGAAGGAGGTGGAGAGACTTGTGGGGCTTTGTGTTGTGAGTGAAGCATGGAGAGAGTGAGGAGGATGAGAAGAGATGAGAGTTGAAGGGGAGAACTCCCATTAATTCTTTCTTTTTCCCTTTTTCTTTTTTTCCTTATTCTTTTTAAATTAAAGAAGAGAGAGTGATGAGTGTGTGCATATTTCAATGTAAATGGATTACAAGATGAAGTGCTAGTGTTTTTTTCTCCTTTTCTCTTGTGTTATCATCTGCTCTATTTTTACGTTTTAATTTTATTTTATGTATAGAGATACAATATCTTATCTGGAGTGCCAATGCTATTATGTGGCCTTCATTTGCTTCGCAATCTGAAGCTGTTGGTTGGTTGGTTGTAATATTTGACCAAGTCTTGAGTTTGGATCTGAAACTTGTAAGAGCAATACTATTTGTACATCAGGTGTATAAAATATATTCTATTTCATTTACTTATAAATATATATTTTATTTGAAATGTATAAATATCATTTTTTTAACTTATAAATATTTATTTTTTTATTTTTTTTGAATTTTAAAAAATCTATAATTTATGCTTTTAAAATTTTAAAAAATATTTTCAGAAAGTTAGTGCTAATAAAGAAAGTGAAATGAACAAATTATGATCATTCATTCTCTAACAAAAATTAATTTTTAATATATTTTTATTATTTTAAAAATATTTTAAATATAAATTATAAAAAACAGAAGAAATAGTACGGAAGTGGGCTAAATTAAATAACTTAAATTTTTAAAAGATAAAATATAAATTTTTGAAAGTCAATAAAAAAAATGAAAAAATGATGATTTACAAAATATTTTTCTGTAATTTAGCTTTTTTTTTTTTGTTGGGTCGCAAGTTCAGATATATTATATTACATACAGTAAAAAAAAAAAAAGAAAAGATAGATAAGTATCTAATTTATTTTATGCATTTTAAAATTATGTAAATTAATTATTATTTTTTAGAAACTTAAATTACCAGATAATAATATTTTTAATATTTATATTAATATTTTTCATTACGAGCTATTTTTAACCCCACCTATTTAAATTTTTTTTTTTAACATCAAGTGTCTTTGAATGCTAAACGGTCTCTTAAATTCTGCTTATGATCGTAGAAAAAGAAAATGCTAAGTGTACCCTCTTTCGAGGTGTACATCATACATCCCCATTCAACTAATGGGTTGGAGTATGGTAAGGATCACTTCAAATGATCTTTGAAATCATCCCATCCTTTGGATGGATGAGGTGTATGACATACAGACCTTTCGGAGAGTACATCTAGCATTGCTCGTAGAAAAAATATACTATGCATGATGTGTTGATTAAAATTTAAATTTAAATCTTTTTTTTATTTTAATTTCTTATTTTCTTTATTTTATTATTTATTTTTTTTAGTGCGTAACGCGTAGGTATGCGCGGCGTTACGCACGGCTTCTCGGGCGGTTCGCACCGGCCCATTCGTTCCGCTCCCCCGTTAATTAGAACGTTGAGAAACGTTCTAATTATCGTGGCCTATATATACTCATATTTGTATAGGACAGAAGGGTGAAGTGAGGGATAGGGTCTTTTTTTTTTGAAGAGAAAGAAAAATAGTAAAAGGGATCTATTTTGAAATTTGATTTTAAGAAATTCTATTGTTGATTTGGTTTTGGGTGTTGAAGAAGCTCCGTCAACCTCTTTCGCGTTCGTGTCCGTAGGAGGAGGAATTTCGGTCGTATCTTGGGGCGGTGTTTTCGATTAATTCCGCACGAAGGAGGGAAATACGCCTTAGGACAGTGCCTCGCGCGCTTCCGGATCTCTCATATTTGGATTTAGCGATTATCTGTAAGTGTCACGCCCCGGGGGTTCGAATCGCGCGGAAGAGGAGCCACCGATGCCCCTGACTCAGCCATATATTTTTTTTTTTTAATACGTTACTCCCCGGCGCGTGCACAGACCCGCCGCATATACAAATTCACTCTGCAAATAAGCAGAGGCCCCTTTGTATATGCACGGCGTCTCAACTACAAAGTGTCTCACAAGGCGTAGTACAAACAATCTCTAACCACATCAGTTGGGGTCTCGTACACATACAACCAAACAATTCACATGACATTCTAGCATTCACTTAGAGCATGGAGGCCGGTGTTTTGAAAGGATAAATAATCACAAGGTTTTGAAAGCGGCATCCACACGATGCCCTCGTTTGTGAAAACAGTTCGCAAACACATAAATCCCACAAGGTTTATAAAGCTCGGTGCCCACACGACACCCACGTTTTAAAAATAGTTTTCGCAAACGGTTTTCTTTGTTTTTTCATCGTTCAAAACGGCCAAGTAAGAGAGAACGTAGTATTCATTCAATTATTCAAATAAAAGGAAAGAAAAAGGGCAACATCCACTTCGACCCCACGGGGGTGTCGCAATCCACATCTAGCTACCATGAATAATAAAAGGAAAGGGAAAGAAGAGTCACTGTATCTGAAGTCATCCAAAAATCAGATCAGCACCCTAACGTCCTCACCGGCGCCCTAGCACTCGCCCCTGGACGAACCTGTCACGGAGTGGGAAGTCAGTGACTAGAAATAGCATGATAAGCGTAGTATACAAAGATAAGGCAAACCACAAACACCGGAGCAACTATCCTTCCCATGCACTTTCCACCTTAAGCACACCCTGTATCAATACGACATCGGGCACCTTCCCCGATGCCCACCGCCGAGCACCTGCCTCACAAAGCAACATCGGGCACCTTCCCCGATGCCACCGCCGAGCACCTGCCTCGGCCGCCGAGCACCTGCCTCGACGTCACCGCTCACACCCCCCACCCATGGGGGCCCCCATTCCTAACGCCACCTTCGCGTGGGGTACACGGGTCAACGTACCACTTTTCCGGAAAAGCACACCCTTGCGGTGGCCAAACCGCGGGTGTGCGTGTAGCAATTTTGAGCCTCAGATTGATATTGAGTATCATAGCATAACATAACATAACAAAACAGGGTTAGTGCATAAACAGAAGGAGACTGACAATTCCACCTTGCCCCGACATGCTATTTCTAACAGTTAAACCCCATTCCCGAAACCCCCGGGAACGTACCCACCTTGTGTGCGTCGTCCTGCGTTCGTCCAGTCCGCGTCTGTGCTCCAGTCGCCAACAGTGTCCCGCACTCCTGAAGGAACATAAGCAAATCGAGACTTAGAAGTCCGAAACTTACAACGACTCCCTACAGCGTGCGGCGGAGTTCTTCGCACGGCACCAGCCCGTGCGACGAACACTCTGCCAGGACGCAGCCCCGCGCGGCACCAGCCCGCGCGGCCGTCCCTCCTGCGGGCGGCCCCGCGCGGCCGAGCGCCGCGCGGGCGCGCTGCCCGCGGTGTGGGCGACCCCGCGCGGCACCAGCCCGCGCGGGCGCCCCTCCTGCGGGCGGCCCCGCGCGGCCGAGCGCCGTGCGGGCGCGCGGCCCGCGGTGCGGGGCGGCCCCGCGCGGCACCAGCCCGCGCGGGCGCCCATCCTGCGGGCGGCCCCGCGCGGCCGAGCGCCGCGCGGGCGCGCGGCCCGCGGTGCGGGGCGGCCCCGCGCGGCACCAGCCCGCGCGGGCGCCCCCTCCTGCGGGCGGCCCCGCGCGGCCGAGCGCCGCGCGGGCGCGCGGCCCGCGGTGCGGGGCGGCCCCGCGCGGCACCAGCCCGCGCGGGCGCCCCCCCCGCTGCGGGCGGCCCCGCGCGGCTGAACGCCGCGCGGGCGCGCGGCCCGCGGTGCGGGGCGGCCCCGCGCGGCACCAGCCCGCGCGGGCGCCCCCTGCTGCGGGCGGCCCCGCGCGGGCGCGCGGCCCGCGGTGCGGGGCGGCCCCGCGCGGCACCAGCCCGCGCGGGCGCCCCCTGCTGCGGGCGGCCCCGCGCGGCTGAACGCCGCGCGGGCGCGCGGCCCGAGATGCGAGGCGGCCCCGCGCGGCACCAGCCCGCGCGGGCGCCCCCTCCTGCGGGCGGCCCCGCGCGGACGAGCGCCGCGCGGGCGCGCGGCCCGCGGTGCGGGGCGGCCCCGCGCGGCACCAGCCCGCGCGGGCGCCCCTCCTGCGGGCGGCCCCGCGCGGCCGAGCGCCGCGCGGGCGCGCGGCCCGCGGTGCGCGACGGCGCCGGGCCTCCTCCCTCCTCGTGACCAACAAAAGAAAGAAAGAAAGAGGGAGATTCCCCCGAACGAAACGCGTCCGACTCACCTCGACGTGCGAAAGAGGAGGAAGAGAGGGATCGTCCGCTTGCCCCCACCGGTCCACCCTTGCGGTGTGCTTGGTTTCTCTTTGCCGGCGGCTACGAGGGAGGAAGAAAAAGAAAAGAGACGGCCACCAAAAGAGAATAAGAGGAACCCTAATCCTCTTTCCCTCACGGCTACATATATATATACTAAAAGAATTAGGGTTTACCTTAAAAGGTGTGCGGCTGCCAACACGGATCCCGAGGTGTCTAAGGGGGACCCCAACTTCGAGAATTAATTCTGGTCAGACCGGGAGTCGGAAAAATAAACCGATCGCGCCCACGCGCTCCGTTCCGCGAGCTCTACCGCCTAAAATTATTTGCGGGCCCCGACGGTCTGTCCGGAAAAATGCCAAAAAATGAGGCCCCCGGTCAGGCATTACAAGAAGAGGGTGACCAGAAGGGTTAAGGAAAAGCCGGGTCTTACACCACTTACCGCTAAAAACAAGTTTCGTCCCCGAAACTTAATCTTCCCCAGCGGCGAACAGGTCCGGGTAGCACTCCCTCATCTTTGACTCGGGTTCCCAAGTTGCCTCACGCTCTTCTTGATTGCTCCAAAGCACTTTTACGTAGGGAATCGTCCGACTACGCAGCTTTTTGTCCTCCCGGGCTAGGATCCGCACTGGTACTTCCGCAAAACTTAGATCCTCCTTGAGTTCAATCGCGGAGGCGTCCAGCACTCGCGATGGGTCGGGGAGGTATTTCCGAAGCATGGATACGTGGAACACATCATGAACGCGGTCAAGGTTCGGCGGTAGGGCGAGGCGGTAGGCTACCGGGCCGATGCGCTCCAGAATCTCAAACGGCCCTATGTACCGCGGGCTCAGCTTGCCCCTCAACCCAAACCGCTTCACCCCCTTTGACGGCGACACCCGCAGTAACACGTGCTCTCCCACCTGGAATTCCAAGTCGCGACGTCTCTGGTCCGCGTAACTCTTTTGCCGGCTCTGGGCGGTCGCCAAACGTTGCCTGATGAGGCGCACCCTTTCCTCTGTCTCGGCCACTAGGTCCGGCCCCAAAAACTTTCTCTCCCCCAGATCGTCCCAGCAGATCGGGGATCTACAGCGTCTGCCGTACAATGCTTCGTACGGCGCCATCTTAATGCTTGCTTGGTAGCTGTTGTTATAAGCGAACTCTGCAAGGGGTAGGTAGCGCGACCATCCGTCTCCCAAGTCCAGCACGCACGCCCGAAGCATGTCCTCGAGTATCTGGATCACCCGCTCGGATTGCCCGTCCGTCTGGGGGTGAAAGGCTGAGCTGAAGTGTAACTTGGTCCCCAAGGCTCGTTGTAGACTCTTCCAAAAGTTCGAAACGAACCTTGTGTCCCTGTCCGAGGTGATCGTCGTTGGCACCCCGTGCAGCCTTACAATCTCGCTGAGGTAGACCTGTGCCAGCCGGTCGCGTGTCCAGGTCGTGTGGATGGGTAGGAAGTGAGCTGACTTCGTTAGCCGATCCACGACAACCCAGATGGCGTCGTGTCCCTGCTGCGAACGGGGGAATCCGGTGACGAAGTCCATTGTGACTTGCTCCCACTTCCACTCGGGCACGGGTAGAGGTTGCAATTTCCCCCGCCGGCCGTTGATGCTCGGCTTTCACCTGTTGGCAAATCAAACAGTGAGCCACGAACAGCGTCACATCTCCCTTCAATCTTGGCCACCAGAAGGTCTGTCGGATATCTCGGTACATCTTGGTGCCTCCAGGGTGCGCCACGTAGGGGGCGCAATGTGCTTCAGTCAGGATTTCTTTCTTTAGATCCGGCAGATCGGGCACGCAGATCCGCCCTCGGAACCGAAGGGTGCCGTCCGTTCCCACTGCGAAGTCTCCTTCTTGCTCCGGTGAAATCCTATCCCGTTCCAGCTGTAGCTGCGGATCCGCACCTTGGCCTTCCCGAATCCTCTCCAATAGGGTCGGCGCGACTGTTAGGGTCAACAGTCGCTCAACCGTCCCTGCTGGTACCACTTCCAACCTCAATCGTGAAAAATTCCGCGATCAAGTCGTTCTGCTGCGTGATCGCGCCCGCCGAAGTTCCTTCTGCTTGCCCCTTTCGGCTTAGAGCGTCGGCTACCACATTTGCTTTCCCCGGGTGGTACTGGATGGTTAAGTCGTAGTCCTTCAGTAGCTCCAACCACCTCCTCTGCCGTAGGTTAAGCTCCTTCTGGGTGAAAAGGTACTTGAGGCTTTGGTGGTCCGAGAACACGTTGCAATGCACACCGTAGAGGTAGTGCCTCCACAGTTTCAGAACGAAGACCACTGCGGCAAGCTCCAAGTCATGGATCGGGTAGTTCTGTTCGTAATCCTTGAGTTGTCTTGAAGCATAGGCAATGACTCTTCCTTGCTGCATTAGTACTCCTCCCAGTCCTATTCGCGATGCATCGCAGTAGACTTCGTAGTCTTCTCCAGGGGTTGGTAAGGCAAGCACAGGCGCTCTTGTTAACCGTTTCTTAAGTTCTTCAAAGCTCTCTTGGCATTGGACCGTCCATATGAACTTTACTCCTTTCCGGGTTAGGCGGTTCAGAGGGGTCGCAATCTTCGAGAAACCCTCCACGAAACGTCTGTAGTATCCCGCAAGGCCCAAGAAGCTGCGCACCTCTGTCACTGTGGTCGGCTGGGGCCAGTCGGTCACCGACTCCACCTTCTTGGGATCCACTGCGACTCCTGCTGCTGAAATGATATGCCCTAGAAACCCCACTTCGCGAAGCCAGAATTCGCATTTATTAAGTTTTGCGAACAACTCCTGCTCCCTAAGGGTCTGTAGAACAATTCGTAGGTGCTCCTCGTGCTTCCCATCGGTGGTGGAGTAAATTAGGATGTCGTCGATGAAGACCACAACGAACTGATCCAGGAAGGGTCTGAAAACTCGGTTCATCATGTCCATGAACACCGCTGGGGCATTAGTAAGCCCGAACGGCATTACTGTGAACTCGTAATGGCCATACCGAGTCCGGAATGCCGTCTTCGGAATATCCTCGTCTCGAACTCTGAGCTGGTGGTATCCCGACTGCAGGTCGATTTTTGAGAAGACAGTTGCACCCCGCAGCTGGTCAAAGAGGTCATCAATCCTAGGTAAGGGGTACTTGTTTTTCACTGTGACTTTGTTGATTTCCCGGTAGTCGATGCATAACCGCAAGCTCCCGTCTTTCTTTCGTACAAAGAGTACAGGCGCGCCCCAAGGGGACACACTCGGTCGGATAAACCCCTTGTCCAGGAGGTCCTCTAGCTGCGCCTTAAGTTCCTTCAGCTCCGCGAAGGCCATCCTGTAGGGGGCCTTCGTGATTGGTCGAGTGCCGGGTGGAAGCTCAATGGGAAAGACAACTTCTCGCTCGGGGGGTAATCCAGGTAGTTCGGCCGGAAAAACATCTGGGAAGTCCCTCACTACAGGGATGTCGGGGAGTGCCGTGGAGGATCCGGCGGCCAGGGCCACCGACACCATGTAGGCCATACACCCGCCCTCTACCAGCTTTCTGGCTCGGGATGCAGGAATCATGGAAGAAAAGGAAACGCTCTTGCAGGCCAAGTACACGTTCTCCGGAAAATCGGGGTACATCAGTCGTACCTCGCGCTTCTCACAGTCTATGACCGCAAGGTACCACGTGAGCCAATCCATTCCGAGCACTACATCATACTCTTTCAATGGAATGACTACCAGATCCCAGGGGCACGGAAGCCTTCCCATCCATATAGGGCAGGAAGGCACCATGTTGCGTGCCTCCAAGGATCCTCCCGCGGTGTGAACGGTCATCAAACTGGGTAAGGGTCTCAACTCAAAATCATGGGTCAGTGCGAAGTCTCGAGACATAAACGAGAGGGTCGCTCCGGTGTCAAAAAGGGTTCTAGCGCGGTAAACAGAAGCAAGAGTGATACCTGCGACGACGTGCTCAGACGGGTGTGTCTCCTGCTGACCCATCGAATAGACGCGGCCTCCCGAAGGCGGTGGCTTCTCCCCCACAGATCGGGGTGCTGGCGGTCTGGGGGCTGACGTCATTGGCGCTTTCCCCCGCCCTGCATGCTGGGGTGAAGGCACGGAGGCTGCTGAAGATGTGGTGCCTTGGTTCAGGGGACAGTTGAAACGGAAGTGCCCCTGCTTGCCACATCGGAAGCAATGGTCCTGTCTCTTGGAGCAATCCATCACCCGGTGCGCCCCGCCGCAGATCACGCACGAGCGGTCCTCCGGGCGTTGTCCCTCTCCTGGCGCTCCCCTGGTCCTTTGCTGGGGTCTCCCACCGCTTAGGGGGCCGATTCCCGCTGGAGGAGCCCCCTCCCCCTGAAGTCGTCTGGGTCCGCTTCCTGTCATCTTGTTGGTGGGAGCCTTCCCTTCGGGCGCGCGTGACGGCAAAGCCTCGTTCCACGATGGTGGCTCGGTCGACCACCTTCTGAAAGGTATGTAGATCTGCCGCGTCCACTACTTGGAAAATGTCAGTCCTCAATCCATCCACAAACAGTTGTGCCTTATGGGATTCGTCCCGAATGACGAACGGGACACAGTTCGCCAGTCTCACGAACTCCCTCTGGTACTCCATTACTGTTTTGGTTCCCTGCCTGATGTGGTTTAGATCGTCCTCCAGTTGTTTCTTCACGCTATTGGTAAAGAACGCCCCGAATAGCTGCTGTTTAAAGGTAGTCCACGACGGAAGGGTAGCGCCCGACGCAGTGTCGGGGCGTACGGTCTTCCACCAAATGCGGGCGTTCCCCTCGAGCAAGTGGGCGGCCAGGGGGACCCGCTCGTGGTCTTCCATCATTAGGTCCTCGAATAATTTCTCCATCGTATCCACCCATTTCTCCACAACCCAGGGGTCTGTCGTGTCCCCCTCGAACGTTGGCGGGTCGTATTTCTTGAAGTCGGCCAGGTTGGCGCGCACACGGTCTCGCTCGTTTGGTAGGTTCGCCCCCTCCTTCGCGACGTTGGCGGTCGCGGCGGGAGTGGGTAACACTACCGTCACACTCGGAGCAATTCCGACGATTGGTGTCGCCGCCGGCCCTGCCGTTGCCGTCGAAGGGGCCACCTCTGGGGCCGAGGCCCGGGTGGGGGCAGCCCCTCCTTCGGTCTCCATCACCGGTGCAGCTGGGCCCGGGAGACGGCCCGGGGCAACCTCTGCCGTCGCAGCGGCCTGCTGTTGCTGCGTCAGTTGGCGCACGCGGTCGTTCAGGGCTGCCAACTGTTCCGCCATCTCTTGTAGCTGCTGCCTTAGGAGCTGATTCTCCGCAGTCATCGCTTCCGCTGCGTCCGCCCCCCGTGTCCTCGGCTGTGGATCTAGTCCTGGCCATGATCTGAACATTTGCACGAACCAGTTACTCCTAGTTCAAATAAGACGGCACGCCACTAGTGCTGGCACTAGAGGGAGAAAAGAAAAAGAACACTAATTCCCTCCCCCCTTTTTCCCCCAACGAGCACTCGCGTTTTATTTATCCCGTGTTCACTTTATTACTCAGTAGCCAGAGTATTGCGCCCGTGGATGTTAGGCCCCGACTGTTGTGGTTAAAGTTTACCTCTCTGATACCATCTTAATCTGTCACGCCCCGGGGGTTCGAATCGCGCGGAAGAGGAGCCACCGATGCCCCTGACTCAGCCATATATTTTTTTTTTTTAATACGTTACTCCCCGGCGCGTGCACAGACCCGCCGCATATACAAATTCACTCTGCAAATAAGCAGAGGCCCCTTTGTATATGCACGGCGTCTCAACTACAAAGTGTCTCACAAGGCGTAGTACAAACAATCTCTAACCACATCAGTTGGGGTCTCGTACACATACAACCAAACAATTCACATGACATTCTAGCATTCACTTAGAGCATGGAGGCCGGTGTTTTGAAAGGATAAATAATCACAAGGTTTTGAAAGCGGCATCCACACGATGCCCTCGTTTGTGAAAACAGTTCGCAAACACATAAATCCCACAAGGTTTATAAAGCTCGGTGCCCACACGACACCCACGTTTTAAAAATAGTTTTCGCAAACGGTTTTCTTTGTTTTTTCATCGTTCAAAACGGCCAAGTAAGAGAGAACGTAGTATTCATTCAATTATTCAAATAAAAGGAAAGAAAAAGGGCAACATCCACTTCGACCCCACGGGGGTGTCGCAATCCACATCTAGCTACCATGAATAATAAAAGGAAAGGGAAAGAAGAGTCACTGTATCTGAAGTCATCCAAAAATCAGATCAGCACCCTAACGTCCTCACCGGCGCCCTAGCACTCGCCCCTGGACGAACCTGTCACGGAGTGGGAAGTCAGTGACTAGAAATAGCATGATAAGCGTAGTATACAAAGATAAGGCAAACCACAAACACCGGAGCAACTATCCTTCCCATGCACTTTCCACCTTAAGCACACCCTGTATCAATACGACATCGGGCACCTTCCCCGATGCCCACCGCCGAGCACCTGCCTCACAAAGCAACATCGGGCACCTTCCCCGATGCCACCGCCGAGCACCTGCCTCGGCCGCCGAGCACCTGCCTCGACGTCACCGCTCACACCCCCCACCCATGGGGGCCCCCATTCCTAACGCCACCTTCGCGTGGGGTACACGGGTCAACGTACCACTTTTCCGGAAAAGCACACCCTTGCGGTGGCCAAAACCGCGGGTGTGCGTGTAGCAATTTTGAGCCTCAGATTGATATTGAGTATCATAGCATAACATAACATAACAAAACAGGGTTAGTGCATAAACAGAAGGAGACTGACAATTCCACCTTGCCCCGACATGCTATTTCTAACAGTTAAACCCCATTCCCGAAACCCCCGGGAACGTACCCACCTTGTGTGCGTCGTCCTGCGTTCGTCCAGTCCGCGTCTGTGCTCCAGTCGCCAACAGTGTCCCGCACTCCTGAAGGAACATAAGCAAATCGAGACTTAGAAGTCCGAAACTTACAACGACTCCCTACAGCGTGCGGCGGAGTTCTTCGCACGGCACCAGCCTGTGCGACGAACACTCTGCCAGGACGCAGCCCCGCGCGGCACCAGCCCGCGCGGCCGTCCCTCCTGCGGGCGGCCCCGCGCGGCCGAGCGCCGCGCGGGCGCGCTGCCCGCGGTGTGGGCGACCCCGCGCGGCACCAGCCCGCGCGGGCGCCCCTCCTGCGGGCGGCCCCGCGCGGCCGAGCGCCGTGCGGGCGCGCGGCCCGCGGTGCGGGGCGGCCCCGCGCGGCACCAGCCCGCGCGGGCGCCCATCCTGCGGGCGGCCCCGCGCGGCCGAGCGCCGCGCGGGCGCGCGGCCCGCGGTGCGGGGCGGCCCCGCGCGGCACCAGCCCGCGCGGGCGCCCCCTCCTGCGGGCGGCCCCCGCGCGGCCGAGCGCCGCGCGGGCGCGCGGCCCGCGGTGCGGGGCGGCCCCGCGCGGCACCAGCCCGCGCGGGCGCCCCCCCCGCTGCGGGCGGCCCCGCGCGGCTGAACGCCGCGCGGGCGCGCGGCCCGCGGTGCGGGGCGGCCCCGCGCGGCACCAGCCCGCGCGGGCGCCCCCTGCTGCGGGCGGCCCCGCGCGGCTGAACGCCGCGCGGTGCGCGCGGCCCGCGGTGCGGGGCGGCCCCGCGCGGCACCAGCCCGCGCGGGCGCCCCCTGCTGCGGGCGGCCACCGCGCGGCTGAACGCCGCGCGGAGCGCGCGGCCCGAGATGCGAGGCGGCCCCGCGCGGCACCAGCCCGCGCGGGCGCCCCCTCCTGCGGGCGGCCCCGCGCGGCCGAGCGCCGCGCGGGCGCGCGGCCCGCGGTGCGGGGCGGCCCCGCGCTGGCACCAGCCCGCGCGGGCGCCCCTCCTGCGGGCGGCCCCCGCGCGGCCGAGCGCCGCGCGGGCGCGCGGCCCGCGGTGCGCGACGGCGCCGGGCCTCCTCCCTCCTCGTGACCAACAAAAGAAAGAAAGAAAGAGGGAGATTCCCCCGAACGAAACGCGTCCGACTCACCTCGACGTGCGAAAGAGGAGGAAGAGAGGGATCGTCCGCTTGCCCCCACCGGTCCACCCTTGCGGTGTGCTTGGTTTCTCTTTGCCGGCGGCTACGAGGGAGGAAGAAAAAGAAAAGAGACGGCCACCAAAAGAGAATAAGAGGAACCCTAATCCTCTTTCCCTCACGGCTACATATATATATACTAAAAGAATTAGGGTTTACCTTAAAAGGTGTGCGGCTGCCAACACGGATCCCGAGGTGTCTAAGGGGGACCCCAACTTCGAGAATTAATTCTGGTCAGACCGGGAGTCGGAAAAATAAACCGATCGCGCCCACGCGCTCCGTTCCGCGAGCTCTACCGCCTAAAATTATTTGCGGGCCCCGACGGTCTGTCCGGAAAAATGCCAAAAAATGAGGCCCCCGGTCAGGCATTACAAGAAGAGGGTGACCAGAAGGGTTAAGGAAAAGCCGGGTCTTACAGTAAGTCTAATTTATTTTGTTATCATAAATATTTAGTTGGATTTTAATAACAATCAAAATCTTGTTGTGGGTAAATCCCAACATTCTAAGGCGTAATTCCTTTTGATTGTGATTAAAATCTGACGGTGCTAATCCGTTAAGAAATATATTTTGCATATAATCTGTTTGTCAACTTGATTGTATGTTTGTCATCAAAATTTAAATAAATTGGGATTAGCATTTTTAAATTATATTCGCATAAAATTTTATTTACAATTTACTATTTTTTTTCTTCCCCGAATACGTTAATTAAAAAAAAAAAAAAAAAAAAAAAAAAAAAGTCGCATATCTATCTTGTACGTAAAATCTTGTTTTTTTTTTAAATATTTTTTTAAATTAATTGAAAATTTATTTACTGTTTTTAAAAAAAAAAAAAAAGCTACAGTAAATATATAAAAATTTAGTTACGGAAAAGAAAAAAAAATATTGTTATTAGCTTGGAAAAAAAAAAGGGCATATTTATATATAATTACAATAATTTTTTAAAATTATCTTAAGTGCCATCCGGTAAGGAGCCTTAGAGATTGGCGTAGTTCCCGGGACTACGTCAATCACAAACTCAATCTCTCTGTCGGGCGGCATGCTAGTCAGCTCAGGTGGAAAGACATCCAGAAACTCGTGAACAATAGGGATATTCCCGAGTCCCGGCGCCGCCGTAGGCCTCTCAACAACGCTAGCCAAAAAAGCTACACATCCTCTGCGGATCATCTGCCTCACGCGGAAAGTCGAAACCATAGAGGCAAATAAAGCACTCTGGCATCCCCAGTACACAAACATCTCCTGGCCTGGCTCTCTAAAAGTGACAGTCCTCGCGGCACAATCTATAGTCGCGAAATACCGAGCCAGCCAGTCCATCCCGAGAACTACGTCAAAGTCCCTCAGCTGTCTCAAGACCAACAGGTCTGCTGGCATAATCCAGGACTCGATCTGCATCGGGCAGGACCAACAACACTCTTCCACGTGCAAAGTGTGATCGGGAATCTGAACCTCTCGTGCACGTGGTAAAAGTCCTACCTCTAACCCATGTAATGATGCAAATAATCTACTAATAAAGGAATGCGATGCTCCGGTATCAAATAAGGTACGAGTCCTAATGCCAGAAAGTAAGGTGATACCTGCTACCACATGATCTGCTGCCGAAGAGTCGTCTACCAGGGTGGCATACACTCGCCCGCTCTGAGCTGGAGGCCGATAGTCAGTGGGATGGAAAGAAAATAGCCTGCTCGCTGGAGCATATGGCCGCTAAGCCGCCGACTGCTGCTGAGGTGAAAAAGGGACAGATGCTGAAGAAGGGGCGGCTGAGGTCGAGAAGGGGCACGAAGCTCGAATGTGTCCGGGCTGTCCACACCCATAACAACGACCCCACCGCTGATCGCAGGTGCCGGCTGATGAGGTCCTCAACAAAAGATGCTTCTCTCTGACGGCTGGGACTGCCGTGACTGCTGCTGCGACCTCCGAGACTGCTGCTGAGACCTCTGCTGTCTCAGCTGCGACCTCTGCTGCTGTGAGTGCTGCTGCTGATGCTACTGCGGTGGCCTCTGGGATCCACTAGGCCCTCGCCGCTCCGAACGCCCACGACCGAAAAAACTGAAGCCGCGGCGGTCGTGGCGGCCTCCAAGAACTAGCCTGTCCCCCATCATCCGGTACTGGTTGCTTCCTGTCAGAGCTTTGAGCGACCATACCGCCACGTCTGGTGACTACGTGGTCTCCTCTCTCAACCCACTGGGCGTGCTCCATGGCCTCCTCGAGAGTCTGTAGCCGCTGGGCATGCACCAGAGTGTAAATCTCCGGGCGGAGACCCGTCTCAAATAGCTCCACCTGGTGAGGTCCATCTCGGGCGACGAAAGGCATGCAGTTAAGTAACTGCGTAAACTCCTGAAAGTAAGCCTGTACTGACCGGTCGCCTTGTTGCAGATTTTTCAGATCATCCTCCAGCTTCCTCTTCACACTCGTAGAAAAGTAAGTATCAAAGATCATTCGTTTGAACTCCAACCAAGGTAACTGTCGAGTGATCTGGAACTCCAAGGGCTCCACCCGACGCCACCATGCGTCAGCATCTCCATCCAAACAATGTACTGCCATGTGCACTCGATACCTCTGATCAATGAAGAAGTCCCTGAACAGGTTCTCCATCACTGCTAACCATGATCCAATCTCCCAAGGCTGAGTGTTCCGCCCCGAGAACCTGGGCGGTCTATGCTGACAGAACATGGCAAGCTTGTCAGCTATCTCCTGCTCCTCCGCCGGGGTCAACGGCTGTATCGCTCCCTGTGCCCCGCTGCTCGACGATGGTGTTGTAGGCACATGAGGTATAGCTGGTGGTGCAGGGACCTCAAAGGCAGTAGGGGGAGGCGCCTCTCTCTGGGCGAGTAACTGCTCGATCCTCTGCTCCTGCCGGCGGTGACTCTCTGCCAATTCGGCCACTATGGCCCTCAGCTCGCTCATCTCTGAAGATCCGGCCTGCTCCGGCTCCTCAGGGGTGTAGGGGTACCCCGGGTAGGGATCCGACGTCGGGGAGGCATCATGCCACAAGAAACCACGAATCAGTAACATAACCCCACACGACCCAATCTAGCGAAAGTCAAAGACATCCCCCTATTTCCGTGACTTTATGTTGTCTGCAGCCAACATAATTGTTAACCGAAATTAGGATATGTCGATCCCTCTTCACTCACTGGAAGAGTCAAACAAATAAATCAACGACTTTCGCAAAATATCACGTCTCTCGCGCCCTATCATCCTAGGGTCTGCCAAAAGCCTAGGGTTTCCTAAGTCCCAACTGACATATTCCTAAGCTCTGATACCAACTTAATCTGTCATGCCCCGGGTGTAAACCAGAACCCGGGCCCGTCTACAGATCTGCCGTGCACACGGAATTTTCCACGTACACGAAGCGCTGGTAACCTGCTCAGATATAAGATAAACAATAAAAGAGTATAATACAGAGCTGAACTAAAAAGAACTACATAATAATCTCAGACTAAAAATAAGATACAAGCTGTAATAATACAATAAACTCCTAGCTCACTGAAATAAATACAACCAGTTGGCTAAAGCCAGACCCAAAAGTAAAGTGCTACAGCCTGAGATACAAAAAAGGGTACAATAAAAGTCTAGCTACTCTCACGGTCGGGGCAGACGATCTAGCTAGTCCGCTATCCTCTTACCTCGATCCGCCGCTGATGGCCCAGCAGCTCCCGCAGACGACTCTGCAAAACGAAGGGGAAGAGACAGAAAACAGCTATGGGGGTGAGAACTACTAGATAAACCAGTAGCCCCCCCAAGTGGGTAAAGCCTCACACTCTGACGGACCCACTAGGACTACTAGAGGCAAAAAGAAAAGAACAGTAGTAAGCTATAAAGGCTACTGATAAAAGAAAACTACCACTACTATGCCTCTAAATGCAATACCGAAAGAAATGACTGTATGAATGCGTCAGAAAACAGTATCTGTCCAAATAAACCCAATCTAGCCACCAGTAAAAACTGGTATTGCCTGCTCTGCTGTTGAACTCAAGAACTCAGTAGGGGACCAGCACACAAGGCTCGAAATCCCAATATAATCAACTGACCGGCACCCGTCATAGTCTAAAGCCTACTTGTGAGGACTCGGATCCCCGCGATGAGGTTTCTGGTTGATCAGCAGCTTCTAGAGGCCCATGTTGGGTGATAGAGGTGTTTGCGCGCGTATTGGAACCAAGGATTTGACCCGGCACGAAAAATGGATCAAGTTCACTATTCAAGGAATTTTCGACAAATTTTAGAAGTGAAATTTGACAAAACGGACAACGGATTTGGATTCAGCACGCGAAAACGATCGAAATGGACTACCTACTTACTTTTTTTCGGAGTCTGGATGCAAAAGCATGTTTTTCGAGGCTTGGGTTATTGTTCTGGCCGGCCGAGCATCGCCGGCAGCGGCGGGCAGCGGCGGAGCGCGGCGGTGCAGGCGCCGGCAGGCGGCGGAGCAGGCGCGGGCAGGCACGCGGGCAGGCGCGCAGTGCAGCGCGGGAGAGTGCCACGTGGCATCTTCCTATTTGCTGAGGTCTGAACACGTGGCAGAGTTTGATTGGCGGGTGCACCAGCGCGGTTCACCGAGCAGGGCGGTAGGTGCCTCGGGGTGCGTGTGCGGCGTGGTCACCGGCAGTGCGGCGTGCGCGCACGTGGGCATGCCGACCGAGGCATTGACACACGGGAAGGCGGGCGCGGGGCGTGCCACGCGGCGAGGCCGGGTTGGCTGGCGCCGTTGTTGCCTGTTTTGGGGAACACGTGTCGCTCTGTGAGCGATCCGGGCGCTGATGGATGGCTGCAAATCTGGTTTTTTGGCGGGCATTGTAGCAGCCTGAACCGGACCGGGCGCCCGAAATCGGGGACACAAGGGGAATTAATGGAATTGTTCGGTTTTGGCTATATATATAGCCCCCTTTGGCCTGCGATTTGGACCTTTTCCCGAGTTCTTCTCCTACTGAGCCTTTAAGCAAAGATGATCATCATCTTGTTCTCCATCTACTGAGGGATTTTCAGATTTTTTGGAGGCCTCGACATCCGCGCTTTCTGCGACGCGGCGCACTGCGACGTTTCTTGGATTTTGGCTTCTACCGTCGCATTTCAGTCCGCGAGGCACTCTGGATCAATCAGATAGAATTTTGAGACGATTTTTGCGGCAGCGCGTTCATGAGAGGTATGCTTTCGATATATGTATTGATCACTTCACCTTGTTTTGTGTTTTTGGCATGGTTACCGAGGCATACATTGACCACTTTTTCTGTTGTGAGATTTTGGATAGCGGAGGCTTGTCGATTTTCTATCTTGACCTACGAGCTTTGGATCGGGGCGTATGAGGACTCGATCGGCATCTACTTTTTGAGAGGGACGCACCCGTATTTTTATCAGAATTTTTGGAGGACTCCTCGAAGGTGATAATTGAGCTTCTTTGGGACTGCTTTTCCTGCAGAATTGTATTGTGGATTGTTTAGCTTACTACAGTGTTTCATTTATATCTTGGCCTACAGGTGTCGGATTGAGGTGTATAAATACTCGATTTGTATCTACTCATTGCGAGGATCGTAACGGTGATTTTTCTAGATTTTTCTGAGGACAGAATGCAGGTGAAAAAGGGCCTTCTTTGTGCTGTTTTTGAAAAACGGCAAGTGCTTGTTGTGGGTAAGTGTGATGTTGTTTAATTGTGGGCTGTGTTGTTGGTTTGAGCAGAGGCTGGTGTGACTGTGTACCGAGGGTGCGGTTCCAGTGGATTTTGTTAGCAAGTGGCTGCGCACTTCACCGACTTCGGCTTTGCCTGCGGAAAGCGAATCAGGTGGGTTGATTTGTCTCCAGAACCGGTGGACGGTTCTCTAATTCTATTTAATAGAATGCATGCATGTTAGGGTACCAATATTTGATTGAGATGTAAGCTTGGTAATGACATTGGTTTGAGGAATTGTATGATATGATATTCAGATATGCCTAATGGAAACTTGCAAGATAAGATATTCATGTCTAGTAATTTGAGAGCATGCATAATTCATTATACAACCTATAGCTTTGAGATGTGAGCATAAGAATGATATAGTTCATGTGGATTGAGGCTTACATGATTTATGGTACACATTAGATACCTTCGGATATTATATGTTCAATGATTGTATTCACCTATGCTAGTTGAGAGCATGTTTAGGGAGATGAGGCTTATTTTGTTTGGTTTTGGTGATTATATCCATTAATGTTTCCTGCTTGTGATTCAGTTTATTTAAATGCTATTATTGCAACTTGACCTAGCACCCCCGTCATATGCTACATGTTTAACCAGACCAGTAGAGAACCTTCACTTGGGCTAGGTTCTTTTATGCTTTAGATATCCCACACTTTGCATCTTTTCCTGGACATAGATTTTTCTCGCCCAGGTAGTGGGCCGAGTAGTCAGGTTTCTGTGGGACATTATTGCACTCGTGCCTGGGGGCTGAGTGGAGTCTGGTAGCTGAGTTTAGATGTGTGCTAGTGTCGTTGGGAGCCGTTTGGGTAGACGGTGGTCCCGGGCCGTCGAGTATCTTCCGATCAGTGTTGTTGGGAACCGTTCGGGTTGACGGTGGTCCCGGGTCGTGGAGTGTCGTCCGACCAGTTTTGTTAGCCCTAAGTTGTGGGTCGATCCCGGCTATGGAGTATCTCCAGCCAGTGTGTTTTGTGCCACGAGTTGGTTGAGTTCGCTAGTGTCTCGAGATTCGTGAGAGCTGATCGACTGAGTCGTCGAGAGTACTCCGACTGTCGTGCGAGATGTTTGAGGATCTTGGGTCTTTCCGTTCTGAGGGTGAGCGTGGATTTTGACTGAGCCTGCAGGAGCCACTTTGAGCTCGACAGAGTGCGCGGATACCTTTTTCCTCGGTGGGGTCGCGCCCCTCGAGTGCCCCATCCGGAGTGGGCCTGTTACTTTTGTATAACGACTTGTCGATGTTGTCCCTCTGGCTGGGCCTTTTTTAGGCAGTCACGGATGTAGTCCCTCTGGCTGGGCCAGTTTTGGCAGTCACGGACGCCCTACGTAAGTCCCGTCCTCTTGTGGATGTGTGGTAGTAGGTAGGCGCAGGCTTGACTGGACCCTATGAGGCAGTCAGTTCTATTGGGTCGATTGAGCACCTTGGGTGCGAGTAGTTGCATATATTTTCATCTGTACCACCCATTGAGCATTTAGATAGAGGCATGGTAGCTGTAGAATACCTCCAGCTTTTCTTGTTCAGATTTCACTGCATCGTTATCTATGCCTCTAGTAGACTTAGTGGGCAGACCGTCGGGCTTGGTGGCGGTACCCACTGAGAACTACTTGCTGCTGTAGTTCTCACACCTGTTGGGGGTTCTCCCCCTCCTTTTTCTTGCCTCTCCTTTGTTTTGCAGAGTCATCTGTGGGAGATGCTGATTCTGCTGTTGCTGTTCGAGGCGAGGGAGTCACGATCTAGATCCCTACCTGTCTTTGGAGAGTAGCTGTACCCCCACATTGGAGATTTATAGTACAGTCTGTAGATTAGTTTTATTTCTACTTTTGAGAGATTGTTGTAGTGAGGATGACTTGTACTGAAAGCCTGTACACTGAGGTATTATTTGGGTTTATTCTCCCTGTTTTGTTGTTGGTCTTTGTATCTGAGGATATTGCATTCGATTCTTTTTGGGAGATGGATAATTGTATCGTTATTTCCAGTTGTACAGTGAGTGGATTTTTTGTTTTACAGCTGTTTTACTTTTTTTAGCTCTGATATCTGTTAGATGTAGCACCTTTTCTTGCAGGTTAGACGCTTCGCCTATGCGGGGTTCCGTATAGGTGGCGGATCTGTCGGCGGGCCCGGATCGCAGTTTCGACCCCGGGGCGTGACACTACTCCGGAGTGGCACTCGAGGGAAGCGACCCACACGAGTAAAGTATCTCTGTCACCAGTACCACAAGTATCTCTGTCACAAGTATCACGATATAGCAGGACTGGATCACGACTATGATCAAAGTGGGAAAATCCATCCACTAAAGAAATCTGATCCCCAATCAGATGCAATAGTACTCAATAAGTGGAAAACTCCATCCACTAGAGAAATCTGATACCCAATCTGATGCATAAGTAAACATCCGGTCAACCGCCCAATGTCCGCTGTCGCCGCAACACCCCACAAGTCCATAATCTGGTAAAGTAATCAACATCTGGCTAACCGCCTAATGTCCGCGGTTACCACAATGCCCCACAATCCATAATCGAGTCTAACATGTCCCAGACTCAATGGCCTCAACTACACTATCCCAAACCCCTGCTCTAACTCGAGCAACATGCATCTGAATAAAAAGGAGAACAACTAAACATGGTTTCTCCTAAGTCAAGTCCCAATATGATAGTGTAGCAATGAATAGTGGCCTAACTAGATGTCCATACAAGCATGCAAATGTCCCTTTTTAAAACTGTAGAAAAGTGTCTGATATTTATTTTAAAAATGATGATTTTAATGTTCCAACACGATAAGTCATTTTGCATGCGAGATTATGATATAACATTTGTCCCAAATTTAACATAGATGAGCTGTCACATAATTTGTGGTGTCTACACATGCAATTCTCAATTAGAATATCGATTATCACTTTTAAAATAGGGGATCTCTAATACTCATAGTGAGTTAGTCAAAAGTGAGGTAAGCAACAACCACCCACCTCCAAATGCGCAATCCGTACCCAAAAAAACCTCCTCGCTGTCCACAGTCCTCTAACTCTGCAACCCGCCGAAAACAGTGCGCAACTGTACAGAACAACGCACCCGGTGTAAACACAAAGTCCAAAATACAGCATTTGCTGTTTTTCCCAACAGCACGAAAAAAGAGGGAATTTCACCTCTATACAGCGCTCTTAAAAATCCAAAAAAATTACAATTGCGTTCCTCGCGACGAGTAGATCCAAAACAAGTATTTATACGCCTTGATCCGATGCTCGTAGGCCAAGATATAAATCGACCAAGCTGGTGCTTTCCAGAAAAACACCACAGAAAAAAGGGTCAAAGGTGCCTCAGGAACCGTGTCAAAAGTGTGAAACGGAGCAAAGTGGTCAACACGAAAAACGAAACCTTACCTCTTAGGAACGCGCTGCCATAGAAATTGCTCAAAAATTCCTCCTGGTTTGCGCACAGGAAATTTTTGACTGAACTGCGATGGAACTGGGCCGAAATGGGGGAAAGTCGAGGCGCACTGTAAAATCAAGATCTCCGTTGCCGAGCCGTCAAAAATCCTGGGGATCCACCAATAGATCAAAAACATCAAGGGTAATAATTTTTGTATAGAGCTCTCCCTCTCATTCCCTCTCTAGAAGTCGGAAAGAGTAGAAAAGAGAGAGGAGGAGGTATATATAGGCCCAAAAAACAATTGGAGAAATGACCTGGGTGTCCCCGATTTTGGGCGCCCGAATCTTTCGGGCCCCGAAATCGGGCCCAAGGTTCGGCCCAGAACCAGCGGCCGATTCAACCCGGGCGCGACACGTGTCCCCGCACAGGGGACAGAGGCGCCTGGCGAACCGGGCGCGGCCACGTGCCCCATTGCGGGCGGCGCGGTAGGTGGCGCCAGCCACTGGCGTGGCGCCACGTTGCGCCGCGTGCGTTGGCCAGCCCGGCACGCCAGCCGGCGCGCCTGGCCGCCGCCTGCGCCGTCTGCGCCCGCGTGCGTACGGCCGCAGGCGCCCGCCCGCGCGTGCACCGCGCGCACAAGAGCTGCCCAATCCAGGGCCGCCACGTGGCGCGCCCCTATCCATGCACCAGCCGCCCAGCCCCGTGGACCGCGCAGCGCAGACCCGCCAACGGGCGGCTGCCACGTGTCCCCGCCGGTCCACCGTGCACCAACGGCACTCCTCCATGGACCAGATAGTGTGCGCCAACCAATCCCAGGCCGCCACGTGTCACACGCCGGTCCACGCCTCACCCCCGTGCACCATTTTGCACAGAAGACTTTCGGGTGTCCCTTTTTGGGCGTCCGGACTCAGAAAAATACAAATAAATAGCTGTTTTCAAGCGTTTTTCCACGCTGAATCCAAATATGGCCTCCAATCAGCCTGAAACCACTTCTAAAATTCGGTAAAAGCAGCCGAACGTCAGGCTTGACTCCAAACCCTCTCTGAGTCTATCCATCACATCCCTTTGACATGTTGTGGCCCCAACACACCACCAACAGGTATTTCACACCCCGAAACATAAGGGAAAGCTACACGGGGATCTGGGTTACTACATGTTAGGCACACCATTTACTAGCTTCTTGGAGAAAATTTGCTTGATTTTATCGAGACCCCATGCGCCAATCGTGCATGCTATAAACTACCATTATCATTTTTTCTAGCTCTCTCCACATATGAGTCACCGGCGGAGAGCACATAAAGCGATTATACTCGCTTTCCATGATGCACAACTTCTGCATCTAGGCTCCGAAGGTTTCGCATAATCTTCACATCATGAGGGCCAAAGAGTATATAATTACCGGCATTCGCAACTTGAGAAACAGAAATAAGATTTTTAGTCATACCGGGCACATGATAGACGCTCTTCAAGGTGACTGCATCCTCCATCTTAACAATGCCTTCATTTACCACCGGATTAATCGTATTGTCCGCCGTGACAATATCATTGTAGTGGTCCAGGTTCCCATGCAACTTTTCCGGTGAATCCACTGTGTATAACACCTATTGATGGTGTGTCTGGCCCATAGGGCATCAAAGGGATGCCACCGATGGACCCAGAGGGGTATCTTTAGTTGGATTGGCCTTCGGCTGCTTTTGCCAAATTTTAGAAAAGGTTTTGGGCCAAACAAAGGTTGGATTTGGATTCAGCATGGAAAAAGGTTGAAAACGGCTATTTGCTTATTAAATTCGGAGTCCGGATAACCAAAAAGGGCTTCCGGAAGTTTTCGAGGAATTTCGGTGCATGGGGGAGAACGTGGACCGGCCGGGAGCCACGTGGCGGCCTGTCATTGGCCGGCTCACGCAGCTCGGTCCACGGGGAGGCGCGGCTGGGTGCATGAGCCCGGCGCAGGACACGTGGCAGGCAGGGATAGGATGGCTTTTGGTGCGCGGTTCACTGGGTTGGCGAGGCGGTGAATGGACCGGAGCGGGGGGACACGTGTCGACCCCCGGTTGGCTGGCGCAGAGTGCGCGGTCCACGGAGTCCCCGCGTATGGACCTGGCGCAGGGACGCGTGGCAACATGCCATTGGCGGACTCACGAAGTGCGGCGCACGGGGGCGCGGGCTGGCGCCTCGGGGCGCGTGCCTAGCAGGGCAGTAAGGCGGCGCCTGCCCGCATACGCTGCCCGTGACCACGGGGCCACGTGGCGCCCGCGGGTTGGCGGGCGCCAACCACCGCGTTGACCAGGGCTGAGCCACGCGGCCGCTTCTGAGTGGCCCGCACAACTGTCCGCTGTTCGGGGGATACGTGTTTTCATCTGGAAGATTCGGGCGCTCCACAATGACCGTTAGATCGCGGATTCGGGCGCCCGAATCATCCGCCGGCGCCCGAATCCGAGGATACACTCGGTATTTCGGGATTTGTTTGTCTGGGCCTATAAATAGGCCCTGTTCAAGCCCGAATAACTCTTTCCCTGTTCATTTTCTCCCAGAGCCACCTTCACAAGAAATCTTCATCTCCCAGAGCTGGTTCCACCTGTGGATCGCCGAATTTTTACGTGGCACGCATCCTGAGGTTCTCATTTTTACGGCGCGACGCGACGCTTATTCATTTGTGACCGCCTTCGTCGCGTTTTGGTGCGAGGACTCCCCCGGCTTACTCCGACCTCCGATTCAGGCGATTCTCACGCCGTTGGATTCACGACAGGTAGGACTCCGACTTCTCTGTTTTAAGTCCCCTCTCTTTTTGAGTTTATCTTGGAGTTTCCCGAGCTTCCTTTTGACCCATTTTTTCCTCGCGGAGTTTTGGACATCACTTGGGTGTTTTGGCGATATCTTCGCGCACAGGCATCGGATTGAGGCGTGCCAATAGGCGTTTTGCATCTACTCAGCGCAAGGAACATCCTCGAATTTTTTGGGATTTTTCTGAGTATTTCCCGAAGGTGAACAATCCATTATTTTCAGTGTTAGGTGCTACAGATTTCTGTACAGATTGCTTTGGGGTGGTTCCCTTGCCGAATTTATATCTCAGTGTAGGAAACTCAGATTGGAACGTGCAACTACTCGTTTCGAAGGTCTCGACGCAACAATCGCAGTGGTATTTTTGTTGGATTTTTCGGAGACCATTCTTCAGGTGAAAACTGAGCCACTTTGTGACTGATTTGGGACAGCGAATGTTTGTGGAATTGTATGTTTAACTGGGCACCGGCTGATATTTTGCAGTTATTGCGGCAGGCGACTGACTCTCGGGCGCGAGTGCTCTTTGGACTTGGATTCAGCATTCGAGGTGGGTGTTGTTGCGAATCTCTTACTTTTGACTACCCACTAGGCTTATTGGAGTGTCTCCCATATTAGAAAGCTAATTTCACCCCTTTGAACGATATTTGCATGCTTATGTGAGATAGATGAGACATATGTTATTACTTGTTTATAAATGGCTTTAGTGAATTAGAGTGGTAATATCACTTGAGAGAAAGAAGGCTATATTAGTAACTTTGTGGATATTATGCCCCTTTATGTATATCTCTTATATCTGAGCAGGTTACCAGCGCTTCGTGAACACGAAAAATTCTGTGTGCACGGCGGATCTGTGGACGGGCCCGGGTTCTGGTTTACACCCGGGGCGTGACAGATTAGTTTGGTATCAGAGCTTAGGGATAGGTCAGTTGGGACTTAGGAAACCCTAGGCTTTTGGCAGACCCTAGGATGATAGGGCGTGAGTGGCGTGATATTTTGCGAAAGTCGGTGATTTTGGTTATTTGACTCTTCCAGTGAGTGAAGAGGGATCGACATATTCTATTTCTGTTGAACAATTATGTTGGCTGCAGACAACATAAAGTTACAGAAATAGGGGGATGTCTTTGACTTTCGCTAGATTGGGTCGTGTGGGGCTTTGTTGCTGACTTCTGGTTTCATATGGCAGGATGTCGCGCCGTCGTCGTTCTCCCACCCGGGGTACTCCCACACCTTCCGAGGAGTCTGAGCGGGCGGTATCCGCCGAGTTGGGAGAACTGCGGGCCTTGGTGACCCAGTTGGTGGTAAGGAGCTTTCGTCAGGACCAGCGCCTGGAGAAGTTGCTGGCGCAGCAGGGTGACTTGGCAGTTGGCGAGGGGGCCGGGGCTTCAGAGCAACGTCCAGACAGGAAACGCCCAGCCCCAGAGGATGATGGACAGGCCAGTTCAGGGAGACCGCCACGACCGCCGCGGCCCCAGTCTTCTGGCCGTGGGCGTCTTGATCGACGAGGACCTGGTAGATCTCAGAGGCCACCGCAGCAGCAGTCTCGACAGTCTCGGGCCTCGGTCCGGTGCATTTTTTGTAGGGGGCAGCATCCATCAGATACCTGTGGCTTGAGGGAGGGCCGATGCTTCGGATGTGGGCAGCCAGGCCACATCCGATCTACGTGCCCCTTTCGGACCTTAGTAGCACCTTCTTCAGCATTGGCCCCTACCGCATCCCAGCGGGGGTCGCGGTCACGGCTACAGATATGGCAGCGGCAGCAGAGGCAGCCCCAGCAGGCAGGCAGGTGCATCATCTGTGGAGGTCAGCACTTCGTTAGTACTTGTGATCAGCGGCAGGGACGCTGCTATCTTTGTGGCCAGTTTGGACATTTTCGGGCTTCGTGCCCCCAGCCGGCATGTGCAGCACCGATTTCGGTATCTGTTCCTACCACTTCCCAGCTGCGACCGGGAGCTTCACCGACAGGTCTCCAGGCATACCGAGTTTCGCCTCCACACCCTTCTGGTGAGAGACAACCGTTGTTGAGTGGTCAGGATGGCTTAGCGCAGGCAGGGGATTCTGCTATGGCTGACTGTGTGGTGGCAGGTATGGTTTATTTCTGGTATTTGGATTCATGTCTTATTTGGTATACGAGCATCACATTCTTTTCTTATTATATCAGTGGCATCATCACATGGGTTAGAGGTAGGGCTTTTACCACGTGCACGAGAGGTTCTGTTTTCCGATCACACTTTGCACATGGAGGAGTGTTGTTGGTCCTGCCCGATACAGATCGAGTCCTGGATTATGCCAGTGGACATGTTGGTCTTGAGACAGCTGAGGGACTTTGATGTGGTTCTTGGGTTGGATTGGCTGGCTCGATACTTTGCGATTATAGATTATGCCGCGAGAACGGTTACCTTTAGCGAGCCAGGCCAGGAGGCATTTGTGTTTAGAGGGTGCAAGAGTGCTTTCTTCGCCTCGGTAGTTTCGACTTCTCGAGTGTAAGAACTTGAATTTTCGTAAATAAATAAAAAGTAAAAGAATAGAAAATCAAGTGGAATTCTGAATCTTAAACGGCACATAAAACCCTATACTTTTGCCTCAAAATGCGTGCCATCTCTGCAGTGAGGGACCTTGGTGTGAATAAGTCATGCTGTGAGGGACCAATTACTAAATAGCTTGAGTGGAGGGCTTATTTGGCAATTGTGCCATATACGAAGTTTTGAAATCCAAAACTCGGTTGGATTTTAAAAGGCCCGAAGCCTCAGCGAGACTCTCCACCAGTCCTCAACAAACTCACCTCTACTCTCCCTCTCTGCGCACTCCTCGCAAGCCCCGCACCGGCCGCCGCCTCCCCGTCGCCGGAGAAGAAGATCAAGAAACACCTCGATCTCGGGTGACTCGGAAAGGGGGTGATCGAGAAGGGTCCTAGGCGATCTAAGTTGGCCCTGAGGACTCCTCTGTGAAGCCGCGACCGAGCTGTGGTGGACCCGTCCCCAGCCGCCGCCGCGCGCCGCCGCGGCCAACCTCTTCTTCTTCCAAATTTCCGACGAGGTAACATCTTGGAATTTTCCATTTTAATTTGGCCCATGGACACGATCATTGCGTTTCTGATATCGGGGCGACCCTCCGGGTGCAGGCCGAGCCGAGGCCGCCGTCCCGATCGCCGGCGGGAGCCATCCCCGCCGGATTATCGTTTCCGGACCGATCGCGGGCGCGGGCTTCATCCGGCCGTCAACCGCGAAATCAGAGCCGTTGAGATCACCCCTCTTGACGACTGCAACATCCCCACGGAGCCTGATCATCATCCATTGAGGATCGAGCCCGATCGGTGATGCCCTAGAAACCGGGTTTTTGGCAATTGCACCGATCGTCGCCGTCCGGCGCCGCCGCGGCCTCCTGACGCCGGCCACCTCTGCACCGAGCCTTACACCACCGGGACAGACCCTCTGGTCCAACTTGCTCCGGCCCGGAACCGCCGCGCCGGAAACCGCCATTGGCGGTCTTGGAGCTTCACCCGAGCTCCGCCGCCGCGCCCTGCCGACGTGCCCAGTCACCGGAAAACCACTCAGGTAAGCTTCTTTGGTCCTTAGGAGCTTTTCCATTGGGTTGCATGCAGAGCTGAACGTCGGGGTTTTGGTCTGTAGGGTTGCACCCGAGTCGGTTTCAAGCTCGGACCCCGGCGATTCCCGGCGACTCGGGCTCCGGCCAACACTACAGGTACACCCTAAATACCAGTGTGATGACCCCCATGATTTTGTTTTGGGACAGAATGATCCCTGTAGCTCGGTTTTAGATGTTGCACCCGAGCCACCCATCTCGGGCTTGGCTCCGGCCGCCGCCACTTCCGGCCGCCGGCGCCTGACCCGACATGGACCGGGCTTCATTTGGGACCCTCTGCTAACTGCTGCTCACCCTTGGAACAGGTCTGAGCCTGAGTTGCTCCGAGAACATCCAACCCGAGCCTTGGCTTGTTTGAGTTGGTGCACCACCTTGCTCCAGCAAGCTCTCCGGCCGGCCTCCGACGCGCGCAAGGTGAGCACTTCACTCCTCTGTGCAATATTAACACCATGCTCCAGTTAACTCCTGTTCAGATCATGTATGTATTAAGTTATTGCATAATGGTTAATTGGACTCTAAAGGATTATGGGCCAACTTTGTTATTGGGATCCGTGTCAGCCCAATCTTGTGAGCACGGCCTCCGCCTTGTCGAAACAAACACGCCGAAACTTTCGGCGTCGATTTTGGACCCCCGGATTGCAAGAACAAGTCGAAACGGATAATAAAATAAGATAATTATGCAATTTAGAAAATGTTATGGATCAAAATGAGATTTGGACACGATAATGACCTTTAGACAGTAATTATACACTTACTGGACATTTTGTTAGTCCCGTGGACTCTCGTTGATCGGGAATCGGGTTTCGTTCGATAAAACGGCTGTATCGACCCGTATTAGCGTCGCGTTACTGTTGTGTCGTCGGGGATGGGTTTGTGTGAGTATTACTGATCATATTTACTTATTCAGGGCCTAGCTGCTCAGCACCAGCCTCCCAGTAGCTGCGCGGGAGTTCGTGGATCTGCCTTCATCCAGGTGGGTTATCTTCGAACCGGGCCTCAGCTTTTTGGCCCTCTGGTTGCTTTAGTCCAGTCGGACCCCTGTTTTTGATTTGCCCTGCTGAT
Organism: Tillandsia leiboldiana; assembly: GCA_029204045.2. NCBI lineage: Eukaryota > Viridiplantae > Streptophyta > Magnoliopsida > Poales > Bromeliaceae > Tillandsia > Tillandsia leiboldiana. Next base: position 44,927,721 of record CM055067.1, on the reverse strand, counting down.
TATATCTATATGACCTATCTTGACATATGCTAATCTCTTTTGACATATCATGATCCCTCTGATTGACATTGACTCTGTTAGATCTGTGCTTGAGATTACCCGTTCACGATCAGCCTGATTATTGTGTGCATACTCCATGATTATTCCTGATAGATTTTGATCTACTTGAGACACATCATATGTACCTGCTTAGCATCTTTTATATTCCTGTACATAGAATTGCATGATTCGAGGATACTTGCTAATTCCTGTCATTTGAGATGTTACCTGATATATTGTCGATATGCATGATTGATTGATCCTGATTGATTGATATAGACTGATGATTCCCTGTTGGGATCTCGGCATATTGCCGACTACCCGGTCACTAGACCGTGAGATTGATCATTATGACTTGCCATGCACTGCTGTACTTCACGAACATGGCCGGGGTCGCTCCCCGTGGAGCTTGTTCTTTACCGGTAGAGTGGTCTGATGATAGACCCGTGAGCCCTTGGCAGGGGTTATGTCAGCCGAAAGGGTGCCGAACAGTGGCTTTGCCTGAGGTCCTATGAGACCAACATTGGCGCATGATTGGGTACTTGGGTTTCTACCTTTGACGCATTACTGTTACTTGTACTGTTGCTCAGTTTATTTCCAGTATTATTATCTGTAGACATGCTTTCATCACTTGCAGCTCCTTATACATGATTCTTGTAGTTATCTTTTGATTCCAGCATGTATGATCTACAGCTTTCATGATGGATTATTGCTATTATATCTTGATTTCCAGTATACTAATCTGCAGTTCTTATTCTGATTATTAGTAGACCTCTATGCTTTCCAGCTTTTCCTATTGACTCTTACTATCCGCAGATTTTAGTACCCAGTAGGTACGATTAGCTGACGCTCGGCTCGTCGTGCCCACTGGGATACACTCCGGTGTATCTCACACCCCCGGGTGACTGTTTTCAGGTCCGTCGGGTGAGGAGATGTCAGGACGATCCAGTGAGCCTGTTACGATAGAGCTGTCCCCATGATGCTAGATATTGACATTGAGATCTTTGATGACTTATGGCAGACTTTCCTTTTAGAGCATTTCATTTCCTGTCCTATTTAAATATTTAACCGATGATGTAATAAGTTATTTTAAAATTTTCCTGACTGATTAGATTAGTATGATTAGCTGAGATATCTGTTGCTTTCTGATGTTGATCACTAGCTAGCCGTGCATGTATAGGGGAGTCTCTGTCCATGGGATAGAGGGCTTCCTATATGTGTGGCGGTCTGTTACGCCCAGGTTTGCGAACTCTGATTTCAAAAAAAAAAAAAAAAAAATTTAGACCGAATTTTTAAAACTCGGGGCGTGACATCGAGTGAGGCAGATGATCCGCTGTGAATGCGTAGCCTTTTTGGCTAGTGTGGTGGAGTAGCCTACGGCGGCTCCGGGACTCGGGGATATCCCTGTTGCTCATGAGTTCCCGGATGTTTTCCCCCGGAGTTGATTAGTATGCCGCCGGATAGGGAGATCGAGTTTTTGATTGACGTAGTCCCTGGAACTGCACCAATCTCTAAGGCTCCTTCCCGAATGGCACCGGCTAAGCTGCGAGAGTTAGAGGCGCAATTTCAGGACTTGAAGGATGAGGGTTTTGTTAGACCCAGTGTTTCGCCTTTGGGAACGCCGGTGCTATTTGTAAAAGTGAAGGATGGTTCACTTCGACCTTGTGTGGATTACCGAGAGTTCAATTTAGTGACCATCAAGGACAAGTACCCTTTTTGCCGCGCATTGATGGCTTAGTTGATCAGCTGCAAGGGGCTTCTGTCTTCTCGAGGATTGATCTACAATCAGGTTACCACCAACTGAAGGTGAAGGCCGAGGACATTCCGAAGACGACATTCAGGACACGGTACGGGCATTATAAGTTTACCGTCCTGCCTTTTTGGATTGACTAATGCCCCTGCCGCTTTCATGAATTTGATGAAAAGGATCTTTCGACCTCACCTGGATCGGTTTGTCGTTGTATTCATTAATGATATCCTGATTTATTCCCGGAGCGTTGTGGAGCTTGAGGAGCACTTGAGGATAGTGTTGCAGCTTCTGCGAGAGAGGAAGCTGTATGCCAAGTTTAAAAGTGCGAGTTTTGGCTTGGAAAGTTGTCTTTTGGGCCCTGTGATTTCAGCCGCAGGAGTGGCAGTGGACCCGGCGAAGATTGAGGCAGTCCAGGTTTGGCCCCGACCGACGACGGTAACAGAGATTCGCAGTTTTATGGGGCTTGGCCGGTTATTACCGTCGGTTTGTGGAGGGTTTTGCTAAACTCTCCACACCCCTCACTCGTCTGACGCGAAAAGGGATTAAGTTTATCTGGAGTGAGGATTGCCTGAGGAGCTCTGAGGATTTGAAGAACGGATTAATATTGGCTCCTATCCTTTCCCTACCTGTATGGGGAATACTGCGAGATTTATACCGGCCACAAGAGCTTGATGTACCTGTTTACACTGAAGGATCTCAACTTGAGGCAGCGCAGATGGTTGGAACTGTTGAAGGACTATGATGTGGACATACTTTACCATCTTGGCAAGGCCAATGTGGTTGCTGATGCCCTGTGTAGGATAGCAGTGCAAAGCTTATCGCTGATGATTATCGACCAGGCGCCACTGCGTGAGGAGATAAGGTGGCTTGACTTAGAGGTTGTGTCCCCGGGGGTCTCTACTAGACTGACGTCCTTAGTTGTGCAGCCCACTCTGCTGGGCAGGACCAGAGAGTGAGAGAGATAGAGTGAGGACCCCCATTTGACCAGGATCAGAGGTATGATTTCGAGTGAGCAGTCTGGGGGACTTGGGGTTGATGCTGCAGGAATACTGTGGTACAGAAACCGAGTGTATGTGCCTGTGGACTTAGAGATCAGGGAGCAGATATTGAGAGAGGCCCATTATACACTTTACACCCTCCATCCTAGTGGGACTAAGATGGCATGAGCTTGTGAAGTCCCACAGCTCTATTCCTGGTCCAAGGTGTGCAAACCACTTTACTTTTGATTGATGGCATGAGCTTGTGAAGTCCCACAGCTCTATTCCTGGTCCAAGGTGTGCAAACCGCTTTGTGAAGGCCGACCGAGAATGAGGGACCTAGTTGTTCAGATCGAAGCGTTCCAGGCAAAGCTGCTTACCAAAAACGGGACTCCCTTATTTCCCAGAATTTATTTATGTAATCAGAACTATTTATATAAATAAATTGAAGCTCAATAGCGAATCCATATCCAGTGGAACAGCCAAGCGCTGTGGAAACTCAGCCTGTGGTACAGGTATAAGGACCTCAAGGCACACTTCTGGTGGAGCGGCATGAAGAGGGATATAGGGAGATTTATGGCTCAGTGTTTAACTTGCCAACATAAAAAAGCTGAGTATCGGGTGTCGGCTGGCAAGTTACAGAGAGTCTCCCAATCCCTGAGTGTAATTAGGACCACACCATGTTGGATTTTATGGTCAGATTACTGAGGGCCCAGGGTGGTGCAGATGTCATTTGGGTGATGGTTGATCGACTCGCGAAGTCCGCTTACTTTTTGCCGATGCTGACTACTTGGTCATTTGAGTGGCTAACTCAGCTGTACTTGGATAAGGTGGTGAGGTTACATGGAGTGCCCCCCTCTATTGTATCAGATCGAGATTCGAGATTTGCTTCACGTTTTTGGAGGAGCTTACATGACGCCTTGGGCACGCAGCTTAGATTTAGTACAGCTTTTCACCCACTGACGGATGGGCAGTCGGAGCGCACTATACAGATCCTCGAGGACATGCTCAGAGCTTACATATTGGATTTTGGCGGTGGATGGATCCGACACCTATCTCTGGCCGAGTTTGCGTACAACAATAGCTTTCAGGTGTGCATCCAGAGAGCTCCGTTTGAAGCATTATATGGACGCAGGTGTCGATCACCGCTTTACTGCAGCGATATGTGTGAGAGGCGGACATTGGGGCCAGAGTTACTGCGAGAGACAGAGGAAAAGGTCAGAGTGATCAGGCAGCATCTTCAGACCGCTCAGAGCAGGCGGAGGAGTTATGCCGATGTGCGGCGACGAGACCTAGAGTTTTAGTGGGGGAGATCATGTTTTTCTGAAGGTCTCGCCGTCCAAGGGGGTCATGAGTTTCGGCATTTGTGGGAAGTTTAGCTCCCGTTTTATTGGCCTCTTCAGGGTATTGGAGCGTTTAGGGCCAGTTGCCTACAGGCTTGCACTTCCTCCCAGACTTGCTGGCGTTCACGATGTGTTTCGGGTGTCCACTTTGAGAAGATATGTTTACGATCCATCGCATGTCATCAGCTTCACCCCACTGCAGATCAGCGAGGACTTGAGCTATGTTGGGCGACCACTGCGAGTTCTGGATCGAGAGGTGAGAGAACTACGCAGCCGGACCATCCCTTATGTGAAGATCTTGTGTGGCAATCACGAGGAGCGTGAGGCTACTTGGGAGCTAGAGACGGTGATGAGAGGTACCTACCCTTTTCTGTTCGAGGCTTCCGATTGAGGTACGTCTGTGTTGTTTTCTTAGTTTCGTGGACGAAACTCCTTTTAATGGGGGAGGACGTAGTGGTCCAGGTTCCCATGCAACTTTTCCGGTGAATCCACTGTGTATAACACCTATTGATGGTGTGTCTGGCCCATAGGGCATCAAAGGGATACCAGTGATGGACCCAGAGGGGTATCTTTAGTTGGATTGGCCTTCGGCTGCTTTTGTCGAATTTTAGAAAAGATTTTGGGCCAAACAGAGGTTGGATTTGGATTCAGCGCGGAAAAACGCTTGAAAACGGCTATTTTCTTGTTAAATTTGGAGTCCGGATGACCAAAAACGGGCTTCCGGAAGTTTCCGGAGAATTTCGGTGCATGGGGGAGACCGTGGACCGGTCGGGAGCCACGTGGCAGCCTGTCATTGGTCGGCTCACGCAGCTCGGTCCACGGGGAGGCGCGGCTGGGTGCATGAGCCCGGCGCAGGACACGTGGCAGGCAGGGATAGGACGGCTTTTGGTGCGCGGTTCACTGGGTTGGCGCGGCGGTGCATGGACCGGAGCGGGGGGACACGTGTCGACCCCCGGTTGGCTGGAGCAAAGTGCGCAGTCCACGGAGTCCCCGCGCGAGTGTATGGACCTGGCGCAGGGACGCGTGGCAGAATGCCATTGGCGGGCTCACGAAGTGCGGCACACGGGGGCGTGGGCTGGCGCCTCGGCGCGCGTGCCTGGCAGGGCAGTCAGGCGGCGCCTGCCCGCACGCGCGGCCCGTGACCACGGGGCCACGTGGTGCCCGCGGGTTGGTGGGCGCCAACCACCGCGTTGACCAGGGCTGAGCCACGCGGCCGCTTCTGAGCGGCCCGCACAGCTGTCCGCTGTTCGGGGGATACGTGGCTTCATCTGGAAGATTCGGACGCTCCACAGTGACCGTTAGATCGCGAATTCGGGAGCCCGAATCATCCGCCGGCGCCCGAATCCGAGGATACACTCGGTATTTCGGGATTTGTTTGTCTGGGCCTATAAATAGGCCCAGTTCAAGCCCGAATAACTCTTTTCCTGTTCATTTTCTCTCAGAGCCACCTTCACAATAAATCTTCATCTCCCAGAGCTGGTTCCACCTGTGGATCGCCGGATTTTTTCGTGGCACGCATCCCTAGGTTCTCATTTTTACGGCGCGACGCGACGCTCGTTCATTTGTGACCGCCTTCGTCGCATTTTGGTGCGAGGACTCCCCCGGCTTACTCCGACCTCCGATTCAGGCGATTCTTGCGCCGTTGGATTCAAGACAGGTAGGACTCCGACTTCTCTGTTTTGAGCCCCCTCTCTTTTCGAGTTTATCTTGGAGTTTCCTGAGCTTCCTTTTGACCCATTTTTTTCTTGCGGAGTTTTGGACAGCACTTGGGTGTTTTGGCGATATCTTCGCGCACAGGCATCGGATTGAGGCGTGCCAGTAGGCGTTTTGCATCTACTCAGTGCAAGGAACACCCTCGAATTTTCTAGGATTTTTTTGTGTATTTCTCGAAGGTGAACAATCCATTATTTTCAGTGTTAGATGCTACAGCTTTCTGTACAGATTGCTTTGGGGTGGTTCCCTTGCCGAATTTATATCTCAGTGTAGGAAACTCGGATTGGAACGTGTAGGTACTCGTTTCGAAGGTCTCGACGCAACGATCACAGTGGTATTTTTGTTGTATTTTTCGGAGACCATTCTTCAGGTGAAAACTGAGCCACTTTGTGACTGATTTGGGACAGCGAATGTTTGTGGAATTGTATGTTTAACTGGGCACCGGCTGATATTTTGCAGTTATTGCGGCAGGCGACTGACTCTCGGGCGCGAGTGCTCTTTGGACTTGGATTTAGCATTCGAGGTGGGTGTTGTTGCGAATCTCTTACTTTTGACTACCCACTAGCTTATTGGAGTGTCTCCTATATTAGAAAGCTAATTTCACCCCTTTGAACGATATTTGCATGCTTATGTGAGATAGATGAGACATATGTTATTACTTGTTTATAAATGGCTTTAGTGAATTAGAGTGGTAATATCACTTGAGAGAAAGAAGGCTATATTAGTAACTTTGTGGATATTATGCTCCTTTATGTATATCTCTTATATCTGAGCAGGTTACCAGCGCTTCGTGGACACGAAAAATTCTGTGTACACGGCGGATCTGTGGACGGGTCCAGGTTCTGGTTTACACCCGGGGCGTGACAATCATAATTTCCTTCATAGTGAACAAACTCATGAAATTTAGACTTGTCACCGGTTAAGTGATGAGAGCAACCAGAATCAACTATCCAATCCTTTTGATAATTGATACTTGCGAGGACTTGAACATTTGAAGAATCACCTTCCAATACGTCACCGGAAACAAAACATGAACCCCAATCTTTTACTTGTTTTCTTTCGGTCTGTTCTTTAGAACCAACATTTCCTTCATGAATTTTGACACGACAATCTCGCTTTATATGCCCCATTTTTCCACACCGGTAGCACTTCATATTTTTCCTTCTTGGAGCCTCATTTTTGCTGAATGAACTTTCACCTTCACGTGTGCTTCTATAATTTTTGACTTTCCTTGGATCCCACTTCTTGCCGTTAGTAAGCAATGCTTCTTCACCCTCATCTTTACCAGAGATCGAATATTCTACCATTTGCTTCGCCAAGGCCTCTTGATTACTAAGCAAATTTTCGAACTCCACTAATGAAGGTTGTGTCGCCCAACCTTGTTGAGATGAGACAAACGGATTATATTCTTTCCGAAGCCCCCGGATAATATACCGTTTCAACTTTGCTTCACTATTAGCCTCATCTGGATCCAAACTTGATATTTCGGCACACACGTTCTTCACCTTTAGAAAGTGTTCTGAAATGCTCATGCTCCCTTGAGTTAGTTTTCATAACTCGTTCTCAAGAAATTGCAGCCGGGCCTCATTCCTTTTTGTAAATAGTTTCTCAAAAATATCCCACACTTCTTTTGGTGTTTTAACCTCTCTAATATGATCAAACAAATCCTTATGAATTGATATTTTTAAGGCAAACATTGCCTTACTGCTTCTAACAAGCCATTTCTTTCTTTTCTCTGCATTTTTCGGCTCTTCCTCCGGTATTTTGGTGTCATTCCCATTCACCGTGTCCCATAACTCTTAGCCTTGAAGGTATGCTTTCATGCATGACTTCCAAATTGGATAATTTGAATTTGTGAGTCTTTCTATCCCAAGATGATTAAAGCCTCCAATAGAATCCATCATAGAGGAATTTCAACAAACACCTTGTATACACTACTTGCAAAACACCTCCCTCTTGCTGCTTAAGTATGTAGGATCTCCGATCTCACTACAATAGCCCTTATAACTCCGATACCATGAAGAGAAAATTAGAAACGGCTCCAACCCGAGCACACCATTTTTCTCCGATGTGTAGAAACTGAAAATTCGAGTTTCCTACATGCCCAAAATCGAACAACCACGTAGAAGACAAGAACGGAGAAATACAAAGCTCACAATAATAATCTTAAACAACTCCACATATGAATCTAATAAACTTCACCAAGAATATTCAAAACACCATACGATAGGAAACCAAAAAATACCAAATAAATTTTCAACCGAAAATACCTTATAATGAATGTTCACAAGAGAGAGAAAAAAGGTAGATAGGAGGTCACCCACCTCAAACCTAGCAACCCTCTTTCACGCTTCTCTTGTTCTTGAGAGAAAACACAATATACGAAAAAATAGAGAAGAAGAAAAAAAATAACCCTAATTTTTTTTTTCTTTTAACCCTAACCTAAAACCCATGTGGTCCAACTTGGCCCACTTAATCCAAAAGTAAGCCACAAGATTCAACTTGAATCAACTAAATCAAATGGGACCCTACAAATACATTTATTAATGTAGTAAACCAAAAATAAAAATAAAAACAAGTTTAACACTATTTTTTAATACTCCCCCTTAGTGCAAACTTGTGAGAAACCAAACCGAGCTTTTGTTGAAGTTCTACAAATTTCGCCTTTGGAAGAGCTTTGGTGAAGATATCTGCCAAGTTGTCTTGAGACCGCACTTCCATTAACTCGATTTCTTCATTGAGCACTTTCTCTCGAATGAAGTGATGCTCCACTTCAATATGTTTGGTTCTAGCATGAAACACCGGATTCGCCGCCAACTTGATTGCACTTTGGTTGTTACAATGAACCTTCACCGGATAGTCAACTTTCTTTGTTACATCACCAACCAAAGTCCGCAACCAAACACATTCAAGGGTTGCCGCTTTGTACTCTGCCTCCGTACTAGAGAGTGCCATGGTGTCTTGCTTTTTACTACACCATGATACACAACCGGAACCCAATCCGAACACATAGCCCGACGTAGATTTTCTTTCATCAAGATCACCCGCCGAATCGGCATCGGTGAAATCTACAAGTTCACATCTTACACCCTTCTTATAAAGAAGGCCAAGATCAAGAGAGGAATTGACGAACTTGAGAATTCTTTTAGCGGCATCCAAATGAGGCTTTCTTGGTGCTTGCATAAACCGGCTAACTACCCCTATCGAATATGCAATATCCGGTCTAGTAATAGTAAAATATAACAAGCTACCAATAAGTGTCTGATAAAGCTTTGGATCCTTAAGAGCCTTACCATCATCTTTCCGCAACCTCATATTTGAATCCATAGGAGTGGAGTGCAACTAGCTCTCCTTCAAACCAAACTTTTCAACAAGTTTTGAGGCATAGTGTTTTTAAGATACAAAAATACTATCAACACCCTTCTCAACCTCTAATCCAAAAAAGAGGCTTAACTCATCCAAATTTTTTATTTCAAACCGAATAGCAAGCTCATCCGTAAACTTACTAATTTTCTCGGTATTATCTCTAGTAACAATTATGTCATCCGTAAGCTCTATGCTGGGCAACATCATTGGTTGACATGTTTGATGAGTAGTGTGAAGGGAATGCGAGGCTTCCCGAAAAGAGATGAATTTCTGTGTAAAAAAATTGTTGATTTCCACATTTAAATTGAATTAATTATTAATAGTATAGTAAGTTAGTTCTCTCTCTATTGACATGTTTGTGAAGGGAATGCGAGGCTTCCGAAAAGAGATGAATTTCTGTGTAAAAAAATTGTTGATTTCCACATTTAAATTGAATTAATTATTAATAGTATAGTAAGTTAGTTCTCTCTCTATATATATATTCAGTTTTTTATATATATAATACTTCTTAGATACTTTATATACATATATAATTTTTTTTTTTATTTAGTAAAAATGTCATAAGTTCAAAATTTATGGCTTTTGTTTTGGCTCTTTAAGTATTTATTGTTAAAAAAATCAAATATGTTTTTAATTTTATTTATTTGGCTTTAAGAGTTAATTTAATTATATCATTTAAATGCTTAGTTAGATTATTTGAATTTTTTAAAAATAATATGGCAAAATATATTGTTGAAAAAAGACTCACATCTAAATCATCTGAAACTATTAGCTATTTACAAAATGACTGTGCGCACAAATACACAATTATACAATTATACGGAGGTTGTAAGATCAAATACAATCTATACTAAAGTATTATGGATAACATATGGAGACTCAAATTCAAACAATATAGAAAAATTATGAAAGGTATATACAAGTTATAGGCAGCAGTTGTGAAGCAAAATTGGTAAGAATACAAAGTCAACCAGACAAGTGACGTTTATGTTGCTAATATTTTTGGGATGATTCGATAATCCAATTACTAGAATGACCCATTTTGAATCTAATGCAGAATTTATCCATTAAATTAACTTATCCTCAAACAATCATGAAATGAAAATACATTGAAATTAATATACGTAAGAAGCATATTTTTTTTTATAATTTTATTCACGTAGAAATGGGAATACATTGAAATTAATATACATAAAAGCATTTTTTTTTATAATTTTATTCACTTAGAAATGAGAATACATTGAAATTAATATACATAAGCATTTTTTTTATAATTTTATTCACGTAGAAATTTCATACGTTATATTATGAGTTTGTATATAATTTTAATTAGCTAATATCTATTATGTAGGTATGGTAAATTTTTTTTTTTTTCGGTGCTGGTAGGTTTGGTATCTAAATTGTGGATATGAACTCATATTTTTTTAATGCAGTTATAGTAAATTTTGGATATTGTGATTAACTTTATAAATATGTAAACAGATAAAGTATTTTTTTTTTAATATATCAAAATATTTCTTGTTTATAAGAAAATAAAATAAAATTCTTGACACTTAAAATATCAAAAAATTATGAGATTTTAAAAATATTTAAAAATATCGCTAATGGTTCAAAAAAATAAATTTTAAATACCAATATTTTTTTTATATTTATTAATATTTTTTTTTTTGTAATAAAAGGATAGAATTTTTAAAAAAATTTAAAAGTATTGCTAATGGTTCAAAATATTTTTTTAGATTTATATTGTTTATTAGCGGTATTCTCTTGAAATAAATCAAACATTTCTACTTGGTATGCTCCAATATCTCAAATTAAAAAATTTTATATGACAAATTTTTTTTTAGAAAATGACAGAAAAAAAATAGAAAATAAAAAATAAAAAATTAAAGTTTTATTTGGCAACTTCTTTAACATTTAAATAGGTATTATTATTGTGGTATCATGATTATTTTATTTGTTGACTGTGACAACATTGAGAAAACATGAGATCTCGTTTCTAACCACCCATGAAACACATGATAAACGGGTTATTTCCAAATCCAACCTTCATGAGAAAATTTTTTATAAAAATAGGTATTTTAAAAAAATATTTATAGAAATAGACTTGCTACTGTTTCGGTATTTAAGTACGGTAAATAATTCACCGCTTTCTTAAATAGCTGTGAATGGTTCTAGTTTTTTAAAAACGGTGAACCATTCACCGCTTTCTTAAATAGCTGTGAATGGTTTTAGTTTTTTAAAAGCGGTGAACCATTCACCGCTTTTAAAAACGATGAACTATTCACCGCATTTATAAAATATTACGTATTAATAAATAATTATAATAAAAATAATTATTTAATAATAATAATATTTATAATTATAATAAAAATAATTTTATTATAATAATTATTATTTTTATTATAATTATATATTAAATTGATATAACTAAAAAAAGATGATATAAAGATAATATAATTATACAATATTTATAAATAAAAATGATAAAATAATAATAAAGAATAGTCCTATTCAAGATCAAACAAGTAATATTAAATTTATCCATATTATTTTATTTATTATTTAAAAATATTATAAAATATTGCTCATAATATATATTTTTTATACCGATATAATAATATAAAATAAATTTTCATAATAATATTGTGTGCAGTAATATTTTTTATAAAAATATTTTTTTATAAAAGTGATGCAAAGATTATATGATGTCTTGTGAGGAAGGAGAGAGAAAAAAAATAATTTTTTTGTCTTAATTAACATACAAATTTATCTAAATATTATTAAGCTATATTTTTTTCTCTAATCTATAAAAATAAGATTAGATTAGAAAATTTTTTAGAAAGAATGTTAAATTGAAAATATTTTTTTAAATAAAATTAGATAGAGTATTATAAATTTTAAATGAAGGCGGTAAATAATTTTTAGAAAAATATAAATATTCTAAATGCGGTGAACCATTCACCACTTTTTACTGTTTTATTAGAATTTCAGTTTGTAAAATCTGTAAATGAATGTTTTATTAGAATCCTTCCGATGAGTGATGTAGGCCTCCTGCACTGAAATGTGATGAAATGAGCTGAAATAGCATCAATGGTTTTCTTCCTCCACTTGCACAGCTACGAGTACCACAACAAATGTTACGGAATTTGAGTTGGCGTAGTTTCGTGAAAGTCTCAAGTCTTGAAAATTGAATGTGAAGAAAGTTGGATCATTTAACTCAATCTCAAGAAAGAAGAATTTAAAAGGATCAGGTATGTTTTACTAAAGATTTTGTGTGATCCGAATACTTCTTGTAGTGTAGAAACACTTGGAAGAATCTTTCATTGCATAAAAATCAAAAACTGGACTTGGGACATGTTCAGGATCCGGATCAGGTTGTTCGATCCGGATCCCGAAGGTGGTTCGTTCATACACCAGTTCAATCCGGATCGTAGCCTCTCTTGATCCGGATCCCGAACACTGAGTTTACCATCTTCCTTGAACGATCCGGATCAGGCTTCGCAATCCGGATCCCGAACGTTGATGTTTGGTGAACTGTATGAACGATCCGGATCAAGCACTTCGATCCGGATCCCGAACCTTCGTTTTTCTGGAATTGCCTGACTCGTTACGACGATCCGGATCACAGCTAATCCGATCCGGATCGCCGTCCGTAAAATCTCCAGAAATGTTAGGTTTTTGATTCTTATCTCCTTCCTAGGGTTTCTAACCTATAAATAGACCCTATGACTCTTTTTCATTGTGGTCGTGAATCCAGATAGCCGTCATTTTCCTGTATCATCTTATACGGCTCTAGATCCACATATAGAGAAGAAAGGAAATCATTAGAGAATACTCTATGTTTCTTCATCTATATTGATTAGTTTGATTCTAGGTTTTCATACTCACATCTTGAGTTGAATCAAACTAATGAATACTTAGATGGTATTTCCGATCTATCTTTGATCTAAGTATTCGGCGGATCATCACCACCCAAAAACAACGATTTACCCCAAAATCGGCGCGTGGATTCGCGTGTCCTTGTGGATTCAAGGTTCAACCGCTCTCGTGGATTCGGAGCGAGGCACGTTCGTGGATTCGAAGGGTGCTATTGGGTGAAGACCGTGGATTCGGTCGGACGTCGTGGATTCGACGTTGGACGCCGTGGATTCGGCGTTGGGCGCAGATCGTGGATTCGAGAAGCGTCGCGGAGCGAGCGGAGAAGATCCTCTAGGAGCGTATGGAAAAGGTTGAGTCGTAATTGTGTACGGTAAATCACCTTGTACGTGTTTTAATTCTAGTGGATTTCTGCCGTGTTATCGGTCCCGTGGTTTTTTTACTCCGGTGATGGAGTTTTCCACGTAAAAATCTTGCGTATTATTTTTTATTTCCGCATTGGGTTTTTATCGCAACGATTTTTGAGTGTTTATGCGTTTACACCTATTCACCCCCCTCTAGGTGTTTTTTTCCCCTATTTAGATCCTTATTACATATAACCCAACAAGTGGTATCAGAGCGGGAATAGGGTTGTAAACAATGGTTGAAGGTGGAAACATCAACCGACCCCCGTTCTTCGATGGAACAAATTATGCGTACTGGAAAGTACGGATGAAAGCCTTTTAATTTCCATCGACGAACGGGTGTGGCAATCAATTGAATTAGGATGGTCTAATCCAACTGAATTTATTGGTGATGTTCGCACCTTAAAACCTAGGTCGAAATGGACCAAGGAAGAGTTAGATTCATCTTCTTACAATGGCAAGGGAATTAATGCTATCTTTAATGCCTTATCTCAAACTGAATTCTCTCGCGTCTCGGCATGTGAGACTGCGAAAGAAATCTGGGATGTTCTTCAGGTTACACATGAGGGAACTAACCTCGTGAAGATTCAGAAACTGCAAATGCTTACGAGCAAGTTTGACTCTATCTTAATGGCAGAAAATGAATCTTTCACGGACTACTATACACGATTGCAAGACATCGTAAACTCATGTGCTAATCTGGGAGAGAAGATTCCAGAATTTAAGATTGTAAGAAAGATCTTAAGAACTCTTCCTGAACGATTTCGCCCAAAGGTTACTGCCATTGAAACTATTAAACACCCGGACGAAATACGTGTAGAAGAATTAGTTGGTTCATTACAAACTTATGAAATGACATTTACTACTAACAATTCTTCTGGAAAGGCATCCACTTCTAAGTCTTCAGGTTATGCGTTGAAAACAACTAAGGAAGAAGACGCGGATACATCCTCCTCAGACGATGACGAGAACCTTTCTATGGAGGAATTTGAGAAGCAGCTCGCTCTCTTGACAAGGAAGTTTCGCCGCAACTTTCGAAGGGGTAATTCAAGCAAATCTCCATCCTTCGGAAAGTCGAACAAAGGCAAGGGTACTTCAGGTTACAAGTCAAGAAAGCAAGAGAACTTCTCAAAGGATAAGAAAAGTTCAGAAGGACAACTACAATGCTTCAAATGTCGAGGCTACGGCCACATTGCAACGGAGTGTCCTAACAAGTATCCGGCAAAGAAGAAGGCGATGCAAGTCGTCACTTGGGATGACAACTCAACGTCAAATGAGTCGTCTTCGAGTGATGAAGAAAAGAGCTCCACCGCATTCCACGCGTCCGTATCTTCACCCTTCATGTGCTTTATGGCAAGTACATCCGAGTCATTGTCCAACTCCACTGTTGAAAAGAATGCAACGGACAACGAATCGGATGATTCGGAAGGTGAAGATTTTGCTCTAGCCTACCACAGACTTTTGAGGGACTCAAAGAAAGTGGCTAAGCAAAACAAGAGTTTGAGAGGGAGAGTGCATGATCTCGAAGAAGAAGCAAAAAGAGCGACTTCTCTCTCAAACGCTCTTGAAGTGGAAAGGGAAAATCTGATAAAGGCAAATGTTTCCCTTCAAGAGTCCAATGAGCAACTTGAGAAGGAACATACAAATCTGGTGGATAACGCGAATCACTTCTCAAAGCTCTACAACGAGGCTCGACAGGATAACCTGGAAATGACAAAGACCATTTTCCAACTCAAGAATGACTTACAGCGATTCTCTTCAGGAAGGAGTAAGTTGGATAGACTTCTTGGTCTTGGTCAATCAAATCGGTTCGGCCTCGGATACACTCAAACTGGAAACAGTCCAAGTTCGAGTGAGACAGTTTTTGTGCCTCAGTCGGTATCTCCTCCTCCGACACCGGAATTCAAGACAAACAACGACAACAAACCTACTTCATCCTCTTTGGGATCGTCAAGATCTAAGGTATGTTTTCGTTGTGGTGTTTCAGGGCACATAAGAAGATATTGCAAGACGGGAGTCGAACGCTCATCTCAAGGACCTCTTGCAACAACTACCAAAAAGGCTCCTCCCCGAAAATCAAAGCAAAACTTTTCAAATGAAAAGAGACTTGGTAGTTCATCGCGCAAGACGATTTCATCAAGGAACAACAATCGCTATAACAAGACGCCTTCACCTAGGCATATAACTTCACGACCATTACCGACGCACTCCAAAAGGGTTTGGGTGCGCAAAGGTGAAATTTTCCCTTGTCTTGTTTCTAATGTTTCCTTGCATGCATATGATAGTTCGTCTTGGTATCTGGATAGCGGGTGTTCCCGTCACATGACCGGTGACAAAAATAGTTTTCAAAATCTTGAGAAAATCTCCGGAGGACACGTAGTTTTCGGAGACGGTCGATCTTCCAAATTGTTGGAAAAGGGACGGTAGCTATTCCAGATGGCCCGATTTTGAAAAACGTCTTATTTGTTGATGGCCTTAAGACTAACCTCATAAGCATAAGTCAACTTTGCGACAATGGTTTTTCAGTTTTCTTTCATCTGTTGAATGCGTTTGTAACTGATAAGGACCATGTCTTCTTTTAAAAGGGGTTAGATCTGAAAATAATTGTTATGTTGTTCCTAATAAATTTTCTGAAAATTGTAACTTAGCCGCTTTGAATAATGAAACTCTTTGCATGAAAGGCTAGGTCACTTAAATTTAAGGAACTTACTAGAATTTCAAACAAGGACGTGGTCAAGGGGGTTCCAAAGCTTTTATTCAAACAAAACGTTGTGTGTGGTGGTTGCCAAAAGGGAAAACAGTTTAGGACTGCACACAAGAACTTGAACCACGTTGGTACAAAACGGCCCTTGGAACTTTTGCACATGGACTTAATGGGGCCGACCCGTCAACCATCTTTGGGAGGTAAATGGTACATTTTTTTATTGGTTGATGATTTCTCTCGGTTTTCTTGGGTAGCATTTTTAAAAGAGAAAGCTGATACGTTTGACTCTTTTCATGAGATTTGCCATCGTATTATGATTGAAAAGAATGAAAAGATCATTCGTGTTAGAAGTGATAGAGGTGGAGAATTCATAAATTCAAAATTCATTGATTTTTGCACTTCAAATGGCATTAAACATGAATTCTCGGCACCCTATACACCTCAGCAGAATGGTGTTGTTGAGCGCAAGAACAGGGTTGTTCAAGAGATGGCGCGTGTGATGCTTCATAGCCGGAATTTACCGCTACATTTTTGGGCTGAAGCCGTGGAACACCGCTGTCTATGTCATTAATAGAGTTTACTTGCGCCCAGGAACTTTAAATACACCATATGAGCTGTGGTTTAGTAGAAAACCCAACATCAAATATTTTCGTGTCTTCGGGAGTCGATGTTACATTTTACGTGACCGTGAAAATCTTGGAAAGTTCGACTCTCGAAGTGATGAAGGGATCTTTTTGGGTTATTCTACGAATAGCAGAGCATATCGAGTATTTAACATGAATCTAAGACGATCGTAGAATCTAAATGTTAAAGTAGATGAAGCTTTTCACTTTGGATCTGGAAAATCTACCCTCGATATCTCTCTAGATGATGATTCTCCTGCTAATGCATCTTCTCATAATAATACTTCCAATATTAATGATGCATCTAATGGTTCTTCAAGTTTATCTGATGTGCAGGAATCATCTCATGTATCTCCGAGTACTCCGTTTCAACAAACGTTACGAATCTCCAAGGATCATCCGGAATCGAATATTATTGGAGATCCACAAGAAGGAGTCAGAACTCGGAGGCAGTTGGTTTGTGGATTCGCTTGCTACGTATCTTTAATCGAACCAAAAACATAGATGAAGCTCTTCAGGATGACTACTGATTAAAGCAATGCAGGAAGAGCTTCATCAATTTGAGCGAAACAAAGTCTGGGAATTAACGAAGCCTCCAAAGCAACACAATGTGATAGGTACCAAATGGATCTTCAAGAACAAGAAAAATGAGGATGGTACTATCATCAGGAACAAGGCACGATTAGTTGCTCAAGGCTATTCTCAAGTAGAAGGTATAGACTTTGATGAAACATTCGCCCCTGTAGCTAGACTCGAGTCCATTCGTATACTATTTGCTATTGCTTGTCATTTAAAATCAAATTATTTCAAATGGACGTTAAGAGCGCATTTCTAAATGGTTTTTAATGAGGAAGTTTATGTGGCTCAACCGAAAGGTTTTGTAGATCATAAACAACCTAACCATGTTTTTCGTTTGAAAAAGGCTCTTTACGGTCTGAAACAAGCACCGCGAGCATGGTACGAAAGGTTAACAAAGCACCTTTTGGAGAAGGGCTATACTCGAGGGGGAGCTGATAGGACTCTCTTTGTGAAGCATTATCAAAGCAATTTCATTGTAGCACAAATCTATGTCGATGACATTGTATTTGGCGCACAAGAGATAATGATGCTTCTAAATTCGCGGAGACCATGGAAAGCGAATTTGAGATGTCCATGATGGGCGAATTGACTTATTTCCTTGGATTGCAAATTAAACAAAATGATGAAGGTATTCACTTGAGTCAATCCAAGTATGCAATGGAGTTGGTCAAAAAGTTTTGATCTCGAAAATTGTAAAGATTTTCCGACTCCAATGGGAACTAGCCACAAGGGACTTGGAAGTGAATCACATAGTGAGAATGTAGACGAGAAACTGTATCGAAGTATGATTGGAAGTCTACTTTACCTCACGGCTAGTCGCCCGGATATATCTTTTGGTGTTGGGATTTGCGCGAGATATCAATCAGCACCAAAGGAGGTTCACCTGAAAGCGGTGAAAAGGATCATCCGGTATATCAAAGGATCAATTAATTTCGGAATTTGGTATCCTATGGGAACAAGTTTGGATATTGTTGGATACTCAGATGCCGTTTGGGCAGGATCAGTGGATGATCGGAAAGCACGAGTGGTGCATGCTTCTATCTTGGCCATTGCCTTGTTGCATGGCACAGTAAAAAGCAGAACTGCATAGCACTCTCGACTGCCGAAGCGGAATACATTTCAGCTGGAAGTTGCTCAACTCAACTCATTTGGATGAAAAAGCGTATTGAGCGACTTCCGCATTTCAGCATCTTCGGTAACAATTCTTTGTGACAACACAAGTGCAATTAACATTTCTAAAAACCCTGTGTTGCACTCTAGAACAAAACATATTGAGCTTAGATATCATTTTCTTAGAGAGCTAGTTGAATCAAATACTCTTCAACTTTCATATATTTCAACTGAGGATCAATTAGCTGACATTCTAACAAAACCTTTGGATCAAAAACGTTTTATTCATTTACGAAAAGCAATTGGAATGCTTTCCTTGAAATAAACTTCTTTTTGAAACCTTTGCTTAGGATAGGTTTTGTATTTGTTTTTGTTTTGTTCATTATCTATGTTTGTACATAGGACATTAATTGAGCATAGATCATAATTGACTTTAATTGCATCTTTTCGCACATTTAGAAATTTATTATGCTTTTGCCATCATAATATTTCACTGTTGCAATGATCATTTATGTTAATTAAATCATCTTCTAAGTGATCAAAGTCAATTTCTCTCTCTCTATGATCTCTTGGTATAGTCATTATCTTATTTGACTGCTTAGTCGAGTATGAATTCGAGATCAATATTTGGTTGAATACTTTATATCTTAAATAATTGATAGCCAATTGAGGGGGAGTCATAGAAAAAGTAAAATGCTCAAAAGATGTGGAAAGAGTTACATCCCAATGAGGAGTGTGAAAACTACCACCACATGGAGGAAAGAGCTACCACCTCGGTCGTCCGAGTATTGTGTGCAGCTACCACATGTATACCAAGCATGGTTGTTCAAATTTTTGATTAAGTAAAATGCATGTTGAAATACTTGACTCCGTCAAATTTCAAGGTTGGTATAAGGTGGGTTTTTAAAGAAAGATGCTCAAAGAGCCACTCTCTTCAACAGATTGTCTAGATACATTATCTATTATATTTGGGATTTCAAACATCTATTGATCTTTGTATTTCATTTTCTTTACTGAATTGATGATTTGATAAAGGCATTACTCATAAGATCAAGTTAGATGTAATTGAAGGTGTTCAACTTTAAGGGATTTAATTTTTGTAAATTTTCGTTTCATTTTTGGATATTATTGATAGATTTGGCATAATCTAATTCTTGTTGTATGAAACGATGATTTTGTTTAAAGTTGATACACATTTGTGCTTACAATCTTTTTCTGGTTTTTCTTGAATTTCTCTGAAATTTTTCTAAAGAAAAAGTTGGAGCCGATCCGGATCGGGCTA
Source organism: Tillandsia leiboldiana (assembly GCA_029204045.2). NCBI lineage: Eukaryota > Viridiplantae > Streptophyta > Magnoliopsida > Poales > Bromeliaceae > Tillandsia > Tillandsia leiboldiana. Next base: position 44,907,955 of record CM055067.1, on the reverse strand, counting down.
GATGATCCGGATCCCGAACGCAGGAATTCTTCTGCGGGCTGACGATCCGGATTGTATCTGCCGATCCGGATCCCGAACGCAGTTTCTCACTGCGGGTAGCCGATCCGGATCGCAGTTATGAACTGATCCGGATCGCGGCTAGGTTTTATAAAGAACAAAGGGTTTTGATTTCTTTTACTCCAATCTTTTGTTCCAAAGTTTCCAGAGCCTCTCTCTCTAGATTTCATCCTTCCTGGAAGCTTTCAAACTCAAGTTCTTCAACTCCAAGTAAGTTTATTGATCAAAATCTCGGTTTTTCACCGTTTGTCTCTCTTCTTCCACAAACGTCATGAATTTCTTGGATCAACTTTGTTTGTGGATGGTTTTTGATCAAATTTCTTTTGAAATAAGAACTCTGGGTAGATTAGTTTTGATTATATGCTAGGTATTCTCCTGATTAACGGATTTTTAGGCTTCGATTTTTAAAATTTTGGTTTTAGGGCATATAATAAGGATTTTCGAAAATCATGCAATTGATCTATTTTAAAAGTCCTTTTGCAAAACTAATTTGATTCTTAGTCTCTCTACATGATTATGATTGTTTGGGTATAATTTTTCAATCTTTGAAAATTAACAATTTTCTCATGTGTTCTTGAGTTGTTGCTCACAGGATTTTAATCTTCTTAAAGCACTTGGATCAATGGGATTCTCATGGATCATTCTTTTATTGGTCACTATGGTGCACACTCGGGCCACAAATAAGTAAAAAGAGCTAAGAAAACACAACAAAAGGGTGAGTTTCATGTGATCAGCGACACAGAAGTAGATTGTTACGAGGTAGATTGGACTGCATTGACAGATGATGATGACTCATTGCCTGAACAAAAGGCGTCCGATGCATCGAAAGAAAAAGCACCCATGGACAAAGGTAAAGCACCTATGACTGCACCAACCATCTCAGTGAAAAGGAAACGACTCGCTCGACGGTTTGGAAGAGCACGAGGTTTCATGGCTAACGAACCGATTATTCCGGATTCTCCACCTCGGAGGAACAAGTGTTCGTTAATTCGGATCGCCTAAGGGCATTTGAGAATCGTGAATGCATTGGTGAGAGGCATGTCAATATAGAGGCTCTACGAGATCACTCTCCTGAGTTTGGCGTTCTAATTGAACAAGCAAACCTTATTCAAGTTTGTCGATTTCCAGAAGTGCTTGGATACTGTCTGCATCTTGTAAGGGCCTTCTATACAAATGCACGGCACCTTCGTGAAATTGAAACGGTCCAATGAATTTTACACGAACTTCAAGGCACAAGATCAAATTACTCACAATTGATTGGCGAGGTTTGGGAGCCTGCCGCCAGACAGAGTGAATTACTTGAAGGGAAAGGTTTTGACGAACACTGTGTGGCAATGGTTTATAAAGGGAATTGTTGAAGGACCACATCAACGGAGAAATCGATCAGATCCAAGGAACTTCGTCTTGAGTACCGATTTCTAAACTTCATCACTTGTTACAATAGCCTTCCAATTTGCAGACGAAAGTCTTGAGATGGTATCGAATGCTATTTTTGTCTCTAGGCCATCCGTCGCTGATGCAATGGGATTGAATTCACATTCCATACATTATTTGTTAAAGAATGACAAGAGTGTTGACACCCTCATCCCACCGATAGAATTCCATTTCACTGATTATAATGATGTTTGAAGAA